>JAEDXJ010000016.1:0-1200000 GCA_023014345.1 Galerina sulciceps
ATACCACACGTAGGCGGTAACGTTTTAGGGCACGTCGACTTTGGCGGTGCTGGGACTGGGTAAAATGGTCGCGGTAGGGCATGATGATTGTTGAAGAGACGCGACGCGTCAGCCCGTCAGTCACGTGGCTTATGTTGGGATCAATTCTCCAATAAGCTACGCAGCGCCGGTCGCGACCGGCAAGGCCCACTCCCTTTTTTCATTTATATCGCTTTATTCTGTCAAGATATTCTTGCTGATAGCTGGGGAGGTTAAGATGTTTGAGCGTCAAGCGTTGAAACATAGGTTGGTTTGGCAAAAAAATCATATGCCGTGAAACCTGATTTTTCAGAATCGTCAACAAGCTATTGAGGCTGTTAAAGATCCTCGATTTCAGCGTGGAATATTGAAGTTTGGAAACGATTTGAGCATTGTGGAAACAATTTTCTAAATGGTACTATAAAACATTCGAGGAGAACGACATTTGGGATCAACAGGGTTGGTACTAAATTCTGCAACAAAATCGGGCCTTGAAAGCTGAAGTACGGATAGGCGGAAAAGAGACCTTCGTTATAGTCTTTGTAGTTAATTAGTGTTTTTTGCAAACTTTGAAAAGTCAGCGGCAAATTTAGGAAGACGCAGTTCAATTTACTGTCATTTTATGACAGGTTTCCAACTATGTTCGACCAAGCAGAATTGTCGCCCTGAAATCAGTGTCAACGATTTGAAATGTGAGATTTGAGGTAAACGGGTCATCCCGACAGGGGGTGAGGCAGTTGACGATGGGATACGAAGAGATGGAAATGTTATGAGCGCCTAAGTAAACAACATGATGGAATAGTTGGACCAGAGAAAGAATGGCGGTGGAAAGTATAGCAAGAGAGACGAACTTAAGGTGTTGGCTCGCTCGAGTCCCTGATTGGTTCGGCACGAAAATCACGAGAAATGCCGTGAAACCTGATTTTTCATGAAAAGGGAAATTGAATGCTCCCTAAAACCCACAACCTAAAGGTCGTGGGAATATTTTCTTTTTCTTCTCACCATCAACGTCACGTCCCTTGGTCAGTTTGTCCTCGAACAATTCTCTTTCGGATTCCACGACATGCTGAAGTCTACTCTCTGGGAATCTTTGTCGCCTCAACTATCCCAGCTCCCGGAGGGATCCCACACCTTGCCCACATTCGATACGCGACACTCTGGATTGCGTCGCGAGTTTTTGGTTAGGGTGCGTAGACAAGTTCATCGAGAGTAACTGATTTACTGATTCCGACTAGCACATCTAGCTTGTAATTTACTCATTCTCCCACCTCTGTCGAGATTCTAATGGACTCGAACATGTACTTGTCGTTATTGGAACGAAAATACAACTTGGTAAATGTACGCGTGCTTTGCCCGTTATTACCTTTTAAAGTCAAAACTAAACACGCTCTATTGTTCTGTAGCTCGCCGCCTTACGCACCTCACGTTCTCAGGACTGCAAGCACGCGATTGTGCAAGTATCTAGCCACGTCAATCGAGCACCGTCACCTCGTTTGCTCAACCTACGTTGCATAGGCACCGTCGCCAGCTTATTTCTCCCCTCGACCCAGCTTGATAGTCGATCGAACAAACTTGCTCCCAGCGCCGTTTTTTCGTCCCTCCCTGCTCTCGAATCCTTCTTTCGCCTGTCCGTTTTGGCGATGATCCATGCACCCAAACTTTTTTTCGAGAGATCCTGGGTGCTGAACCACGACTTTGGGCTTAGAGTGAGTAGATAAACTCTTCGGATGTAATAGCATACTGATTCTATAGACCCTAGCTCAAACCGCGACGTGCTGAACAACACGTTCGGTACTCTCCTTCTGCTTCTCATGAAGTCGAGGCCGAACATTGAACACCTCTACAACCGCGTCGACTTGTGGTACGCGCTAACTGGACGACTAGATACGTACCTGCTGCTCTGCTCTGTTCTTTCCTATCTAAAACCGAATGTTGTTGGAGGTCGATGTTGGACTTCACATGCCCCTGCCCTATCCTTCGACTGCAAGCCCACGATTGCGCTCTTTCTCGCCACGCCACGCTTCGACATTCTCCCTTGTTCTACGTTTTCCAAAGAGAAAGAGACCTCCACCCGCTGGCTCGATATAGGCAGTGAAGGCGTGAAGTTTCGAATTGAGATGCGTAGAAACGAGTACCTGATAGAAAGCTCGAACGTGAGTTTCTCTCACTCTTATATTTCGTCATATCGTATATGTTACTGACATCCTTCACGCTTACTTCAGCCCACCCACCTACATGTCATGGTCCCTGGTTGTCGGCGGATAGTATCGCAGTATCGCATAGCTTGTACAGCTTTCTCGCTACCTCTACCTTCTTTTCCTTCGGCACGGTCCAACAAGGCCGCTTCTGATGAACTCCCCGGCCCACTAGATTCACTCCGCATCCAGACGACCCCCCTCTAAGGAGGTTTTAACGACTTCGTTTACAAGTCTGTCCTATTTTTTTTTACCTGCATAATATATGCGGCTTAATTTCTTGTTTTCCTTCTCGGGGGAAACTTGAGCCGTCTACCCACCCCCCCAACAGGTTCTGAGTCTCGTACGGCCCCTCAGCGGCGCTTCATCACCTTTGACACCATCAGCCACAGCCTGGATCTGCGTCAAGGTTCCCGATTTCAGCGTCGCGTGCCTACTGAACGAGGTACACTAAGTCAGTGCGGAGAGCTATATATCGTCCGTTTGGTCCTGCAAGATTACTATTATACTGCAGGTTAGATGTAGGTCTTTCTACTTTATAGTCTGTTTTGATCCCTAATTCAATCGTCTTCGTTGTAGCATAAAAATAGACAGGCCGGGCTTGATTTCTCCGGCATAGCTGAAGATCATCCGCTTCACGAGCCCGCAGTTCTGGAAGGTCATGACGGTGTGCGTCAGTGCGATGATGGCCGCAGCATACGACCGACGATCCAGGAGGGCGACTTCGTTTAGCACGTGTGTAAGAATACGGGTATCTTGAATATCACTGTAAAGTGTCTATCATTATATTGACACTGCAGTCATAGCTCGACAGGAGATTAGACTATTAAGTGCATTCGTTATTTTGTCTTCGAGTTATGTTATTTCCCACGACTGGCTCCTACCTTGATCAAGCACGAAAGTCTTGTACTGCGCGCAAACTGCAGCGCCTCTTTTGAGATAAAAATACAGAGAGAAAGTCGTTGATATTAAAATACTCTACCCTCGAAAATTGTTTTTAAAGCATTAAACGAAGAAATAGGTGAATTTTAAGGCATTAAAATTTAACAAGATAGGTGTCTCTGCTCCTCTGGTTCGCAAGAAAAATGCATGATTTTGAGCGTGTAATGGTAGGTGTGGGTACGCATGTAAAGCGATGCACGCTGTTTTCGAGTGCGGGGAAAGAATCGAGAAAGAACGCGTTGAGCCGTGATAGCTGAGCTCGGGACATCGACCAAGAAATCCAGCGACGAGAGTGATACAGCTCGGGTGTGTAGATCGACCAGGCACCGCAAGATGAGCATGTGGAGCGGTAAAACTATCCCCACGACGATTCTTATGGGGGTCAAGCATCGTATAGATAACTTCCAACCACCGCAGCCGCAAAAACGAGCCATCAAAAGCCATAACCTTTCTGTCCATCATTCTCTCAGTTTTCTCGTCATTTTATCCTCGAGTCCATTGCTCTCTGACTCTTTCGATTAATTCGGATTAACATGCAATCCATAAGCTCAACGTAGCCGAGCTCCTCACTACACCTTCCGTTCACCTCATCATATTCTCGAATTCGCTTCTTCTGGGGAACCCCTTCACAGAACCAATATATGCGCCATAATTTCCTTCTTTTTCCTCCAGGAAAATCAAATCGTCCATCAGCTCCGTTTACGACCTTCAATTCCCCTTCCGACTCGTCAGCGGCATGCAGCTCTAGATAAATGGTTGCAGGTTCAAGTTGTTCAACATTGCTCACCAACTGAACGACGTGTATGAGGACGTCGTAGAGCGCGAAGCTGGCTGCGCACTGGCCACCTTCTTTGTGGCCATGCAAAAATACCATATTTTACTTTTGTTAGTGGTGGGTAGGATTAGAAGGACGACGCGTATTGTTGGGTTGTTCTGGAGTACAATACCACCGATGTATGGTTTTCTATTCAAATTCTTATACAGTCTAATGAACCATGTTGTAGACTTATGCTATTGAAACTGCGCTCGACGCGTACAACAAGTCACAGACGCATGTACAGGCGTGGTGGAGGAAAGCGACTACTTGCAGGGGGGGATGTTGGTCGGGTATTTTTCTACTGGTGCGTCCATTCCTGCTTCCTCTTATCTTCACTTTAAACTTATGATGACGTCCCGTGTCTGGGACAACAGAACAATTTCGAGGAAGTACCTCGGAAGTACTCTCATTTTCCCGGTACATACCTATTTCATCGTCTTCCCTTTTTGGACAACTAAACCATCTGAGTAATTCCCCTTACTATTTTGATTTGAAGAAGAGAGGTACATTGAACCGGCAAGATTATCTCGCGTCGAGTGGCAGGCCACGCATTGCGACACTGACTACGGGCATCTCGTCTCATATTAAATATAAGAAATTCCCACCGACCCTTGCCTAGTTTTCGACGTTCGAAGATGGCATAAAATCTGTAAGGAAAAATGGATGGGAGTCAATAGAAGGGATGACATAAGCCGGTCAGAAGGCCGACACGGATATACTGTCCAGCCAATTCCGACAGTCTGAGACTCCCGACTTCGTTTTTCCGTGAGTGGTTTGCTTCCAAGACCTTCATATGAAGGACACATCATTTAGAACTTGATTCAACGCTAAACGGGTTCACAGATCCTTTTTGCAAGGTCAATGTAAAGGTATTTCAAATCTCTTCGCAGGATGTGTCGCTGGAAGGTATCACGGTACCTATCACAAAGATGCTGGGAAAAGACCGTCCAACAGGAATCTTCATAATTCAACTCCCAATTAGTTTCCGAGTTCATTGTATCTAGTTAATGGCGCATGTAAGGAAGGCAGGCAAGTATGACATATTTCCACTGGCAACTACGCTACTCACTGGTTGAATTTCCGCAGTCAATTTAAATTTAAACTAGGTAGCACTGGTAAGAATAACGTGGATGTGTCTGACGCGGATCTGTCAGCACTCGTTTAATAAAAGAGCTCGAAGTTGAAGTCGCCTCGCGGCTAGGTACTTTGACATCAATTCGCTGTCAATCCTGGTATGATGCAGAATCGATTCCCCGGAATTCCATGCAAAAACATAGGTAAGTTAACGCGAAATTTTGATCTGAAGCGGCAGTTATGGTATAGATCTGTCAGGATAAGACAAAAACTTCACGTATCTTCAGGAACACATCTATTTTTCTTTGTCTGGCATCTAATAAATGGGAGTTGGACTTTTGACACTCGTCTTCCTAACCAATAGGCATTCCAGAATCAACAAGAGTGTTCTACATTGGCCCTCCAATTATAAATTCTACTTCTGAACAGTATGCTGCGGACGTCGACGCTGTCACCTTTTCTTGGAACAAATTATATACTTTCTGGTTGATGCAGCGACACACACGTTCTCTTTGGATCTAGGTTTACTTCGTAGGTATAAAACCTGTCTTGAAAGGTAGGTTCATCGTCGACACAAGAAGCGACCACACCGACTTGACAAGTTCTATATCATAGGTACTCTTATTTCATTGACCTCCTGGATACCTCTCATCCGTACTCTATCAGGAATATACGCCCTTGTATTTGCGCTTTATAGAAGCCTGGTCGCGGCCAGTTTTTCTGGGGCAACCTGGATTTGGACCACCGAAGAAATTACTGAACAAGGGTCCCGAGCCTTCAAGGGCGAATTCTGCCCACCTGGAGCGGGATTAATCCCCTCGACTGCAAAAATTTATATTACTGCGAGCAATCAATATACGTTGTTCGTCAACGGTCACCAGATTGGATCCGACAAAAATTTTCAGATGGGAGGCGCATTCTGCGTCCAAGCCCCAACTCTAGCACCTGGCTGCAACGATTTTTCTGTCAGTGTTAGATCCTGGTTTACTGGTCCGCGTCGACTTTGTATACCAAAATGGGCAAACAGATCTATTTCTTTCTGATAGCAGCTGGCGATCATTCAATTCCGTTCCAGCGGGCTTTCAGCAACCCGGATTCGACTTCAGCGCATGGCCTGGGGTCTTTGAAGCCTTCGACCCTGAGGTCGACAGCATCTTCTCCGTCTACGGTTCTGCTCCCTGGGGTGCTATATTCCTTCCCCCACCAACATTCCCGACCTTTTCTTTCAGTGATTCAAACTGGATTTGGACCAACGAAGTCTCTGGCGGTAACGCGCGCGCCAGTCGCTCGCGAGCATTCCGAAAGACAATTCCACTAGGAAATGGCGTCGTCGCATCTTCTATTTCCATCACTATCGCTGCCGATGACGGCTACACATTATGGGCTCAAGGTCAGCAAGTTGGTACTGGCTCGAACTTTCAAGCTGGCCAGCTTTACAATCTCAGTCCCATACCCACTAACCCAGAACTCCTCTCTTCAGCAATAGTAATCGCTGTGGAGACGACAAATGCAGGTGGACCTGCGGGACTTATTGCCGCCATAAATGTATTCCTCAGCAACGGCTGTGGCTCGGTGATA
Source organism: Galerina sulciceps (assembly GCA_023014345.1). NCBI lineage: Eukaryota > Fungi > Basidiomycota > Agaricomycetes > Agaricales > Galerinaceae > Galerina > Galerina sulciceps. The sequence continues at coordinate 6,625 of JAEDXJ010000016.1, forward strand.
TCGGTTGTCACCGACGGTACGTGGAAATATAGCAACACCATACCATCTGACTTCATGATACCGAATTTCGGGGATTCGGAATGGCTGGATGTGAGAATCGAGGGCCAGTACGGAGTCCTACCATGGGGTAACATTGCTGCTCCGAGTATGACATTGCATAGCATTAATTAATTAAGCACTCGATTTTGGCTGTACTATAGTGAATCGCTCGAAGTAAATTTGGAACTGTAATCAACAAGGGTGCTTTGTTTACTTGGATTTGTCGAAGGAATCGGTCAAAATGTTACATAAACCTGAGAGACAAAATTGGTCGCCATAATAAACAGTCACGACGGGCTTGGGGACAAAACTTCCAGTTTACATGCAGCTTGTACTCGAGACTTGTGCCTTTTACAAACTATATTTCCAGTGGCCGCAGGTTAGATAAACATTTGACGTGAATGCGAATAGTGGCAATAGAGACTTAGTGCTTGGATCAATGCGATCAAATATCATTGATCCGGTTGAAGAGTTCGGCTTTGCTTTAGCACGACGCAGTCACCTCAAAAATATTTTTGAGTGCACATTTGACTACTAGAAATGTATTTGAAGCAGACTGTCTAGATGGATCGCATTCATTTAACAACCGGGAGAAGTTACTGAAGGACTGGTCTCTAGTGTCATCCGCATTTGGAAATCGGCTGGGTACAATGCTCTTACCCCCAACTTCCCCGAATTCAGAAAGGACGGGAAGTCAATTCGTGGTTTTCGGGCAAGTCTGGGCCAGCATTCAGTAGTGCGGAACACGAGCAACACGTTAACGCTCACCGAGCCGAAATTCTAGCCGTTTTAAGGGCCATAGAAGTGATTTTGGAGGAACCGCCGGTGCGTGTTAGTTGTAGTCGATCGTATAACTCACCTTTTCTTACCGTCTTATATTTCAGTGTGGATTCTCAAATATTCACGGAGTTATCGAAGCGCAAAGTCGGGCAATTTACCACTTCCACTGACGAAGCATTAACGACTGAAAGGTGATCATATGCAAGCATCTTAAAATCAGTGTCGTACAACATGTTTAAACTCCAGACTGGCAGCTCATCCGCTTGGTGCGGCTTTGCAGTGACATCTTCGAGTTGAGGTTAATTCAAGCAGTCCCGGGAAATCCCATACGCTTGATGTATGGACAAGAGCGCTAGCGTTGAATCTTTTGCCTTTTTTCCTGGAGCATCTCAGCCGCCGTTTAGGATTCGAGATGGGTCCGTGTGCGAATTTTTTTTCATATATAAAGCAGCGACGACTGTCCGATCGCATTGGAAGGCGGTATTTCCAGCTTCGGCGCTCGTCTTATCTCCAAGTTATGTTATTTCCCACGACTATCTCCTGCCTTCACTCACGAAAGCCTTGCACGAAAACTGCAGTGCCTCTTTTGAGATAAAAGTACAGAGAGAAAGTTGCTAATATTGAAATACCCTACCCTCGAAAATTGTTCTTGAAGCATTAAACGAAAAAATAGATGGATTTGAAGACGTGAAAAAGTAGATATCTCTGCTCGTATGGATGCATCCCAACTGCCGCAGCTGCAGAAACGAGACATCAAACCCACTATATGCCAAGAAATTAGGGAGGCACAGCAGAAACGTACTACTCTAAAGATCAGAGTGAGGAATCAGCATTGAAGAAAACAAAACAAAACCAGAACGAAGGCTGGACGAGGACCGATAGGCGCAGCTGGAATTCTATCCTGGGGAGAGTGTACCGACCAGCGAGCAGACACGATCCTTAAAGCAAGCAAGGAACGAGTCGCACCCGAGTGGGTTTTAGGAATATACCAAATGCGCCAGAAAAAGGTCAGGACACTATGTCGATTGGCCCGGAGATGAGAGCGAGGATCCGACGAAGAAAGTGAAAAATATAAATCTAGACGAAGGCTAGTGGAGGAGAGAACCGATAGGCGCAGCTGGAATGCATTGAATCAAAAGGGTACCAACTAACAAGGCAGACACGATCCTTTAAAAAATCAAGGAACGAGTCGTGCCGGAGTGGGTTTTGAGAAAATACCAGTTGCGCCGGACTCAGAATTGCAGCTTGTCCTAGTTGATTAAGCGGGAGGGGTGTGTTGGATGTGAGGTGCGAGGAAGGATCGCGTCGTCAGAACGGAATTCAGCGCAGCTTTCTGGGAACCACTCCGCCATGACGCGATTGTGAGCGCTAGATCTAGATTAAATCAGTAAGGGAGGGCGCTGTCAGGAAAGAAACGGACAAAAAAAATCCAAGATCCCCAATGAACACTGTTCAGATCGGAATGATGGATCGAGTGACAATGCAGGAGAGGATGACAGCCATGGGAGGGCTGAGGCACGAGTTGGGGTCGTGTTCGCGAAACGGCCGTGAGCGGGTTAACAGCAGACATAGGGGACGGGAAATTCAAGATACGAGGGGGGGGGTTAGCAGGTGGTACTCGCAATCGTTGTAAAATGAACCAGCAGCGGCAGGTTCGTAGTGACGTGACATTCACGCTGGCTATGCAATGAGGGCCAGCTTCAGTGTAGCGACGTTCAGAGGCATAGGATTACTTACCAGATAAGGCTTTTTGTCAGTCTTCCACCCGCTAGCGTCTAACTACCCAGGATTCAAATCCAACATCGCCAGTTGTTGTCAAAGCGTTGGAAACATATCATGCCTCAAACTTGAAGTTATTGCTGGATGACGACGAGCGAGGAAGGAATTAAACGGATTGCCAGTATCGATCCCGGCAATTTTCGAGGGGAGGCGTGGATACATGACGAAGGGGTTGTCCTAGAGGACGTGCTTGAGGACAAGAACTCCAACCTGGAGCGCGTCGTCGAGGGCGCGAGTCAAGAGAGTCAATCCTTGTTCGACAAGGACCAGAACACATTCACGCGATCGATGACCGCTTGAAAGCATGCAGTTATATATAGCAAGGATTCTCGGTCCGAAGGGCTACACACATAGGATGCAATGACAAGACTCGCCTGGATACGAAAACTGTGCGATATTGCATGTTGCAGCCGTAAGTTCGCAGGCGAGATTCAGAACATCATCCCATGTGTGGTGCATCCGTAGGTAGAGAACCTAAGAGTGCGCTTGACTCTTGGAAGGGGACGGATGGAAAGAGAAATTGTGCATGAGACAAAGTGAGTGTGGGCAAGTTTTTGGAACCCGGCAGCGTCGCCCATCAACTAAATTTCTGAATCAGCCAATGGGATAAAGGCGGAGTTTCGGCAATCGTGTGCCCACGCCACAGACTCTAGGACTGCCTGTAACCCAATTTCCGTTCCATCATGACTCTGAGTCGCCGTCATCATCTATCCACACCTTCGTTCTCCAGAAATCGATAATTTGAAAGACTAAAGTACCCTAATTCATTGAGAGTCTCAAGACAAACAACCAATCAGCGAATTTTACACTCAAGGACCGTCGGGTTGTGATAGCATTTCCCCTATATCCTTCATATTATTGATTTCACGAAACTGTAATTGAGCGATCATTCCTTTCGATTGAATTAGGAAGCAGAATAGTAAGGGGTCCTCTCAGCTTTATGCAAAGGTTCAATGGAAAAGACGCACGAATTTCGCAAACATTGAACAGAGAGGATGTTTTCGAACACGGCGGCTTTTTTTTCTCAACTTGACCATCGTGAGGGCTCGCGTACATAGTCCGCGTCTACGCGTTACCTGAAGGGCATATCTTGGCGGAGGTATAAACACACAAAGCACGAAATCTGATTTGAGGTTACATTTCGTGCGAGCTACATCATGAATGAACAAGAATCTCAAGAGAAGCACTGAGAGGAAGATCACGGGCATTTCGAGCAGGACGGGAGGGGTATATGCACAGTACCTCGCTGTTGGTTATGATCATCTACTTCCGGGCGAGAGAGGAGCGCGATATGGTCAAGCATTCTCTGGGCATGTGCCTAGTGATGTTTTCAGCAAAGTACCGCAGTTTGCGCTCACCTGAATAAGGCATTCGTTAAGAAGGTCCACGGGTACTAAGTGGGAAGTTTGATTGTGATTAGAGAGGCGAGAGATACGAGCTCTCGAAGTCGTACTTACACAATAAGCGAAAGCGAAATCGGCCATGATTACAAAAGAAAGAATGCAGACCCAAGCGGTTGTTTCCTCAGATATCCCAGAAATCGGGGTATTCCAAGGGAAAAATATCGCGATTGAGTAGACCGAGTTGACGTAGGTATCATTAAGACCGTTTCAAATACGAGCTCGCCGTTGGGAAGGTCGGTGGACGGCAGCAACCCGAGTTCTCATCTGTCAATTCGACATGGTGCAGGGAATGGTACCAGGCTAGCGTCTAACCCGGCCTACCCCAGCCTCAGCTTAGATGTTGACGGATCTCGGGGTGCTACTGGCCTTTGACCTTACGGGGGCGATTTTTGGGTCGTCTTCAAGCGCCGAAGTACAGATAAAGACAATGTCCACCGATCCTGGAGATATAGCAGCATAGGGGTTGTCCAAAGGAAATGCGTCGCGTCTGAGTAAACTGTGGAGGCAGAGAGAGTATATCGACTGTTGGATCGCCGCTGAGACGGTCGCTGGACGGCAGCAAGCGAGGGGCTATTCGAGCTGTGCCAAATGATGCGGGGAATGAGATTCAACCAGGCTAATATTTATCCTGTCCACTCCAGCTTCATTAAACGCGGAATGGATCCCAGGATGCTACCGTCCATTGACGTCACGCGGGTGTGTCGATTGAGAGGTAAAGAGGAGGTTGGACAAGCTGATACACACTGATTCCTCTAGATCTGTGGGACAAGAGTTTGAGATAGAATAGGTGGTCGACAAGGAAGATCTTCCCGAGGAATGAGCAGAGGTGTCGAGAAGCAGACGAAGAACACTGTCGATTCGGGTGCGACACGCATAGGAGACAGGTTTTTCGCTTTTGCACGGAACAACTCCTCAGACGTTTCCAGGCGAGGTTGAAGTCACTGCTCCTGTGTGGTTTATCATGCGACAAAAGACAAATATTGACGGAAAACATACCTTTTATGGAAGGAGGAGGGGGGGGGGTCTAGCACTTGGCCGAAAAAAATTTAGTGAGTGTTGGTACATATTCCACATTCCGCCACCCCCTTGCATATTCGTCGTTAGGATAAAAGCGGGGCTTCGGCATCGATGTGCCCACGCCACAAGCAGATGCCAGGATCCCAAAGATTCCCCATCTTCACGCCTTGCTTTTATTACACCTCATGTTGATGCTTTCTCGAATGCTGGCGGCTGAAGCTATCTGCTGAACGTTGTCATTATCTGGAGGAGGAGTTACGAACAGTCGACAATCTGACGGACTAGAAGATCCCGACCCGTTCAAGTAATCTTTGCCAGTCGATTAGCCCGATGTGCGCTTGAAGGTAAACGGGTTCTACTTAATATGGACCGAGGCTTTGCTCCAGTTAAGGAACGACAAAGATCTTTTATAATGTTTAATTCATGATGCGCGATCTTCGTTTAAAAACACAGTAAAGGAGGGGGTCAGGAAAGCATCTATCGCTCGACGTCTCATGTTCTGGCTTCCTTCGCATCGACGTCGCGTTTTGGCCAGGTGGAATCATCGAGGATGCTGGATCGTTGAAGGTGACAAGGAATAGAACGAGATCGAACATCTTTTTACTGGGCATCGGGCAGACAAGATTGTTTATCTTCCATTCCGGTGCGTCGGGCTCAAGTTGCTCCGTAGATTGTTCCGTCCAACATCGCCACGATTTCGGATCACGGCTCACGGAGGTACTCCGACCAATTTGACCAATATAAACGACAGTTAGATTGGTCGAGTTGGACTGCTACTCTAAATATGTTCTTCCACCTCCGAGCATTAATAAGAGACAATGGCGTAAGCCTCAGATCCGAAATAATTACTATTGAATTTCTAGTTCTGAACTGTGCGTGATGTTTTATCGATTATCAACCACGTTCGCACTCTCAACCCCTTGTTCTACCCAGAGCGTTGAACTTTGACGTGTTAAAGTGTCTACTGTAGTTGTTTGGTGGAGGCGGGAATGTTTTTAGTGGGACTTCGGTTCATTTTTGACCACCCTGGGGGGATCTTGTACATAAAATAGACCGCGACTCTGAGTGGTACTTAGACGAAAGTCTGAGCTCCTAGAAGACGGTATAAGATTTGAAGTGAAATTTCATGTGAGCTATCTCGTGAATAAATGCGCGATAAACAGAACTCAAGAAACTGACTCATAGGAATATCGCGAGCGATTGGAGTGGGGCGGCGCGCATCAGGTAGGATGGTCATTCCGACCGTTGCATTCAAGGTGAACAGTGGGTTTGATCTCCCTTTCTTCTAAAAATATCAGACTAGAAACCGTATACTGTAAATGACCCAGAAAATAGTCTTTCTTGCCGGTAGCGACCGGCGCGTGGCTTCTAAAAGAGAGGCACGAGTACATGTTGTGTCACCTGTTTAACATCATGTGATGTGATCAGAATCAACAAAGTTTCGCGAGCTTATAACGCCATCCATTTTCTTAACAGACAGTCGTGTATGCGCTGAACTTCCCCCCCTTTTTTTTTGCGGCTGGTATCTGGCTGGTCCTGGCGCATCAATAGCTGTGGTATGGTTGGGTTCACATTGCCTATCTGGTCATATGCTGATTTTCGTTCATACAGTGTACTCAGCGACTTCGGACAGCCAGCAACTGGTACAGATTTGGAGTAAGCGGCTTTGCAGACGCTCAGACTCCTACAGAAAACCTGCTCGACAGTAAATTTGCGTTAGTGTTTTTCCTTTTCTTCGATTGCAGAAAATGATTGACGAAACGTAGAGCCAGTAGCCTGGGTTAAAGCCCCTTCCCTCGCCGCCCTCACCAAAGTACAACTATGTATACCAAACAGCGCCCAAGATGATGAACCCGTCAAGTTTTTCGACTAGACACAGTCCTATTCACCCTAGTACAGAACAGCATTCCCGACAAGAAGCCCTGCACCGAACTTCGACGGCCTGCCCAAGACTGGTGTAGCATCACCGCCATCGCTGCCTCGCCTCCCCCACCCACGTCGTCCTCACTGCCCATGCCCATGCCCAGCAGTTCCGCCCTGCTGTCAACCTCAACATCCGCGCCATCAACAAGCATCAAAACTCTCCCCCTCGGAGCACTCGATGGCCTACCGCAGTCAAAGGTATGCCATTTTACTCTCAAACTTTTTGTTAACATATTTTTGTCTTCTTTCTATACAACCCTCAAACTAACGACAAACAAATGTTCCCTAGCTTACAACCCGCCACCACCGCCAATGGCTCGAAAACCCAACCACTGCCTTCCTCGTTATCGTCGTTGCTCGCCCAAGAGCATCAGGCCCACAAATCACCCCGCCCGCCCGAGCCGCCAAATGGAGGCGGGGGCTGTCCCGCGAACAGTGCAGAAACCGTCGTGGGCTTCGAGGAAAAGACAAGATACCACTGACGACGCGGAAGGAAGTGGAAGAGCCGTGAGCAGGGGGCTTTTACTACAGGGAGCGGGAGGGAGGCGAGTTCGAGTCTGATCTGGGTCTGGTTCGAGCGGTGTGGCAGATATGGCGTCTTTTGTGGTTCTGCTGGTGGGAGAGTGGGTTAGGGTAGTAGGATCAAGGATGATCTGAGCAATCGTGGTATGTTTTAACTCCCTTTTTTTGACGAGAATTAAGTTGACTGATCTCTTGAAATTTTAGATAATAACGAACCCCACCCCTCCACATCCAATCTCAGCTTGAATGCGAATAAGAGTTGGAGGATGCAATGGCCATGCCTCCCCCAGTCCTGCATGCCACGTCGTCGCTCCCAGGCACTTCAACGTCGCCATCAACAGTGGCCGCGCCACATCCAACATCGTCCGGCACCACCAAATCTAAGCACTCACTCTCTCTGCCAACTCAGTGCCCTCCACTTCACCTGAATCTCAGTCAGTCACCGTTAAACTCGCTCGCTCGCGAATTTGTCGCAGTTGTCGCGGCTATCGCCAGCGCTGATCCCTCATGCCCACACGCCCACCCACTGCCACGAATTCCGGTGTCGAAGCCTGCCTCACCTTATCTCCCACTCCCTCGGCCCCGCTCGTTCTCCCAGAGGGGGCACCAATCCAGCTCGGATGCAGAATCGCAGGCAAATCCACAAGCCCAGCCGCAGCTGCGCTCGCCCGAGGAGATGTTGACGACTATTCGTCGTATCAATACGAGCTGATGGCAAAGGTCCGCCAGCCCTGCAGGCTCGCCCCCGTCTCGAATACCTGAGCTCGCATTGCCAGCACTATTGTCGAGCCCAACGTCGAACTCGTAGCAAACTGACCGGATCTCCTGCGACGCTTGGTCTGGGTGGGGACGATGTGAGAATTGAGGATGCGACGACGATAAGACGTGCGAGATCGAGCTTGTCTTCGATCGCGTCTTCTGCACCGGGGCGGGGGGTGGACGAAGGGGTAGACGAGGATACGGAAATGAAGACAGGCGGCAGAGGATGAGCGTGAGCTTGAGGAACAGGGATGTCGTCGCCGTTGACGAGCCCTACGTCTACGTCCAACAACCGTGGCTGCCTCTCCGCGTGCTGCTTCACCCGAAGAAGATGCCTCAGGACCGCGGTCTCCCCTCAACCACCCGTACTGGCAGCCCCAGTCCCAGGTGATTACTCGTGTTCTCATCACCCTGCGATCGCGATATACGTCGTCCGACTCTTCCCACTGCACCTCAGTCGTCGACGTTACTCTCTCCTTTCTCGGGACTACCAACACCCCGTCCTCCATCAGTCTGCCTCTGACTCACCAAACTCGTCGAATGTTGCCTTGACTGCCCTCGCTGCCCTTCTCTTCGTTATCAGCGGCGCAGGCTACAGCCCTGACGAAAGTGAAGCCATCTCCTCGGGAAGAAGAAACAGCGAAGAGATAGAGGCTTTGAAGAGCGTGCAGGTGTCGCCAATGAGCGGTAGCTCGGCTTGGGGGAAGGAGGGGACATTGAGTTGGTGGTGGGTCAGCAGGGGCGGGGGGCGACGGGCGCGGGTGGTGAGGGGGTTTTCGGTGGGGATGAGCGGCATGGCTCGGAAGAGGAGAAGGAGAAGGTTGGAAGAGTGGGGCATGTAAATACCTCACCTTCGTTACCAGATAATTTGTGTACGGTGATAGAACCCTTCTGAGAATATACGTTCAGGGTTCAACCCAACATTTCTCACACGACAGTTTGCTGTCACCGCCGTTGCTGTCACCACTATATTTCACACCTGCCTCCCACCATTGAGCCCTCATGCCTAAGGATTTTAAACCATCCCACTCATTGAGATCTGAGAAGCTCTCGGCTAAACATAAGCGACCAAGAGGGAACCGTAGTGCCGCAGCTGAAACCCGACGCCTGGAAAAATATGTTACTGGAAGTCGACACAACAAGCTGGCAAAGCTGGACTCCATTACAGGTGAGTTATGGAAACTCCACAAGACTGTGACTACACATTACGCTAACCTCCACAAAAAGTTCCATTTTCCTTGGAGTACTATCCGGATCAGTTCCTCCATGTCCCGACTGATGGGAAGAAGGTCCTCTCACTGTACCATAAATTATATCCTGGGGATAAACCTGGCAGTTTGGAGGTTGCTCCTGCACAAGGACGGCTGAAATTTTTTCCCCCCCCATCCAAATACGACCTGGACCCACTTCATCCCTGTCTACTTGCTGCCCGGTTTGACCAGATATGGCGGGACCCAGACCACGAACTCCAAATCCTAGATGCTTGGGATAATCTAAAAGCTGCTGGCGTCAAGTTCCCCCACCCCGACAAAAATAGGTCTTCAACTCCAGGTCTACATTTTGGGGTCTGGCAACGATTTGCTTCCCAGCCCTTCATTTCTGCTGACACTCGACGTCAAGAACCAGAGGTCATCAGAAAGATTGACTTATTTCTGGGGTTGATTAAAAAACACATTGCGCCAAGGCTTCTAGATTTCTTGAAGGACGAGTTTCCAAAAACACACAATCTGTACCAAAAGTATGTTGTGAGTTTCACCGATATTTCAATCTTTAATCCAGCTAATCTCTCCAAAATTTTAGGGCCAGACAGGGCATTCTTGCTAGTTTAGGGGCTGAAATTGAGGCTAGACCTTGCATCGACTTCCTTGGTGCTTTTTTCACTGTTGCTGCCAAAGAAGGATCCAGTGAAAAACTACACCTTGACTTCACTGATCACATTAATGGTATCAGCTTTGTTGTGCCGATCAGTGATGGTCAGTGGACAGGTGGTCATTTCTGCAGTCCCCAGTTGGGATATCAGATCCCAGTAGGCAGGGCACAGGCCTTGGCTGTGCGGACAAGACTTCTGCTGCATTGTGGAACACCAGTAACGGCAGGAAGGCGCCTTGTGTTAACGCTATTCTGTGATAAGACCTTCTTTACAGATATTTCAATTAATGATTAGACTACTGTAATAGACGTTAGGTTCTTTAGTTACAAAGACATTCAAATGGCACTGTATCTTCAGCATTTGTGAACCGCACGAACATGCAGTCAACGACAAGTTAGCATCAAGGCATGGGTGAAATGAACGTCGACTTACATGCCTGTGATTCTGCAGTTCGAAGAACCTTGCGAACAAGGAAATGCAGCTTGTGAGTTATTAGTGGCAGGGTAGTAAGGAAGCACGGTTCTTGAATCGTCATATCAGGACTACACAAACAGCAACAACGGTGGTACTCGCAGTCTAATAAGTACTCACCCCCTCATTGACTGTCCGTCTTTCCCACTCAAGCTGACATCTCCGCCGACCGTTGTAGGCCGACTATCACCTGGATCGCACCAAGAATGATCAGTCGTTGTTCAAGTAAATTTTGAACTCTTCACTTACCACAAATCCTTCTGACATTTGTCTTCCGGCATGAAATGACGCCGACATTGCCTGAAATCTCCCGTAAGTCGTGCCTTGCCTATTGTTCACCCCCCCTTGCTGACATCGCATTTGTCTCGCTCCAGGAACTCCGCAAGGGCCAAAAGTTGAGGATACAGGACAGGTAAGCATGCAATTCATGACTGAATACGAAATATCAAACTTACCAGCCATCCGTTTTCCGTAAGATAAGCGGTCTGGCTACTAGTGAGTCGGTAGGTTTTCGCTCAACTTTTCTGCGACCCATCTCTAACGCCCCTCCTGTCCCTCTCGCAGCCTCCGCACACGCACACCCGCAGCGGGACTCGTTTCCGCGGTACGATATGGCGACGGCAACGGTGACAGCAGTGCAGACGACTTGAAATAGTCGAGACCGCTGTCCGTGCGACGAGCGGCCTCGCTATTCTCGAGCTCGTTGGCCCTCCGTCTCCTCTCCTAGCCTCCGACACCGACTCTAACACCCCTCCTTTAGCCATCGCAGCTCGGGCTCGCTCGTCCCGCCCTCACCCGCACCAGCCCATCGACGCAGACCCAGGGAAAATCGACGCCGCCGCGGGAAGGACAAAGGTAGCGAATCTTCTCATACCCTTCTGACTGGGTCCTACAGCGGGTTCGTGCAACGATCGACGACGCCACGGGAAGGGCAACAATGCGTGCTTTGGGGCAGCGAGGCGACTGGGAAGCCGGGACTGGTGTCCACATCGTTCGACGGTTGTGTTGGCTGGGTACGTCATTCCCCTCCCACTCCTCCTCGCCCCCTTCTAACTGGGTCCTAGAACGCCCGCCCTCGGCGCCGCCCTCTTCAAGCTCGCGGTCCAGACTGCACCTGCACCTGCACCTGCACCCGCACACGCTCATTGACACGAACCAGGAGGAATCGCCGCCGCCGCGGGAAGGATGACGAGGACGAGGACGGGTGATTGAGGGTTTGAAGGGGGTGTACTGGCCGGGTAAGTCTCCCCCCTCCTCTCCCCCTCGTACCCTTCTAACTCGCTCCTAGAGTGGGTCGTGTGACGGACGCCTGCCCTCCACGCCACCCTCTTAGGCCGTTTCACAGCTCGCAGACTGCAGCCCACGGCGCATTCGCATCGGCACCGTCCCATCAACTCTAACCAGGAGGAATCGACGCCGCCGCGGGAACGAAGACGACGACGACGAAGGCGACGTTGCCCACAGTGCACCCACACCCGCTCATCGCTCGAATCAAGGGGAATCGACGCTGCCGCGGGAAGGATCACGGCGACGACAAGGATGTGCGGTCGAGGGTTCGACGGGGGTGTGTTGGCCGGGTACGTCTCCATCCCTCCTTCCCCTACTCCCAATTATAACCTCGCCTCTAGAATGAGGCTGTTCGACGGGGCCACCTCCCGCACCTCCGCCTCCCCGTCCTTCGTCTCCCCGTCCCCCGCGCCACTAGCCCAGCCCGGCTCCCGCCCCAGCCGCCGACTCAACGAAAGAACCCACGAGTACGATGACTATTGGAAGGGTGGTGGTAATAATGTCGTCTTGTAGGTAGTGTAGCGCGCCTACAAGAAATGAGAATGAGTTCAATTAAAATTAGAAAGAAATAGACATACGAGTAAGTCCAGACGGTGATACAAACCGAGTGTTATGACATGGAACGTATATAGAGGTGCCACGAATCCCAAAACAGACGGATAGGCTTGAAACGAAGGGGGGAAAGAGTCGTATGGAGGAACAGCGGGTCGGACTCCTGCGGCAAACACAGGATCGTCAGGGCTAGGGTGACGCCGTTAAAGGAGTTGGCTGCGACGGGTTGATTGAATGCTCGACCGCATTGGCAGGCGGGGGACGAAGGGGCGGTGGGTATCAACCACGTTCGAACGGATAAAATGCAGGCACCTAGCCCGAAACGACGTCCTGCGAGTCGATCTTGGCGGGAATGACCTTGCTGCGATTCGACGGCGGTCTGAATCCGGGCACGCTCGATACAAGAGAGCACGGTGGCGGCTGTAGAGCCCATGTTCCCATATGCAGGCCTTGAATCGGGAGGCAGCTCTCGAATCACAGGTTAGACCTATGATGCTGCTGGCAAACAGGCGTCGAGAGGTGTGGAGGGCAAACGGATGAGAAGCGAGAAACCGAACTTACCCCGCATTGATTGCGGTGTTTGTTTGGATCTGCCCTTCCGCGCCGATTCACCCGATGTGATTTCGTGAAAGTCGAAATCACATCTGATGGGATCGTTCCTATTCGGGATCGATCCCATTTTTGACTTACATCACCACCTCTCCCTCTCCCTCTCTCACCTCTCCTCCGCCGCCATAGCAAGCGTCAATGTGAGTATGACTCGTGTTTCAAGTCGACGCACCGACTCGCACCTCAAGCGGCAAGCCCACCACGCTCGCCGTCGCCGCGGCACGCACTCCACCCGTACTTTGGCAGTATAATTGCCAAATCAACACGTACGTCTCGGAGTCTTGGGCGCGATGGCGCCGTCGGTGCTGCTGCCTTGCGGACGGGGCTTGCGAATGACGCCGTCGTCATTCACGCCGTCGACGCCGACCTCTCGCGTGCCCCTCCCGCTCTTGGTCTTCTCCTCACATATGCCTTCCCCTCCCTTCTCGTCATCCCGGCTCAAGTTCGTCCGGCTCGTCACCGATTGCGTCGGGAGGAGGGGGTACTCTACTACCGATATACCACCACCGATGATGTCACATCTACCCCCGCCCTCACTCGCGCCTCAAGCTCCACCCACACCCCTACATTGGCAGTCTAACTGCCAATTCAAAACGTACATCTAGGTCTCTTGGGCACGATTGCGGCGTTGCTTCCTTTTGAGCGGGGCTCGTGAGTGACCGTGTCGTCGCCCCCGCCCCATCGTTCACCTCTCGAGCTCCTCCCGCCGCAGGTCTTCTCCCCAGCCTAACCCTCCCTCCTCGTTGACATGCTCGCTCTTCTTGCTGGTATCCAATTGCGGCAAGGATGTAGTCACCGACTTACGGCTATTCCTCCACGACAGGAATGAACCTCCTGCTGCACCACCCTCGTCATCGCTCTCCACCGCGATTCGTGCCGTCCGCGCCATCCTTCCTCCTCGTCCTCCTACCGCCGTTCCCGCGGCTCGTTTCCAACTGCTCCGGGAATTTTTATCACGCCCGACGTATCATTTCACCGCGAAAATATCACCATCGGCACCCCCCGCCCTCACTTTCGGCCTCTCGCGCAAGTCGCACTGCTCGGGCTATGACCCCAAGGTTTGTCAGTCTTTATTCTTTTCTTTTACATTATAACTTACTTCGATTTTACAGCTTCTGACCTCTCCTCACATCGACATTTGAGTCGTCCTCGTCACTGCCGTCACCCTCTCATGTTCCCATCGTGTCGAGACAGGAGGTAAGCTCTCGCGCGTCGCTTCTTTTCCTTCTATTTCGGTAATGCTTATCTTATTTCTATCATCTCAGTCTCTCGTGGCCTCAGCGTCTGCGGCGTCACCCCATCCCATCGTCGGTCAGCATTACATAGGCAATAATGTAGGGAGTCTAACTCCTGCATTGTTTCTCCTTCGCGCTATCTCGACCGCCCCGCCCCACCACGCAATACGGTCCCCAGCAGAAACGGTGTTCACTACTCTAGGTTCGTTTATCTATTCCTCACTTCCCGAGATCTTCTCAACTGAATGAATTTATCATTGACTTTATACTCGCCCTTCTGAGTACGTACTTGCTCGTTTCTCAATTAATGTCACTAATTAACATTACAGGTCTGTAATTCTGTTCGTCAACATTTTAACCTGCTCCTCCCCTTGTCGCCCACGCCCATTCCTCGTAGACATTTTCCTTTGTCCGCTCGCTTGTCGTAGTATATGCAATTTGCGGCTCGTCGCGCTGTACTAAAAGTACGATGGCCATTCGCGAATGTTTGCTTAGTCAAATATATAATTATCATTCATTTAAAAATTTTATATAACAAAGAGGAACTGACAACGTATGTGCTAAGACTACGGAACAAAGCAAACGAAGTGTCGAGGCTTACGAATCCTTCGTAAATGACAGCACAGTTTGACGTGTCATAACAAATTGCAACTCGAAGAACCTCGTTGTACCCCATCATCACCCCCAACTCCATATCCAGAGCGCCCTTGAATTCACAAGAACCTCCGGACCCCCAATCCTCAAACCCCTGACCCGCCCCACGTCGTCACGTTCGAATCGCGCCCCAACCCTCCAAATGACGCGTCGCGCTGGTCCGACTGACCGGGGTTGGTTCTACTGTGGCGATGCTGGTACAGGTTTAGGTCTTGCAACGGGGCGGGGGGTGGAGATTCGATATGGAAAAGGATGGGCGGTGTGAAGTAAAGCACGTGCCGGGTCTGGAGGGAAAGACGATCGCGGGAGAGTTTTAATGGAGAGCTGATGCAGGATGGGAGGCGCGGGAGACGGGCAAGAGCTAGTAGCTGGGGGGGAGGAAGGGGCCAGCGGGAGGGAGGGGGGGAGGTTGGCAGCAGGAGCGGGAGGGAGGGAGCGGGACGTGGGTAATGGCGCTGGGAAGATTGGATGAGAATAGCTGGCGCAGGGACGTGACGTGATGGGGCGGGACGGCGGAGGGCGGGTCGGTGACAGCCCGGCGCGCTATGCTGAATGTGGGTTCGCTGCGGCGTTGATACAGGCGTGGACGCAGCGGTTCACGGACTTCATGCGTTTCCTAGGTAAGGAGTCGTACACTAGATCATCGATCAGGATTGAACTTTGTCATATCTGGCTCTTGCATCATCGTCACTTGAAGACGTTGAAGGGGATGTGATCTTGGTTTCGCTGTGACTCTCGTGGGTGGTAGTGGGTCGTCTTGCCTGCACCCCCGGCCCATCCTCATCCCTTTATGTTCTGCAAATGTGTCAACTACAGTTCTTCATCTACATACATAGCGTTATCGATGACTGAGGCATCCGCTCCTGCTTGCCCACTGCCCGACCCCTTAACGCGTCCCGCCAGTGTCCCCACCTCGTTATTCTCGACGCTGGTAACATCATCAATGGAACCTCGAACACCGGCCAAACACTGAGACCGAGGAACATCACCCTTGGAAGACAACTACGACTTCCGTCTTCTTGCTTGTTTTTTTTTTTTTTTTTTCCTTCAAAGCCCTCGCCTTCGCGATTGGCGTTCCGTGATCGATGCCTGCCCCTCCCTCTCCCCTCCCTCTCCCCCAGCCGAGCAGACATCATGGACTTTTGGCCCTGAATGAAGCATCTAGAGGGATACCCCACCCAGAGCCAACACAAAGACAATGACGAAGACGATGTAACAAGGTAGGATACTCAACGCGCCGTCGTCCTCTATCATTCTCCAAAACATTGAACCTGGCCAATCAAGTTCTGAGCACCTACTACAGGCATTGGGACTTCACGAGCGCCAGCAAAGTTTCCCTCGAATTCAGAGAACATAAATTCAACTTTGTAGCCCAAGTTACTGAGCAAGGAAAGATTTGTTTCGAACTCAAACCCAGCGAGGAATTCGAATCCCGTGACATCGAGGGGCTCCTCACAGCCTTACTTGCAGACAAGTTTCGTGAGGTCAAAGTCATCTCGCTCGACATCACAATCTCACCGACCACTTTCGCGTTAAGGACTCCATAAATCTTCAATTTTTTTGATCACTCTCCGCCGTCGAAACCTTAACCACAAATACCATGACATTACACTTTCTGTTCGGTCTCCACGATGACATCTTGGCCCATGCTTTCCCGGTCCTTCACACAGTCAGGCTTAATCGTCTACGACGCAGAGAATTTCGCTTCCTCCAATCCATTCTCGCCTGGCAAATTTTGATTGGCCGGCCAATTAGTGTTCTTTCAATCCCAGTGGTGCATAATTCCGATACCGACTTGGATCTACGATTTTTGGAAGAGTTCTGGTCTCAAAGTCGTCCTTCAATACTGGGACAAAGAATACGAACACATTTGTGGGAACGGACACATCGAGGAGCTTCTCATTCCTCGTCAGGATTCTGACTTGTCTTCTTCAAACAGCTCTGATTCGTCCTCGTTGGATAGCCTGTCCGACGACGAATGATTCATACTCGTCAACGGGTCTCGTCAACGGGTCTCATTTGCTTAGAATGACTGTAGTGCAGTGATTTTGAGTGGTAAAACTTATTGAAATGAACATCACTGACAATTTTTCATGACTAGAAATTCCGTTGTCAGCTAGATTTATTTCTTAACATGGTTTTGACTTTGACATCATGTTCCTGGACTACATTCGTTGTGTGAGATAATATTCGCCCAGGGGGAATCAGGAGTTGATTATAGGTTTGGATCTATCTCAACAACCACTTGTCCTCATGTCTTGAAATTTGGCACACTTATATATATATATGTAATAAGTATTTTGATAAAATTTTTGGCAGGGGGATGCAGGGGGTCACCCATGGTGAGGTATTGTTCGCTGGAAAACGCTGTTTTTAATACTAATACTGGAATAACTTTTCTCACACATGAGCCCCCGTCTTGAAATGTTCCAATAGTATTTATTCGTATCCTATCCACATACAGTCCAAATTTCGAGGCCAGGCATGCTCTGAGGAAAGAGATATCATTCAATCTTTGTGGCTAGTCCCAGCGGAAGGGACTTTCCCACACGTGTCCCAAATTGGAAGTCATCCTAAAATGGAAGGACTCATCCAGTAAGGTGACTAACTGGACAAGCGAACAATTGCTCGATTGATTGAACGACGAGAAAAGTAAATGAGAGGGCGGCGAAAGAAAGGGGCGACATAGGAAATAATAGAGTTGAAAACATGAAGGTGGTTAATTCGGGCGGAGGATCGGGGATGACTATTAGGGATTGGCACGGGTAACCCTGGGGTATTCCAGGGCTACCCGTACCCTTACCCCCCGCAAACCCGTACCCGCGCTCAAGGGTACGGGTTTTTCGCGGGTACGGGTGCGGGTTGGGTGCGGGTTGAGGCAGGTAGGGTGGGTAAAGAAACCGGCGTGGGTGGAGCCGATGTTTCATCACAAATAATGGTTCTGTATAAGCTACATACGATTTCATGTAGTTTTACATATCAAAAACATTGTAAATCAAAGTAATAGTGTGCTAAATATATTTTTTAACCATCTTCCGGGTACTTTAACCTCGTTTATGACCTATTTCTTTATATTATACGAACCAAACCTTAGCAGAGGCATTTTTAAAAACGCCTCTGCTAACGAAACCTTCGCTTGGAACACCCAATAGGCGCCGAGTTGAGCTCGGCGCCTGACCCGCCAACCCGTGTCGGGGGTACGGGTTTTTGGAGGGTACGAGATCGCCTACCCGTACCCGTACCCCAGCAAAACCCGCACCCGAACCCGTGCGGGTAGCTGTACCCGTGCCAATCCCTAATGACTATTACATTACCCCCTTCTTTAGAACGGAGGTCGCGCAAATTAGGGATTTGATGAGGGACTTGAACGCGACTGGAGTATAGGGTTCGGAGGGTAACTTGAAGCTGGGGTTGGAAGAAAAATTATGTGTTTTGAGATGAACGTAGGCGGAATAGAGAACGCGACCGAAGTACGTGTTTTGGAGGGTAGATCGCAGACAGGAAAGGTAGGTGCATGGATGTGTTCGGATGATGCGAAGTGCAGAGCGGGATGGCGTTGAAACACGATGGAATAATTGGTGTTTGGTGGGGAATGACGCGGCGATATCCTGACACGAAATCATCAGATAAAAAAGAAAGGAATATTTGGTGGATTCGGTGATGGGTTCAGGAAGAAAGAACAGTGTGTGGAGTCGAGGTATGAAATGATGGCTCAAAAGAAGCTTTCCAGACATTGAACGAGAAGTATTCCATCGGTATTCCTTGAGTAATCCAGAATTTGAGTTCTAGGCAGATTGGAAGTGCGGAGATGAACACGGAGGCGGAATGCAATCTAGAAATGATGAGCGATTTGGATACGTTCGGGGACTCGCAGGTGTTGAGAACCACACGCGGCACGAGTCGTGTAATTTTAACGTGAAATAAAACCACGCAGAGACGGAATACAAGCGCTGTATGAATGGAACGAGGCTCTGAGCAAGGAAATTGAACTTTGAGCTGAAGGATAGGAAGAGTGTGTGATTCAGAAAAGGTTGTTGGATGGGCTGGATGCATATTCTCGCAAATGTTGCGGTTCACGAGCTGTGCGAGTCATGCAAGACCGTCACGGACGGTATCTCCATCAGGATAAGCTCGGAGGTTTACCGAGATCTGATCTGTCCCTTCAATTAGACATTCTTGTAGCCTCATGCATAATTTGTGAGGCGACTCTCACACGCAAGAGGTGTACGGCTGTCACCCTCGCGTAATGCATCTCGGCAGGCCCTCAATTTTGAAAGATGAAAGCGCATTGCTTGGACCTTTGGAAAAGCATCGACGGATCCATTGAAAGCGGAGGAAGACAGAACTGCTTGGGATCGGCGGTTAACACAGAAGACGTTGACAAAAATGGCTACACACCACCTCCTCCCATAATTATTTGCGTAGAGCACCAATTCAATTATTCAAGCAATTTTCTCATATTATGCATTAGTGTTCAGGCAATCGGGCAGAGATATCATTTGGCTGGTCCGTCCTTCTCACTCTTTCGGTGGTCACATTCTCAGAGATCGAGCGTACTGCCAGTGGGCTGATAGTAGGTGAAAAAAAAAAGATAAATACAATTTTTTGGAGTCATAGACATTCTAAAGTATCTATCTATAGTGCTATAAAGCACGGTGTTCCAATTGTGCAGTTTCCGCGCGCCTGTTCTTGGGATGTTAGCGCCTGTCACACAAGTCACAACACCTGACAAAACGGGTAGTTCCGGTGATGCAGTGACATTCCTCTGACCGAAGGTGAGATTTCCACCGATGAAGAGGGAATAATAATAAACTGCCGGGGATGACTATTTGAGGCATAGTCAACAACTCCGACGCCGAAAGCTGAATGAAGGGCATACTCAAACAGACACCTGTATAAATAAGGAGGACCTCTCACCTGAACGAGTTTATGCGGGGAAGTGAAAGGGTCGACTACATCCTGAAGGTTAGAGCGGGACGAGGATTCCGCACGTTGGTTAGGCGGAGGTGAATTTCCAATATTGCAAGTAACTGGTTTAAACTGCTTAACAGGTGGTACGCCGTAACTATGCATTATGCCAGTGAGACTAGCTGGCCGATTAAAGGAGTCGAAGAGATGTTATGGGTGCTACTCCCCACACCGTCAACCACATCTTGTCCCTATTTTCCTCCTGCGTTATCTTCCTACATCCCCCTCTCTTGTCCTCCTCCTGCGCCTTCTCCTCGTCTTGTCATCATAAGTGCTTTTGTTCGCGCTCGGGTTTTTCAAGGAAGCTCTTCTAGATCAAAAATCATCCTCGTCGGTCAGCTGGTCTTGTGCATAAGTCGACATAGATTGTACCAGGAATTTGCGCCTTAGCCTCAGTGCCGCGGGTGCGTATTTTGTGATCCCTTCGCCACTTCTCCTTCCTCAGCTCTGAACAACAATGCAACTCCATTGACCTCCTTTTTTCTGTGTCCAACTTCGCCTGAATTGTGTTTGGCAAAGACCAGAACGTCTGCCGGAGTGTATGCCGCTACTGCAAAGTTCGAACCTCTACCAAACGGGCAAAAGGTGGAATCACTCTCCTATGCCTCCATGGATTTATTTCGGTCCTCTTCATCCTTGTCATCTGCCATGAGGATCTAAGACCGGACATTTGTTGTTTCAGAAAGGTGTGTTCTACTCACCTCTTCATAACCTACATATCTCACATTCAACCGAGGTTCTTCAGGTCTGGGACTGACTGGTAACAGTCCAACTCCTGTTTACTCCATTCATTAACTCCCTCCACCTCGAGACACTCGCCATTCTCCCATAAACAACATTGTATAAAAGACAATACATGTAAATTATATATATATCTGAACCTAAATACGATCGTCCGAAGGTGGTATTTCCGGCTTTGGCGCTTCTTATGTCAAACTTATGTTATTTCCCACGACTACCTTCCACTCTTGTGCATGAAAAGTCTTGCGCGGAAACTGCAACACTTCCTTTGAAACAGACTTTAAGAGAGAAAGTCGCTAATATTTGTATATTCTACTGCCAAAAATTGTTTTTGAAACATTAAACAAAAAAATGGATGAGTTTGAAGGCATCCCAGCCAACGATGATTTCCAGTGTCAAAGGATTTGGACTTTCCGTTTCAAGCCGCAACCCACCTAGGATACAAATTGGTAAGTGAGCCATTTATTTGACTTCGTGGACAACTACACTGATGGATTTGCATTATAAGGTTTCCACCGACATGATGTTCTTTAAACCGTGTAGTCTCAGTTCTTCTGCAGAACTACTCGGACAAGCCATCCCCAGCAGCGCGTTCTTACGTCTCTTAGAACTGCATCATTTCCGTACCTGCCTTGTTGATAAGGTAAGTGAACTGCTACATGCATTTTATATAGCCTTTGAACTCTTGTCTCCTCTATGCCGCTGCTCTAAGAGCTGCACTACAACACTTCCCTCCCCTCCCCTCCCACCCTCCTTCTACTGCCACACATGAGATTTTGAATTTAATTTTTAATTCAAGACATTTTCTCCTCTCCAGAGTACTAACCCTTTCATCCACCAAGTATCAACCCAGCTCATTTACGCGGTTGATGCTCGCCCAGTCCCAGGTATCCCAACGAGCTCTGTCCTTCACACTCGCTCCAGATCCGTCTGCAGCATCCAAATTTGACCCTACGAATCATTTACATTCCCTAAGGAAAGGCAATGATGCTGACCTCATCGTTAGATATGTAATCACCGTCAAACTCGGTTTTGGTTGGATTTTTCATTGCTTTTGCTATTTTAGAGGCCGAACATCGACATTGACACGCACCGCGAATCTCTGCTCGCTAGAATTCGGATTTTACTGTACGCACTAGATGCGCGTCTCACGCTTCGCACGCTCTCAAAGCGAATCGCGCACTATTGGAGGCCATTCAGAAACCGACCCTGTTAAGCCGACGTTCGGTATTCGCACTCCCCTCATATGCCGACATCCATTTTTCCCTCCATTTTTGCAATTTTATTCTCATCTGACCTTTATTCTCACCACGACATCTCGTCAATCGCATTGCATGTCACCCTGAAGAATCGCTTCGGACCTCCACCACAAATTTTACGGAGTCTAGACAGCTTTTCGCCATCAAGAACTCTTTTTCCTCATCATTCTTTGCTCCCTTTCCTTACACCCTAATTCTCTGATCAGTTTCTTGTATTTTCACTTCCCTATTTGATTTTTGTTTTCTCACTTCACCTTCGCGTTTTTACTTTTATTTCGGATGTATTTACACTCTAAAAACACGCTTGCACTGTAGATTGCCTTCAGCAAATCGCACTCGCAGTTTCCCCCTCGAATTTCATCCGCTTCGTACTTCGCTTCGTCTTCTGTTGCCTTCGTTGTCGCAACACTTCGTCCTCTACTTCGTTTTCGGCCGCCTTTGTTGTCGCAGCTGCGCGTTTTTTGTCATCGCTCTCGTCCTCATTTTCATCGCTCGACCCTTGTAACCTCCTCCAGTCCCGTAGTTGGATCCCTAGAACCCCGTTCCACGCCTCAGAGCCACTGGATCAGATTCATTTCAAGTTTTGCTTCAAGTAGTAGAGACCTTTGTCAAAAAATTGATGAACATCAAATACTGCACATAAATGGTGAAGATAGAGCAGGAAGAATGCTCTAAGAAGAAGCAGTATTTATTGACATGTGGCCAGAAGATTTAGATTTTTTTTTTAAAAAAAAAAAACAAACAACCAGAGATAAAGGGATAATCGACATGACAATGAAAAATCCAAGAAAGCTATTTTTACCTCAGGGCAAGCAGTCTCTCAAGTTCACGGATGCGTTCTTGGTCCCTTGCTGATGCTTCAGCTGCTGTAGCCCGCTCTCGGGCCAGTGCTTCCTCGGCTGCTATTTTTCCCTCTCGCTCTCGGGCCAGTGCTTCCTCGGCTGCTATCTTTCCACCTTTACCGTCCATGTATTCTGCCAGTACCTATGGGTGAGAGTTGACAGAATATAAAGTGATTAAAAAGACTGTAGCACCTACCCGTTGGTCGTCTTCGGTTATAAGATGATTAACCTTCTCGACAAGTCGTAAAATCTCGGTAGGGTTGTCAATGTTGATTGGCGGAACAAATGACAGTCGACTGATCCGACCGGCACGACAAAAGGTGTCCTCAAAAATTCCTTCTGGTTGCGGACGACATCTAGATACACTGACGCCTATCATTGTTCGAGTCATCCAATAGCATTGCTGAGTGAGCACAAGGTATGCGTCAGACTCTTCAACAACTGTCTTTGCAACCAGAGCAAGGTCGCGTAGCGTAAATGAATGAAGGAAATGGGAATAGGTAGCCAGGAGGTCGACAGAGCTGGAGTCGTCCTGAGTGACGCCATTTGGGTTCCACGTGCGCATCACTGTATCGTCGGGCTCAAAGCCGCCATCCTTCCCTGAAGAGGTCTTCGAAGCATGAATTATCATATTGATGCCTTTCGCCAGCATGGCCCGCCTCTCCTGATCCACAATTTTTGTAACATCTTTCTGCTGCTCCTCGGTGAGACGCTATAGGGGAAGAATTAGAAAGGATGCATAGTCGTGCAATACAATGAATATGTACCTGATACGTTTCTGGGTCAACCACGGCCTTTCCTTTCTTGGCCTCCAAGGCCTCTGGTGACGGGCGACGGTCGAACCGCAGATAAATCTGGGTTGAGGGATCGGATTTGCGCTGAATTGTAAAAACCGGAAATTCATGTTCCATTGCATTTTTGTATTTGAACCAGCTAATGGTGGAGACGATCCATTCATTGATGGCATCTGGCGACGAATGGTAGGCCTGAATGGATGTTGCCCAGTCGCAAATGTCCTGCGACTTGGAGTCGCGCTTTCCAGGACCTAACGCCGGAATGTGGTTGAGGAGACGTGGGGGCTTTTTCCTTTGGCATGATAAGACCAAAGCTCGAACCAAGAAGTAGAGAAGAGGGCGGATGATTCCATAGAGCAAAAGTGGCAGTTCAAGTAATAGTCGACAGCGCGTTGGTTGCCCTGCAGCCTGTGAGCGTCAGGATAACACATTGAAAACACGAGGAATAATCGAACGTGGCAAATAGATCGATGAGAAAATGTTGCCAAATTTAGACATCTCAGAAGCAAATCTGCATCCTCAAATATGTTTTAGAACGTCCACAACTGGACGGTCTTGGTACGTGCCATGAAGTATACATTGGAAAGTGGCTGTGCTTTGGCGATCGCGGGAACGAACTTGAGAATCCAAGCGAACTTCAAAGGAGACAACAAAGAAGAAGCATATCTGCGCTAAAAGGGACTTAATTTACCAATAACACGCGTCTTCGCTGCCTTCCTCTCAGTACCACGAACGCTGGGCGCAATCCTTAGCTTTCGACCTATCTAATGATCAGACCAGTCAAACCAAGGGGGAGATGAATTGAAGAAAAATGTATACCAAATTTTCAAAGCACACACTTCTTAGCCACGATGCGAGAAATCGCGTCCTCGATCTCCTCACTTGTAGCATTGCAAAGTTCTCCGGAAAGAAAGGTTGTATGGCGGCGTATCTGGGACGTGCTTAAGATAGAAAAATAAGAAGTTAACATTAAATCCCGAGTTCGCCTGGTTGAAACACTGTACCCTTCCTGCGGCGAAGCGAGAGCTTTGACTCCTCGAACTTCGATTTGTTTGACCGTATCCACCTCCCCATCGAATTCGTTCCGACATTGATGGGCGAAGTTAATCACCTCTCCCCCGTCCACAACTGAGTGGGCAACTAGAAAATTGCGTGGCACTAGGACAGTTTGTATCGCCTGACTCTATCCGTCTTTCTTCGTTTCTCCAATAATTCGAACCATCCTGCACATTGTACCCTTGTAATACCTAGTTCATTGTAATGAAAATGAGGTACACCTAAAAACAGACGAAAATTAAATAGCCCATTCCAACCTAAACAGTTATTCACGCCACGATTTCCTTGTCGGTTCTGACCTCATCCTCAAAAAAAAAAGGTTTCGCCTCGTTTGAAAAAACTACCAATTCTAACTTCTAAAGCAGCACTGTCTCTGAGGTTGTCTTCCTACAGATGTTGAGCGTTCCGACACCCGAGCCTACACTCACCCGCGACTGCGACAAGAAGCACGTCTCCAGCCCGCCCTCACCCGCCTATGGAAATGCCCCCTCGTCGACCGCTCCATCCTCCAAAGGCTAGACAAAATGTTCGCGCAGGACAGAAACCTTGAGCTTTCGCTGTCCCCCACGATACCCAGCCCCCAGTCAGCGTCGCTGTGGACATGGCCCCTTGTCACAGGCGAACCCAAACGCAAACGGCGTCCCACCCCTCCTCCTTCTCCCCCGGCCCACCCTGCTCCCCCTTTCTCTCCACCCCCACTCCGCCCACCCCCAATCACATTCGTTCACCCCTCCTCACGCAAATTCCTCCTCCCGCACCGCATCCCCGAACAGGAGTCCAAAGCCCGCATTCACTCTCCCAGCTGCTCCTCCTCGCCCGCGCGATCAATCGCACCCTCGTCCTGCCAAATGTGGGGAGGAGCAGGATAGGGTCGTGTTTGGGGTCGCGGTTTGGGGTGTATTAAAATTTGAAGTCTTTATGAGGTGGAGATGACGATGGGGGTGAGGGGCAGGAAGATGGGTTTGTAGAGACGGACGTGTTCAGAGCCTACATCGACGGGCGGGCACCCGATGGCCAGGCTCGTATCTGTCGTTCCCGCGCCGATAGGCCCTTTCCTCCCCAGCGACGACGCGATCTACACGAACGAACACGTCTCAGTCCACCCCTTCCTCTCCAAAACCGACGAGGGTGGGCAAGACCAGCGAGGGTGTTTACACACCCGATTCCGCAACCTCGTTCTTGGGGGTGACGGGGGCGGCGCTCCAGAAGGGGTGGTGCTGGCCGCCGCCGACAGAGCAGTGAGAAACCGCGACGGGAGCCAGACACATCTGCCAATCGGAGACGCCGTGGTGGACACGTTTAGAGCGATCCTTTCTCCTCCTGCTCCTCCTTCGCCTCCATCTGCACGAGCCTATGACGACGACGAAGTCGAGTGAGAAGCAGGTACCGACGCCGACTCGGAGGTCTTCATCATAAACTGGGACTTGCGACACCACATCTTCCCGCCTCCTGCTCCCGATCCCCTCGTCTGCGCTCGTCAATACCCATCATCAAGCAGACGTTACAATACGCCCCCGCCCTATACACCCTCGCCCGGCCCTCTCCCCATCCTCCCCTTCCTCGCTGTCCCCATCCCCATCCCCCTCCTCCCCACCCTCCGTCGACACCGCCTCATCCCCAGCAGACGCGCACCGGCACCATACCTCGCAGTCCACTGGCGCCTCGAGACCATCCCACCTGCGCTCGTCGACGTGCTGTCTCGGGTCCTTCATGACCTCGCACCTGGCGGGGGAGGGGGCGTGGGTATTGACTCGAACTCCTCGGCCACGTCCCCGGTGAAGACGGTGTGGTTCGCGAGTGACTACCCCTACCCTATCGCACGGCCCACGGCGTCGTCGGGGGAAGGGGGAGGAGGGTCGAGCTCGAAAACTGCACGTAAATCAGGCATGCCACCTTCCGTGTGTTCGATATTCGGCACGAACAAGCAGTTGGCGTTCTCCATACTGCGTTTGACGGCGGGGACAAGGGCGGGGAAGGGGGAGGGGAGCTGGAGGGGTGGAGGATTACAGACCTCGCTGAGTCTGTGGATTTGTTTGAGGAGAAAGGGGGGGACGGGGGACGAGGGAAAGGAGAGGGAGGAAACCGAAGAGGAGGGGGAGAAGGGCAGGGACGAGGACGAGGTACCGCTGGACGACCCAGGCGTGCTCGGGATCCTCGACAAGATCATCAGTACCCAAGCGACGCTGTTCGTGAGCGGGTCGAGGGTGTGTGCTAGGACGAGGCGAGTTGCTTTCTTCGTTACTTTTTGCTTTCGGTCGTCTTTTCCCCGTTCATGTTCACGGTGGTTGCTTTGCTTTCGCTGGGTGTGCTGTCGTTCCTGCTGCTGCCCTCCCCATGCTGCTGTCGTCGCTGTCGTCGTCGTTATTGCGTTCGTCAGCATCCCCTCTTTTCATCGTCTAGACGTGGACTCCAGTGGAACTGATGAAAACGTAGCTCTTTCGCTAAACAGCTAAACAGATCATTGATGTCCGGCAGTGCGAGTGTGTTAAAAGCCGGGGTAGAGGTGCTGGTACTAGTACTGATGCTCGAGGGGAGTCATATCTGCGGAACGTGGTTGATGTCTTCGGGTAGGCAGACGGGGTATATGTCGATGGGAGTGAAAGTCACCTGTAGTCAAGTAATTCACTGAAAGTCAGACAAAGGACAGAACGCAGATCAGTGAGCATCTCGCATAGAATAGCGAAGCGAAAGAAAAAATTGCATAGCTGGTCGGGGGTACATCATAGAATCATACCACGGTCTATCGAACAGTACCGCCAGCTCTCTTCTCCTCCTCTCCTCTCGTCTCCACTTCAATTCCCATCTAATCAAACATCTACTCTCTCGGCGCGCCCCTCCCAACACCCGCGAACTGCGGCCTGAACTCGCCCGGCGCACCCTCCTCTTTCTTGCTGCGGTACCCGTCGCGGTCGCCTCTCGGCGCGCGGTATGCGCCTTCTCCTCCACCAGCTCCTCCGGGGCGGACGGTGGCGGGGCGTGGGGCGCGTGCGGCCTTTTTGTGTGTAGAGGGAACGATCTCGGCGGGGAGGTGGAGCCAGGGGAAGGAGGTTAGTGGGAGTTTAGAATATAGAGAAAGGGAAGGAGAGAGGAAGGGGAGGAGAAGGGGAGGAGGCAAGTGAGGCGAAAGGGGAAGAGACAAAGAGAAAGAGAAAGGAGACAAAGACGTACCATTCACGAAGATACTCGACTCCCTCGGGCGTGAGGGTAGTAGTACCACTGCCACGAGAACTGCGTCTTGACGAGACCCTTCGAAGTGAGGCTCTGCAGCGCCTTGATGACCTGCAGGTTCGGCACGTCGAGCTCCTCGTGCTTGGCCGCGTTGAAGTCCTTTTTGGCTACTAGGACGCCCTCTGTAGGTCGGATGGGGGTGGGGAAAGTTAGTTTGCTGCGAGAGGAGGGCGGAGGGACGAGGCAAGACGCACCTTTGAAGAGATTCTCGTAGATGACGCGCCTGTTCTGTTTTGGGATGATCATGCTGGGCTAGGTCGATTTGTAGGATTCGGAAGCTGCAGCAGCGCAAAGAATCGTGAATCAGCCAAAGTCTCCGTATTCAGAAACGAAGAAGAAAGGCTTACTGCGATACTAGAAACTCGCACTCGATTCCGGATTCTAACCAGCAGAAAAAAAAGCCAGTCAGCAAAGCCACATCCAAGAAGCACACAACGCATCCACCCCTCCCGCCTCCCTACATCGCAGAAAACTGCTCTTCTTGCATCCAAGAGGCATGGAGGGACAGTACGAAATGACTTACGTGGCGGATTGCGGGGACGGGCTTGCGGGAGGGCTTTGTCGTTGACGAGAGTGGCGACGAGCGGGTGGGAGAGTTGTGTGGGTGGCTTGGTATTTGTGTGTGCTTGGCTAGGGCATTTGATTTTGGGTTTTGCGATCCTGGTTGCACAACTTGAATTCGGTCGTCCACGAAGGAGTTATACCTGTTGACCAGAGGAATTGATAGCCAGTAAGGTATGAGTCCTCTGCGCTTATTGTCATTCATACCACCCTTGAGACCCTGAAAGAACTGATATGATATTGCATTTTCAGCAGGTTTATTTCGACGTTGTTTCGAGAATACATTGCCCAAAGAAATTGAAATTTATACCGTTTGCTTTTCCTATGGAATCCACGAGAGAGTTTTAAGGAACGTTCCAGCATTTGCATGGTCCTTCATTCTTTCTCGTCCACTATCTGCACTACCCAAGTGGACATTTCAATGCCAGGGTTCGAACAATTACGATAATTACATTTCCCCTTCAAACACACAGACACTCATTAACGAGGACGGCTACTCGCTCACAACAGCCCTCCATGCGACTGCACATGATAAATAAAAGCCGTAAACAAACCCTCCTCCACATCCCCCGTAATCTCCGGCAACCTCTCCATCACATCCTTCATCTCTTCCCCACCCAACAGCGTCCAAAACTTCAGCTTTGCGGACTCCCAGAAATCTGGCATCCACCCCGCCTGCTCCCAGTCGATGATCGCGAGAACACGCGGCTCCGCCACAGCGCTTCCGTTTCGAGGGGTGATGAGGATATTGCTGAAGTTGAGATCTGAGTGCGTGAAGACGATGGGCGAGTCGTATGGGAGCTGGGGCTGGCCAAGCGCACGCTGTTCTTCGCGTTCTGCGGTGGGAGTGCGCATCAAGAACTCGTAGAAGGCGTCGGTGTTGGGGAAAGCATTGGGGAACTTTCCGGAGGAGAGGATCTCCATTGACGGCTGACCGCCGATTGCTCCTGCGAATTTTCGTCATGAATAAAGGAAGCGTATACACAAGCAATTGAACATTTATTTCCTACCTATAAATTGGTCTCCAGACGGACGTCTCAACCGACGCAAAGCATGCACCATACCTCCCAAGTCCTTACATATCCGCCTCCTTTCTTCCTCCGTAAGCTCCTTCCAGCGATCATGGAGCGTAACCCCCTCAACCAACTCCATAAACAAAAACAGCTCCTTTCCATCACGCCGCCACCCATACACCTCCGGGACGCGCACCTCAGGGAGGAACCGGCGTAGCACCCACAGCGTCTGGCCCTCCGCCAGGCCCGGACGCACGATGTATACCGTCGCTCGAACCCGTTTGACTGCTAGAGAGAGCGTGGGGAAGAGAGATATGCTCCGAGCGAAACCTGGGAGAGCAGCGGCTGCGATCTCGGTGGTGGCAGGGAGGTCCGAGAGCGTATGGTGCTTGAAGAAAGAGGAGTCTTCGAAAAAAAACTGTTTCTTCGGTTGGGAGGATGGATGTGGAGATTGTGATAGGTGGGCCTGGCGAGGAGTCTGTTGGTTGTGTCATGTCAAGAGCTAGACCGACTGAGAAATTTGAGACAGGTTTGGAGGAGCTAACAAAGGGGCAAGCTTTGAATTCGTATTTGCGTCCTTGTTTAATTCTTTCTGCCGAACGTAGAAGACAATGAAGGCCTATTGGTAATATAGGCGGTTAACGTTTAACGGTCAATGTGCAGAGAAAGCTTGTTAAGACTGTTCGACCCCTTTGAGAGCGCGGACTCCACTTTGAATCAATACCAAACGCTCATGATACCTCACAAAAAATCTTACAGATACGTCCTCTGACTTTATTCTTCAATAATACGCTCAGCATTGAAATTCATTGCAGTAGAGAAAAGAAGTTCATATCCTCCGTGAGTCTGGTCAAGCACTAAGCGAGAACCACAGAGCCGTTCTTGAGTACGCTTCCACCAGAATGTTTTGCTTTTGGAAGCCTATCCACGCCGTCAGGTCCAAAACTTCGACTTGGCGCGAGGATGCCTTCCGAACAGTAAAAATGGAACAGCCCCCCCAGTCGACTCGGGATGAACTTCAGCCCAACAGATCGAAGTGACGGGAAAGGGAGAGAGTGCCAGTCGTGGTGTGAACTATTGCAGTACTCTACACCCAACACGGTGTCAGATTTTGGAGAGCAAGGAGGGCAGTGCCAAATATTATCAGAGTCACCACGTTCGAGAGGGAGGTGAGGAAGCGATAGACGTTGAGATCTGGAGATCTAATGTCTGAAAAAGGGCCATGATAACTTCAAAGTCGAGAGTGGAGACATGTCTAAAAGGGCGCGACGAAAACCCGTCAAGTATTCGCAGAACGGCTGGCAGTTGGTCTCCCTCGTTCATACGCCGGATATCGGCGCGGACTTTCCTCTTTTCCTCTACTGCAGCTGTTTTCTACGACGAGGAAGCCGCGGCGAGACACGGAAAATGAAAGAGATGTGGCGAGCCGACGGTTAAAATAGGTTGGATATAACGAGATACGACCTCTCGAGCAGATGTAAGGACCTGATCGTCCGGCGGTATGTCGTCGGAATCCAGATAACAAGTCCCTTATCTGCTCCCAAGTATGTTGAAGCACGGCTACAACATTGGGATTTCCGTCTGGGAGGATCATTGTTCATGTTTGCGTTGATTTTTAAAACTTTCCCATGGTGTCTTCGGTTTAATTAGTTCGGGAGGTTATGCCATCTCTGTGTTCCTGATTCACAACCCAGCGTTTGTGGGTGCTGCCGATTGGCTGTTATCAGCGCTACAATCAAACGATGATGGGAAACAAG
Organism: Galerina sulciceps; assembly: GCA_023014345.1. Taxonomy (NCBI): domain Eukaryota; kingdom Fungi; phylum Basidiomycota; class Agaricomycetes; order Agaricales; family Galerinaceae; genus Galerina; species Galerina sulciceps. Next base: position 37,744 of record JAEDXJ010000016.1, read on the forward strand.
CATTTAATCGTTTTTTTTCTGCAAGAAGAAGGAAGTACCTGGCTGAAAGGTTGGTAGTAAGTAAAGGGAAAGAAATTACGAATGTACACGGTGTAATAACCCAGGATGAGATCAGGCAGTGTGCCTGAATAAACACGGTTACGCACTCGGCCGCATCCGCGTTCTACTACTACCAGAGAACTAAACCAAACGTGCATGCTCGAGAGTCAACTCGCCTCTGGGCTTTTAAAGACTCGGCCTTGTGCGCAGAAGATGTGTCCGCCAAATTTGCCGCCAATTAAGTCAAGTTTTGAACCCGTCTTCGTCTTCGTCGTCCTCGTCAGTGTTACCGTTGAGCATACCCGCACGCAAGTCGCTTGCCTTTGGGCGAGCTTGGAGCATTTGGGCTTTTGCGACGCGAGGAAGAGGGAACGGAAGTAACTTTGACCGGCGTTCTCAGCTTCCGCGTTGAGTCAGGAGAGAATCCTGGGAAGGATTTTAGTACTGAAGCGTAGCAGAAAGAGGTTCGACGGAATCGGTGACACCAACTTCGGCTCTGCTTACAGCTTTGTTTCCCTCATCCAGTTCATCACGCATTTCGTTCACAATGTTGCTTTGCTTTGCGTTCTGGTATTTTTACGATGACTGAGTAGAAACCATGTAAGTGAGTCACAGTGCTTATCATACAGCCAGATCTCCTGTCTAGATACGCGAAGCTCGAAGGGCTAATACCAGTACGTCATTCTTTTTTTTTCAATCCCCCTTTTTTGCTCTCGCTTTACTCCTTTCTGTAGGCATTAATGGCCAACGCCATCAAAAAATCAATTTCCGTCTTCATAGTCCCGTATACAGCCGTCAGATCTCGGTCGAACTGAATTCCAACAACGATATCGATAAAGTGGGTTGGCGCTGAGGATAAAGTGCAGTACTCACCGGCAGTGTGCTATCTAATCCCTTCACAAACTCAGAGAAGTTATGGAGTAGCGACACTAGGTGGTCCTTCGTTTGAGGGATAGGGTATATATTTTGCGTCGGATTAACATCGACTTTGCGCACATCAGGCTTTTTGGTGATGAAGAGCTTCATGGCTTTGTATATGCTGCCTCGAAGATCTTTGAAAAGGGGCAAGATACTCCGAAATTCTTCCTTGGACATCTTCCCAACGAGATTCTGAAGAATTGTAGATGGATCCACGAATAAAAGATGAGCTGTTTGGAAGCACGGATTCGGATGAAGGTCCTGAATATATTCACCTTTAGCATGAGTGTCTTCGTTTGGAGTACGGCGACAGTTAGCTCAATCGCCGCAGCGAGACAGCCTGATTGATTGGATTGAAGTCGAATGTCAGCCGTATGTCAGTGCTTGGGGTCTCAACCACTAGAATACGCCCAGATGCAGGAATTAGGGCTAAAAATTTGAGCTTTTATGTACAATGGACTGTGATATTCTACTCTGGTTATGTACCTCAAGAATGAGAATATTTATCAGGGAAAAAATGTTTGGATAATATGTACAGGAAACTTCGTATCCGTCCAGAACGCCGTGAACTGAAAGATAATTTCTCTTATGCAAATCTACCGACTCATCATTAGGCATGAACTGAGTTTTATGAGATCTAATCGAACTGACTCTGTTACAAAAACGATATCGGTACTTTCATGTCAAAAAATGTTGAACTCGCCATGCAACGCATATGAGCACGCCGTAAATGTTACTACATGTCACTTTTGAAGTCCGATTCAATCAGAATGAAGAGAACCATGACGAGAGAAGAATCATGGTATCTCCGTTCACCACTCGGTGTCGAGTGATTTTCAAGAATGCTTCGAGCTTCACGGGGTATGTGTAAGTCGACGATGGAAAAAGTATCAAAGAATACTTATGCTGGGCTTTCCTATTCCATAACTTGAGTGCAGCTGTCTTCTATATAAACACCTTGCTAAGCCCAAGACGGTTCTACATCTTGCTATCCGTTCAAAAGCTTTCCAGATAGGAAAATGAAGAACACTCTCATCCTCACACTAGCTGTCTTCACTAACTGCGCCTTGGCCACTTTCGGCGGCGCAGCAGTGCATAATGCAACGCACCAGGTGAGGATTCTGAATTTCTTTGCTCTCAAACCCGCCTAAAGCCTCCTCATCGCTCTTCCAGTCCCGCGCCGCTCAAACCTGCGCCGACCCAAGCCTCGCCAGCGTATACATCTCCGTGTTCAGCCCAACCCGAAAAGCACACACAGTCCGAGACAAACTCGTCATGGTTACATACGACGCGACCGTTGGCACTACCGACAACTTCCAGTTCCAGGGTCCGTCCTTCCTCGCTTGACGTCAACCTCAGGACTTCACAATTCCTTTCTATCAAATGATAACGCCTTCCGGGAATGATATAATCCTCCTACCAGCTGATGTAAATGGAAACCCGCCGACTGCGAGCGGGTTTACTGTACAGGGAATTGTTGGATACGCGTATGCGACGCAGGTCTGCGGCAGTGTGCCGCTTTTCGCTGCGTCCAATGCCGCTGCAACTGATCATTGGTGGACCACAAGTCAGAGTGACCACGCTGAGTTGCTCGCAACTGGGTGGGTGGACGCGGGGGTTCCATTTTACGTGCTTCCTTTGGGTATGTCTGCTGTCATCTGTCTCCAATCTGGAGTTAAACTCAAAATCGGTTACTTTCAGACTGCTCCTGCTCGGCATAAATTGGTTCCATGCAATCATGTCCCACCCCGTCAATCTGTCTTGGTGATAGGGCTCGCCTCTTCGATTTATTTCACATATTTCTTCGTTCTTCCCAAGTCCCAGTTGAATTTATAGTTCTTATCCTGAATATTTGTTCCGTGTAAAGGTTCTCAAGCACTAGATAAAATGACAAACGATCCAGCTTTTTCTTCCTCGGTACATGCGGCACTGCTTCACATCTCTTACCCGCGTCCTCGTTGCTTGAGATTTGAGTTAGGGTTCGATAATGGCATCGTTTGATCTGCCAATCCAAAAATTGAAGCGCTTGTTCGAGGTGAGAGTTATTTGGAGGTGGATAAGATGGAAGTAGAACTCGAATGTACCCTCCAGAAATGACAAATGACCGGTCTTGGACCTTCATGGCGGTTGAATCTTGATAACGACGGAGATGACCGAAATAGGCATATCACACTGTCGGGCCGGCGGGCTGTGAATGTGTTCCGGTCCTTGCCGAATTGGGATCAACACTCCCTTGGCTTCGACGGAGTCTCTTTACCCCATCCACGCCTCCTCTCGAATAAATCAGGTAGATACTAACAATCTTCTTTGCTGCTCCTGTTGTGCTACCGCTTTTCTTCTCGTTCAACAGCAATAACTTCAGTTTTCTCGCATGAATCATTTGTATCACGACCACCGGTGCTGGGTGGCTGGTCGCGATCGTTTGTTTATTTGATGCTCGTAAGCACACCTTCGACGCCAATTGGGACGGTCAGTTCGCTTCTGGAACTTTGAAGGTGTCCTTTTATTGCTAGGTCCATGATTAATGACTGGCTTCATCTGGTGAGTGACTCTATGCCTCTGAACTGCGGCGCCGCAGAGGCTGATCTATCCTCCACCCGCCATGCGTGCCACATCACTGCGAACTCGCCGCTGCCCGTTCATCTCACGACGATTGCGAGTACCTGCATCCTGGAATCCTCCCGTCCCCCATTTTCGATCTCGGCTACTGTCACCCCCGCTTGCGTTCATTTGCTAACAAGATCTGAACTTGTGCATTAGCTTTCCCATCGGCCCGTCATCCTTTCGTCCTCTCCTGTATCGTCATTCGACCCATCATGCCCAACTCATTATTTGCCACCTCTGAGTGCAATTTATTTCGTCTCTCGCTCGTAGGACACATCTGAGACAACCAAACTCGCCTGTGGGTTTCAGTCAGATGAGGACATTTTAGTTATCGGTCTCGTCTCGTATTGACTGTATCCCCTTTAAGTTATCTGCCTTTACGACCGAATTTCTCCATCCCAGGGCTACACAGCCCAAGTAAAGCCCATTCACCGCATGCGTATATACGTACAAAAGCGCGAATCTGCTCTCCCTGCTTCGAATCAACCGTTGGGTACTGAATATGCACTCCATCTGTGTCTGGCGGCGAAGGCGATTCTCAATGTCCACGTTCTTCGACGACACCTTCTCATGTCCTGATCGATCTTCGCTACTATTTCTTTGCGTCGACGTCTTGTTTTCAGACTTGCTCCTATATTTGTAAATCAGATTCCTTTTTCCTCAGTCTCTTGCGACTTCAACGAGAAATTCTTCTCCACGGACCTCTCCAAGGTCTACTCTACCAAAAAATGCTGTCCGTAAGGCTTCTCCGCTTTCATCTCTTTGCTCCGGTTCAACCGTCGAGTAAGTACCTCTGCTGCGTTTCACTTTCTTCTCGTTCTTTGCCTTCTACTCTTTTATCTTTTTTTAATCCCTAATTGACTCCGTCGATGGCAGTTATCATGAGGAAATAGGACAGACTCCTCATATCACCGATTTCGAAGCCGGATGTTGTTCCTTCAGCAAGATTCATGATGTGTAACAGCTCTAGGAATGGCTTTGCTTCTTTCCTAATATAACGTTCGAGGAGATGCTCAACGTTGAAGTTGACATCAATGAGAGGGGCAACGAGTGCGTGGTGTGCGAATGATTTGGTATGTGGTGTTGTACGGAGTCGTGAGGGGCTGGCAAGTGATGGGTCGTCGTGGCCTCCTACCTATTTGACACACCGAAGGCTGGAAGATGGGTACAGGTCCCCATGGGAAGAGCAGGGGCAGGACAGATGGAGGTGGAGCGCGTTGTACGGATGGGAGCGTGTCGTACGAGTTCGCAGTTGCATTCGTAGTCGTTTCCGATGGCCCGCGAATCCCGCAAGTCTCGATCCTAAGTCCCAAAATCGCTCGCCTCGAAATGTACAACCTATACACCGGGGCCGATGAAAGCAGGAGGATTGGAGTGAGACGGAGGCGATGGCGATGGCGCAGGCGTGGGGAACATCTCCAGCGGTGGGAGTTGGTGGAGCGAGAGAGTGTACTCTGTTGATAGTCATATGTGGTTGAAAATGAGCGCTAGCAGGCGGACGGTCGCTAAACGAGAATGAAAACGATTTCATTGGAGTTTGAAACGGTGCAGGACTTGCCTGGTGTGGAATCATTTCATTTTAGCGAAGAAACCCTCCAAATGCTTGCCTCGTCGAATATTGGAGGAACTGAAGCACATGCAAAGGTCGCAAAAAATCTACTCACGGAACTCCTCCGACATACTCGCACCCTGAACTCCAGCAACACGAGGCTTTCCGCAGTCGATCACGGTCTTCGTCAGAGTCGACATCTAAGTGGCCTATTGGCCGCAACCACGGAACGTTTATCACAAGAAACGGCGAGGGCGAATGAAACTGAACGCCAGGCTGCGGAGGTACTGGAGATGTTAAAGAAATCACACTAGGTATGGCGGCTTTACCAGGGAAATATTATTTGCACACACCTTTTGTAAATTTGTAGTCGGCGCAAATTTTTCAAGATGTCCGCAAACTCTTTTGGGACGTTCCCGATAACTTTTAAGGCGCCTTCGAACTCTTTTAGGTCATGTCCGCAAACTTTCTGAGAGTCCGCTAACTCTTTTGGCCTGTCCGCAAACTCTTTTGACCTGTCCGCGAACTCTTTTGGATGATTCCGAAAACTTTTGACCATCTCCGCAACCTTTTGAACATGTCCACAACTTTTTCCATGCACTCCTAAACCTTTTACATGTTATGTTTCTACGTCAAAAACCACAAACACTTTTTTGTTTGGTTGCTGACCAATTGCGGAGCTTCGGCAGCACACTTGAAGCCGAGTTTTACGGCAGTCAGCGGAGTTCAAAATATTTAATCAATCGTACAGATACAATATATGTGCAAACCTCTACTTATCAACGTCCATAGCATTGGCAGACTCCTTCTCGACACCCTCGACCATCCAAGCCCCACGACTGCCACCTGTGATAGGGGTGACACCATTGAGCCATGAGTTTCCAGTTGGGAGCACATAAGAAATTCTATGGTTGCACCATGCTGTCCGACAAATAAAAACCACCTTTTCGCTATTCTCCTCCGTTTTTTTCAGATTAAAAGCTAGGCAATTTGGACATTGTCCAGTGTGAATATGTCCAAATGGACGCACTCCATTGTGACACCAGGTGTAGGAGGTCATCTTGCCTTCTTTTATCTCAACAATGCTTGTGTGAGCACCGAGGCTCTCGTGGCTGGGAAGTACTGCACGGAGAGCATTCCTACCGTGGATAAAATGCTGGACTGTAAAATCGATGAAAAAACGTGCCGAGTAATAAGGCTGAAAATTGGCTTGTTGGAAGCCGATAATGGCATGGAATAATTTGCTAATAGATGTTTTTAATTGTTAGATATTGCATGTATAATTGTCAAACACACCGTTCTGAGAACCTGAGAATCGCTTCCTTTGACTCAGCAATATTCATGAGGGCTCCGCAAGCTAACAGTATGAATACGTTTCTGTTTTCTCCTGGTCCGCGGGTTAAAACGTCCTGCAGGGTTGTTGGAAATAGGACATCATAAAAGAGCTGAAGGAACATGTTGGCTAAAGTTTAGTAAGCCAAATAAGTTGTCCTTACATTGTTTACTGTCGCTGCGCCTCGGTTTCCTGGAGCGATGTGTAAATTTCCATTGCGAGGGTCGCTGTGGGTGGTCAATATGACCATAAATTTAGTTATTCTAAAATTGGATATCAGAAACTGATATTAGAAACTAAATTCAACTCACTCTGGATATTCGTAGGTAAGGCTAGCGATAACAGTGTCGAGCTGACTGGTAAATTCGTCGATTTTTGCTTGTGTGCTGAAATCAATGCGAAGTTGGTATTTAACCAGATTTCCTTCCAGCCAAGCTTGGGCGCCTTCATATGCTACCTTCCCCACGGTGTCACGCATGTCGGAAAGAACAAAAGAAATTATGGCCATAGCATGGCAGTCTATCTTCGGCCATTTCTCGCGTACTGCAGAGACAGTCTTAATCTTGAATATCTAGAAAACTGAATCAGACAATTGCAAATTAAAATGTATAGTCCATACATATGGGGTGGAACGGTCCTTTTTGTATTCATCCGAGACATAGAAACAAGGTAGGCAAAGAAAATCGGTACCAGGCGGCACTTTGACACAATCCTCACACACTGTGACCGATTTGCAAGTGCTACAAACCGTTATTTCTCCTCCGTTGGCACAATTACTGCACCACTAAAACAAGAAAAACAAATTAGTAAAGACTCGGACATTAATAAAAAAAATGAATACAGGAATATGATTTTTCATAGGGTTGCCGGTGATTAGGAGTAGGTCGGTGTCATTATTTATGATCGGTGTGGTAGCTGAAGTGTCATCGGTATCCGGTGGAATTTCTTGTCCAATGCGAAGTCCCAGAGCTTCTGCGCCTGTTGACCGTTTCTTGCCGCCTTTCGGTCCATTTTTTCTTTTCGTGGTGAGGCCGTAATCAATTTTTTTGACTCGGGATCGCAAGTTACGAGGGACAGAAGTAGGGGCAGGTGGGGGTGCAGCAGCAGCAGTTGCATTGGGAGCAGATTCCATTATTTCTTTGGTAAATTCATCTTAATTTACGAACTCGCCTTTAATCTTCCAGCGTGAGAGAGTCAAATACCCAAAATGGTATGTGTCACATGACGTTGTGAACGAGTTCAATTTGCCAGCTCACTTCCTCGACTCTCAACCACCTCGACTCTCAACCACCACCACGTCGTCAGCCACGCACCTGTTCGGCGCTTGGTACAAGCTCAAGTGTGGCTTGTATCATGTCGGAGCTCTCAAGTGTGGGGCCCCGACTGCCAGCAGGTGTTGTTCTGCTGTCCACGTCGTATTCGCAGGCATTCACGCTGTCTAGATGGATCTCGGCTGGATTTCGGTGAGTTTTTTTTTGTTCGAACCACGTTAACGCCAGTGCTTTGTAGGCCTCTGCCCGTCGTTTACTCGTTGCATGACTGTTTTACCCACTCTGACAAGTGGTATGGGCTCAAGTGTGGTTCATGCCATGCTGGCGCCCTCATGTGTGGGGCTCTGGCAGCCAGGTGGCAATTTATCAGCATGCAACGTGTCATTCAAGGGCTTTGGGGCTTGCAAAATGCGGATTCCCCCTCGTTTTACAACTAACAAACTCACACTGGTAGGTTACGTCTCATCGTCCGGTCCCTGCACCAACGTGCTCGGCTGATGCCCCCCCCTATCACGGTCGATCGCCCGTCTCATGCCTACCCCCGTGTTGCGTCCCCTCGATGTCTCCCCGCACACGACGAGGTGATTGTACGAGCATGCTGTCATGAATGAAGTGCTCCCGCGAGCACTTCGTTCTCTGACAAAATGCTCGCATGACCACATCTTTCACCGGCAGTGTACTCCTGAGGTACTGGCAGGAGTACCTTGTCGGTGAACGAGGCGTTTGTGGATGTATCTCGTCAGTGAACAAGGTGCTTGCGGGTGTACCTTGTTCATGGACGAGGTGCTCGCTGGTGTACCTTGTACCTCGTTCATGAGTGTGCGGGTATCCCTTGTTCGTGAATGAGGTCCTCGCAGGTGTACCTCGTTCATGAACGCGTGCGTGTACTTTGTTTGTGAATGAGATGCTCGCGGGTGTACCTCGTTCATGTGAACGAGGTGCTTGTGGGTTTACCTCGTTCATGGACGAGATGCTTGCGGGCGTACCTCGTTCGTGAACAAGGCGGGTGTACCTTGTTCATGAACGAGGTGCTCACGGGTGTACATTGTTCATAAACGAGGTACTTCCGCGCATACCTCGTCTTATGAACGAGGTGATCGCGGGTGTACCTTCTTCATGAACTTGGTACTTGCGGGCGTTCCTCGTTTCATGAACAAGGTGACTCGCGGATGTACCTCGTTCATGAACGAGGTACACCCGCGAGTAACTCGTTATGAACGAGGTATTCATGACGAGGTACTCACAGGTGTGTTCAAGAACGAGGTGCTCCCGCGTCGTGGGTGTACTTCGTTCATGAACAAGGTAATACCGCGGGTGTACCTCGTTCATGAGTGAGGTACTCACGGGTGTGTTCACGAACGAGGTGCTCCCGCGAGCACCTCGTTCTGAACAAGGTGATATCGTGGGTGTACCTCGTTCATGAACGAGGTACATGCTCCCGCGAGCACCTCGTTCTTGCGGGTGTACCTCGTTTCATGAACGAGGTGCTTGCTGGCGTACCTAATCAGTGAAAGAGGTGCGCCATCAAGCAGTCGTTCATTAACAATGATACGCACCGCGAAACACTGTGCGCTCGAATTCAGAGTCTGCCGTACGCACCAGATGTGCGTTTCATGCTTCGCCCGCTCCACACCTCATCGTCAACTTCGTACTTCGTTTCCAGCCATCGTCGCGGTTGCCCGTTTCGTCATTGCTCTCGTCATTGTTCTTGTCGCTCGAACCACTCGTAGCGATCATGTATTTGTTCTGTAGGAATGTAGACTAGTTCAATATACCTTTCATTTCAAAATTGCTCTTCACGATTTGGCATTTTGAATCCACCGCTTCCATTCTATTGGACCCATGGTCATTGTCTCTAAGATTAACTAGAACTATTTATGCCAGAATATTCCGTATTTTGTTGATTGTATTTTCTATCAGCTCCTCCTCTTTGTGCACCGCGTTGATGGAACCAAACCAAGTGAGAAAGAATTTGCGGCAATCAGCTGCCATTAGAGGATGAGAAATATTGTTAACAGCTTCAACGCATTGAGATAAAGGAAAATCATCTTGGGCACCAAGGATACGGCTGTGAATATTCTTCATCCACTGCTCCTGCCAGGACCGACAGCAAAGCGAGTGTGTCTCATAGTATGGCGTGTCTTTGTGATCGTCCGGTGGGAACGGAACACGACTTGCAAGGTGCTGCCTATGTAATAAGATATTCTCCTTTAAGCAAGCGACATAAAAGAGAACACGTTCTCCCAGATATCCAACATCTTCTGGAGTGAGAGTGTCGAGAGGACGAAGGAGAAGTGAACGGATAATGTCTGGAATCCAGTCATAGATGTCAAATTGTCGCACCAAATGGAGTTTGAAAGCAGGGCTCAACGCGTCACGTAGGTCCTCAAGCTTCATAAACTAGGTATCCTGCAGGTACTTCTGGAATAAGAATGCACGCACTGGAAGTATAATACCAGCTTACATTGAACAATGTCTTGAAGTATACGTGGATAGTGATTGCAAGAGCAAGGATGTACTCTTACTGCCGTTTGCATAATTCCGTGAACAACACGATTTTATTTTCGAGGCGTGATGTGACATACCTGCCATAAATAGATTTTTTCACACAGCGTAACCTGATGCTTTCCTCCGGTGCTTTCTGACGACTTAAGGCTGTGGATAGTGGCTTTGTACTTCGAGGTAGGCTTAAATTCAATAAAAATAAATGCGTATATAATTTGGCTGTTCAATCAAGTTGGTGGTCAAGGTCATGAGTACTTAATTTCAGTAAGCACGGTCGACTTGAACGTAGGCTCGAAGTAAATCATCGATCGCGAGATTCATCAAATCTGATTCAAATGCACTGGCACTGGGAAACCTTCCATATTCGACAAGGGTAATACTGAACAAATATCAACCTTTCTTGAATTGTCTGGACCGTATACAATGGTGTTTGACGGCGGTGTACGAAATCATACCTTTGGTATTGCAGATCTCCGCAATGTTCGACGTCCTTCGACGTCCTCGATTAAGCACCGACTGAACATCATTCAGAAAGGGATGCAGGCTAGCTTTGAATTGAGAGAGTGCGCACCGAGACATGGTTTGGACTCAGGAGAGGCGCGTCTGTTAAGCGTGCGAAAGGTCACATCACGTTCGAAAATAAAATCACGTTGTTCACGGAATTATGCAAACGGCAGTAACGAATTGTCTCTACAGACATTCGCTAAGCGTGTAATTGTGAGGCCCTCTTCAAAAACAGGTCCCTTACTTGACCAGACTGCCACATGATTTCTCAACTTACCAACAAGGGTGTAGGAGCTGGTAATCTAAAACCCTCATTACGGGATGGGTGCGACGATGGTCTTAATTCAACACATCCCCGTACCCATATTTACTCATACCCCTCCCTAACACGCAGACGTATTGTCAGATGCAGTGCAATAGCGGCAGAGGTGCGAGCGAGGTGTTAGCGACGCGGTGGTAGGCAATTCGAGTGGATGCGTCCAGAGAGTGTACGCACGCCAGCCCATCCAGTTTTATATGTGTGGGATATAAGGTCCCAGAAGGAACGGAGGAAGGAGGCCAGTAGTACGTGCAAAGAGGGGAAATTTTCAAGTTCGACCATCACAGAGTGGGAAAGTCAGATTTAGACCTGTAAAATGACATAAATATGAGCATCGCGATGATAGATTGCAGGAGAAAGAACGACGAACCGGATTCTTCTCGACGCTGGTAAACCTTGCCCTCAACTCGTAGCAGGGCTTGGTTATCCACTCCTATTCCCGTTCCTCCTTCCCTGCTTCTGACCTAACCGTCGAGCCTTGATGAAGGTGCTCGGTGTGTCAATGTCCCCGAAACCACGAAAGTGAACCAGGAGACAACGATGTATCTTGCGTAGAAAGACTGCTTGGACGCCGAACTCTGAAAATCAGGCCGAACTGGCGATACTGCAATCTAATCTTCGCTTATCTGCTTGACTGTAGTTTATCAACGAGCCGTCCGCGGTGTGCTGACGCGTCGCATGCCGTGCAACATTAAGAGGCTGATTTGAAGCCAATGCTGATGTCAATTGAGATAGGAGGGTGAGTGATACGTAGCTCAAGCATGAGGCAGAGAGATGGGGCGGGCGGCGGGGTGGCAGGTGGTGATGCAAGTAAAGGGGGAGAAGGAGAGGAAAAGAGAAGAGAAGATACAGCTTGGTGGATACAGTGACATCTACGAACATTGGATCGGCCTTTATGGGACTCGATGCCAATGCCAGCTTGAGATTTGATGAAGTACGAACACCGTTTTCACAGTTAGAGGAGGGACCGCGATTGACGAAGCAAGCAGTGTGCGGTGGGATGGGGCAGGTGGTGACAGGTAACGTGTCTGTCGCGTTATTCTCCGCATGTTCTTCACTAACTGGGATGTACGGGTACAGAAACAGGTTAGTTACCTAATAGGAGGAACACGATTAGAGCTCAGCGTCGAAAAGAAAAGAGAAAGAGCAACAACTCACTTTGTTCTCGGGATAATAAGATTTAGGCTGACTCTCGTCACCTACTTCGTGTCGAGAAAGGAATGGGGGCGGTGTTCGAGTTCGCAATTGTGTTATCAGGAGGCGCGGATTCGGTTTAGGATACAGGAGGGTGGTAAAAACGCGTCCCTTGCCGGCAGATGGCTATACAATGTGTTGGTGTGACGGCTAGCGCGCCCGTCAACTCTCGAGTCGCTGGTTATCTGAAGAACACGATTAGAGTCGAGCGTCGAGAAGAAGAGAGAAAGGGTAAAGACTCACTTTGTTCCTGGAGGTAACAAAACCTAAAACGGCCCCCTTCGCATACTGTATGTGGCTTCTAGGAATATGCGGGACCATAAACCAAGCAATGATAGCGAATAGCGAACAATTATTGGAACACAATGCGAGGTATTGAAGTACAACTGGGGCCGTCAAAGTGCCGCGGGATGGGTTCGGCGAAGTGCCTCAGAAGACGTCAACGAATATCCACTAGCAGCTGCAGCCCCTCACATGAGACGTCAGCACATACATGAGCTTCACTTGAGCCGAGCAGCAAATACGTCGTTAATGGCTTCCAGCACCGCGCAACACGTCAAAGAGCACACCGCTGGCTGCATCTGTCCCACACATGAGGACTTCAGCACAGCACAAGCCACACATGAGCCCGTGCCGCTCACCAGGAGGTATGATGACTACTGAAGGCGCCACGCAGAGCATCGAAGCGTATCTGCCAGCTGCTGCAGCCGGCCCCAGCACAACCACTAGCCTCACATGAGCTATCGCCAGCGGACGCATCAATACCTGTAAGCGCTCTACGAGGTGTATAAACACGCCCGAACCCCCATCCGAGGTCCGTTCTCCCATGCGAAATGTCGAAAGCTTTTCCTGGATCGACATCAAAAAAAGCACCCGAAATGGAAAAGGAAAAACAAAGGTTACTCACAATAGTACGTCGGGGTCTTAAACGGCGTAGACAGGTTGGGTGCGACGTGCCCGTTCGGTAGACGCGCAAAACGACAAACGCAGACTCGGATCCTGACCCTAGAGTCACGTCGAGACTCCTCGAACCGCGTCAACTGACAAACAATTTATCATGTGACCGTGAAAGGTTGGTTGGTCTGGTGACGTTTTCGAAGTCGATACGTTGTGCGCTGGGGCAGCGTGGACGGTGTGGCGGGGAGGCGGGAAGAGTAAGGGAGGGAGTAGAGATTGCACAGGGGTATGGGGGACATGGAACGGGAAGTATGGCAGATCGACGACTGCGAGTTTAGCTGGGATCCGCGAGTGACGTTCGCCAACATCCAATCACAGACAAAGATAGTTGCGAGCACACAAAAGTTAGGGATATATTTGAGACCAAAAAGGTGGGCGGATGAGGGGTATGGGGGTGGTGGGCAGATGAGGAGAGGAAATGAAACGAATAGGATTGTCAAATCTTCTGTTTGACCCCGACGGCCGTGTCGGTCTGACGCGACCTGGACTTTGGAGCCTAGGCGCGCAGTAGAGAGACGACAGTTCGTGCTATCGAGTATGACATCGGGTTTGGCGATGGAAATGACCAGACGGCCATCTGAGAGTGGGGAAGTTAGATCAAGAGCTGAAAAATGAAATATGAGGATCACGACAAGGGAATGTATGAGAAAGAATGACGAACTGAATTGTTTTCGACTCTGGTCACAAGCTCATCCTCAACTTGTAGTAGGGCTTGGTTCTCCTTATTCTCATTCCGACTCTTTCTCCTCCGCTTCTAACCTAACCGAGGAGCCTTAAGGACGGTACTCGAAGCTTCCAAGTCGTCGAACTCACGAAAATGAACCAGCGTCACAGCCTATCTTGCAGAGTAATATTCTTCGGACACCAAACTCTGAAAATCAGGACAAACTTGCGGGTTGGACATAAAGGCGCAATCATAGATATGGAAAGTCGATGATTTATTGATGAAGCGTCGGACACCACGTGCAACGAGGAGAGGTTGACTTCACGCCAACGCCGGTGTCGAACGAGATGGAGGGGAGTGCGTGATCCGCAGCTCAAGCAGAATCAAAGACGGAGAAGGAGAGGAAATGAAGATTGCAGCTGCGAACGTTGGATCCGCGTACATGGGATCATGGTCGAGTCCCAGCTTCGACGCCAACATCAGCTTGAGAGTTGATAAGGTATGGTTTGAGTTAGGGGACCGGCGGCGGTGGTTGGGCGTGCAAGTGGGTACTTGTGACAGCTAGCATGCCGGCCGCCTCGCGCGCACTCGTCACTGGCGACTACAGCTTTGAGTCGGTTCATTACAGCTTCGCGTCGGTTCTCTGATAAAGAGAAGCTGGTTAGAGTCGAGCATCGAGAAGAAGGGAGAAAGGGTAAGGACTCGCCTTGTTCTTGGAGGTAGAGAAACCAAAACCAACCCCCTTGGCGTACTTTGCGTGGCAGCAAGGAGTCTGCGCGACTAGATACTATTCAACAATGCCAAATGCAAACAACTTCGTGAGGTTTTGAGGAACCAGGGGAGGGGTCAAAGAGCCGCAGAAGACATCAACGAATACCTACTGGCAGCTGCCATCCCTCACATGAGGACGTCAGCACAAGCACAGGCCTCACATGAGCCTGTGCTGCTCGCCAGCAAATACATCGTTAATGCCTCCAAGCACCGAGCAAGGCGTCGAAGCACACACCGCTGGCAGCTCCCGTCCCTCACATGAGGACGTCGGCACAGCACAGGCCTCACATGAGCCAGTACTGCTCGCCAGGAGGTGCGATGTCGATGCCTGCAGGCGCCGCGCGAGGTATTGATGCGTATCCGCCAGCCGCTGCAGCCCCTCACATGAGGGCTCCAGCACAAGCACTAGCCTCACTTGAGCTAGTGATGCTCGCTAGCGGACGCGTCAATGCCTAAAGCGCTCTATGAGGTGTGGAAACACGCCCCAAACCCCATCCCCGAGGGCGGTTCTCCTACGTGAAATGAAAATCCATTCCGACAGTGGTAGGTAACGAGTGAACGGTCGGTAGGAGCCTCGTTCGACAAGTAACCCGGGGATTGTAGACTGTAAACCTAGGTATAAGTGGTAGACAAAAAAAATAGGAGTTTGTAACGTACAAAAGACAGCGGAAGTAGAAGAGGATACAGATGCGCAGACACGCTGACGTGCGAAAGGATTAATTGCATCGGTAACGAGTCTCAAAAGACGAGTGAATAGGCGACAAAACAAAGAGGAAGCGACAAGGCGACGGGAGGTTCAACGCACAGGCGTCGGGTCTCCGAGAGCAGGTGCGAGGCTTGCCGTAAAACGCCGGGAGGTCAAGTACGACGGCGTCGACGAGGAACGAAGACGCAGCTGCAGTATCGAGATGACGTGGCAGAAATGGCGAGCTAGGGGGGAGATTAGCTTCCCGCGGTACTGACGTTCAGAGGAAGAGGATTGGACTTACCTCTGAAGCTACTAGTATTGGTTGGTGCGGTTTTTAGTCAGGAACGCATGTTGGTGGTGTGGTTCCTATGCCAGGCGCGCTTCGTTGGAATGAATGAGGTATTACGACCTTATGCGTTGGCACCATCATATGTGGGCCAGAACAGCACGAGCTTCACATGGGCTCGTGCTGCTTGCCGGGGGTAGAAGAGTTAGATACATGGGTTGGAGCTACTTCAAGCATTGACCAGATGCGTGGAGGACATGATGGGAGAAAGGAAGGATGGACAACAGAGACGGAAATTTGCTGGGAAAACGACAGGAATTTGAACATATGTCACATGACGAGTCCTAGATATCCGATCATTGGATCAAACCATCATCGAAGTCCAGGGCCCAATGAAGGCGCTCTAGGAAACAACCAGGTGTAAGGTACATAAACCCAACACAATGTCAACTGAAATTGCTGTTTCTCTCCGAAATGTGTGAGTAGGTACAGCGACGTTGAAGGGAACTCAACCCGAGGCAGACCAAGAGTAGATTAGATTAGATAGTCAAGCAGCACAGCTTGTCCGCATCATGTCCAATATGTCGCACAATCTCTGTATGGCATTGAGATGAGACGAATAAATGCCCGCCTGCGAAATAAAAAAAAGAGAGACTTACAAGTCGTGTTAGGGAGAAATACCAGCTATGGGATTAAAATTCAGCTTCATCGATCATCGAAGTTGAACGATTCATAAATTCAGAACGAAGTCAGGTGTTACCCAGAGCTCACCCCTTTTGGAGAAGCGAGCATAAGTATAAGGAAAGGAGGAGAAAAAGAGGGGTAAGGGAGAGGAAGGAAGAGGTACGTTGTATTGGCGAGGTGCTGCCAAATCCAATTTTGAATTTGGCCTGGGATATACTCGAGTGCTATATTATAGCGCCTTCCCTGTCTACAAGTATTATACTCTAGTAGATTAGATATATCTGTAAATTCTGAACCTACAAAGAAGATTTGGGGCTCGTTTAAAAGGTATTAGGGAGGAGCATACTGTAAAGGTATCTTAGAGACTAGGCTCGACATCCATCTGCAGTTCCTCGGGGATGGATGTGACAGGCGATGGTTTTTTGGACATCGTTGGCATTGGTGAAGACCACGTATCTGTCGGCCGCAACAACGGTGACGGGACTTTCCAGCCTGCCCAATCCGTCACCGACGACTTCTGCATTGCTGGAGGGTGGTTGATCGACCAGCACCCACGAATTTTGGCTGATCTCACTGGAGACGGACGCGCAGACATCCTTGGCTTTGGAGCAACAGGTGTTTCAGTGTCGCTCAACGATTGTACCGGGTCGTTCGAACCCACCAATTTGGTCCTTGATAAATTCTCAGTCGCTCAAGGGTGGAGTAGTGACAAACATGTCAGACTCGTTGCAGATTTTACAGGTAACAAACGAGGCGACATCATTGGTTTCGACGACGTCGGGGTGTGTGTCTTGCTGGGTAATGGGGATGGCACGTTTCAAGAACCCGCCCTTGTGCTCAGCGCTTTCGGTGTTCAGCAGGGATGGCAGGTGGGACGACATTTGAGGTTTGTGGTCGATTTGACGGGTGATGGGCGCGCAGATATTATCGGGTTCGGTGAAGATGGGGTATGGGTTGCGTATAATGACGGGAAAGGGGGCTTTGGGGTTGCTGAGTGCTCAAAAGCTCACTGATTCCTTGATTTTCAATGGTGATGCTCGGGCTCTAGATAAGACTGTCCTCTGGGTCACCAATCTTTACACATAATCGGTTTTTCTCAGCTCAGAACTTACATCTGTAGTTTCTTTCTTTGCCACCTGAATATTCCGTTGCATCTCTGTGGAAGATAAATTTGTTTGTTTATGGTCCCGCACTCGTGGTAGAAACAGCGCAGCGCAGGGGGAAATCTGCAGCTTGGGTAAATTTTGTAGTTCGGCTTGCCAGAGAACCTTACCTGAAAGGGTAAGTAGCGTAGGCTAAGGATTTTGGCTGGGAGGAAAGGTGTTACTTCCAGGTAATAAATTGAGAGGACACGGTGCATTGGCGGTATAACGACGCCTCGAGGACTGAGAATGCTGAATTGTATTTGTCGAAGGCGACTGTACCAAGACGACGGGCTGCGCCGCAAAGGGACCGACGGCGTTGGTGATTTTCCTAACATTGTAGATGTAAAAATGCTTGGAAGGTGGTGTTTCCCGCTCTGGAGATTGCCTTGTATGTTATTTCCCACGGCTACTTTCTACCCTCGTGCAAGAAAAGTCTTGCGCGGAAACTGCAACACTTCATTTGAGACAAACTTTCAGAGAGAAAGTTCCTAATATCCATATATTTTACTGCAGAAAATTGTTTTTGGAACATTAAACAAAAAAATGGATGAGCTGGAAGGCATCCCAGCACGTTGTCGGGTGTGAGAATAGACCAAATTCGATGAAGAACAAGGACTCCACTGCTCCTGTCCCAGTTTGCACCCACATGGGGCTATAACTCAAGCTACGGCAGCTTCTAACTTCAACCTCAGTGTACAAGCAAGCGCGATGTGAAGCACGGGGCGATGCGAGTATGCGTCTATGCATCCCATTCACTTATCACCCATACTGCTCCGCCCCTTGCCTAGCTGCAAAGGCAGGTTTAAATCGAAAGCCAGATAAGGTAAAGGGTGACGATGGAAAAGCAGCAGTAGCCTGCAAGGGGCGAGCGGGGGCACCATCGACATCGACACCGTTCACAGGCAACGTTGCAAATGACGGACACGACGGGGAGTGCTTAGCTATCGAATCATCTCTGCGGACTTTTTTTGAAAGAGGTGTTGAGGGCGTGGTGGTGAGGTAATCCAATTGAATGCGTCCAGAGAGCGTACGCGCGCCGCCTTGAGCAATTTCGGATCATGGTAGGATATGAGGCCCTAGAAAATGGGGGAAGGAGGCGAGCTGTACATGCGGAGGGACAGCATTTTTTTCGTACCTCTCTGCTTCCTACCTCCTTTCATCTGTCCAGTTTGACCGCACACGATGCACCCACTCTAATTTTCGAGAGATCCTGGATGCTGTATCAGTTCGACGCTGAAGTGAGTGCACAAATTTCTCAGATGTAATCAGTTCACCGCTCTTTCTACTCTACAAGCCAAAGCACAGATCATGACTCGCTGTATCATCCCGTCTTCTAATGTCACGACAACCTCGAGCGCGCTTATCCTGTATCGTCATTGAAATGAAAGCTCTCGGTCGACTCAAAAGCTAATGCATCCCTCTAGCGATGCACACAGGGTGGGATGCGGACCCCTTTGTCGTCGCCTTCTCAAAGAGAGTCATCTGCACCCGCGTCATCCAACATTCGCTTAGCCCAATCTCCAACAAGAAGCTCTTCCTCCACGACACACGTCCACTGCTCCAAAACCGGCGTCCTGGTGCGGCTGACTGCGCTCAACTGGGATAAACTTCCTCGGTGGTCCCTGATTCCCCCCCTCAACTGCCCCCTCGCCCATTTTCCTGCAGACGTTCCTTTGATGACTTTGTGTTTATAATCATAGGCTTAAGCACCGACACAACTACGTAGTTTTAGGCGCTAATACAACAATTGTTTCTACGGCTACTCAACCGTCATACTGTACCAATTAGGCCTGACAGCTTTTGTCTTGTCATATTCAACAATGTGGGCTGCAGCGTCTTCTGAGCGGTCCATCAATTCAATGTGATCCTCCACCTGGGATTTCTTATGCAGCTCAGCATCAGGGCAGCATCGGCATTCGAATCTCATATTTTCTTGACGAAAGTATTGCACTGTGAACACCTTCTTCTTCTTGGCTGGGTCCCTCATCTGCTTCGTGATTGACTTGGGATGGGTGATTGTGCTGGACTCTTTGAAGTGCCGTACTACGTCAAGCAGAGAGAGAGCCTTGTACTCGCACTCCGGGCATACCGCAAAGCAGCTCTCTGAGGGCTTAGGAGGCGAATTCGAAGGGGCAGATGCTGCTGGGTTCTGCTGATTCTGTTCCAATAAAGGCTACGCATTGGGATACAGCGGCAGGAGAAGTTAAATAAACTCACACTTGAATCCCTGATAAATGGACCAGCACTGCTTCCATCAACATTGGCTCCCTAAAAGCGCATTAAAATATCAGCATTAAATAACCACAGCAAACCGAGTCCAAACGAACCAGTAGACCTTGGGCAGTGGAAGGCCCTTCTCCAGATAGGATTTGGGAGTACTCTTTCTTTGACAGCGCCATGGAAGCTGCCATGTCGAAGTCACAACCTGCATCCACATCCATGCTATTGTACGTGGTAGGATCTTTACTCCGAGTTGGAGATGGCTCCTAGATTAAAAACTTCAGCTCATTGTTCGGAGTCAACTAAATATACGCACCTCTCCGTAATCCCTTCCTTTTCCCTTGTGGGCGTTCTTTGAAGGAGAAGCCATTTGAGAATACATGTTTGACAACTCCTCCATCTCAGCATCACCAACGCGCAATAATTTAGGACTTGGAGTCCGGGGTTTTGTCGACGCGTGCTGTTCCATTGAGACGGCTTGTCCGTTTTTAGTTTCCTCTTGACCTGCAGGATTCTTGCGGTTGACCAATCTAGAGGATATAACAGGGTCAATGACAACACTTGATGGTGCCTGAGTGAGTTCAGCTGCCCCGGTCAGTAGACCCAAGAAGCTTTGCAGCATCAAAGATGAGATTTGTGTCACATTGGAGTCTGGGTGGGCGGAAGAAGAGGGAAGAATGTAGTCGGTGAGCGCTTGCAGCTGGCTTCCAAGCCGGTCAATCTTATCGTCATACCTCGCTATGCTAGACCTTAGTGAGGCGATTTCCTCCAACTGACTCCCCAGCTGGACTTTAAGCGAAGCGACTTCCTCATAGAGGCGCACAGTCTCTACACCAGATAGCCTGTCAGCGATGAGCTGCCTGTGCGTTTTCGAGGCTTCAACGCTGGGTACAGCGTCATGAAAGCCCCATAGCTTGTGAATCTCGATGCAAAAATCAAGGGAGCTATGACAGAATTCGCTGGTGAGCTGGTTGTGCCCATCTGTTGTCCGTCCATAAAGCCGGAAGCCGGTGTTGGCAAGGTGCCCCATTTGATCATGTAGGATTGAGAGGATCTCAGCCGACTTTGAGCCAATGGAATAGTGCGTGGCGATGGCTGGGATGATCTGCCTAAACATTTGGAGGCCAATTTTCACGCCCATCACCGCTTCACAGTGCCGCTGTAGGATTTCACTAAGTGTATCGCTCTCCCATTTTACTCCGAGAGATGAAAAAAAATAAGCATCCCAGTGCGGGTCAACTGTTTCGTAAAGTTCCTGGACAAACCAGCGCTCGACGTTGGCTACGGAGTAGTAGAACCTGAATATAAGGCTGGTGACGGCGTGGGGGAGAAAATGAAGGGTTACATGATCTCGTCCTGTGTTGGCGGAGTTCTTATTGTATAAACCCAGGATTGCTAGACGGCCAAACATCCAGAAAAAGTTCCTGGGGCGGTTGGGAAGGTTAACAATCTTGAACTTGACCATTTCTGTTCCACGTTTTGGCATGCCAGCCGTCCAGTGGATGAGTATGAAGATGAACGATTTAAATTGTTCCAAATGCTTCAACCACTGAAACACCTGAAGTCGTCGGAGTGTTCGAACACCGTTCAGCATGGTGAAAAACATACAAAACACAGCATCGGAGTCCATTATATGACGCATCAAACGCCACTGGTCATCGCGGCTAGCCCCAAGACAGCCATAGCCTGGCGTGGTGTTAGAAGTGTCGTCTAGTACGTTAAGCTCGGGAACATCGCCAAGAGCCTCCTTGTCTAGCCCAAAGAGAATTTTATCTTGTAGGATTGAAGCCGCCTGTTTAAAAGCATCCTGCACAGTCGCTGCAAGCTTATCTACGTCCAATGGCGTGTCTTTGTAAGTGAAGTCTTTCCCCAAACGGTCCATGAACTGAATGGTTGGTGGGGTGACATAGTTTCGGCAATCCTGGTAAGCTAAGCGGTGGTATCGACGTATTGTGGAAAAGGCAGTTGGAGTGCCTCGGTTGGGGTCAACCCAATCTTTGAATGCATGGAACGCACTGCAGGGATGAGAAGTTAAAACTTCCAGAGATTGATAAAAGCGAGCTATAGAAACCTACTTGATTGGAGAACGCGAGGACATGCACTCACGAAGAATAGAAAAAAGACCAGCATATTGGGCCATTGAGAATGTCGTGCTCATCCTATGAGAGGATAGAAAACCACCGTCCTTGGAGAGGCCCCGGGAGATTAAAAAAACCTCTAAAGGAGTGTGAAGATAGTCCAACCCAGCGTCGCTCGGATGTGAAGTGAATAGGTTCAAAATCACTTTCGCAAAAGAATCCAGGAGGTCTTGAGTTTTGGGCTCACCATTTTCGAGGATGTTGAGCAATGCATCGACCGAATTTGCTTGGGCCTCAGAGAACACAACAAAGAAGTCCTTGCCATCAGATACTACCTTTTGAGTATCCTGAATATCCCCGTCATCTTCATCCACCAGGTCTGATTCCAGAAACCCCAGACCATCCTCCCAGTTGTCGAGAGAATCTGGATCAATGTCGTCATAATCGCCATCGAGGCTTTCACTATCGTCGTCATAATCTCCATCTAGGCTTTTGTCATCAACAAAGTCGTCTCCTTCCTTTTCAGACTCACTGTTTTCCGCGTTGTTGCTTCGCTGATCGTCGCTGCCCTCTTCATCATTGTTCTGCTCATCGTTATCGCCATTTCCCTGGTCGTCAGACTCGTCGCCTTCGTTTTCGTCTTCACCCTTTCCCTCATCCTGAAAAGTGTCCCCTGCTGCCCGTCTACG
Organism: Galerina sulciceps; assembly: GCA_023014345.1. Lineage (NCBI taxonomy): Eukaryota > Fungi > Basidiomycota > Agaricomycetes > Agaricales > Galerinaceae > Galerina > Galerina sulciceps. The sequence goes on from JAEDXJ010000016.1 coordinate 60,162, forward strand.
GCATAGCATTGTAACCAGGCGGACGGCTTCGCGACCATAGTTGGAGCAGGAATTCGGGTCACTCAGAAGCTCAAAAGGTTTTCTAATGTATTTCATCAGCAAGTTTGAAACGCTCAAGATTTTATTTTATGACTCACACTCTTGCTCGATAAGCGGTAAGTCCCTCCAAAATGGCTGGCGGGATTGGGGGGAAGTTTGTAGAAAATAGCAAATTTCCAAGGGGCTTTAAGGCATGAAATCGATCATCTGGATCAATTGACAGGTTTGAGACAGCGCGTCGCATACTTCTCTGAGAGTACCCTTTGACGGCGGCATCCCACTTAACCTTTTTTAAGAATGGAGGCAGGTCAGTGCTGATGGAGGATGTGTGGTGCTCGCCAAGGGTGTTTTCAATCGAAAAATTGCGCGGGAGTGCATCAATGAAGGCATCAAAACGCGAATTGCCACCAGATGACAGGAGCGGTTGGACAGGAAATAAAAAACGGATTGGGTTTTGAGATCCGAAGCGCTGAACTTTGCATTTTTGTTGCCGTGTATTCCTTGGCTTATCCAAAAATTCTGAATATCCTGGCTCGCCTTGGTGGCTACGGCGATGATGGTCCATTGATTCGACAGTGGTGGTACAATAATGGCGGCAGAAAGAACACTCAAAACCATCGACGGGGGGTTGGAGCCAAGGGATAACTGTTGTAACGGCCCTCGGTACATAGATAGCCCGTAGTGCGTCGGGGTCAAGCACAACAGATTGCGTATAATTTGCGACATGCACTCTAAAGGAAGCCTTGGTGAATTTCCGATCTTGAGGGGGAAGAATTGTGTAATGATTATCATATATATGGCCGAAGACTTGGTCTGGGAGCAACACAATTGAGCATGCGATGCAAACGATGGATTTAAGGTCAGGATGGTAGCCGACAAGCCCATGGAGTGGGTCATCTTTATCTTTATGCCTTTTATTCGCATAGAGTTGGATATGTGCGTTGGCGTTCACTACGGCAGTCTAGATGTATTATCTTTAATGACAGATTATTTAACTTGGTTTGATAAAAATAGCACACCTACATCAACTGGAGGGGGCTGTTGAAATACAGTGTTAGCCTCTCTGTAAAATGCGAAGTGACTCAAGGCCTAGGGAATGGCATGCGTAGCCCACGGGTATCTCGGCGCGTACCCATGCACGCGCCCGTACAGGCCGTACCCGCAACCCATGCGGGTTTCCCTTTCGAAACGAGCCCAAGAACATCCAAGACGGCCCACAATGAATGAGATATGGCTAGTTTCGATGAATAACACGAAATCAGTTCTATTTCATTCATTTTTAATTTTTACCAATTACCATACATGTTCATGGGCTCGTTTGAAGGTCGCGGGTATACAGAGTGCTACCCATATGGGTAAGATTAGCAACTCGCATGCCCACGGCCTTTAAAACGAGCCCGAGAACTTGATTTTTGGCAGAGAACTGACTGAGATACACCCATTTCGAAAAAAAAAACAGCGAATTTGGGTATATCTCACCCGTTCCTTTGACATCTTGGGACCGTTTTTATGGATAAACTCGTCCGGGTCGCGGGTACAGGTCCTGACCGGTACACGTGCGGATAGTCGCCCAAACCCCGTGGGTTACCCATGCATTTTCGAAGAACTCAAATGGGCGTCAAGGCAAAAAAACTCACTACTGTGTTGACCGGATGGGGGAAAATAGGCTAATTTAGCATTAGCGGGCGGTTTAGCATAAAATAATCCAGACATGAACGTCTCCTACCTCGTTGTCCTCGTCATCTGAGAGGATGATGCGCCTATTGTTACTTTTTCTAGGGAGAGGAAGCTGAACGACGTGCCAGCCAGTCAGCAAAAGAAGGGAAAAATCTCTGAGCCAACGCACGGTCTCCCGTTGTTATTTGAATCAGCAGGGTCATTGGCCAAAGACTTTCGCCCCCTTTTTGTCTTTGTTGGACGTTCGGGCTAAAAAACATCGCCAGTATGAGTATCATTCAGACGAAAAGCCCACAAGCCAGGATCGACACACCTCAGCCGCGTTGTCGAGCTGGCGGCCGCGTTTCATTGTGTGTTGTCGATAATGCTACACTGAGACGCAATGAGTTGAGATTTGGAAGTGTTTTCGAAACGGGAGAGTAGCGCTCGGGAAAAGCTATGTAAGAGTAGCGAGGAGACGAGCCTTTTATTCAGTGGTGCGCAGCGGCCGGTGAGTTGAAAAAATACAACGCCACCTCGAGTTTTAGCCGCATGGTCCGCACAACCCATTTTTGCTGCAAGTCCAGCCTCGAGCACCCAACTCATGTTCGCAAAAAATGTTCGGGCGCTCTGAACCCTGAACTGCAAGCCAATTCTTGTGCTAAGTGTCGTTCTGAATCCATGAGGGGCCATGGCGATTTCAATTAGGTCGCCTTCTTCTTATGATGGTCTTTCAGTTGTTTTTCAACTCCTGCAGCATTGACACAATTAAGAAACCGCAGCGCTCAAGTGCGGAAATTAATAGCCATGCCCTGTACGTGTTCATGCCGTGACTGACAGGTTGACACATTCTGCTGTAGAAAGTCGATCCCTCTGACAGACTTACGTTTTCAACATTCGTGAGCTTGTTACTGCTTGTTACATGTTCTCAAAATTAAAAGTGTGCAGGAGCGTATCAAGGCGTCCGGACCGGTTGGATGATGGACGAAAACTTACGTCAATCATAGAAGGTAAGAAAAAGAAAAGGCACGCTCATCTAACTTCCAGAATACGATCGCAAAAAGACAATAAAAGGCTACTACTTGGAGACAAGATACAAGACAATTAAGGCTACAATCTTATTAGAGCAGAGTGGAAACGGGAATAGTGGATCGTGGTGAGGGTGAACGCGTGACGATTCCAAGGATAACGTGTCTTCATCTTGACAGACGGCAGGGTCTATGTCTCCATACCGAGTTTTGTCGAAGCACATGTCTCATACTTGTGCAATCGCAAGCGTGAGTGCTAGTAGGGCGGAGGGAGGGTACAACGTGGTGGTGGTGAAAAGTGGGGCCGAGTCCGACGAGAGCAATCACCGCGAGTTGATTGTGGGGCTTTGTTTGGATCCAAAGGCCCAGTCCCTGGTGCCGAGAAAGCCGGCGTGATTCTGACGTCACAAATTCACAATCGATGGGAACGTTCCTATTTGTGTTCGTTCCCATTTTTGGCTCTCCCCTTCACCTCCACCATCTCCCTCCCCCCCTCCACAGCCCGTCCCGCCATCGCTTGAGCGTCTGTACAAGTCTACTTGTGTTGCAACTCGACGCGCCACCGCGCACTTCAGGCCATCACACCCGCTGCCCGCCCCTCCCACTCCGCCTGTACCCTGGCAGTTTAACGGTGCCTCCGCTGCTGCTCCCTTGCAGGCTGACTGCCAAAATCAGGATTCCCGGACCTGGATTCCCATCGAAAAAACCGTCGTCTATCATCTCTCCTTTGTTGCAGAGGAAAGAACGGGAGGACATAGGATTTTGTCGTGATCGTGTATACGAATTCGAAGGCAAAACATCGCGTTGAAAGGCCCGGGAACGACACATCAGAACAGGACCAGAGTTGGAAAAAGAGCGCTGTTTATTGCTAAAGGAAAATGCCAAACAAATGCGGTCATTGCTCCCTTTTTGGACCTTCTAATTACTGAGTACTCGAGTACTCCTCTTTCCAGACGCGTCGTAAAAGGTCAGGAAAGGAACGGAAGAAAGAATCTAATCTACAAACATCGGGGTGAGCTTGAAAATAAGAGGTCGATGCAAAGAAGAACAGCCAATTCTCGTTCAAGATGTGGACGATGTGTTTCGAAGAACGCGGACTTTGGAAGAATTATTTGATTCTTCCCGCGCCATATTCACCGTACTGTCGAGCAAGCACTTCATCCTCCTCCCTTCTCCCTTAATTGATGAACAACAGCGGGCTCGAGCGTGGAGGTTCAGATTACCTGCGGGGTGGGTACGCTGGTGGAGTTGGCGAGAGCGAGGAAGGCGGTCTATAGGCGTACGTAGAGTAGAAGCTCTTGTGACTTCGCGCTGGATGGTGTGAGGTTGCCCTACGGGCCTCCTACTAAAATCAATCAAAATACACAACGCGTGCATCATTGGAAATGCGATCGGTTCAGTTATAACTCGTGACTAAACGAATATTGAGACTCACCAAGCGCGCACTGAGGCCACAAGCTTCAAGAACGACTCCCAGAAGTAAAGAACGAACTCCCAGAAGAGAATGAAAGAAGAACGAGCCTAAAGACGAGTCGAGAGAGGTCAGAAGCGCCCAAGAAAGATATCTAAGAATAGACGAAGTCCCGGATCAATCGACGAGTAATGAAATCACGAGTCTCCATGTCCCGAGAGGCGGAGAAATAGGAAGAATATGGATGGATATTGCTCAGCAAGACGACAAGAACTATGAATAACGGCCAATAAGGATGAAGGCCAAGCGATTCAGGAAGGAAAACGACGCGCACGGAATTGTGATACGGAGAAATAATCCCCTATTTGAATTCCCGGCTCCATGGTGGTAAGGGCTCGGTCGTTACCTCAAATTGGTTGCTGTGGACGTATTTGGAAGTCGTTCGGCGGCCTGGCTACGATCCGGATAAGGAAAACTCAAGACAAATGTGGCGCCTCAAGATTCCAACATAGGAAACGGTTGGGAAAGAAACAACGAAGAACACGCGCTGTGCAGCAAGAATTAATCATGTGAAGCATAGAATTTGAAGGACAGACTGCGAGCTTTGTAATGACAGGAATAGCTGACGAATTTCAGCTTATTCAAGATCGGATGGGAGGGATTTCCGTTGGTATAAATACAGTGTCTTCTGATTCCTGTAAATCAGTTCCCCTTAGGTTAAAATTTTATTTCTTTACCTCATTCTCGCCTCAGGATTCGCTCACTCAGAACTCCTTGAAGACAGCGGAGCTAGCTCTCATTTAATTCGTCTCTGGTTCGCTCTCGGCGCTATTCTACGTGTTTAGCGCCCGGTACTCTTCAAGCGCGGTTATTCTATCGTTGTACGAATAACCGCTTGTCCTTCCCTTCTGTAGACTCCCTTGGTGGATTTTTATTCACCGTATCCCGTCCTCATCCTCACAACGTGGAGCCCACCGCGAGGGGACTAGGGAATCAATCTGAAGGATCAACCAGCAGACCTATTACCAGACAGGCTGCTAAAGACTCTAACATTTCTCTCACCCCCCTCTCCAAACTGATCGACGTCCTAGAAGCAGTCGTATCCCCATACCCAATAACCAGCCTATTCAGCTTACTCCCCCGGAATATCCTATTGTCAATCCTAACTTGACCACCAGCCTTCCTATCTCTGAATCATCAAGTATCCACAATCGTCTCGTTCAAGTCCCTCTAAATACACCGGCGTATAATCGAATCTACAATCATACAATGCCTGCAGAAGGTGTATTACTCAAAGCATACCCTGGGAGAGGCAGCAAGGATGCCCCAGTTTTCGATGGCCACAAAACCCCGATTCAAAGGTACCTAGAAGACATTGAGGAGCTTTGTGTTCAACGGGGGGAAGACACAGACGCTGCCAAAATTCGAAAAGCGCTCTGGTACGTTGATTACAAGTTCTACGATTCCTGGAAAAATATACTCGACGAGAAAAAGACCTGGGAAGAAAATAAAAAGGCTCTCCTGGAACACTATCCAGGACTCGATTCCATTTACAAGTACTCGGTCAACAATCTCAAGGACTTCGTCGAGAAGTATAGTGCCATGACGATAAATAATCAAGAAAACTCGCAGAGTATCATTGCGAGTTTATTGTCATTGCCTCCTACCTCGAAAAGGAAAAGCTCATGACGAAGGACGATATTGATAGGAATTACATGATGGGCCTTCCAGAAAATTTCCGCAACCAGGTTCTCGCGCAGTTGAAGTCTGAAAATCCTTCCAAGACGCCTGGAATTCCATGGGATTATCTTGTCGTTAACAAGGCCGCGCGTCACGTATTGCAAGATATCTCATACAGCTCAGGAACCAGCCGGGAAATTCAGACCAGTAATCAGATCAAACGCGAAGTAGAAACAATGTTCATGACCTTCCAGCAGGAAATGCGAAGCGCCATGGCTAATATGGCGAATTCCTTCTCGCCTACCCGCAATATGGGTCCGTCTCTGCTCACGGCTTCCGCCACTACGATGAGTGCAAACCCAACGTGGTGTTTCTTCTGTGGCGAAACTGGACATTCTGTCAGGAGATGTTCGCATGCAAAACAATACGTGGACGATGGGAAATGTCGGACCGACGCTCAAGGACGCATTATATTTTTGGATGGAACATTGCCGCCGCGATATGGATTAATCCGGGACCGAATTGATGAATTCCTTAAAGCAATGAAAAACTCTCAAGGTTTCACCCGAGATGCACCACCTCATATTGCGCAAACCATGATGTTTGGTCTATCCACTCCTACTGAGGTCATGTTTTCCGCCAGGATCGAGGAAGTCGACGAGGACGAGGACGTCGAGGTTTACAAAGTCGCGACCCGATCCGGTAACAAGCCAGAAAAGGAAACAGCTGAAGTCGACGACGCCGCGTCAAAGGCTCCGAAATTAATTAATAACGGAACGGAACCCATTAAACCTGCCGAAATCATCAAGGAGGTCAGGTTCGAGACCCAACAACGCAATCAAATAACCCCGCCGCAGTACAAGTTTACTTCTTCAATCGAGGACTCGGCGCTTGCTAAAAAGATCATCGAGCGCTCGCTGGAAGGAGAACTAAGTCTCACCTTAAAGGAATTGTTGTCGATTTCGCCAGACGTTCGGAGGTTCTACAAGGAGCAAACTACTCCTCGACGAATGCCAACTATCGGGATGTTGGAAGCCTCTCCTGATGAAGATCCTGAAGAAGAAGCCGTTCCGTATGTGCTTCAATTTAGGGAAGGAGATCGGATTGAACGACGGGTCCTTACCGCGGCTAGCATTGATCGCCTCAAGGTTGTACATGCTTTGATGAACGATGTACAGAAAGCGGAATGTGTTTTAGATCAAGGGTCTGAGATTGTCGCCATGGATAAAACCGTATGGATGAAATTGGGCCGAGAACTAAAGCCGGAGGAAACAATATCAATGGAATCTGCGAACAGTCAATCTTCTCTTACGGCTGGCGTTTGCGAGAACCTCAAGATGTCTTTCGGCGAAATGGAACTATACCTCAATGTGCACGTAGTCGAAAACGCTCCATTTGAAGTTTTACTGGGACGACCCTTCTTTGTCTATACGCAGTGTATCACCAAGGATTACATGAACGGCGACCAAGAAATCACGCTTACCTGTCCCAACACTGGAACCGTCGCTACCTTCCCAGCCACGGATAGAGAACGTAAGAAATTTGCGGAAAGGGTTTTTCGCCAGTCCCGGGAGCGCCTGTAGCGCCTTCCGGGACAATTTTGATGATACAGGAGGCCAGCCATACAAGACGCGATAATACTGGACCTTCCCGACCAAGCGTCATATCTTTTGACAGATTTTTAACCCCTCTTTTTACAGCTTCAATTTATTATGCTAAAGAAAATAAAACAGAAAATATTGATCTATACCCTTCAAGATTCGACTTTACCGCGTCAATGAAGTTTATTGCATGCTGCTTAAATCAAGTCTATGTCTTTTCTCATAAAACAAAAATGTTGGCTCTCAAAGCGAAGAAGAAATACAAGCCGGTTGCGAAACGTACTCGATCAGTTCCCGCCGTCCTACCCGAAGAATTTCGAGTTGTCAGAAAGTTCCCGTCTGATCCGCTTGAAGATTTACCGGAATTACCTTGTCGAGCGCCTAAATTCGTCCCGGGAAAGCGATACACACAGGAAAGGAAAGACGCTATGAATGTTAATCCTACTGGTTTCCTCTGGGACGAAGAGGTCGCTCTTGTCCATTGGATCGTCAGAACCCACGAAATGGCCTTTGCTTGGGAAGAAACAGAACGAGGAGCGTTTAGAAACGATTACTTTGAACCCATCCGGTTGCCAGTGCTACCACATACTCCCTGGGCTGAAAAGCCTATTCCGATCCCTCCAGGTCTCAGGGAAAAGATTACTGAAATCCTTAAGACTAAAAAAGCAATTGGCGTATATGAAGATTCTAATTCGTCGTACCGCTCGAAGACGTGGTGGGTTCCCAAGAAAGACAATCGGTTGCGAATTGTTCATGATCTCCAACCTCTGAACGCGGTAACGATTAAGGACTCCGCTTTGCCGCCTGTCGTCGAAATTTATGCTGAATCATTCGGAGGATCAACCGTCTATGGCATGTTCGATTTGTTTGTGGGATTTGACCACCGTATGCTGCATGAGGATTCTCGAGATCTCACTACCTTTGCCTCGCCACTAGGAAATCTGCGACTGACTAGGTTACCCCAAGGCTACACCAATTCGGTTCAAATACAGCAAGGAGACGTCACCTTTATTCTTCAAGACGAAATTCCACAGTATACCGCGCCCTTTGTCGATGATGTCCCAGTAAAGGGGCCAAAAACATATTACTTGGACAAAAATGGACTCCCCGAGACAATAGAAGGGAATCCAGGAATCCGGCGCTTCATCTGGGAACACCTTACCGTGATAAACCGAATTGTTCAACGAATAAGGCACGCGGGTGGAACTTTCAATGCAAATAAATCTTTCCTGGCCGTACCCGAAATTAACGTTGTCGGTCATATCTGCAGCATTAAGGGACGCACCGCCGACGAGTCAAAAGTCCAAGTAATTAAAGATTGGCCACCATGCAAAGATCTTACAGAAGTTCGCTCGTTCTTGGGAACTCTAGGCGTAATGCGAATATTTATCAAGGATTATGCTCTTCACGCTCGGCCGCTTACCCTACTTACAAAGAAAGATACAGACTTCGAATTTACTGAAGTACATCAAAAAGCTATGGACGATTTGAAGACACTTCTTATCACCTCTCCGGCTCTTATTCAAATCGATTATTCGTCGGATCGGCAGGTCATTCTCGAGGTGGATTCTTCCTACATTGCTTGTGGGTTTATTCTTTTTCAGGTAGGCGAAGACGGCAAGGAACACCCCTCACGCTTTGGCTCTATTACTTGGAACGATCGGGAAGCAAGATATTCGCAGGCAAAAATCGAACTTTATGGCTTATTTCGAAGCCTGAGAGCCTACAGAATCTATCTTGTGGGTGTGCAAGACCTACTTGTGCGGACAGATGCGAGCTACATAAAAGGAATGCTGAACAATCCGGATATTCAACCCAACGCTGCCGTGAATAGATGGATAGCCGCGATTCTCCTTTTCGATTTCAAGCTGGAGCATGTGCCTGGGAAGAATCACTCCTGATGGACTATCTCGACGACGTAGGACTGCCGATGATGACCCAGAAGAGAGCCAAGACGAGATTGATGACTGGATTGACAGGGCATGTGGTTTTTCATTCATGATATTGAATTGGCAAGCAACAAATGCAAGAAATTGTGACTTGTCAGGCAGTACCTCGGAAGCTACGCGTTACTTCAAGAGGATTTCCCCTCAAGGCGTCAATATGTATTCCTTTTCGGGTATAAATCACCGGCGCCAATCAAAACCGGCATCAGTATGGAGTATTTTGGGCTCAGACAACGAATCGCAAGACGGCTCTCCTCAAATCCCACGTCCCGAGAAGGCAAAACAAAAGGAGGACGAAATGGAAGAAATACGGGTATTTCTCGACAATCAACAACGACCCCAGCGATTCACCAAGGAGAAAGAATATAGAAGGTTCCTTTCCAAAGTGCGAAACTTCTTTCTCCTAGATGGCAAGCTTTGGAAAAAGTCTCAAGATGGTATTCACAAATTGGTTCCTTTGAAGGAAAAGCGGTTTGGAATCCTAAAGCAAGTGCATGACGATCTCGGCCACAAGTCGTACTTCACGGTCTGGCATCGACTGACAAGCCGTTTTTGGTGGCCAATGATAAACGGCGACCTTAAGTGGTACCTGTCGACTTGCCACGAATGTCAGACTCAGTCTACAGTCAAGAACATAATCCCACCTACCGTTGCTCGACCAATGTCGCTCTTCTCCAAAATATACGCCGACACAATGTTCATGCCCAAACATGATGGTTATTATATGATTGCCCACTACCGGTGTTCGTTGACAGCATATCCCGAGGCTATACCGCTGAAGAAAGAAAACCATCGCACCCTGGGTGAATTTCTTTTCGCTGGGATGTGTCGGTGGGGACCCTTTGCGGTAATCTCAACAGATAATGGGAAACCCTGGGTCAAAGCGGTTGAATACCTATCCGAGAAGTACGGCATTAATCACATCAAGATCTCTGGGTACAACTCTCGAGGACAGGGAATAATAGAGCGACGACATTATGACGTCCGTGAAGCTATTGTCAAGGCTTGCAAAGGGGATATTAGACGATGGCCGAAGATTCTGCCATTGATTATGTGGGCCGAGCGTGTCTCTATTCAACGCTCGACGGGCTACTCCCCATTCTACTTGGCTCACGGAATCGAACCGCTCTTCCCATTCGACATTTACGAATCCACCTTTATGGATCCGAATCAATATGAGGTTGTCTCTACAGAAGAACTTATTGCCCGACGTGCCTTAATGCTGGAAAAACGACCTGAGGAACTTCAAATGGTCAGGGAGAAGGTTTACCGTGCAAGGAAACAGCAAGCTAAATATTTCGAGGAGCACAATTCTCACCGCATATTCCGTCACGAACACAAACCAGGCTCACTTGTCTTGCTCAGAAATTCAATTGTGGAGAGTTCCCTGGACAAAAAGACTAAACCGCGGTACATTGGACCTTACATTGTCGTCAGGAAAACAAAGGGCGGATCATACATTTGTGCTGAAATGGATGGTGCTGTTTCTATCAAGCGATACGCAGCCTTTCGATTGATCCCCTATTACCCAAGACAAAGCATTCAAATACCTGACGGACTTCTGAGCCTCTCCAAAGAAGAAATCGACAGACTGGCAGCCCAATCATCACCTACGGATAACGAGGAACCGCCTGAAGGTGATTTTGATTGATATATTACAATTCTAACATCATTTTATCTCTCCTTCCCCACGAACACTATCTCTACGTTTCCAAGACCATAACTACTTCTACCTTTCCCAAGAACATTTTATTTATCTTCCAGAAAAATTAAAAAACTCTACATCAAATGTATACCCTTCAGATTTTCGAACTCTTCAAAATATGACATCTTACAAGTTATTCAACTACGTCGTCGTCCAAGAATGCTTGAAAACTCAAGTAAACAATGTTCGCAAGCCAAGGTTATCGATTTCCCATATAATCATAAAAGACTCGCCAAAGATACTTCCTTGTTACTACCGCTTTCCATTCCGCTACACTCTGTCATCAACAATTCACACGGATAAATTAAGCGCTCAACGCTGGCGCTCGATCTGGTTCTACGGTTACAAGCCCTCTGGATATATGCGCTTCGCTCCACCCATATCATAATTGATTGGATCGTCCTGTCCGCGCCTCTGCGCCTGTGCCAAGTTCTGCGCCCCACTGATATATCGATCGATCTTGAGGATTTCTTCGGCGGTGAACCATGACAGGCAGTAATTCATCGCGCGCTTCATCTTTGCAAGCGTCCAAATGCATTCCGGTGGGAAATTCGTCTCCTTCCTATCCCATGCATCTTTCCCGTCAATCGCAGGCGGAAAGCTCGTCATCTATTGTGCATCAGCGCCATTGCGTTACCGTTACAGTTATATACGCACCACCCATTGGAACAACGCAATCATTGCCGGCTTTCCATCACCTTCGTATGGGGCAATATCTCCAATCTCCCAGACATAGCCGAGTATAGTATCGATGGTGGGACGTATTGCGTGCTCAATAACAGCGCCGGGGTTGCGGTCCTCAGGAGGTATTTTCTCAATGAGCTCGTTGAACATGTTGGAAGTACTTTCCATCATTGATTCTGGCCCTTTACTCCGCCGTTCCCTTCGACTTTATATGCGGTTGCTTATGCGATTACAAAGATCTACCCGCCAATTTCTCCGCTTGGTCAATCTTACGGCTCCGCATTATGGTTCAGGCGATACCGGCCTCCCGAATTTTAATCCTACAGACAAGTGATCGAAGTAATCTAGTTCGACCGCCTGCGTTTTCTCGCCTCCCGTGCCCCTGCCTCAGGAAATCCTTCAATCTCGATTATCTCATCGTCGTCCGTGTCCGATTCCATAGCATCTTCTTCCTCCCTCGCCCTTTCCGCTTCAATTACATCTTGCTCCCCTTGGAGAACCTCGGCGTACCAAGCTCTACTCCTCCCGGTTGGGTCTAGGTCAATAAAATCGTGCTCAGTGTGCCGTGCCGCGGCGGTGTCCCACGCATATCTCTCCATAGCGTAATACGTCGCCCCATTGCCAAGCTGCGCCGGCGTCCTCGTCTCCTTGGAATCCGTAATGTATTAAAAGCCAGTCTAGGCTGCGGAACGCGTAGCACATCTCTCCCGGCACCCTCGCATTTTCATGGGCATACCCATGCTTCGCTTGGTTGGCCCGATGATAGAGGAGAAGCCTCTGTGGGGTTATCAGCGACACCCCCTTTGCTCTGTTCAAGCGACCGGCTTACCATATGTTCCAAGAGTTGGCGCAGATGAACGCGAACGCCCTCCTTTTCTTCTTCCTCCAAGGGACGGAGATTTCCATGTGCATGGTCGGTGAACATCGCCAGTTCAACATATCCCACCATACGACGTATAGTGCGGGAGAAGGAGTAGATTCCATCCTGATGAACGAATTTTGCCGAATGCTTGTCGGACGGAATTGCCAGAAGCTGAAACATCCTACGAAGGACAGGATCCATGTTGGTGCAGTTACATTTCCTTGGGTGGACGTGCGGCTTTTATCCCCTTCTTGCTGCCACGGATCGACCAGGAGGTCGATTTTTCAAAAGTCCGGACGAGGTGTGAGGTTGCCCTACGGGCCTCCTACTAAAATCAATCAAAATACACAACGCGTGCATCATTGGAAATGCGATCGGTTCAGTTATAACTCGTGACTAAACGAATATTGAGACTCACCAAGCGCGCACTGAGGCCACAAGCTTCAAGAACGACTCCCAGAAGTAAAGAACGAACTCCCAGAAGAGAATGAAAGAAGAACGAGCCTAAAGACGAGTCGAGAGAGGTCAGAAGCGCCCAAGAAAGATATCTAAGAATAGACGAAGTCCCGGATCAATCGACGAGTAATGAAATCACGAGTCTCCATGTCCCGAGAGGCGGAGAAATAGGAAGAATATGGATGGATATTGCTCAGCAAGACGACAAGAACTATGAATAACGGCCAATAAGGATGAAGGCCAAGCGATTCAGGAAGGAAAACGACGCGCACGGAATTGTGATACGGAGAAATAATCCCCTATTTGAATTCCCGGCTCCATGGTGGTAAGGGCTCGGTCGTTACCTCAAATTGGTTGCTGTGGACGTATTTGGAAGTCGTTCGGCGGCCTGGCTACGATCCGGATAAGGAAAACTCAAGACAAATGTGGCGCCTCAAGATTCCAACATAGGAAACGGTTGGGAAAGAAACAACGAAGAACACGCGCTGTGCAGCAAGAATTAATCATGTGAAGCATAGAATTTGAAGGACAGACTGCGAGCTTTGTAATGACAGGAATAGCTGACGAATTTCAGCTTATTCAAGATCGGATGGGAGGGATTTCCGTTGGTATAAATACAGTGTCTTCTGATTCCTGTAAATCAGTTCCCCTTAGGTTAAAATTTTATTTCTTTACCTCATTCTCGCCTCAGGATTCGCTCACTCAGAACTCCTTGAAGACAGCGGAGCTAGCTCTCATTTAATTCGTCTCTGGTTCGCTCTCGGCGCTATTCTACGTGTTTAGCGCCCGGTACTCTTCAAGCGCGGTTATTCTATCGTTGTACGAATAACCGCTTGTCCTTCCCTTCTGTAGACTCCCTTGGTGGATTTTTATTCACCGTATCCCGTCCTCATCCTCACAATGGGCTCGACCACTGCACCGCGGGGCGAAGGAATCCGTGTCGAAGGTCATATTGTCTGTCACGCAGCTGGGGGTAGCTGCGTTGAGTGAACTACGCCCAATATGCGCATACACTAAAAAATAAAGCTCACTCGAAAGATGGAATTGTATCAGAGGCAAACATCACCGGTATTTCCCCCTTTGCAGGTATGGGTTCTCCAACATTGAAAGAATCTATGCGCATTTATCAGTTGAAAAATAGAGGATATGAGGGAATTCGAAGACAAAGCGCACATTGATCGGTGAGGAAAAGAAAATGTGACGCCGTCACAAGTGGCGGTAATCGGCTTCGTCATCGTCGTCGTCGCCAGCCCTCTCCACTGCCACGCCTACCTAAGAGCCACTATGACACCTCCATTCCGCACCGTTCAACGCGCTCGCTCTGACCTCGCCCTGTCCCCTTCTGCGAAATGAGGCTGTGTACGCGTAAGCCCGGGTAGTTTTATCGATGTACCAAAAGGTGGAGGATAGGTAGGGTGGAGGTAGAAGGGCTAGAGCGGGAATCAGGCCACTGATGGCGTACGTGATACGCACTGGCAGTCAGGAGTCTTCGATGCTACGCACGAGGGAGGCGTGAGCGGGAAGGAGCAGCACGGCCGAAGAATCAAGGAGGAATGAAGAAGCTCAAGGAGCGTGTGCTTCGTCAGCAGTTCTGTTGCGTTGTACGAGTATATTCCTACTTTCTTCCTTTTCGGACTTCGACGCGATGCCTATCCTCGACCTTGATGCGGTGGACACCGTTCAACTTCGTCGTAAACCTCCATTACCCATCCCTCTGTCATCTGCACCTACGCCCAACGTCGATCGCGGTGCTCGCCCAGACCTCTCTTCATCGACGCCGCTAGCCCAAAGACCTAACGAAGACGAGTGCATGTTCCGATTTTGATGCTCAACGCAGCGTCATACCTCGTCTGGGCCACGCCTCCTTTTCACGCCTCACAACTCTGTGTCAACATCGCCCGCGAACCCCCACGCCCCTGGATCCAGCCGTTGCACATCCCACCCAAGGAAAGGAGGCGTTCGTCGTGGCATTAGGCTAGTTCCGGTTTTGCCTTATAGGGCTGCTACTCATACACCTCTAGGAACGAGGGATGGCGTTCAAGAGGCGCGTGGCAGTGAACGGGGAGGGGAAGGGCACGAGGGGCGAGAGACGTGAGGCATGGATGGGGTGAGAAGCGTAGGGGACGAGAAGGAAAGCGCCGGCGAGTAGAGATCGGAAGGAAACAATTTAGGAGATGTGGGGCGAGGAACGCGAGTGCACGAGCACAGGCAGAAGCGGCGCGCGAGGATGGAGTCAGCAGAAAGCGGGCGAGAATGAGGCAGAGCAGCAAGCGGGGAAAGGTTGATTCGAACGTGGAAGGCTGGGGCGGAGGTGGGGCGAGGCGCAGAACGACGGTGGGGGCGGCGACGGCATGGGGGAGTATGCAGGATAGAGGATCCCTGAGGCGTTGGCACACACGCGGATGCCGGCATGAAGAAAACATCGAAGAGGGCGGGTGGGAAGGGGATGGACGGAGGCGCTGGTACTGAAGGAAAGGGGAGTTCGAGGGGAGGGCAGTGTGGATGCGCAATGCCGGTTCAGAAGTACCAGTGGAGGCGCGCCAGAGGTCGAGCCTGCGCAGGGGGCGGGTGATTAGGAGAGGGAGGCGACGGCGCGGGGGAATGTTAGATGAGGAGGGCGGCAAGAAGGGGGGCGACGCAGAATGCTGGAGGGGGCCGGTGACGACGCAGCGGGGGGTGCCGGATGCATGGCTCCCGCAGAGTCGACGAAGACGGGGACGCAGATGAAGGGTCGACGATCAAACTGAAGAAAGGGTAGGCGGGTTGGGTACGACGTCCCCACGGAGAAGATGCGCCAAACGATGACGCAGACCCAAATCATAGCGCTGGGACCCCCTTTCTCACCCTCAATCCCTCCCCGCCGCCTCTACTCAAAACGAACCACGCGACAGCATCGAGGTCGCCTCACATGTCACACGAACCGACGTGCACGCTCCACCAGCCAGAAACGCTGAACGACACCCTGCGAGTATGTTTGAGGGCGCGGGGGACGAAAACCAAGTGTTTTGTGCGATTCGCAGGCACTTGTTGGTCGCCTCCTACGCGAACATCTGTTGGCACGGTAGTATTGGGACGACCAGACGAGTCGAAGACTACTGGCCGCTGGAAGCTCTGTGGGAATGGGATACGACGGAGGGGCACAGAGTGGATGAGGGCCTCGAAGAGGCGCCTGGGTTAGGGCGAGGAAGGGGGAGGGGGGGGGGAGGGGGCTGGTTGAGGAAGGTTTGGCCGTGCAGAAGCACGAACAGGAGCGGCGCGGGTGGATGGATGATGACAGGGCTCCAGAAAGGCGAAGGGATAGGGCGCTGAACAGAGTGCCCAATCATAAGCAGCGGCGGCGGCGGTGGGCAGGGGCGAAGCCAGCGGGAGGGGGATGGAAGTGAGACGGGGGCGACGGTGCGGTTGGCGCTTGTGAGGAAAACCGTCGCAGACGCGAACCATATGGAGGCGGTGAAGGGGTGACGGATGCGGTGGGTTGTCGAGGCCCCCGGCTGGGCTCATACATTCAGATGGGGTTGGTGAGCCGCGATGCTGCGTGTGGGGCGTAGCCTGCGTTTACGAGACGCTACGCCCGGGCGAGCATGGGGCTAGGAGTAGGTGCTTTGTGTCCCTGCGCCGGTCGGTTTGTCGATTTGTCGGTTTGTCAAACGAGCATGCATTGGCATGAGAATGCTGGGACAAGTGCGTGAGTCACGGTCTCCCTAAGGGTGAGAAGACATGAGAGGGTGAAAAAAAAAAGCGAAAAAGAGCTCACCCGTGCAAAGTAAGAGCAGCTGTGGGCTGGACTAAGTCGACTGCGGAGAAGCATCTGGGTGGATGCAAACCCTGGCGCAGTTGAGATCTTCGTTGACCACCTTCAAAGAGAGACGACGCCAGCTGCTCCGCAATGGTCGCTGCTGTGGCTACCAGCGTCGAGACTCCTCAGAGATTGGTCAACGTATGAGGTAACATTGAGGTTGTTGAAAGAGGCGAACGTCACAACGGTCAATAAACGTGCTTGTCATGTGACCCCAGGGAAAATTCATGTGGATGGCGCACAAGAATTGACGAAATTTAAGGTGTCCAGCTTTGCTGAAAGTTGAACCATATCATCTGTTTCGCCATAAAGTGACCTTTGAACGCGAGATTCCCTTACTGCCCCTGCTTACTGAGACTCCAGAAACCCATCCGATGCTGCCTGGTCTTCTCTGAATCGTGTTTCGTCCTTCTAGCACCTGGTGATCTGCTCAGCGTCAGTTCGACCGCAACTCCAAGCAGGCGACCCAGCACAACCCCCCCCCCGAGTAAGGCCTCCAAAAAATTACATGCAAGCCTTTGTTCTTGGATAAAACATAGGCAGATCAGTACACCTCTTCATTAATCTGCCAGGTTCGCGTTTGAATGTGCATATATTTTTTCTCGATTCTCGATTGGAGACATACCCCTAAGCAAGTGCATTCTAATCAAAGTTTCAATACCAATACCACCTGACCGCCCCCCCCCTCCCCCCAAGCTTTTTATTCCAGGTTTGTAAATAGACAGCGGTTGTAGAGTTCTTTATCGAAGGTACCTCTTTTTACAACAAAAACTGCTGAAACAATAGCAGGCCTAAAATCTATTGAACTCGGAGATCTGTGCTATATTACTTTGTCATTCGGTACAATGCGGGTCACAGTATGGAGACGGACTGGTATGAAGGACGGTATAAAAGCAGACGAATGACAAGCTTCTCTGTATTCCTATCCCCCGTTTTCCCCCCAGTTCCCCGCTCTCAAAGTAGTGTCGCAATTATGACGTTCTGCGCCATCTTCCCTTCCATTTTACTCAACGACGGTAAATTTTAAGTAGTAAAAATAACACAAACGCTCCTTTCTGCTCACTGCCAGATATCTCGAGACATCGGCTTGTCCGAAGCAAACATCAAACGAGAAGACGTTCTCTCAGAGCTTGAACGTAGGTCAGAAGATCTTCAGGTAAGTTCTCCTTTTTTGGTCGTTCTTTTGTTGTCTGATAGATCCCAATACAAGGCTCGAGATCCAAAGTGCGACTGCAAGTATAAAAACTGCTGTCCGTAATTGTGAGACGTGAATTTTGGATCATGTTATCATCTACTGCAATCCCGGAGTAATTTTTTTGAGTTAGCATTTAAGATAATGTAATCGGTTTCACTCACCGCATTCATTCAGCTGGACGAAAGCTGTCCCCAGACTACGGTTCCATAAGAGAATCCTGAACCGGCATTTCCTGATATCACACCATGCGGTGCTACGCCCCACTTCATTCAACAGAACAGTCTATATCCTGCCGACAATGAGGGACTGAAGATGCTCGCGGGTGAGTTCGGGGGCTTCCTAGAAAGGAAAGCGGGGCGCAAACCCCGTTTGCGTGGTGGTTCGAGGGGATCCCAAGGATAGCGTATTTAGTAGATAATACGATAATAAATGTGTTGCAACGAATGAAACGAGAGCAAGATGATATGGAGCGATCCAGGACGACGCCGAGCGACGTTTCTATCGTAGAAACCGAGCCGCAAGGCGCTAACAACGGTGGGGGAGAGGAATACATGGATTCAACTAAATATCTACTACACAAGACTTTGTATTTGAAGACTATGCAGAGAACGAAATGGGGAAATGTAAAATTCGGTAAAAGGGTAAAAACTAATCAACTAATCAAGAAAAGTATTTTATATGCATTTGACCATGCGGCGCATCGGGTATTTGTACGAAAATAGAAAGAGGTAGTTACCGAGCACGCGAACCGACGCAGGGCGTCGTATCGTGGTTTTGGTGCATAGACGGAGGGGAACCCTCACAGTACATAAGGTCGCAAAAGAGGAATCGGAATTTTCTGTAGCTTGATGATAATGTAGGGACGGAATGGAGAACTTTAATCTGATATACTACGCACAGGTGTACACAATTTTGACCTTTCTCCATATGCCCACGGAGCTGTACCCAATCGTGAGTGCTGCTATATTCATGGCCTTGTGGAGGAAGGCGCGTCGATGTAGGATCTTACTTCCTTTTCCCGGAACAGCTGAACGAGAAAGAGATGGGCAACGTTTTCGACCTCCTAGAATAAGCGTCACCAAACCTACGACAAAACTCCCTCTCATGGCAAATGGCGCTCCCCTCCTCCCACTATCTCGTGCAGAACAGGCTTGCCATCGCTTGAAGCAAGTCAGCTCCATCCTATGTTCCAGCAAGGAAGTTGACGCGCGATAAGATAGTGACCGATCCGACTCGATCTTGAACTCCAACCGACCACCAGTTACAAAATCTATCTGATGTGTAACCCAGGAAGAACACCACGCAACTGCGATACGAGAGCAGTGCTGGACGCGATGGGGGCTCGACATTGGGCTCGACAGGGATGAGGGGATAAAACATGGAACCTGTAGCGGTATATTGTAGTCCGTAGAGAAGCTACCTTCTTATACGGATGAGTCCACAATGAAATGTCCAAAAGAAGATCTCGCAAGAAATTAAGAATGCGCTTGTCCGGGGTTTCGCACAAATCGTCTGCATAACCACCACTAAAAAGGTAAGTGACCTCAATAAATTAACAGTGCTAGGTGCCCTGTTTTCAGAGTTAAATAAATCAGCTCTGACGAGAATAATATCTAGATCGGAACAGCGAGCAGAAAGGGAACAGATCAGGAAAAGGGGCATACCTAATGCATTGCACTTTCGCGTTGTCATAAATACAGCCCCCTGGAAATGAGAGATAAGCTTTTAGAGGAAGGTGGAAGGGTTAAGGTAAAGAGAATAGAGCATATAATTATATGACATTGTATAAAATCAGTTACAAACTCAACCAAGTCGTAATATGGTCCTATAGAGAGAATTTCCTACCACTCCGCATGGTTCTCGTATTAAGCTCTATGGGATCAGTGTTTTCGGTTCCACTAGCCATAATGTTTTTTTGCTTTTTCTTCGGGGGTTCGTTCACCTTGACATCTGAGGCTAGTGGTCGTTTGTATCGAGCGGGACCATCCGTGTTAGTTGGACGACGTCCAAGGACGGTTTCATCTCCTACTTTTTTTGCTGTCCATGCACATTGGACAAATACTGAAAAGCTGTAAGGCCCAAGCGTGGTTGACCCAAATATATCTTTTACATCGTGTTCCATGACGGCCACAGCCTATGCCATCAGTTAGCGTTTAGGACCAGTAACATAACTTCCGTCTTACCTTGATAGGCCACCAATCATCACCTGGCCGCGCAATGATCGGTGTGTACACGTTGCAAGTTCTGGTGGACAGTTTACCGCAAGGAATGGTCAAGAGGTAGTTCGGAAGACGCAATCTGTGGCAACGGACTTCAGTAGGAGGTATGTCAGGGGTTTTGGTAGCGGCATAGAATGTTGTCTCTTTTTCTGTTAAGTCTTTAGCTATGGTGGTTCAATTTAGAATAGAGTAAATAATGAAGACTGTAGAAAGCACCTTTAGCAAATCCTGATGATTGAATAACCGCTTCAGGATTGAGCAAGCCCTGAGCATGCAAGTTGTTATGGAAAGCCGCACTGTCAAGCTCACGTCAAGCTCCAAAAATAGCAACGGCATCACTGCCGATTCATACTCCGCCTTTGTAAGCAACAAGGACTTCGGATACCCCGTCCCTTGTATTATTACTCCGATCGAAAAGACGGTATAACCATGAGAATGTAGCATCGAGAGCCTCTTCCCATGAGCGCTCAGCCTATATTAGCTGGTTTCGTCAGAATTAATTGACATCTGCGTGGGACCTGCATGCCGCGCGTGTCGGTTGGGCGCCAATTTGCACACATATCACACAAGGCGAAGGCAGGTATCACGCAGATGAAATTTCTATAACTCTATCTCCTAATAAATTTTTGTATCTACAAATTGACTCTATGAGGGCAAACCAACCTCGTGTTTATTGACTTCCCACAACATCTGGCCAATTAAAAATCCGCTGAACTGTTTGCAACGCCTGAAAAGTTTGCGCGAAAACGGCATAGATGGATCAAATGATATGGAGTCAAAATGTAAAGGTTGTAGACGTTATTTGAAGCCCCCGAAAATCATTTTTTCAAGGTTATCGCTCAAAAATGATCAAGAAACACCAGTCTCGACGATTAAGGTATGAACTTGCCAATCCACCGTGAAGAAAGGAAATTGAAGCATAAAATTTTGGAGTTAGGCTAGGCGATGAGATATAGAGCTCAAATTCATCACCGCGTCTAATGCTTTCAACTGCGCGATACGGGATGTATATTTACCCAAATAAAATATTTTGTGTGTAAAGACTCGGACTGCGGACACAGTCGAGAGCGTTTTTTTCACCTTGACCGATTAAATTGGCTTAAATTAAATTACTAGTCCAAGGTACAGCCAAAATAATATTCGTAACTTGAAATTTAGGCATTCATGACACTTAGGACAATCAAAAATATCATTAATATATCATTCAAGACGCCATAACGAAGAGCTTTGTTGCGATAAGCTTGTTTCCGTTGATAGATACGTCGCACTATCCCGTGCACTAAAACATAATACAAATGCGATTGCGAAGAGTGGCTCTGAGGTGCGGATTGGCGTGCGGATTGGCGTTCTTAGGGACCAACTTAACGAAACCAACAAATTATGTGGCTTGCAGCACAAGGAGAGGACGAGAGCGAAGCCACAAACGGCAAAGGTGGCTGGAACCGAAGTGGGCTGGCGTGTTCAAGTTGCAAACGACATGGCCAGCCGAGGGCGAAACGAAGACCTGATCGAACGAGTTTTTAGACTGAAAACTGGGAGTGCAATTTACTGAAGGCAGAACACGATACAAGAGGGTTTTTATAGAGTAAATACATGGGAAATTGAAGTCAAAAGTGCGAATTGATGGAAGGTAAAAATAGAAAACAAGAATCAAATAAGGAAGCGAAATTTGATTCAGAGAGATAGGTTGAGATGAAATGGAAGAGAATGATGAAAGAAAAGGGTAAAACGGCTGTCCATTCTCTGTAAAATCAATTATAGAGGATGTTCGAAGTGATTTGTTGAGGCTGCGCAGAGTGGGATTGGTGAGACGTCGTTGCGGAACTTGAAGTAAATGTTGGAAGAGATTAAAATCCCGAAAATATGGCGAAAAATGGACTTCGGTGCATGGGGGAGGTAATCAAACCGTTTATCGTCTTAGTAGAGTCGCTTTCAGAGTGGACTCCGATAGTCCGTGATCCGCTTTGTGAACGCGCGCCTAATGCGTGCTGTCACCAAAGTCCGAGGTTCGAGCGCGCAGAGAGTCGCGACGCGTATCACCATGTATTGTTTAGTCTGTCCAAATAGGACTCGAGCTTTTCTCACTGATCTTCAGAGACCCTCCAGGCACTCGGTGGAATTGACTTGTATTCGCATTAGTGATATGGGCACTGAGTACTTGGTGATTTACTTCAAGACCTTGCTCCATAGTAACATAGCTCTAGAAAAATTTCAATACGCACCTAGCGCCGCCCGCAGTGTGTATAGTTTGACTCTATGTAATTAGAGTCTATCCAGTATGCACAGTTGACTCTGAGTCAGAATTGACTTCCCTCTCCCGGTAATGCCACCCACCGAAGTCTGGATCAATAATCCTGCCGAGGCGTGCTCGATGCTAATATTCACTGTGCTTACTTTTGATTCCCGATGGCGTTTCCTAAAATTGCGATTGGGCACTAATGCGGAACCATGCCTTCGTTGCCGATGATACGCACTGCCACACTCTGCGCGGCCAAACCTCTAATTTTGCCGACCTCACGCGATAGGCGCGCGTCCCGTATTTCGTACGTTCTGCGCTGGCTCAGCGGATCACGCACTATCGGAGTCCGATTCGAAAAGCAACTCTACTAAGCCGACGACAGGTTTTATCGCTTTGCCCATGCATCGCGCACCATTATTCGATGAAATATTATATTATTCGACTCATCCAAAATTTGTCTCCGCACCAACACCTATTGCGTCGCGCGTCGCTCCGACAATTCCCCTCAAAAAGCCACCGTATTATACTCGCACCTCGTCCGAATATCGCTCGATTTCGTCCTCAGTTGCCCCCGTCGCTTGAAACTCGCGCTCCGCTTTCGCACTTCGTCTTCGGCCGCCCTCGTCGTTTGGGGCGTCGCACTTGTTCTTGTATTTGTCGCTTGACCTTCGCACCTCGTCCGAACCCTTGTCGGTTCCTAGGAACCCGGATACGCACCTCAGAACCGCTCATTTTCATCGCATTTTATTGTGTTTCTGTGCACAGCATAACGCATCGTAGGTATGTCACCCACTCGGGGAATAAACGGTATGCTGGATACAGCAGCTCTACCAGCGGTAACCTTAGTCCTGGAGGCGTTTTTGCAAATGCCCTAGAAAAGCCGACGACGCTTTCATCAATTCTCCAATGCGCCGCCGTTTACAACAGTATCGGCTGTCCTTGGCTTCTATCCTACTCCCGGCTCCCTGACATTGGGCCTTGACCTCTATTCCCAAATTGGTATTTTTTTTTACCTTGCTACATAGCTCTAGAATATGTATTTTACATGAACTCGTATATAGAGGCTCTGAAGGAGCTAGTAACTAACATCTCATAATTCTACATTCATTTCGACCAATAAGCCCAATAAATATACCTGAAGCTTATTGAATTTCTTGAAAAATACGAAGCTCGGATATATATTACTGGTATTGTCCTAAACGAGGACAACAACTTACTTTGAGGTATCCGAGGTCTTGCATGCTTACAAACGTCGGAGATTGTTTTGGGAGTGATGCGTATGCTATTTTGGGAGCTTGACAGTGCCGCTTTCCATAAGTTGTCGAGTAATTTCTGATCAGCAGCCACATACTGTCTTCGATAGCAAAGAACGTGGGACATAAAGCGATCATGTGCGTCGTGTTTCATTCTGAATGGCCTACGACCGGAAACTAAGGCGAGGGATCCTTTTATGAGGAGGTTCAACCTTTCAGACCGATAATCAAGGACACCTTCTTTGAATCGAGTCCATACATCATCTGATGCGCAGATTTGGTAACAAGGCATGCATGGATGTATGAAAACGCTACAGAGCATGTCACAGGTTTCCTGGGCTCCATAACCGTTGAAAACTCGTTGATTGCTTTTGACAGCAAGGAATATCGGGGTGTCGTCTGTATGTTGCAGACATTTTTGGCGCCAGCATTCCAGCGTATCGAGGAACAGAGCGGGTTCTAGGCAATGCACAGGCCCGTGTGTCGTGCTCCAAAGGAATGGCCAGAGCTTATGGGTTCAGAGGTTAGAATGGTCCAATAAATAGAAAGTATTATACGAACTGGTGAGCTGGGAATCAGGTCGGCGGGTGAGACCGATTTTCGTAGCACCATGACATGAAAAGTTATCATTACGTTGTGGTCTGCGAACACCAGAGTCCAATCAGGGCGGACATAGGCAGCCTGCATAGATAACTGGTGGGGATTTTCAAGCCCTTTAGGCCCATCGTGCAAGGCATCGGGTATATTGTAAGTTTTGCTTTTTTCTCCACGGTTAACAGGACTATTGGCGATTATGGAGTGATACATGGAAGTTTCCATCCAAAAGCAATGTCCTTCGACACCGAAACAAACACGGATGACAAACTGGAAAGCAGAATGAAAGGGTTTGGTAGGATGAAATTTAGATGTTTAATTTTTCACGTACATTAGCAATGGTTATTACGAGTTCTTTTCCTCGAAAAGCGCAATTCAGTTGTCCTCGAATGTCAAGGGCATTAGCAATGTCTGTCGCGGGCATCCCGGCCATTGCCCACAGATCTGGCTTGAGATGCAGAGTGAAATGACGCGCTTAAAGAAAATCTAACTACTTACCAATTCGACAGAGGTGCCAGTAAATACGAGCGGGGAAGATTTTGCATTTGAATGGCTCAGAGAAGACATATACGGTACCTGTATCAAAATGACAGTGAAAAGAGTATCATAACTGGAAAGGAGGACACGAAACATTACGTTCTGACCAGGAAACTCCGTGTCATTTTCGTCATTCGAAGACTCTTCGTCGTCGTCAGCGGAATCTGGTTGTGCGCACGCAGTGCATACGTGCTCGTCGCTTTCTTTAACCCTTTTAGATTTGGGAGGAGGTCGCCTCTTCGCCTCAGGCAGAGTGTAGAAAATTGGGTCATCAGTTTTGCATCTGTGCAGGGAAACTGTTTGGCGATTTCCATCAGTTTGAGCGCAGCATGCTGAGTGGAACACCAGAAAACCTAAAAGGAGAAGGTCTTTAGGTATGCTTGAGCGTAAATAGACTGGTTTTGACGTACCGTGTTCTTTTGGGTGACTTGCTGGCAACTTGGATTTACCTTTTCTGTTTGCGAATTTGACAATTTCTCTTGAAAAACTTCCCACAACCAGGCTTTCGGGCATTTTCTACAGTGTTGGGCGGACGGAGCGTAGTTAGTAGCGGTATTTAGTAGTTCAGACTCGAAGCTTTAAGCACGAAGGTAAATGTGGTGCACGCGACACGGTGTGTCACATAGCAGTGATGTTGTCACACATTGCGATGTTACGTTTTTTGGGGGGTGATCATGAATGAAATCCGCGCGGAATCTGCGTTGCGATAGTCACGGACACGAAATTCATTTAGAATGCTCGTATAGGCCCCTTGAATCAACAGAAATATGAATTATTTGAGTTTTGCAGAGACTGCGACCTGTGCAGCTTGTTAAACGAGTCTGCTTATCTTACCAGATAAGATAACGGTCTTGATAAATAAATTTCGTTGATTTTGACCTTGTTTGTCCCCTACCGCCTTATCAATTTGCGTGTCCCTCATGTAAATCTGGAATTTCAGACAAAACCTGAATCCTATTATGTAATTTTAATCAGAATATCCAACCTGGAGCGTGAAAAAGTAAATAATATTTGTGTACTCACTCGGCTTACTCCACATCTCCCATCCTCTAAACCACCTACCCCTTCCCCACCTCTCAGGAGGTTTTAACAGCGTTATTTACATGTCCGTCCTATTTCTCTTACTTGCATCATCATACTTCCTATATTCTATTTTCCCTCTCACAAAAACCTCAGCCATCTGCCTGCCTATTAAAAACAGTGACCCCTACTACCTTGTCAGCAGCGCGGAATGTCCTCTTCATCTTTGAGATAATCGGTCATGTTCCTGCTCTGGATTTAGGGTCCCGATTCAGCGTCGCGTGTCTACTGAACGAGGTACACTAATTTGGTGTGAAGTTCTATATTGGCAATCATCCGTTTGGTCCGGCGAGGGAGAGAGTTGCTAACATTGAAATACCCTACCCTCGAAAATTGTTTTTAAAGCAATAAACGAAGAAATATATGAATTCGAAGGCATTAAAATGATAGCTATCTCTGCTCCCCTGGTTCGCGAGAGAGACAGGTGTATTTTGACTCTTTTGAGCATGTATTGGCAGGTGTAAGTGAGTACGCGTGTAAAGCTCTGTATACTGTTTTCCAGCCCGACGAAATACGAGGAGAGGACCGAGAAAGAACAAGTTGAGCCGTGATAGCTGAGCTCGGAACATTGACCAAGGGTTCAGCGACTAAGAAAGATATCGGTTGGGCCGTAGATTGGCCTGACAATGTGAGACGAGCATGTGGAATAGAAAGAAAAAATGGACAAGCCCAATAAGAAAGAGGAAAAGATGAACCTAGGATATCTCCCAACCACCGCGGCTGCGAAAACGAGCCATCAAAAGCCACTAGATGCTAGGAAATTCGGGAGGCACAGCAGAAGCGTACTAGTGACCAGAGCGAGGAATCAGAGTAGAAGAAAACAAAACAAAACCAGAACGAAGGACAGATAGGCGCAGCTGGAATTCTATCCTAGGAAGAGCGTACCGACCAGCGAGCAGACACGATCCTTAAAGCAAGCAAGGAACGAGTCGCACCTGAGTGGGTTTTAGGAAGATACCAAATGCACCAGAATAAGGTCAGGACACTATGTCGAATGGCCCGGAGATGAGAGCGAGGATCCGACGAAGAAAGCGAAACATATAAATCTAGACGAAGGCTAGTGGTGGAGAGAACCGATAGGCGCAGCTGGAATGCATTGAATCAAAAAAGAACCAACTAACAAGACAGACACGATCCTTTAAAAAATCAAGGAACGAGTCGTGCCGGAGTGGGTTTTGAGAAAATACCAGTTGCGCCGACCTCAGGGTTGCAGCTTGTCCTAATTGAGCGGGAGCCTGGAGGGGTGTGTTGGATGTGAGGTGCGAGGAGGGATCGCGTCGTCAGAACGGAATTCAGCGCAGCTTTCTGGGAACCACTCCGCCAAGACGCGATTGTGTGTGCTAGATTAGATCGGTAAGGGAGGGCCCTGCCAGGAAAGAAACGGACAACAAAAATCCAAGATCCCGACAATGCAGGAGAGGATGAAAGGATGACGGGCCCATTGGAGGGCTGAGGCATGAGTTTAGATCCTGTTCACGAAACGGTCGCAAGGGGGGTAACAGCAGCCGATGATGCACATAGGGGACAGGAAAATTCGAGAATGCGGGTCGGTATCTTCGCCGTCTGCACCACGGGTAGCGGCCGTACGAAGTTGGATGGGGGAGGGGGCATTGGCGGGTGCTACTCGCAATCGTCGTGAAATAAACCTGCGGCGGCCTGTTCGCAGTTTCCGCGTCGACGGCGTTCGGGGAAGGTGTGGATAGGACAAAGGAGTGATCCTGGAGGACCGTGCTTCAGGCCAAGAACCCCAACCTGGAGCGCGTCGTCGAGGGCATCAGTCAAGAGAGTTGATCCTGGTTCGGCCAGGATCGGAACGCGTTCACGCGATCGGTGATCGCTCGAAGGCATGCTGTATAGCAGGGACAAGGTGTACCTCATAGATTCTTGGTCCGAATGGCTATATGGGATGCGATACTAGACAAGGCTCGCCTGGATACGAAACTATGCGATGTGACAAGTTGCAGCCGTATGTTCGCAGAGTGATTCAGAACCTCATCCGATGTGTGGTGCGTCAATCGGCACAGAATCTAGAAGTGCGCTGGACTCGTCAAAGGGGACGGATGGAAAGAGAGATGGGGTAACTTACGAGACAAGGTGAGTCTGGGAAAGGTAGTGTCGCCCATCAACAAAATTTCGGAATGAGCTAATGGGATGAAAGCGGAGTTTCGGCAATCGTGTGCCCACGCCACGCCACAGACCCTGGGCGCGACCCAATTTCCGTTCCGCCATGAGTCGCCGTTTGGTCGCCGCATCATCTGTCCACACCGTCGTTCACCCAAAATCGATAATTTGAAGGACCAAAAGAACCTGATCCACTGAGAGTCTCGAGAAAAACGGCCAATCAGCGAAATGTTGAATGTACACTCAAGGATTGTCTGGTTGCGATGGCTTTTCCTCTATATATTCTCTATATTGAATTCACGAAACTGGAATTGAGAGCTCCTTCCTTTCGATTAGGTTAAAATGTAGCAAAGTAAGAGGCGGGGCTTTTCTTTCATTCCGCGTGGCTCTACTCACAACTTTTCGGGAAAAGATGCGCGAGTATTGTTGACAATGACACGGAGAGAATGTTCGTCGCTTTTCCGTCTTCTTAGCTCTACGCGTTACCTGAAGGGTATATCTAGGCGGAGGTATAAACACAAAGAACAACATTAGATTCGAGGTCGCATTTCGTGCAAGCTATGTACATTGTGAATGAGCACGAGTCTTAAGAGAAACATTTAGAGCAGTTCAGAAGCGGCGCATTTACAGTACTTCGCTGTTGGTTATTTCCAGGCGAGGCCTTAGAGTAGTGATCTGATCGATCGATGTCGCGTTCTTTGTGCATGTGCCTAGTGATTCCTTGAGTAGAGTACCAAAGTTTGCCCTCACTTGAATAAGAAATGCGTTGAGCGGGTCCACGTGATGAGTGGGTGGTTTGAATGTGATTCGAAACGAGCTCTTTGTCGAAGTCGTAGATATGTCGTCAGCAAAAGCGGAAGTAGCGATGAGGAAGAAGGAAAGAATACAGACTCAGGCGATTGTTTCCGCAGCGATGCCATCAATCAGGGTATTCTAAGGGGAAAATATCACAATTGAGTAGACCGAGTTGGCGTAGGTATAATCGGGACCGTTTCCAATGCGAGCTCGCCGTTGGGAAGGTGGGTGGACGGCAGCAACCCGAGTTTTCATCTGTCAATTTGACATGGCGCAGGGAATAGTACCAGGCTAGCTCTAGCCCGGCCTCGCCCGACTTCAGTTTAGATGTTGACGGATCTCGGGTTGCTGCTGGCCGTTGACGTTACAGGAGCGAGTTGTGGGTTCGAGATGTAGTTGGATTTGGAGGTGATGAGTGCTGATAAGAGCGTTGGAATAAGGGTATGACCGCCTCAAAAGATCTAAAGGAAAGATTGATTTGGGGTATACCGTATAGAGTAGTAAGATGGTTCACAGCAGAGATTCTGCGTTCGAATGATGAAACACATAGGAGGAGGAAGGATCTCAAACTCGAAATGAACTCGCCTGGACACGAGCGGCGAGAATGGTGTAGTGTTGCGTGCAACAAGCTCTCACTAGCACTCATAAGTTCGCAGGCGAGATTCGGGTCAACCTGAACCGCTCCTCCTGTGTGCTCCATCATCGATAGAAAACTCGGAAAGGTGGTGAACTGGTGTGACGGTGATAGCTCTTTGACACCCTGGGGTTTCGAGCGACGCAGAAGGAATGTATTTGAAGCACTTTTTCATCGTCGTATTTTCTGGTGAGCAATTAGTTTGACCTCCTTGAGTTTGCAGCGAGCGAGGAGGGTCTGAGGTCCACCATAACCAGGATTGGATTGAGGCTGCGTTATTGTAGCTGATAAAAGCAGTTGTCTTTGAGCACCAAGGTACCGATACAGAGAATCTCTCCCGATCTAGGAAACAGAGCGGCATTAGAGTTGTCCAAGGGAAATGTCTCGCTTCTGAGTGGACTGAGATGGCAGAGAGAGAAGGCATGGGGCTAATCGACTGTAGGATCGCGGCTGAGAAGGTCGGTGAACGGCAGCAACCGAGAGCCTTCGCTTCATTCCAAATGATGCGGGGGATGAGACGAGGCTATGGTTTAGCCCGTTCAAGCCCAGCTTCAGTTTAGAACGGATCTCAGGGTGCTGCCGGCAATTGACTTCATAGAGGCTTGTCGAGAGTACAAGAACGAAGGGGGTTGATGAAGGTGCGCACTGATTCCCAAAGAGCTTTAAAACAAGAGGTCTAGATGAAACAAGGGGCCGACAAGTAAGATCGTCTTGAGTGACGGACAGAAGTATCAAGAAGCGGACGAAGAACATCTTTGATTCGAATGCGACACACCCACAGGGGAAAAACCACTCTGGAATAACTCGCTTGGACACGAGGACTGCACGTAACAACTCCTCGGAAGTTCGCAGGCGAGGTTAAAGCCACTCCTCCTTACGTGTGCCAATCGGTTGAGATTCTGGAAAGGTGGTGGAATCGTGGAAGAGGATGGATGGAGAAATGCGATGGGAATGATCGATCGATGCGGTGTCGCTAATCATATAATCATAGAGAATTCTGCATTAGCGAATAGGATGGAAGCGGAGTTTCGGCACCGCTGTGCCACGCCACAGGCAGCATCAATGGCTTGATGGGCAATGCAGGATTTCGGTGCCCATCCAGTTCCACCCCGTAAGTCCGAAGGAATGTCGAGGAAGATCAATCAAATTACGCGGTGGCTAGGTTGGTTGGGTCGAATTGCATTCTCTTTTCCCACCTCCGGGTGTTGAGAAGGGGCTAAGAACGATTGACGCGATAGGTCTGGACGTTAACACGTCTACTTTGGTGGAAAACCGCCTGCAACCGTGCGCCATAATTGCGGCTAGCTCCTTATCACCGCTCTTGGCGGCCAAAAAACAGTCTCCTGACGATTCTAGATTCGAGGAGCGACACACAGGAGGAGGACAGGTTCCTCTCGTTGAAATCAACTTGCCTGGATACAAGTTACGAGAACAGGGCGGTTTTCCTAGCCCTCGCTAGTCACTCGTAATGCCCGAAACATGAAATGCGATTTCGAAACAAAAGATATATTCAGATAGACTATATTTCCACGAGACTGAGAACGAGTGGATTGACCATCTCTTCCTCACTGATTCTGAATCCACCAACGATATCTTTAAGAAACACAAGACAGACGTCAAACCTTGACAAACGATTGATTGAACACAGACTTACTCTCGAATGATTCCCGAATGTCGTCTTTCAACGGAGAATCTCCAAAGATTTGACTTAAATAATGATCAACGTCGAACACCAACGGGGTGCTGTCTAGATTTAAAAACAGAATATTGAGTAGCTAAACCAAGTTTTTGTTTGTTTGAGAGCTCCTTACCACCCATCAGGGCTAAGATAATCAACTTATAGTCACTATATCTGAATCACTCCGAAGAGCCTGGGTCTCTTGGGACTTACGAACTGGTTTGGAAAGCGTGCTTGCAGCCAGGGCAAGAATGGCGAAAACGAATGCGAGTTTGAGCATTTCTGAGTCTCTGAAGCTTTGTAAATGCTTGGGGTAAGTTATGTTCCACGAGAAAGTGGGCAAACCTTTTATACATTCAGACTGCAGAAGCATGGAATGAATCTGAATGATTTGAAACTAGGCCTGCCATGTTAAATCATTCTTAAGACGCATGCATACCGAACTAGTCGATACTTAGATCGGGCCGCCACAAGCCAGATACACTGCAAACAATAGGACGCCGTTGCCATTCTGTAGTTCGTCACAGTGTAGTAGAACTTATGTTAGCTAGCCCCGACACAGGCGGGAATATCGGAGAGCTGTCGCGTCGTGCGCTTATCTGGGGTTGATGCGATTTCGGAGGATGGGTTCTTCTTGACTTTTCTTCCTTTCCTACTCCCCCCCATCTGAAATTCTTTCCTTAATCTTGGCGGTTTCCCTGTTGACTTTGGTCAGACCAGTACCCATCGTATCCTCGTATTCTACTCAATTGGTGCGAGATTTAAGAAACCGATGCACAGGACTCTAGTGGGCATTTCGAGCAGAACAGATAGGATGCATGCAGTACAGTACTTCCCCGCTGTCTTATTTCCAGGCAGGGAAGGGTGCGATCGCGTGTTTTTTGTGCCTAATGAAGCGTTCGGTGCTTCCATTTGGTGTAGAGTACTGCGGTTCGCGCTCGGCCAAGCACGGAGTGTATTAACGAAATGTACCTACGATTACAGGCGCCATAAATATGAGACGCTAGACTCGAAGCCACATGTCATAAACGACAAAGAAGTTGATTTCGTACAGCAACAGACTAATCCAATGATACATCAGCAGTCGGGATCGCCCGAGGCGGATGAACCAGCGTTTACGTAGACTGAGATGGCGAGCATAGCGGTTAAATTGGGATCTTATCGACCGTGGGATCGCCGCTAGAAAGGTCAGTAGACAGCAGCGACCTGAGGTCTTATCTCTCTCACATCCATACCATGTCCGCGCAAGTAGGCTGGGCTGCTCCGGATAGTGACGATAGTCGCAGATCTGACCTGATCACGATGCAGAGAACGTCGAAGTTCGAGCTCTTTTGTCCTTCATTACGATTCCGTGAGTACCGTCGCTGGATATGGAAAGGTGATGGAGTTGTGGAAATCGGGAAGATGGGGTTGAGAGAGCAAGGTTCTTATTAAGTACTTCGCTCACTTTCCGGCAGGATTATTCATCACCAGAATTTTAAGTTTAGCCAATCGGATGAAGGTGGTGTTTCGGCGTCGCTTTACTCACGCCACATTAGCTGTCACAGCAAATCAACAATTTTTCTTTGGTTCTCCTCGTCTGTCCTCGATTCTCTCTGATCAAGTATGTTTCTCTGCGATTCCGGCATACGAATCAATGACCCTAATCTCAAAGCCCGCCTGGTTTGAGTATGCTCGCTTCGAGGGAAAATTTGATGTCGTTTTAAATTTTACTCCACGACGCGTCGCTTCGGTTCAAAGGGGCCAAAGAAAGTACCTTTCCTCCTATTCTTTCCAACACTAATCAATCTTTCTCTCTCTTAGCCTGTTTAGTACGCTTCTGATTTCTTCCTATGTCCTACCCTTTAACGACTATTTCTTGCTCGTGGAATCATCCTGGGTCTTGGATTAAATCCGCCTTGAAGCAAACGCAGCTACCGCACACACGATATTGAGGCCTTGATATGAATGCTCGAGTCGAGTCATCGACACGCCTGGCAAAGTGGAGAAGGAAGACACCGGAATGGTCATCATGACCATTGGAGATACTCCCTAGGCGTCGTTTAAGTTATGGTGGAGATCCAGCCTAACATCTTGCAGTCATTCCACCGAACCTCCTCACACGCTAGCCCTAGAGTTCCTCTCGGCGGGGTTTCGGTACCAGTTCAATCCCCTCTGTATCTACCACACATAGCCAGACGAACGAGAAATATCCCGATCGGCGCAGACGGCGGTTGGATTGAAATTTTAAGAAACTGACTGGAAACTTGAAATACTTCGCTCCACTTTTTCCTTCGCCTCCAATCATTCCAGCCGCACACCGATCAATACACTACGACGCGTCGGTGGGGTATCTTTGTTGCCCCCGTTTTTCTGTTCGCGGAACCTTGGCACGAGTGCGTAGAAACAAGCACGCTTACCCTACACCTATATCGAAACCACTGTTCCAGCTCGATCGTTGATGAATCCGATTACTAGGATTGGCAATCATTTTATCTCTGCTGCTACTATAATTTGTTCTGCCGCCTCCCACAATACGACTACTCGCCACCTGACGACCCCTCTGCGCTTCACCGCCGCCACTGCTCACGTCCTGCCCTCTTTACGTCCTTTGTCGGCTCCATTCCTGTGTGTAAGTTTTTGTTACTCAACATTTTCAACCATCACATCGATCCCGGCACTCCTTGCGTCCCTTCGTAGTCGTTTCTTCTCATTTCCTTGGATATGATTTCTACTTCATTGAAGTGCTTCTCGTTTTCCACGATGTCTACAACTCAAAGTCGATGCTATGTAGTCGTATTTTGAATAAGCTCTCAAAACTATTAAAATTGTTCATTCATTCTTGATTTATTCACACCATAAGTCTACCGCAAATCGCGAATTGAAGGCGAATTAATAACAAAAATGGATGCACACCGCGTTGCACCGCAGAGCGGGTGTGTCTGGTCTCCTCGATTACCAAGTTGGCCTCGAACGCAGGCGTTGCCAATTGACTAAAAATTAAAATACCAGGTTTCAATCCGTGTTCGTTAGTTGTATTAAATTTTAGCTAAATCTACAGAGTACAAGTGATCTGGGGTACAACGCGACAAAGAAACGAAAGAGGGTATAGTTGAGTACAAGCGCAAGGCTGTGAAACGAGTGAGGCAGGAAGACTAACTGTCATCTGTTTATACTCCAGATAGAAAACTAGTGGAGCCGCGGTTCGAGCGTGTAGTTCCTCCGTAAATGCAGTCGAATACTTCAGTCAATGAAGCTCGATATCTGAAATGGATGAGCCGACATCTACGTAGCCAGAAACCCGAATGCAGTTTATGTTGGGGATATATGTATCGTCCCAATGCATATTGGGTTCGAATGGCTCACGAGAAAGTCAAAGAACCTCGAACGAGGGCCTTCGGCGTCACCTCTTAGAGAGAGCGGTCACCGGTCTAGCGCGCCTGGTGTGTGTGGCAAAGTCCGAGCTTCAATCGAACAGAGAGTCGCGACATGTATCAGTGCTAAATTTACTAGTGCGCGCCTGTGATAAAGTTTCCATTTTTCTGACCTGCGTGATAGGGCTGCAGCCTCTGTGAGAATTCTCCAACCTGTGTAAAAACTCCCTGTGTAAAAACTCCCTGTGTAAGAATGTGACAACATGTGTAAAAATATGATTCCATACCTGTGAAGGAGTTATCCCAATAGAAGACCTGTTGAATATTTCTGGTGACCTGTACAAATATTTCGGATAACCTGCGTAGAAATCGCTTGTGACCTGAGAGAAAAACGGCATTGATTTTTTGCACACTATATGCCATATACATAGAGGCGTATAACAAAATTAAAATGACGCAGGGGAAGGGGCCAGGCTAGTGCCTAAGCCCAGCCAAGCCCGGCTTCTGTGTATCGTGGATCTTGGAGGTGCTGCCGTCGGTTGAGTGAGAGTTCGAGATGAGAGTGGATTTGGAGGTGATTATTGGTATCGATAAGAGCGATGGAACGAAGGT
This sequence comes from Galerina sulciceps, assembly GCA_023014345.1. Lineage (NCBI taxonomy): Eukaryota > Fungi > Basidiomycota > Agaricomycetes > Agaricales > Galerinaceae > Galerina > Galerina sulciceps. Next base: position 95,336 of record JAEDXJ010000016.1, read on the forward strand.
GGAGCTGCCTCAAGAGACCACAGGTAGCATAGCTTCAGAATATACAATAGAGACTGGGAAGGAAGTACACCGCGGGGATTCAAAGTTCAGGTGGCAACACACGTAGAATCCTCATGCTGAACTCGCCTGGACACGAGAACTGTGCCTAAGTATTGCACCCTCCTCGAGGCTTCACAGGCGAGTTTTGAGTCTAATCAGATCACTCTGGTGTGCTGCGTCCATCCGTATGTAATCTGGTAAGACGGAAGATTCGTGGAGGCGGATAGATGGGAGAGATGATGTGGGTGAGAGAGGGGGAGATGCGGTCCGGAATGCTAACGGCGCCTCTGCGCCAGTCCCCGACTCTTTTGTACTTTTTTTCTTTCCAAGCGACGGCATTCAAAGTCATCGTCAAGCTCAGATATATTTTGTAGAACAGGTTATAAAATTTTACACATGAGCCTTTCCATGTCAGGACTCAGTGGGCAAAAAAAAATAGTGCATGAGAGGTAAATTTTTTGAAAAGTATAGATCTATCCATGTTTTCAATATTGCGGCATCGTTAGTATATACGCGACGATTTTTACAGTCACTAAGATGTGAATTGAGGTCATACTGGTTCCTGGATGTACAATTGGGGCATCGGAAACCGTTCAAGGTGTGTCCAGGATATGTAGATAGTGCATTATAAATTTGAATACAGGTTTACTTTATGGATGACGCCGTGAAGCGGACGATCATCCTCAACAGAGACTTATTGGGCAACAAAATTTTGAGGCTATGGAAAAGGCTTCAGAAAAGAAGGGGGCAAGACTGCGAAGACTCACAAGATCTAAAGCTAGCGGTCATAAAGTATGTCTCCGGCCTAGTATTTTTTTTTTCGCGAACGTTGACGGGAACAATCAATTTGTAAATATCCAGTCATGTCCAGTCAACTTGGCTACTTACGTGCAATTTTTTACCCTAAGGTTGTGGGACAAAAATCTGCAAGCGATCCTAGAAGGACAGAATATTTACTAGATTGAACAAGCAGTCGTAATAAAATACTGACCTAGGTGAGGAGTCTCAGATGATGCTAACATAGAAGATAATTAAACCGCATAGCTCTGGAGGACGGGGAGAGGGCTACAGTGCTATACACGATGATGGTGTAAGATAGAAGGCAGCGGTTAATTTCGGAACAAAGTAATCACGAACTTCGTTATATAATACTTTTTCTCACGATTTGCAATCGATTTGGCTGAGACGCGGCACGTTTGTGGATTACAGAACCCTCCCTATCCTTCGGATAGAGTCGGGGAACCCTCCTTATCAACTTGGGCCGCGCCGGTATCAGGCAGGATTATCCATCATCGGAATCTCAAGTTTAGCCAATGGGATGAAAGTATGGAAAGCCGCACTGTCAAGCTCCCAAAATGGCATACGCATCAATCGCAATACAATCTCCGACGTTAGTCAGCCTGCAAGACCTCAGGAACCCCGATGTATGTTCGTTGTCCTCGTTTAGGCAACACCGGAGATATATTTCAGTCAAGTATTTTACAAGTGATTCAAGAAGCTCGGGTTTGTAATCTAAGTTAATTTGTCTCAGCCGCGGTAACGAGCTCTGCCAGTGGAAAGTGAAGACGCGCCTTAGGCGCTAAGGCGCACGGCGTGTACCCTCCTGATCCACCTACTTGTCGCTGTGGACTATCACGAGCGTCTCTGATCCATAGGTGGAGCCCCACCCTGACACCTACAAATTCTGCCACGACCAAAACACTGACAAGGGGCGAGAGTGGGGGGCAAGGGTGAGTACAAAGCCGCAAACAATGAAAGCAGCCAACAATGAAGTGTGAGAACGAGGGCAGTGTTTCGAACGACGAAGGCAACCGAGGACAACCAGGAGGGTTGATTGAACGAGTTTTGGAGGTAAAAAGGAGTGTGTCCTAATTTTGACTGATAATGAAAGACAACACATAATGGTTTAAATAACAGAAAAACATCAGAATTTAGAAAATAAGAGTTGAGAGGAGGTAACTTTCCTGAAGTAACTTCTTAGCGCTATCGTCCTTCTTACGAAATTTGGACCTGGAGTGTTAATACGCATCGCGGTTCGCGACTCTTGCGCCCTCAAAATCGGATTTTGCCACACCCACTAGACGCGCGTCTCGCGCATCACGCGCTAACATAACAAAGCGGATCACGTACTATTCGAGCCCCCTCAGAAAGGGACCCCGCTAAGCCGACATCCAGATTTTACACATTCCTCAAACATATTCTCGCCATGTAAATGCGTTGCCCCGACGAACCGCCTTGAATTTTCACTCGAATTGATTTTACAGAGTCTAGACAGATTTTTCGGCATCAAGAACCTGTTTATTTCATGATTCTTTGTTCCTTTCCTCTTCACCCCAATTTTCTGAATCAACCTCTTGTATTTTCATTATTTACTTGAATATTGTTTTCTCATTCCACCTTCCTTCAGCTTGCAATTTCTACTTCTATTTCCGATGTATATACACTATAAAAACCCTCATGACTGTAGTCTACAGTCAGTGAGTCGCACTCACAGTTTCCCCTTCAAATATCGTCTGCTATGTAATTTGTTTCGTCCACGGTTGCCTTCGTCGTCGCAACATTCGTCCTCGTCTTCTCGCTTCGTTTACAGCCGCCTTCGTCGTTCGCGGCTTTGCTCTCGTCATTGCTCTCGTCGGTCACCTTCGTACCTCGTTCAGTTCCGTGGGATCCCTAGTACCTTGATTCGTGTCTCAGAGCTACCCGACGATTTTCCAAGTTAAACAACCTCGAACTTTGCGCAGCTACCGATTGCAGAATTAATCAAGCGTCCGAGCTGCCGATTTGAATGGCTTTATTGACACGAGTTTCAACTCAATGAAGAGAGCTGGCTAGTTATCAAAAATTCACTTTTCGTTCCTACATGACTTACGTCTATCCTGGATGCAATAGCAGACAGAGAGAGCCTTCTAGTTTTCCGAATGTACAAATGATTACATATACTTCATACAATCATATCAGCCTCCACAGATTTTGTATTGACATCAGCTTCATTCCAAGCTCGAGGAAGGCCACTGGACAATGTAAATGGGAAATCTGGAAGGTCCCTTCGACTACATCAGGTCTTGTGTCGTCGCGCAAATAGAAGTAGAAGGCAATGGACGCGGCGCAAAGATAGCCGTGGCATTTAAATTTTCAAAACATTCAGCCGAGTTCGATGCACCATATCAGCGGTTGCGCAGAACCTGCATAAAACCTTGCACCTGCTTGCGTGGACCTTGCGCGGACTGGACATTAAACATTTGCGTGCTTCAGCCGGCAGAAAAATCTTACTCATCTCTTGAGAGAATGTACTCAGTCAGAATTAACTGTTCCTGCACATCATTCTTAGGCTAACTGCCCGTTAAATTCCTTCAGGTTTATCTATTCCTTCGTTTAATCTTTCAAAAACAATTTTTAGCAATAGAGTATATGATTATCAGCAACTTCCTCTCTGAAATTTTATTTCAAAGGAGTTGCTGCCGTTTTCGCGCAAGATTTTATTGCTCGAAGACGGGGGATATTCGTGGGAAACACCAAAAACTTCAACAGGGACCAGCGCATGAACAAGCAACACCATTTTCAATGAAGTTGAGCGGTCAGAATGTTAGGTATATGACATTGGAATAGGTATATACTACATATTCAGTAAGTCCAGCGCATGTTTGCGCTTGAAAGGACCTGCGCAAGGACACAAGCTGCGAGTCAAATTTCCTTTGCCCAGGAGATGGAGTATCCGAGGTCCTTGTTGCTTACAAACGGCGGAGAGTGGATCGGCAGCGATGCCGTTGCTATTTTGGAACTTGACATGAGCTTGACAGTGCGGCTTTCAATATGAAAGCGATGCTTCGGCACCGCTGCACTCACGCCACATTGCGGTCACAATACCTCGACCTTTCTTCTCCGCTTCATCTATCCTCGTTTCTCCGATGAGAACTTTTTCGACCGTGTCGTGCTCTTTCAAATGCTAAGGCTATGCGTTTTCGTTATCCGTTCTCTTGACACGTTTCACGAGCATTTGAAAATCTGAAGACTCGTATTCGAACTCAATTCAATTCCTCGAACTGGTCGATGCCTCCCACATTCGCGCTGGAAGACTCACTCATTTCTGAGCTACAGGTGAGAGATGTGCTCCTCTGCGATTCCGGTAGACAACTCAATTATTCAAATCATACAGCTTTCCTCAAATCATCACGACTTGCTTTGCTGGCAGCGTCACCTCGATACCGCAGCAAATTTGAAGTCGCGTTTACTTCGCGACGCGTCGTTTAGGTGAAAAATGCCCTGTCACGGAAAAGGTAAGTTTTTTCATCCGAATTCTTCACGGGATAAGCCGCTCCTCCTCTCCATAGCCTGTCGAATGCTCTTCTGATTTCCTCGAGATGTCGGACCCTTCAATGCCATGCCCATACGCCTCATGTGTTCGTCGACACGTCAGGGGGAAATACAGCGAGAGTAGCGCGATGGGGTTACGTCTGGTGCATGCAGCCGAACCGAAAGTTGTAGGGTAAAATTTGAATAAGTATTGAGGTATTTGCGATTAAAATTCGATTTGCTGGTCTGAATCGCATGACTGAAACCAGCGCGCCGTCCACGGTGACATAAACGTATGCGCATAGATTCACCACTCCCAGTTTCTTTGACTTATTTAATTTCCTTATTCGAGTTTTTATTCTCCACTTCCCTCCTCCTATCGGTTTCTACTTCAAATCCCGACTTGGAAATATTTACCGTATTTAAATCAGCTTCCCTCGTCGTCGTCTGCGGTCGCACTTTTCCCTCGAATCTCGTTCTCGGTTGTATTCGTCGTTCACCGCTTCGCTACGGCTTCCTTATTTGTCTCTAGACCTTGGCACCTCGCCAGCATCCTTGTTAGTCCCCAGAAAATTGAATCACATGGGAGAGTCGGCCTTCTTCCTTTATAGAGCTTACCTCACTATTCCGCTTGTAGTCAAACAATGCCTAAGATCAAGAAGACTGGAAGCTCAGTATTCACATAGAATAATGACCTGAATTCAGCCACTGTATAGGTTGCAGCCTGATAAGTATTACTTAGATTCAAGACCGCAAGCGACATTCTGTAACAACGAGAAAGACACGAATTCAGATTAAATTAGTTGTTGATTTCAATTCTATCCTACAGTTTCTACAGTAATTTTAGATGATATATCTATTTTAAAATGTCCCGACCATCTTGGGCTGGAATGGAGTTGCATGCAAATGACACTCAGAGTCAAATCATATGTGCACGCAACTCATCCATGAACGCAACTCATCGCACGCACGCCACGCAACTGCCACGCAAAAAGTCTTGTGCCCCATAGAGACTAGAGCTCCCCTCTGAAGTTGCGCCACTCTGCCATGTCCGTCCAAATTGTGATATTGCTAGTGTCTCTTATCACGCCTCACGCTGCCTACGCCAACGCCAAGTTCTATTCGAAAGATACATTAACTAACTTTAGTGACGCCAGCGGCACTACGACAATAAAAGGCATGATCAGGTGGTTCAATGAGCGTTATCGGATCAATCACCCACGGTATAGTTGCCGTCCTGTCTTCTCTTTCCAACTTGAGAACTAGAATCTGGGTGCCCTGCAAAATGAATTAGTCCCAAAAACGGAGTGGAGGTCACTTGATACCCACATCAGGCAGCCGTGAGGACGACTGGACGATGGCGTAAACGATATCGCCGTGGCTGGTCCAGTAGAATATTCTTGTTCCTGCCTGTGGACAGCATTATAGATTTAGAACAATTACAAACGAACGCAAAGCTTACTGGGAAGGCGTCATTTTAAGTCTTGGGGTAAACAGAATTTTCTTTCCCTTATTTATTCAAAGGCAAGCCCTTCCAGGGCTAGCAATTCGAATGACTGTCTTTTCTGCAGTGACAAGTCAAGAACCTGCAGAGTTACGTTGGAAGCTTCAGGACTGGCGCTGGCGCTGGCATTGCAGAAGCGTTTCTTTCGTAAATTCCTTGGCTTGTTCCATTTGACCTGCCATCTGATTACAATTAAACAGAACAATTAAGACGCCACATAGTGGTCATCAGATTATCAGGAGATAGAAAATCTTCTAGCCTCGTGAAAGGGAGGTAAACAAGGACCCCGAGCAATAGCAGGCACGCCCTGATACCAATCCGAACAAAAAAGTTAGAAATTTTCGAAAAGTCCAGATGAAAACGCCAGCTCAGTCCAGCGCCTTGTAGGTCGCACATGTGAAACATTAATTTTCTGTTTGAAAGCGAGAGTTCGAGTCCAACACTTAGAATTTTTAATTTTCGACTTTGGACGACGCGATTTTCGTTGATTTTAGGCGTGGGAAATTGTGTTTTGGGAGGACCAGGTCGGCAAAAGAATCCAGACAAGACATTTGGCCGTTTTCGACGTATAGCTCTATTTTTAAAGTTGTGTGACTACTAAGGGGTCTCACAACGCTAAAACGTCATTTTGACGGGGGGGTTCAACCGTCACCTGCGGGGCTCAAATTGGCACCTTGGCTGTCCGGACAAGAAGTAGAGCTGGTGCCTCTCCAGGATCAGGTCTACCCCACGATGGCCCAGGGTCCTGGTAAACAATGGACCAGATACCGTAGTGAGACCTGCAGGACCGTAGACCTGGGGAGCCAAGCCAGGAACTCATTTGTCATAATTTGGTTTGGTTCAGCTAAAACGCTGAGCCATAGATGATAGACTGTACCAGAAGCTCTGGTCCAGGACTTGACGGACCGCGAACTACCACATTAATGGCTGTGCCTGTGCTGTTCAAGGGTTCGTCAACCCGCACGGGTCACGGGTAAGAGCGAGATACGGCTCATTTCGTGAAATTCACCGAAATTAGCCGTATCTCGCTCGTTTTTGGGCCATTTTGGACGTTCTAACTTCTCGGGCTCGTTTTGACTGGTAAACCCGTGCGGGTCGCGGGTACGGGTCTATGCAGGTACGGGTGAGGGTAGGCACTTCATTCGGGTTCACGCTTCCGCTCGTCGGTGCTCGCTTCAAGTTTTACTCTTGGTACGTCTAATACACGTATTACAGACCTACTTATTGTTCATAGTCTCTGTTAACACTACGCAGGCATATCTACAGAGGCCCGCGCTTTCTCTTTGTTAACCGCCTGCGATGCATTCAACCTCTCCCACTCCTTTGGCACGTCTGTTGCAGTCACAGCGCTTCCACTGTCGCGAAAACATCGACGCCGATGTCCCGTCCTCACCGCTGTGCTGCACGTGATGCTTATTCAGCCTGCACCGACTCCTCCAATGCACGCTGACTTCTCTTCCTACATAGCCATAGGTTAAACGCTACATTGGAGAAATCGAATGAGGCAGAGGGAGATAAAGAGGGGAGAAGTGACGAGGAGGAAAAGGGTAATAAGAAAGAGGAGTTAAGTCTTTTTTTGGACGGCGACTTGAAGTACGGCGAGCATGAGGAGGAAAAGGAGGATAAGAAGGAGGATGCGGATGGAGTGGATGCGGATAACACAAAGTGCAGGTAGAAGTTTTATTCGTGGTGTTCTGGTTTTCATTCCTGCTTATCTCGTAGCGACTTCGCTCCTCCAAGCTTGCTAAAAACATGTATCTAGTCTCCTAACCTCAACGTTATACAGGTTAACATCGGCGTCGACGACACACCTCGGCGATGAGGAAGGAATGCAAATGAATTCGAATTGGTTTCTCTGAGGCACCCTGACATTGCGCTTTTTGATCTTTGCTCGCGCAACTTTGGTGGACCTTTACGGAGGCTCTAATGTCGGCTTTCCTGCAGAGTCGCGTTCAGGTCCTCGAGTGGCGGGTCCGAGAAGTACACCGAGCCGAAGCTCAGATCCAAATCGAGCTTCAACTCTTCGCCATGATCGCCAGCGACCATCACGACTGGTTTGGCGGTGCTAGATGCCACGTCATCTATTCCATTCGCGTCCTGTTCATCTCGCGGATGTGTTAACTGTGCTTCAAAGCAGGTTGCCGCTTGATCGATGGTGATCTCGTGGGTCTTCGGGTCCTTGTTATATCTCTTGAAGAACGAAGAGAAGGTGGAACGACTAAGGGTTGAGCCGAGTGTGTCGAGCATGGCTGTGAGCTTCAGTCGGGACAGGGTGCCGGTGTTGTTCGTGCCGTACTGGGCGAGGCAATGCCGCCAGAATCGCTGTCGTAGTTTATCTTATGGGAAGTATCGTGCTCTGCACGAAGGATTGAGCTCACGCCAGAGAGAGACGAAAGGAAGCCAAACGTACCGAGCGAATAGCAGGCCTCACGCCTCCAGAGTGGAGGATATGGCGATCGGAAACGATGTAGGTGTTTGGAGATAAATCCCCTGAACGAAATGATACTAAGCTTTGCAGCATATAGATCCTTCACCGTCGCCAGCTCCAACCTAAACATCCTCATCCTCTACTCTCCGCCATCTGTCTGCTCGCCGTTCCCATCGCCAACTGCATACAGCCCAGTCTCTTCATCCGGCCTCGCTATGACATTGATTGACTCCTGGACCCGGAACGTAGCGTCTCCAACGAGGTCATTCTCAGGGAGCTTGTCCTAGTCAAGGACTGTAAGCTGTACCTGGAAGCCAGTCCCGGACCGACAAAGGTGGAAGAACAGCTTCTCGTAGAATCTAAGAAGATAGGGTTGAGAGAGCGTCAGATGACACGGGTTCGGAAGACTTTCTTCGAGAAGGCGACGGCGAAAAATGGTTCCATGTCCCAGCCCGTGTGGGTGTGGGTCGCTAGAGGGTTGTGTTAGCATCTGAGTCGAGAATGAAGAAGGGAACAATGAAGCTGACTAACGAACACAGCATTATATAAGCTAAGTAAAGGAAGAAAAGAAATTAGAACGTTGAACGGGTCGAACAAAGAAAAAAAATGAAAGACAAAAAGAAAACATACCAATCGGCCACTGAGGCAAATCTTCCGCACCTTCTACCTCCAGCACTACGACGCCAATGATATTGTTCGTGTATTTCGACCCCAAATCTCTCGCAATCCCAACCGACTCCGAGTTGCCTCCTCCGGCGGTGACAGCGCCAGGGTAGTAGCTGGGCCAACACCCGAGATAGTCGATCGTCCTCCAACTCCTACTCAATCGCCTCCTCCATCAACCAGGGAGTTCTAAGGTTCGCTGGAGAGCTCAGCAAGCACCCTAGCTGGTTGTTGGGGTGGAGGTTTGACTGACAGGGATGCTACATCATCTCGTGCAGTCGTGTCTGCGCCAACCGTTTTGAGGGTCGTAGGTGTCAGCAGCTCCCACCCACGCTATCCCAGAAACTCTTCCGCGGGATGAGTTTTATGGCTATAGACGAAGAGGAAGAGCCGAGCACGGGGGTCAACATTGACGTAGGCTAAAATGGAAACGTATCCTCTAGGCTCTAGCTCTCGTGAAGCAGGAGTCAAGGCAGCGTCACCCTCCTCTGTGCACCTTGGGGCATGGACCTGGGCTCGAGTTTCGATGTAGGTGGAATTGAAGATTCCGGGTTTGAGACTGAGCGTAATACGTATATTCGACGTTGTGGGTGGGGTAAAGATAGGTATAGATGTCGGCAGATCTAGGTGCAAGAGTGCTATTGTAGTGTTCGTGCGCTTCACACTTGGGGTGTGTTTTTGAGATTGAAGTAAGCCGCATAATATTCGTTTTAGAACCAAACTACTGCCGCACTAGTACTATAACATGTTCATAGAAAAGAGACAAGCTATTCAAGAAGGTTACAGGAGAAAATGTAGAGAAAAATTTGCATAAATCGAGGCATATTAATTACCGTCGTCGGTGGCCTGGAAAGACTTCACTGAAACCCCCCTTCCTGTGCTATGGTCCACGCTTCAATAATGCGCCTGGAAAAGCTGATAGTTACGCCCGAATTTTCTGCGCCGTAGCCTTTTGTTGTACCATGCATAAACTCCGGCCGAATGGCCATCATTGTTCCAGGAGCCTGTCTCACAACGACCTTCAGGGATATGTCGACGAAACTACTACCTCCCCCAGGCGGACCGAGCACCACTGGTTTGGGCTCCCTTTTCTGTCTCTTCGAAGCCCCACGCAGCCGATAAACGGGCTCGGGATCCGGCTTTGGTACTCTGGCGGGGTTGACTCGCCTGTCAATATTGAGAGTGAACGTGTACGGGGTATAGGCGTTGTCTGTATGTGTGCGGCTGTTTAAAATTCCCCTGAGATTTAGCGGTAAGTGCGGGGATAAAAGGTATGCATACGCCTCATATCCCTGGGATAAGTATCCTTCCGGTGGTGCGCGTCTGGCAGCCGGAAAGGTGACTTCCTTATCGCCTATTTTGACCGTATAGCCTCCCCCTTGTAGGTGTGTCAGTGCTATTTTATTCTCATCTTGGAGGAAAGCCTTACCCGACGGTACATTAGCAGATTCGAGCTCGGGCAGTCGGTACTTAAGAAGCTGTGCGTTAGTAGCATCAATCACTTCCTGAGGCAAAAACTTCTCCATTAAACCCCACGCCAGCGATATAATACCGATGGCGTCCCGGTCGTGAGCCTCTTTTGTCCCTGGGTCGATTTTCTTTTGCTTGAAGTTATTTGTCAACCCTATAACGCGAGCATGGCGGGGGCCCATGTTAAGGCCAAACTGTACTATACTACCGCTATCCCCTGGCTACGTTTCTCAAATCAGTACAATGGGAAGGGGTAGAGGATACAGTGACATACACGTGTAGTTCGCCGCTCCCTACAGGCCTCTGCAATGACTGAGTAGGCCCATTCCAGAAATACAGCGGCAAATTTCCCATCTCCTAGGACATTTCTAAGTACAGCAAGCTCGATGACCGGTTCGCCTGGAAAGTTTTAGGGTTGGAATGGCAGTAAATGTCAGTCACATACCACATTTCGTGCTGTAATATATAATAGACTCATTTTCTCTGATAATATCAAACCCAGTGTCAGCGTTGGTGACGTATGCATCTCCATCCGGAACTTCGCTGAGATAGTGTCGCTGCATGAATCCATGGGTGTGGTCGCGCTCCTTCTCCTGCAGTTGAAATTGGGGGATCCTACCCGTGGGTGGGGCTCCGGACAGCATATTTTTCAGGTAATAGCGAGTGTTGAGGAGGCCAATTCCAGTCGCCTGAATATAGTTAGTATGGCTGACGCAGCTATGAAAACTCGTAACCTACAATTTCCCACTTCTCCTTATGTGATACAGTCGGTAGAGTAGCACTTCTCTTGCACGCCGAGAAATGCCTAGCAGCATTCAAAACATCTTCTGGACAATCTTTTCTCGATCGCACTTGGTTGAGGAGCTCGTCGAGCCGCACAAGCTAGAGAGAAGTTCAATATCCGACTGGTATTCACAGGCAAAAAAAAAAAGGTACAGTGACCCCGACCCCGACACTCTCTTGCCAAATTGTGGCTGCCTCAATGCGGAGGTAGACGAGAGACGGCGTGGATTTCGTGAAGTCCTCGGCGTCTAATTTCATAAGACGCTCCAAGGTGGTGGGCTTCTGAAGGAAATTAATCCCTGTATAAATCGCACTCGCTGAGAATTTGCAAGCGCAATGAATTACTAGCCTCACATTCCATAAGATGTTTCCTGCGGGCATCTTTTGCATCGAGCCCCGCACGCCGTGCGTCCCGTCCCTTCTGCTTTGAGTCTAGGTTGCGCGGCATCAGAATACGCCGGCTGTGTGTGTCGAGCAGAAATTCAGCGCGTGAAAAAGTACAGGTGGGAGTTGGCAGCGCTGGATGGGCCAGGTATTGGTTTAATACTCGTTTGAGCGCGCGGCAGCCTGCAGGCAGGAAATACTGCGCCGAAACCATGAGGTGAAGCTCAGGCTTCAATTTTAGAAATTAATACAGAGAAATAAATGAGATAAATTGTTACGAATCGTTGAAATTGACTATGGCGTACTGCCAACAGGCGAAATAATTGTGGATAGTCGGGTCCTGTGATGTCATTTGCCGAGAAATCGGCATGTGATCAGTGGCACGAGCGTGCGATTTCAATTATGCTTGTCATGTATTACAGTATTTATGACAACCACGTTTTCTTTTCCACCCATTCCCCCAACTTCCAACCGCCGGCACTGGCGTCCAGACGCAGCTGCGACCCACCCCGACACATTGTGCCGTCAGGTGAAGCTAGCGTGGGGCAAGACCAACCCTCCGCTCCTCCTTGTGGCACCCGACTACATTGGGCTCCACCTCCGGCTGTCTATGCGTCGGCGGTGAAATGTAGTCGGGTAGGACCAAAACACCCGTCCGCCTGTCATTAGCAAACTAAACCGCCACCCTGTTGTTCCAGCCGTATGTACCCGCTATCTATACTGCACACACCAAGCTCACATCCCTGCAGTCCGGGCCAGCCATCCCCTATTTCTTCCCGTGCAGTTTTATCCGCAGGTACGCCCTCCCTCCCCCATTCGCATACCCCAGCTAATACCCAGCCTGCTATGTAGTTTTATATTTTGCGCCCTGGCTTCTCGAAACCCCCGCCCCCTCCACATCAAACCATCCCCCTCGTCCCCCCCCCTTTCCCTCCGCGTTGGACCCCTGGCTGCGGCGTCGCCCCCTGTCTCCCGCCCACCATCTCCGCGCAGCTCCTACGTCCGGCGCGCTGCCCCCGCTCGTGGTTCTGCCCCATCGTTCCATACCCTAATCTCTTCTCCGCGACGCGTTTCCCCAGACCACCGGCCCGCCTCCATCCTCTGTTTGATCTGCTCTCGTTTACTGTGTTACCTACCCCCGTGCAGGCCCACCGAGCGCGTGAGGCGGTTTAAGGGTGCCGAAGCCCAGCGCATCTCTTATGCTCGCTCCTCAGCAGTGTTCTGGTCTCTTGGATAGCAGAGCACCCAGATCGGCTCGTAGGAGATATTGGCCGAATTCGACGCCGTCCTGCGGTTTGTTTTGAGTACGGGGAAGGCGGGGAAAGTTTGAGGGTAACCCATGGTTTTGTGGTAGGGTTTTGTGCGTCTGCCCCGTGGGGACATCGTACCCAACCCATCTCCTCTGTTTAGGACCCCACGCTGTGGGTAACGATGGTTTTCTACCTTTCCGTTTTATATGCTAATTCAGGAGGCAGCCGGCGCCACTCTTTTTCTTCGGATTGAATGTCGTCGCTTCATCTCGCCACCGTATTATCTGCGGCGCTGTCTAAGCCAGCTGCGCGGGGTCAAGCATCCAGCACCCTCTCCCTCGCGTACCTTTACCGTTCGTCCGTGCCTTTTATTGCCACTGAAGTCCAACCCAGCCCTTACACACTTGCACTCTCACCTACCCTTTTCTGGGTAGGACTTCGACAAACATCGGACCTCAGCCAAACTTGCCATCTCACCGTGCTCTTTGCTCCCCCCACACACTGCTCATTTTAGTGCTCTTTGCTCCCCACCTCCCCGCCACACCATCCGCACCGTCCGACCGCCCATCTCTCTTCTTCGCTGGTATTAACTTCGATAACGCCGCCCCTCCGCATGTACAGCTCGCCCCATATCCTACCATGGTCCAAAATTGCTCGAGGCGGCGCACATACGCTCTCTGACGCACCCAATTGGATTACCCATAAGTAGACGAAAATCATACAGTACTTTTCTCGCTTCATGGAGGCAGACCGAACCCTAGCGATCTTCCATGAACTTTCATAACGACCATTCACGGCCGCCGAAGATGGACAACTTCGCATAGAATCTCGAGTCCGAGAGCTCCTACAATTTCTAAACGACGAACCCACTTCAAGTTACATCAGCCATCGCCTAAAAGTCCAGAATAAGGACAGGATCCAAAACGGGAGCCTAACCTGCACTAGCTCCGGGAACACTGCGTCCGAGGAAGGCGTTGCAGAGACAGCGGCGTCCCCTCCGAAATCCAATAGAGCATCAATTGCATAGCGACGAGTTAGGTATTCGGGCAATTCTCGCAAACGTAGAGTGTAGTCCGCTGAAAGAGGGATTAGGATCTCAGTTCTCCGTGACCTTGATCTGGACTTACCTTCGAGTTTTGAATACTTGGATATGCGGTTCGGTTAGATGACGTGAACGGGCGACGACCTCAAGATTCAAGCGAACGAGGCAGTGAATGATCAATTGAGAGGACGCGTACATACGGTCGTCTATGCTGTTGGACCACCAAAAGATAATGAACGGGGTGTGAGAAGTGGACGTGTAATCGATGGAGAAATGGTTAACTATGACAAAGTGACCATGAAGTTAGCATCGAAGCAGAGAAAAACAGAAAGCCACACACAGAACGAGCGAGGTCGGCGGTCGCCTCTACTAATATGGCTCAAAGTATTCAAGTTCGTGCCAAACGAGTAACTGCGGTGCTGAGCGCCAGCGTTCGGTACGCTGTACACGTATTAGCGACGTGAGCTGAGCACGAAATCAATGGTCTTCACGGATACCGGATATGTAATGTCTACGGATTCAGACGATGTAAACGAGCAGAATTGACCATAAGACGCTAGTGATAACAGACCTTGCCCGAAAAGTCCAAGGAAAACTAACCTCGACTTGTCGCTGCGGTCAATATCCACCTTCCGATGACACCACCGCTAACAACGACAAGCCCAAAGCTTCAGACCGAAGCCAAGGCAGCAGTCAAATAAGCCTCAGCACCGGCGGCATCGAGTTCGAAGGAGTCGAGGAGGCACTAGCATTCCCCAGAAAGTGAAGACAGAGTGTATCCAGCCCCAACTAGGCAGGAATTGAGTATTCAATCTTGTGCGTGCGTCTTCTCTAGTACGGAAGCTGAACGCGAATCTAGGGAGCAAGCACGGGTAAGAGGGAGAAGGGCGTAATCTGAGATATGGCGGAGGGCGACGTGTTAAGGTTGAGCGCTGACGTTGAGCGATAATTGACCTAGAAGAAACAGCTGAGAAACGGGTATACTGAGGTCCGAACTTTCCGAGTGCGTATATGGAGTTCAGGTCAGCAGATCTAAGATTCTTGAGGCCTGCTCTATACTGACAGCATCAAATAAAGCAGCGAATTAGGAATTGCAAGAACTCAGACACGTACCGACGTAGCTGTTTGTGCTGAGCTACTAAAACGCGCCATGCAAGTCGGAGGTCTCATGGAAGCACAGATACTTGTCGAAAGTCTGCAAGTCGAAGAATTGCAAAGGTCGATGAATTGCGAAGGTCGATGAATTCAGAACATAGAGGGTGCACGAAGTGAGAGGGGAAAACAAAACACACCTTTACCCAAGAGGTGTCAGATCCACCGATCCCGGACATCGATCCCACGGTGGGTGGGGTACCCCCCACCCCCAAAAAAGGGAAGCTCATGTAAGCAAGGCAGGGAGACGGCAACTGCGATTCGGCTGCTCGTCGCTCAACACCCTTGGTCGTCCTCACCTCTTCATCCTTCTCCTGCTCCTTGCACCAGTGAAAATACTCTCCTTTGCAGTTGCTTTGGAGAACTTTTGCATCTTAGGGACCCATATTTGGTCGACGTGTTTTTTACACTCGATGGGCATGTTAATCCGTTGTTCAAGCTATCTCTTTGCATGATGGCCGCAGTGACTTGGAACAGCCAAAAATTGAGCCTGAGCTACTTCATTCACTTTGAATTGTCCAACTCCTAGAATCATCTAACTTTCGAGACTAATCTACTCGAGACTTCGTGCTTGTCTTGGGCAATACTGTACTTTTTTAAAAATAGAATTTCCGCCATACAGTAAACATACACATCTCTTTTACATCCCCATAACTGTATACAATAAAAGCTGCCTTTTGACCTCAAAAACAATGTTGCAAGCACGACGACGATGCGATTCACGAGCAGCGGAGTTGACTGATTTTGATGGAAAGGAGTCTGCCGACAAAATGCCGTCCCCGGAAATCACCGATCAGTGCTTTGTCATGGTTGAATCTGACGTCCGGGATCGGTGGATCTGACACCTCTTGCCTTTACCGTCTTGTCGTGACCCGCTGACAAATGAAAGCAGTGACGTCAACTGTACAGTTCCATTCCTCCCACGACTGTAATATGCCAAAGACCGAGCCGAGTCGGAGTTAATCTCATGTGATTGCAGCTCAGCAATCATATCGAAAAACCCTCTTCCCCTCTTCCTTTCTCTATCTCCAGTCGGTGCTAATCCATCTTACCGAAAGCGAATTTCACCGCATGGGCCCTCACAACGATCTGTCCAACCTCTGAGACGCCAATGGGTGTTCATTTGGTGATGACTGTGTCGTGCACCGAGGGTATTTGCTCTCTATCTATTGATGTTCACGACGGGTTCCTACCTTTCTTTATTTTTCTCTTCTTCTGGCGACGTATCCCCGTTTATTTCCGCAGTAAAATATTCCACCACGCTCTCCAGCCACGATCTCATCGAAAAATCTCTTTGCTTCACCGCTGTCATCTCCATTCGGGCATCCAACTTACCGAGAGCGAAGCTCGTTTTCTGGCCATTTCAACGGTCTACTCTACCACTAAAATTCCGCTTGGCATTTTCGCTAGAGAAGACCGTTATTAAATCATATTATGACTTGCTCCCGGTTTTGATCGTTGATTCCCACCCCCTTTGTCCTGCCCTCGTTTCCTAATTCCTAAGCGAAACTCTCCAGCATTCATGCGTAATGCAAACTCGTAGACGGCTGCAAGATGACATTACTTGTAATTCTCCATCTCTCCAATCCAACGCACCACAATCGCAATTGCATCGAAAACCTCGTCGCTCCTTCACCCCTCTCAAGCGAACGCGTTCATCCGACTTACCAAGAGCATAGTCCACCGTGCAGACTATCTCGACGATCTACTAACCAATTGAGGCGCCACTGCGCATTTCAATCGGTGAAGATCGTTTGGTCGGCCTACACGGTTAGACTTGCTCTCCATTTGCTGGTATTCCCCGTTGCCCCTACTACCTACTGCATTCTTTCTACTCTTCCTTCGAGGTACAGATCGCTGTATTGCTCTCTCAATCAAATTCACATCTCGGCCCTCATAAACGATACTCTTCTGCCACGTGAATTCATATGTATATGGTTCAGACTCCACCCTTACGTCGGAAAGAGCCCCTACGAGTGCTTCGTCACTCTTGTCCGGTCTCTACCAAACTCTGGGTATGTCTTGGGCTGGGCTGGGCACAATGTACTTCATTTTGGTTTACCTTCTGAGGTCTACTGATAACGCCGCCTGTGTTCCTTTTCCAGCTTTATTTGCCTTTGTCCTTAATCTTACGAGAAATACAGCTCGCTCGACTTGCCAGTCTAGCTAACACCTGCTTTCAAAAACACTTCGTACATCTCGCAGGCCATCACTTTCCCACCGGTAAACGTCGCTTCAATGCTCGAAATAGCAAGTCAACAGACAGAACCATCCTTTACGTGACGACCTGTTTGTACTTGTAAGTGTACGATTGATCAATCGTATAGACTCGCGCTGATTATTTTTCAATGGCCTTCACCAACAATTTTATCGAAAACCTTTTTTTCTTCATCGGACATCGCTTTCCCGCCAATTAGCGCATCCAACTTTAGCACCAAGAACAAGCTCACTCCCTACACCCTCTTGACAATCTGCTCAACCGTTGATATGCCGCTGGCCCCTCGGCATTTCAGTCGGTGAAGATTGTGCATGGTTTACTAACGTTCACTCCGGCTAGTCCCACTTGCTTTATTACTGTGATCTTCCTCTCAACATACGTTCTTACCTCCTTTTTTCAGTGAAACATCGAGTTCGATGGTTCTCTCCAATGTTGGCTTTCTGTGCAAATTCATACCTGACTTCAGGACACTGTAGAGTAGTAGAAACGCGGGTGAGTACTCGAACTTATATTTCACATTCCGACTCTTGGCAGTGAATTACTTGTAATTCCGCCCAAGAGTTCTTTTCAATCACGAAATTCCCTCTATCCGGTGACTCGTGTACATTGTATGATCAGTGATTCTGGATCTTACTCTTCTTCAAAGTCGATAACGGACTACTTGTTATTTATACGACGTATGGATACTTTTACTATTAAAATTATATGATTTAACTCTAGTACATATGACTCCCTTCAAGAATTTTATTTTTATGCTTGATAGTACGCTATTGATTTATATGCATTCATCTGACGTCGTATCATTGTTTCAAGCAGAAATTTAGGATATAAATTCAATTCTCATTGGAAACAAAGGCTATGAAAAAAAGAGAGGAACGTGTTCCCAGAAGGAGGCATAAAGTAGGAAAGAGGTTGAAGGTAGGACGGCCAGGAACACCAACAGACAGAAAGCGCGTCACCTGAGATTATGGGAACTGGCAGAAACGATTGTATCCCAATGAACACCCAGCGGCATCTCAGTGGTTGGATAAATCGTTGAGGTAGTCCACCCAGCAAACTTCGCACTCGGAAATTGAATTGGATGTGCCCAGTGAAATTGGAAGGGGAAGGATAAAGCAAAAATTTCAATGAGATTGCTAATGAGGTATCAAATCGATTCGTACACGTACAAGTGTGGGAAAGCCCTCATTTCAACCCAATTAACTGCATCCAGATCTGAAACAATGTTCACTGGGCGTTTTTCATTGGGGCAGGGATTGAAGGAGAGACACGCCCAGATATGTCATGCAGCGAGTCTCGTGCGTATGTCTGGTCTGTTCGAAAGCGGGGCTGACCGAAGAGTGAGATATGACGGAGAGATGTGTACTGAGCCAAAGTGGAGCTGCATCAGGTTATAATGGTAAACGAAGTGATAAGGAACTGAGAGATAGATGTGACGAGTGTAGGGACTTGCATTCGTGAACTTGGAGCTCTGAAACAGAAGACAAAACAATGAATGAGGAAAGGGAGGAAGCTTACCTGTCTTCCTAGGGATAGACAGTGCAATTGTCTACGCTCTGCAGGACCGCCCAGACGCGTCGCGCGAGGTTCAATATAGAATCAAGGATACCTGTCAAAAACAGCCCAGCGAGGCATCGATCTCTGAAAGACGGGGGAGGAATAAACGCACAGTTCCTCCCACGATATCCATTCCGCCAACCGAGATAAAAAAATTCACACAGTGATTGGCATCCATGATCTTATCGAAAACCCTTGCTTCATGCCCCCATCCCAATTGCCGCATTGAACTGACCGAGAGCGATGTTCACTGCATAGGATGTCTCAATGGTCTTTTTCAACAATCCGAATGCACTTGAGTATAGGTATTCATTTGGTAAAGACCTCGTGCGCTTTCTTGTATAGGACTTGCTCTCCGTTCGCTGATGTTCCCGACAGATCTTCTCCTCTTCTTATTCCTCATCTGGGGACGCATGCACGTCGCTATTTTTTAAATACAATATCCTACCGCGATCAAAGGGGCACGTTCTTATCGAAGACCTCTCGCTTATCTCTTCGTCTCATCCCTCCCATGCCAATCAATGCATTCAACTTTCCGCGAGCATAGGTCACTGCACGAACCGTCTCAATGATTGATTGAACCTTTGTGGTGACACTGGGCGTTCATTGGTGCCCTATTGGCGCCGTATTCGTTGCGGGACTTGCTCTCCGTTTGCTGATTACTGCAGTTGAGAAGCACGGCCTTATCCAAAACTCTGTCCTTTATCCCTCTCGTCCCCATCTGTGCATCCAACTTGGAAATATCGAGAGCGAGCTCATTTCATCGACGATCTCAAAGATCTCATTAGACCGCTGAGATTCCTCGGCGTGTTATAGCTGGCAAAGACCGCTTTAGGTCAGGGCTGACATGACGCGCTCTCTGTTTAAATTCGGTTGTTGATGCTTTTCTGCTGGTCTTGCCAATCCCGTCTTGACTTACATTCTATCACACCAAACGCCGTCAGTCTTGGTCGTCAGAGGAATGCAACTCGCCCTGCCTAACAATCAAGTGAACCTTTTACCTTGATCATGGGACGCACCTATCGCATCTCGCCGGTCAGTTTATCATTTACTCTCTCGCGTTTCGAAATTAATACTAATTCCAATTTATCATTCAAATTAGCGTTGATAACAAACCTTCACCATCTATTCGTAGAGTTAGGTCGCTACCCTCTCTGGCTCACAATCTAGGCGTCAAGTGATCTTTCATAAAGATCAGGTTATCGGCGAGCAACGAAACAACGTCTGTAGTCCAGGAGTATCAAAGATCCGCAGTGGAATGGAAGCCCTATCCCAATCCCAACCTTCCCAAGAATTGACCATTGCCGTTGTACTTCATCCTTTCACAATTGGCCCATCCAACTTAATTACCGAGAGCCTAGCCTGCATGGGCCATCTCATGATCTTCTCAATCATTGAACTGCAACTGGGCGTTTCAGTTGGTGAAGATTGTTCATGGCGGTGTTCCAAATTACAGCTCGCTCTCAGTTTTTGTTGCAGATGTTGCCAAATTTTCCAACCCTCACATCCTCCCAAGGACGTATTCTGAGTCCTGTCTCCGTAGTCCCGGTCGGACATCCTACCCGATTGCGCATATATATATCCTACTGATACTCTCCAGTTTCCCCCCATACATATCTTGCTTGGGTTCAGCTTTATTCCCCCATACATCGCATCGGTAGATACCTTGACTTCAATCGATGATCAAATTTGATTTTTGTTACTATTTAAATATGCTCGTATCTCTTCAGTCTGCATCGCCAATTAGAGTAACGGGGGCGATGACTTTCATAGGCACTCATAGGTAGATAACTTTTACGGATACAAAGTCCACATGATACCAGTCAGGAACCATAACCGACCCTCGTCCGTCTCAAACCGCAAACTGACCATTCAACCACCGACGACTGAGAAGGACAGGCATCACGCAACTATGGCACATATAGTGTGCAATAATTCAACACAATAATTGACGAGGACGCGAGCGATGCCGAAGACAACTCTGAAAAATAAATTCTTGCAGAAGTTCAAAGCCATTTGTCGGGGCGACGCGATTGATGAGCTGCCGTGGCGGAAGTAAATCCCGGAGCAAAAAATGAGCTGCAGTTCATGAGTGCAGTAAAACCGATCGTTGGATTAGTCACTGTCAGAGTGGCCTCCGATGGTACGCTATCCGCTTTGTGAACGTGTGACGCATGGGACGCGCGCCTAGCACGGTCGGTAAAAACTGAGTTCAAGCCCGCAGAGAGTCACAAAATGTATCATCGGGAGGAAAAAACAATTTTATTGACTCAGGAAGAATCAAGACAGATTGCAGTGGGATCGCAGGGAGGCCTTTCAGTGTGACGCACGATGCAAATGACAAGAGACAGGTCAGAAGTGGATATTGGAAGGGGGGAACCATGCATTAGTGAGACGAATAAAGACGTATGCTGCATAGGAAAGTCGGTTTATTTGTCGTCGGCTTAGCTAAGTCAAAATCATGGGGACTCCGGCCTGAAACACACGAAACAAAGGACGCGCGCCTTATGCATGATGTCGGTAAAATTCAAGGTGTGAGCGCTTAGAGACTTTTGGCACGTATTCATCGTCTGCCTCATATCTGAGCTTTGATTGACGGTATGGACTTTCTATCCAAATTTAGTTTTGCCTGGGGTCAGGGGTAAACGACAACATGGAGAGGTTTAAATATGTCACAATTTAGAGTAAAAATGCTAAAGGAGGAGGAAGTTGGGAATAAAAATTAGGCAAGGGAATCAAAATACAAGGAAACAATTCAGAGAAATGGGTAGGGATAAAATATAGTGAGGAATGATCGGCATAGCAATAGAGAAAATGGTTCTTGAAGGAGCGGCGGCTGTATTGATGCAGGAAACAAATTACAGTGGCATTTTGGGGATGGATGTCGGGGTGATGTCACTGGTGTGCGCTGCTTTATCCAGCTCAAGACGCGCGCCTAGCGTGCTAAGTCCGCACTTCAATAGCGACCAGAGGCGGCCGAATGAGGAGGAAGAGGCCACGACTGCTGCCTTCGAGTTAACCCGCTGGTAAGTCCACGGGCATTTCGATGATGTCTCCCACCTAACTACTGCTCCGCAGCGAGTCGAGAACGACTAAAGAAACTATGTAACGGTGTGATCAACGGCTCGGACGAAAGAGGGTGGTCCGGGCCGTGTGGCAGGTAATTTACCAAAGTCAGGAACATACACGCGAGCAGTTTGAACGAAAGAAAGCGCCGAGAACGAGTACAATGGGTTTGGGTTGAACATTGAATTTTGACGACGGGCATGACGAAAAGACGAAGGAAGGCACAGATTTCTGGACGAAAAAAAAAAAAAAAGATAAGGTAAGGTAGCTCAAACCAGAGGGGTCTCGTACATGCCGCGCCGCGGCGCAGCGTTGGCCCGTGAAGCGGTAAAAATGAGCAGAGTTGTGCAAGAGTTAGGACCGTTGGTAATTGTCATGCTTCAGAGGGATGGATGTTAGAGCCCAGTGAAAAGTCCGTCGAGGCCGATCAAGCTTGGTCAAGGATTTCCACGACCTTTGAGTCGCTTGAATTGACTTGGAATGGCTCGATTTTTTGCAGATGGATTGAAATATTTCGAGCTCGTCCAAGGTCAGCAAAGGTTTTTCTCTATTCCACCAGGTTCTTGAATTCCCTCGATTGATGGACCTTATTTTTAATATATTCGCTCCCCCTCATTTGTTCCCGTCGTGATATCGCTCAATCGCAGTAGCACATAAAATCAAATCAATAATATATATATTCCAGCTATGCAAACCGTGTCTACGTAATAGCAGGTACATAGTAAAAATACATGTTATGCAATCCCCAGGCCCACCCAACGTAGCGGCATAACATTGTGTGGATTAGACCACACAAACGAGGTGTCGGCTTCCTGAATCTTGAATTTTGTGGTTCGTGGCTTGCGGTGGCGGTGGAATGGGTCTCCGAACAGCGATAGATAATGTTGAGTTAGAAATGCACATAGAAATAGAATGGTTACTTGCCTGGTCCACACTAGCCAAAAAGCCCAATAATGCTACAGAAACGGCGGCGGTTTCAGCATGTTTGAAAATACGAGTCCAGATCGGGGATGGACTGGCCACTCTTCCGTTCTACGTTTCAAGCCAAAGTAAGAACGCGCATAACGACTGTAGAGCAATGTAACTTACGAAGAAATGCTTGAAAGCATTGGAGGCTGGGGAAGATATGGGAGGAAGCCAAGAGACGTTGTGCTGGCAAGGAGCAGAAGTTGAACTTTATACGAGGTATTTCACACGGGATATCAACGAAGTCGGTTTAAAAACATTTCCTTCAACTGACCTTGGAGCCCCTCGATTTTAACAAACTTGGGAAAGGGCTGGTTAGCTTGAACCGGTCATTTGATCGGTATCGATCGATTTTGAACCGAGTGGTGTTGGAGTTTGAATTGGATACCACGATTTGATGAAGCGGCTTGACCAAGCTTGACCTGCCTAGCTTCATCAAATTCTGCCTTGACAGCGCTTGGATACCCTCAACCGACTTTTCACTGGGGTTAGAGCCTCAGAGGCTCGGCGAAATGGAATTGAGATGGAAACCAAGAAAGGAAAGAGGTGATGTCATTATCGTCATGTGACACATGTTTGTTTTGAATTCAATTTCTCAGCAAATTTTTGTACAATGTACGTGTTTCCTTCCTCCCATGCGTATGGGCACCCTCCAGCGTATCTGGTCAATGCTTGAAGCAGTTCCGACGCATTTTCACACTTATTCTATCTCTGGCAAGCTGCACGAGCTGATGAAGTTCGTACTGTGCAGTGCCAGCGGATGGTCGTAATACCTCATTCCAACAAAGCGCGCCCAGCATGGGGACCACACCACCAACGCGCACTCCTCACAAAAACCTCACCAACCAATACTAGTAGCTTCAGAGGTCAGTTCAGTCCCCATTTTTCTGAACGTCAGTACCGCGGGAAGCTAATTTTCTCTCCGTAGCTCGCCCATTTCTGCCACGTCACCTCGATACCGCTTCTGCGTCTTCGTTCCTCGTCGACGTCGTTGTACTTGACCTCCCGGCGTTTTACGGCGAGCATTGCACCTGCTCTCGGAGACCCGACGCCTGTGCGTTAAACCTCCCGCGGCCTCGTCACTTCCTCCTCGTTTCGTCGCCTGTTCGATGCGCCGATCCACCCGCGCCCATTCACTCGTATTTTCGGACTCGTTACCCATGCAGTTAATCCTTCCACGTGTCCGCGCGAGTTGTCGTCTGTCTTGTCGTCTCCTTCCGCTGTTTTTTGTACGTTACAAACTCCTTTTTTTTGTCTACCGCTTATACCTAGGTTTACAGTTTACAATAACCACGATACTTCTTGTCGAATGTGGCTCCTACCCCGCATACCGACCGCTCAGTCGTTACCTACCGCCGTCGGAATGGATTTTCATTTCGCATAGGAGAACAGGTCTCGAGGATGGGTATCGGGCGTGTTTCCACACCTCATAGAGCGCTTTAGGCATTGATGCGTCCGCTGGCGAGCAACACTAGCTCAAGTGAGGCTAGTGCTTGTGCTGGGGCCCTCATGTGAGGGGCTGCAGCGGCCGGCGGATCCGCTTCAATTGCCTCGCGCGGCGCCTGCAGGCGTCATCGTACCTCCTGGCGAGCAGTACGGGCTCATGTGTGGCTCGTCCTGTGCTGAAGTCCTCATGTGTGGGACAGAAGCTGCCAGTGTGGTGTACTTTGATGCGTTGCGTGGTGCTGGAAGGTGTCAATGACGTATTTGCTGACGAGCAGCATGGGCTCATGTGAGGCTCATGTTTGTGCTGAGGTCCTCATGTGAGGGATAGCAGCTGCCGGTGGATATTCGTTGATGTCTTCTGCGGCTTTACAACCCATCCCGTAATTCCTTAAAACCTCATACAACATTATTCGCTATTTGGCGTCGTTGATTATGATGGTGTCTAGCTGCCACATGAAGTATGTGAAGGGGGTCAGTTTAGGTTTTGTTACCTCCAAGAACAAAGTGAGTTTTTACCCTTTCTCTCTTCTCGACGCTCGACTCTAATCGTGTTCTTCAGATAACCAACGAATCGAGAGTTGACGGACGCGCTAGCTTTTACACCAACATAATGTATAGCCATCTGGCCGCAAGGGACGGCGTTTCACCACCCTCCCATATCCTCAACCGACTCCGCAGATTTTAATAACACAAGTACCAACCCGAACACCACCCCATTCCTTTCTCGAGTCCAACTGCATGAACATCCCGGAGGTGCCAGCTGAATCGCTGAACCACGGAACGCCCATCCAAAATGCTCCGTCCGCGCCATTTTTCCAGCGGGTACGGCGGTGCTGTCTGACGCGCCATAGGGGCAGTTAGCAGAGACAAAAGTAAGGACGGAGCTGGTATACGCGGGCATCGAGGAAGCGGTGCCGGTGATCGTGAACCGAAGAAGGGAAAAGGAAGGGGCTTATGTTCTCCTGCTCGTGGTTGTGCAGCGCACAGACTCTCCTTCCCTTCCTTTCCCCCCAATCTGCAGGGTGCAAAAACACCACGATGTAATGCCCACGAAACGAATGATTCTCGCCCCATTGAGGTTGAGATTAAAATTAGGCCGGCGCCGCCACTCGTACCCGAGATGGTGAGGACAGGAACTCGCCCACACCCCAACCTACCGCAGAAGCTCATAACGACCTCTCCACTTTCTATTCTAAACACAACCGCCACCGACATCACCGCTTACTGAGGAGACAGGGTGACACATCGACAGAGGGCGGTGACGACGCGAGTGCATGACGTGCGACAAGTCGGCGCCGCTGGTGACGCCTAAGGCATGAAGCGAGAGTAGCGGGGAATGGCTGGACGGCGGGAATGCGAGTTGTTCCCCCGTTCAGTGTGCAGCTGTGTGTCCACGCTGTTGGTATACACCGTCACCTCTGCCTAGAATACAGCGACCAGCCTGACCCCACTCCAAGTACCGTCATTGCCGCCGTCACCAGCCCACGCGTCGCCGCCTTCCTCTCCCTCTCTCCAATGAAGCCCTCATGAACCACTCGGAAGTGCAGCGCAGTCGCTGAATTCGTCAAGCGTGCAAGCAAGACGCCACTTCTGCGCCATTCTCCCTGCACGGCGGGCGGAGTGGGCAGGTTGGGCATTTCTTCCTCCTGCTCCTCCTGCTCCTTGTACACCTCTGGCTCCTCGTACTCCTGTCTTCCTCGCCCTTCTTCCTCCTACCCATTCCCTCTTTCCCTCCTTCCCGCCTCCCAACCAGAAGCTGTACGAACCACAACAGTGCGGTGCCCGCAAATTGAACGGCGCCCACCCCGTCGAGGTTGAGGTATTGGGCCGGCGTCGTCATCGCACCCGAGACGTGGTGGGCGGGAAGTTGTGCACATGAAGTTCTGCGCGTCATCGGCCAGGGGCGGGCCCAATGAAATTCTGCTCGTCGTTTTGGCATTCCCGCCGAGTTGTGGTGGGCGTGACGGCGGGTGCTCGCAGGCGTTGACGCTAATTCCCCAAGTAAGGCAGGAAAGAGACGCAGTCGCGGTGGGTCGCACGAACACACGTCCCGCGAAGCCGGCGCACATCTAAAGTTCCTCAACGTCGTCGTCCTGAACAAAGACTCACTCAAATCCTCTCCATTCCCTCCCTGCCTCTCCCCCCCCTCTGCCGTCCCCCGCCGCGACGCCCCACATGCATCTCCCACCCCTCCATATCCTAAGCACCATATCCTAAGCACACCCGCCCTCGACAGCATTGCCTCCTCCTCAAGCATCAGCCCAACCCAAACGCCGCTCCTTCCCATGAATCCATCAAGTTCGTATAACGCTCAAGTTTCAAGGGGCCGTGAGTGCAGCGCGCCTGCAAGAACCTCCAGCAGGTAGCACAGACGCGGCGTGCTCGTCGACGGCGGTGTTTTGCAGAAATGAGGACTGGGGCGATGAGGGCTTCTTCGTCGGCCGACAGGTGGGTGGCGCTGGTGACGAATAGAGAATAGGGTAGTTATGTGGGGGAAGGCGGGAATGCGAGTTTCTCCCCTTTGGATATCCCCGCGTTGGTGTGCCCGTACTTCTTCGACCGACGTTCTTGCGCGCATATATCCAGTCCAGGATAGAGCACGTCCACTTCGAGAAGGGAGCGAAAGGAGCCGATGCGTAATAAGGAGGAGAAAAAGCGGGGCGGGATAGTTGAAGGTGGATAGGATATTGAATTCTAGTGTATGTGGGTGAAGGCTGGCGAGTGTGAGGGAATGAGGGTTGCATATGTTCATAGTCAACGCCCGAGGTTCGCGTCAACCGACGGTTCTCCTGCCTCAGAGGTGACGGTTGATTTAATATTACTGCCACTTCCTCATTCGATGCTTCCAACTTTGACTCTGGTCTATGTGTGCCTAACAATTCGCGTAAATAAACAATTCGCGTAAATAGATCCAGACGCAAGCGATGTCGTTTATTCAATTGTTAACAAGTCATTGTATTTCGTTGACTCGGACCTTTTACCAGCAGCGATAAACTTGAATTAGCTTACAATACCGTATACTCGGAAGTTCAGAACGTATAGGAAGGGCGTAAGCCACGACCCACGTTAGAGGAGGGGGAGGGGGAGGACGTACTGTCGTTTATAGCCCCTACATGTGACGACCCATTCGCCGTCGCCGTCGTCCCCGTACTCCCCCTTCCTCCTCCTCTTCTCATCGCCCCCCGCAGCCCGTTGTTACCCTCCGCACCCCCTTTCGTTCATTCGGTCACTCGTTCGAATTAGAGCCACGGGTGTGGGTTGGGTTAAAGAGGAACACTACGAGATGGGCCGGCGGGCATTAGCGACGGGGCCGACGTTAAAAGGAAGGGAAGAGGAAGACGTACCGGCGTGTACTATCCCTGCGTGCGACGACCCAGTCGTCATCGTCGTAGTACCCGTTAAGAGCTATCATAGGGAAAAGACGGGCAGAGGGTGGGCGGGGAGAAGTCCTGACGTATGAAAGACGCCGATCTCGATGGAGCAAAGGAGGATTGTCGAGGGGGGCAACATGCGAACCGGAGGTACGCCGACGATAATTCCCGCCGGGGTCTTCGCTGGGATGGGCGCTGGTGCCCATCGGCGCCGAAATTTGCTTGCGCGAACCTCAACGAGCAAGACGACGACGGCGCCGCCCATGATCCCGGACGTAGGACTGGGATCGAGGGTAAAAACCCCCAATCTACGGGAATCGAAGGCAACAGCGCCGCCCCCGCCGGGCATGCTGCTAGAGGTCGAGGGACAGCGTCTTGATTCGTAGGTGAGACCTACAATGCTGCAGGGTGGCGGACGTCGAGAAGCGGAAGGTTGGGGGCGGACGCGACGGTTGGGTGGGACGAGGGCCAAGGGGGAAGATTTGTTAAACGCGGGCAGCGGCCATTCGTTTGTGTGGGCGGGCGCGGTGGGGACTATCGAGACGGGCGAGGAGAGTTCGTGGCGGAAGAGAAACGCCAGTATCGAAGGCGCAGAGGATGAGTGTCGAGGGGGGGGGGCGGGATGCGGCGCTGTGGTAAGCCGAAGACGACCTCCTGCTGGTGTATTCACTGGGGTGGGCGCTGGTGCCCGTCGGCGCCGGTATTCGCCTCCGTGGACCCAAGTGAGAAAGGCGGCGACGACGCAGCCCGCGATCCTGGACGTCGAACTTGAATTGGGAGTCAGACTCCTCAATTTTCAAGTTCCCGGCAGCGCCGCCGTCTTCGATGGGCGTGCTGCTGAAGGTCTGGGGGCGGCTCTTGAGTCGTAGGTTATACCTACGGGGTCGCAGGCGTGCGCGCGCCGAGAGGCGGAGAGGAGAGGACGGACGGGGGAGGGCGGGCACGACGGTGGTGGTGGTGAGAAGTGGGACTTAGAGTAATCACCGCGAGTTGATTGCGGGGCATTGTTTGGATCCAAAGCCCCAGTCCCTGGTGCCGAGAAAGCCGACGTGAGCCTGACGTCACAAATTCACAATTGATGGGAACGTTCCTATTCGGGTTCGTTCCCATTTTCGGCTCTCCCCTTCACCTCCACCTCCACCGTCTCCCTCACCTTTCCTACACCACCCGTCCCGCCATCGCCTGCGCGTCTACACGAGTCTAACTCGTGTATCAAGACGACGCGCTGCCTCGCACCGCCAGCCCATCGAACCCGCAGCCGCCGCCGCCCCGCTCCATCTGTACACTGGCAGTCTAACTGCCAACTCAAGACGTGCAGCCCGGATTTTAGGCACGACCGCGCCTCCGCTGCTGCTGCCTTGCGAGCGGGGCAACCAAACGACTTTGTTCATGGCCCCGCCCCCATCGTCTACCTCTCGCGCCCGTTGCGGCGTTCGTCAGCCCCCCTTGGACCTACCTCACCGGCTCGTCCACATCCCGCCGCTCGTGGGGTTCATCATCGATTGCCCCGGGGGTACAATGACGGACAGACAACAATTCAAACGTGGCAGGGGCGACGTTCTATGCACTCCCGCCTTTGCTATCGGCCTCTCGCGCAATTCCCGCCACCCTTTCCTGCCCATCTCCTTGTTCCTGCCCGCCGTACATACAGGTCGTCAATTGCGCCGGGGGTGGGGCTACCGACAGATAACGAGTAAAACGTCGCAGGAACGACGTTTTCAGCGCCCCCGTCTTCACTATCGGCCACTCGCGCAGGTCCCGTCACTCGTTCCTCCCCGCCGTTCGTACGGCATTTCTCCACTCGCACTGTATGCGTGAGCGACGGGGTTTTACGTCGCTCATGTACTGATCTACCCTCTCGCTTACCTCAGAAGCCCGCCCGCGTGTGTGCCAGCCGCCCGTCCATCTGCTCAACTCATCCGTAAGTCCATCATTCATTTCTCATCTTCTTTAATACGACTTACGCTTCTTTAGCCTTTGATTTCTTATAACTACGACGTTCGAGTCGTCGACGTCGTCGCCTCCGCAGTCCAACCCTTCACTCCCATCGCCCACCTCTCGCGTTCCTTGCGGCGTTCGTCAAATACCCCCTCGTGCCTACTCCACCACCTCGTCCTCATACCCACCGTTTCTCCGGCTCTTTTCCAAATGCGCGGGGAGTGTAGGGAGCCACCGATTTTTGTCAGCCCGTGGTAGGAACGACACCCCCGCCCTCACTACCGGCCTCTCGCACGAGTCGCCCCGCTTGCGCCAGCTCCGTCCCCCTTCCTCTGCCCGTCGTTCGTGCGGCACGTTGCTAATCGCGCCATGGATGGACATACCGATATGCCAATACTCTACCACAGCAAGAAAGGCATTCCCACCCCCTCGCCCTCGCTATCGGGCTCTTCCACGAGTTGCAACACTCGTTCCTGCCTGCCATTCACGCGCCTCGTCGCCAATCGCGCCGGGGTTGGAAATACCGAAGGCGACCACTCTAGCATAGCATCAACGGCATTCCCTGCAGCCCCCACCGTCACTATCGGGCTCTCGCGCGAGTCGCGCTCCTCGTTCCTGCCCGCCTCCTCGTACATCCTTGCCGTTCCTACAGGTATTCCCCAGTTCCGCCGCAGCTGTGAGCAATGGGGTTTTACGTTCGTACACGAACCTAGCCGCCCTCTCGCGCTGCTCGAATGCTAACTCGTGTCTGGGACTCGTCCCCTCGTCCCTCCTCTGCTTAACGGTTAGTTTATCGTCTCTTTTCTTTTTCGATTTGACTTACCTTGTTTGCTTAGCTGTCGGTCTCTTGTAACAGCGACTATTGAGTCGTCGTCGTCGTCGTTGCCCCCGCCGCCGCTCCATCGTGTCGAGTAACAAACGGATGCCATCATCGCGCAGTCGCGCAGTCGCGCATCTTCCCCGTTCGTCATTTCTTTTTTTTCTCTTTTTTATTGGTCCTGACCTTCTCTTCTCGTTTCCTAGTTTCTAGTCAACATCATTGTCGCTACCCCGTCCTCGCAAGGCATCAGGCAACAATGTATGGAGTCTAACTCCTGCATTGTTCCGCCTGGTCCATCTCGACTGCTCTGCGTTGTGGACCGCGGCGAAGTGGACGCATGGGCCGCCCCTCCTCGTCGTGTTGTGCAGTAGTTTTTTTTGGTTCTCGCGTCGCTTATTCTCGGTATGTTTTCCCGTTTTCAAACAGTGTATTTTCAGTTTTTATTGATTGACGTATGAATAGAGGAAATTAATTTCACTCGTCTTACACCACTCTGCTCGTCATGGACTTCCTACTCCCTCTATAGTCTACATTACATATGTATATTACCTCGTTTACTTACCTTCCTGTTGTATGTTACTCGAAGTTTTCGTTTAAAAATGACTATTATTTATTTTAGCATACGAGATTGTGAGGTACCCGATGCGAAGTAATGGTTAGATGGACTGCATACACCTCGTGCGGATCGACGAGCTGCGAGATGGATATTCGAGGGTACAATACTGTAAATAGTAATAGCAATATACAGACGGTGGATGTGTAAAGAAAAATTGCGGCTTGAGAAACCACGGAAATACAAGCATTGAAACACATACCAAGGGAGGAAGTTCGAGAACGAAGCAGCTCCAAGTGCCGCAAAAGCGATGTGAATGGGGAGTAATGACATTACATTATATATGCAGTGAAGCAGACGGTGAATTGGTGAGGCGCGAAGAGCCGCAGAGATGGAGAGGTGATGGAAACGAGTGTCTGCAAATGCAGAGTCTGGGTGAGTGAAATGATTACGTAGACTACTAGACAAGTGCGGCTCTAAGATCCGCATAAAACACGATATTTTGGTGTGCTAGCCGACAAGGATTAGGGATAGGGAAAGGGAGAGGGGCGTGCCTGATGGTGAAATAGTGCGGCTCGAAGTGCCTCAAGACTGACGTGGTCGAAAAAGGGAACAAAAGGATATAATATTATGGTAACATAGAATACAATGGGCTACGTACTCCTACAGTGAATAAATGAGGCTCGACGAGCTGCAGAGAGTGTGTGCATGGTCATGAAAATGAAATGGCGCATACGTAGAGTGGGTGTGAATACCCTCTCGAGGTGCCGCAGATCGAAGAACCGCACGAACATGCGGTCAACGACAGGTTAGCTTCAAGGCATGGTGTAGAATAAACATCAACTTACTCGGTGAAGAACGATGGCAATGAGTGCTACGAAGTACAATTTGGTGATCTTACACGAGAAACGACGTCAGTTTTGAAATGAGGAAGTGCAGTTCGAAGCACGTCACCAACATCGCAATGGCAGGAGAACGAAGTCGACGACTGCAAAGTAAATCTGGACCGAACGGGTGGTGGGGGGACGTTGTCGAGGGACAGCCGGGCATAACTGGCAGGGGGCGGTTTTGCAGGTCGACGTCGACATTCGCTAACGAGACGGGCGCGAGCTGAAGTGCGCATTAGGTCTTGAGCTGGGAATGAGATTCCCAATCTACGAGGACCAAGACGGCGCCGCCGCCAGGCTAGATAGCTTGGAGCAGCTTTTGAATTACAGGTTAGACCTGCAATGCTGCGAGCAGGCTGGCTTCGAGAAGAAGAGGGACGAGGGCAGAGGGGAGAGGACGCGAGCGATTCGCAGGTTAGATTTGTGACGCCGCTGGTGGACCGACTTCGAGAAACCGAAGGTGGAGGGTAGAGGGATCTTTCTCGTCGTTCGCAACCACCTCGAGACCACACGAGCGGCAACAACAGCGGTACTCGCAGTCTAGTAAGTACTCACCCCCTCATTGACTGTCCGTCTTTCCGGCTCGAGCTGATATCTTCTCCGACCGTTGTAGGCCGACTATCACCCGGATCG
This sequence comes from Galerina sulciceps, assembly GCA_023014345.1. Lineage (NCBI taxonomy): Eukaryota > Fungi > Basidiomycota > Agaricomycetes > Agaricales > Galerinaceae > Galerina > Galerina sulciceps. The sequence continues at coordinate 127,796 of JAEDXJ010000016.1, forward strand.
CACCAGGGTGATCAGTCGTTGTTCGAGTAAGTTTTGAACTCTTTACTTACCACGAACCCTTCTGACATTTGCCTTCCAGCACGAAAAGACGCCGACATCGCCTGAAGTCTCCTGTAAGTCGCGCCTTGCCAATTGTCCGCCCCCACTCGCTGACATCACACTCGTCTCGTTCCAGGACCTCCAGGAACTCCACGAAGGACAAAGGCTGAGGATATAGGACAGGTAAGCACGCAATTTATGATTGAATACGAAATATCAAACTTACCAGTAACCCCCTCTTTGTGCAGCACTTGCAGCGGCGACCACGAAACGAGACCGCTTTCCATAAAACCAGCGGTCTGGCTACTTGTGAGTCGGTAGGGATTCTCCGCGACCCATCTCTAACGCCCCTCCTATCCCTCTCGCAGCTCGCAGCCTCTGCACACGCACACCTGCAGCGGAACTCGCCTTCCAGATGACCGCGGTACGGCATGGCGACGGCGACGACGACGACGGTGACAGCAGCGCAGACGGCTTGAAATAGTCGAGACCGCTGTCCGTGCGACGAGCGGCCTCGCTATTCTCGAGCTCGTTGGCCCTTCGTCTCCTCTCCTAACCTCCCACACCGACTCTAACACCCCTCCTTTCGCCCATCGCAGCTCGGGGCTCGCACGTCCCACCCTCACCCGCACCAGCCTATCGACTTGGACCCAGGGGAATTCGAACCTCGTCCACGTCTAACTGGGTCCTAGAGCGGGCTCGTACGACGAACACCCACCCTCTTCAAGCTTGCACTGCACCTGCACCCGCACCCGCACACGCTCATCGACTCGAACCAGGAGGAATCGACGCCGCGGCGGGAAGGACGACGAGGACGAGGACGAGGACGAGGACGAGGACGGTGATTGAGGGTTTGAAGGGGGTGTGCTGGCCGGGTAAGTTTCTTCCCTCCTCTCCCCCTCGTACCTTTCTAACTCGCTCCTAGAGTGGGTCGTGTGACGGACGCCTGCCCTCCGCGCCACCCTCTTAGGCCGTTTAACAGCTCGCAGACTGCAGCCCACGGCGCATTCGCATCGGCACCGTTCCATCAACTCTAACCAGGAGGAATCGACGCCGCCGCGGGAACGAAGACGACGACGACGTTGCCGACAGTGCACCCGCACCCGCTCATCGACTCGGATCAGGGGGAATCGACGCCGCCGCGGGAAGGATAACGGCGACGACGACGGTGTGCGATCGACGGTTCGACGGGGGTGTGTTGGCCGGGTACGTAGTCTCCATCCCTCCTTCCCCCCACTCCCACTTATAATCCCGCCTTCAGAACGGGGCTGTTCAGCGGGGCCACCTTCCGCACCTCCGCATCCGTCTCCGCATCCTCCGCCTTCCCATCATCCGCGCCTTTAGCCCAGCCCAGCTCCCGCCCCAGCCGCCGACTCAACGAAAGAACCCACGTGTACGACGACTATTGGAAGGAGTCGAGCCCGCCGTCTCCGTTGAGCGGATCGCGGGCGTCTTCGGCGGGCAGTGCTGCGAATGCGAAGGTGCGCGCGTTAGTGGTGGTGGTGGTAATAATATTGTCTTGTAGGTAGTGTAATGTACCTTCAAGAAATGAGATTGAGTTCAATTAAAATTAAAAAGAAAGAGACGTACTAGTAAACCCAGACGGTATTATCAGACGAGTGGTACGAGACGCGTAAAACCGATGGAGGCGTCACGAATTCCGGAACAGGTGGTCAGCCTTGAGACGAAGGGGCAGAGGCGTTGTATGGAGGAACTGCGGGGGGAAATGCTGCGACGAATACAGGTTCGTCGGGGCGGGGAACGCCGTTAGAAGTGTTGGCTACGACGGGTGGAATGAATCTTCAACCGTATTGGCTGGCGCGGAACGAAGGGGCGGGGGTATCAACCACGTTTGAACAGTCAATATGCAGGCACTCAGCCCGAAACGACATCCAGCGAGTCAATTTTGGTAGAAATGACCTTGCTGCGTTTCGAAGGCGATCTGGATTCAGGCTCACTCGGTACGAGTGAGCCTGGTGGCGGCTGTAGAGTCCACGTTCCCGTATCAGGTCTTGAATCGGGAGTTAGACTCCCGGAGCGGGGGCAGCAGCGTCAGCGGCGAGGGGCGCGGTGCCAGAAGATAGAAGGCAGCTCTTGAATCACAGGTTAGACCTATGATGCTGCCGGCGGACGGGCGTCGAGAGGTGGAAGGATGACGGAGGAGAGGGAGCGACGGAGGTGGTAGTGAGAAACGAACTTACCTCGCATTGATTGCGGTGTTTGTTTGGATCTGCCCTTCCGCGCCGATTCACCCGATGTGATTTCGTGAAGTCGAAATCACATCTGATGAGATCGTTCCTATTCGGGAACGAACCCTTTCACAGCCATCATTTTCCTCTCCCCTCCTTCTCCTCCTCCTCCACCGGCCATCCTTCCATAGCCTCCGCGTCAACACGAGTATAACTCGTGTTTCAAGTCGACGCGCCAGCTCGCACCTCAAGTCCACCACGCCCGCCGTCGCCGCGGCACGCACTCCACCCGTACTTTGGCAGTATAATTGCCAAATCAACACGTACGTCTCGGAGTCTTGGGCGCGACGGCGCCGTCGGTGCTGCTGCCTTGCGAACGGGGCTTGCGAATGACGCCGTCGTCATTTGCGTCATCGACGCCGACCTCCCCCGCACCCCTCCCGTCACTGGTCTTCGCGCCACTTATGCCTGCCCCCCCTTCTCGCTATCCTGCCCACAGTTCGTCCGCCCCAGTTCGTCGGGCTCTTTCCAATTGCACCGGGGGGTACTTAACAACTGATGTACCCCCACCGATGACACATGTACCCCCGCCCGCACTCGCACCTCAAGCTCCACCGCCGTCCGTACATTGGCAGTCTAACCGCCAATTCAAGACGTACATCTAGGGGTCTTGGGCACGATGGTGCCGCCGCCGCCTTGTCGTCGCCCCTGCCCCGTCGTCAACCTCTCGCGCCCCTTTCGTCGCAGGTCTTCTCCCCGCTTGTGCCTACCTCTCCCCCCTCGTCAACATACTCGCTCTTCATCTTGCTAGTACCCAATTGCGGCAGGGTGCGGGTACCGACTTACGGCCATTCCCCCACAAAAGGAATGAATCTCCTGCTCCACCACCCTCGTCATCGCTCTCCACCGCGATTCGTGTCGTCCGCGCCATCCTTCCTCCTCGTCCTCCAACCGCCGTTCTTACGGCTCGTTTCCAACTGCGCCGGAATTACTGATAACGGCCGACGTATATCATCCCACTGCAAAAATATCACCGTCAACACCGCCGCCCCCACTTTTGGTCTCTCGCGCAACTCCCACTGCTCGAGATATGATCCAGGTTTGTTAGTTATTTTCGCCTTTTTTATCACAACTTACTTCATTTTTCTAGCTCTTGGGCTCTCCTCATCTCAACTTTCAAGTTGTACTCGTCGCCCTCGCCGCCGCCATCGTCCTCCCATCTCCCCATCGTGTCAAGTCGAAAGGCATAGTATGTAAACTCTCTCGTATGTCTTTTCCTTCCATATTTCGTTAAAGCCGACTTTAATTCCTGGAATATTAGTCCCTCGTGTTCTCGTCGTTTGAGACATCACCCCACCCCATCGTCGTGTGGGATCACTACGGGCAACAATGTACGGAGTCTAACTCCTGCATTGTGTCCTGCACGCGCTATTCTCGACCGCCTCGCGTTATCGTCCGTGGCGGAAACGGTGTTCACCGCTGTAGGTTCGTCTATTTGTTACTCGGTTCCTGAGCTCTTCTGAGCTGAATAGATTTATTATAGACTTCACGTACCCCTTTCTGAGCACGTACCCTCTCTTTTCTCAGCCAATTGTAAGTCATTTCTTTAAAATTCCGGTCGCTAATTAACTTATAATTAACATCACAGGCCCGTAATTCTACTCATCCAAATCTCCGTCTGCTCCTTCTGCTGTTGCCCTGTCTTACCCGCTTGCTAGTCGTAATGTTTTCGGCATTCATTTAACTTGTGTTTCGTTGTTATATACGTTTCTTACACCAATGATAATTATATATTCTACTACCTGAGACTTGCGAGAAGACGACTTGCGAGAAGACCACGAATTATTAGTGATTAGACGGACGGTGACTGTTTCAGGCAGCTCGACGACCCGCAATATGCATGTATTCCGTTGGGATGCTATGTAAATAACAACGAACTGACGTGTAGTTACAAGTTGCAGCTCGAAGAACTGCGTGGATGAGAGGCGAGTAAATTGATAGTATATACTATACAATAGTAAAATCGCAACTCTAAGAACCGCGTAAATATAGGATAGAAAATGGCAAGTCAGCCGACGACGATTAGGGATAGGGATAGGGAACGGGGTACCTCAACTGCTGATCGCGAAATAGTGCAACTCGAAGAGCCGCAAGACTGACGAGTTACAAAGCAAACGTGTATATCATTACAGACGTACAGAATACAGAGGGATGAGTACTCCTACGGTAAATAGATGAGGCTCGAAGTGCCTCAGATATTGAGAGTGCCGTCACAAAAGTGAGGTGGTGTGGGAAACACGTTGTCGAAATAGTGCAGCTCGAAGAACCGCAGGAAAGTGCTGCCAAGTAGCCGGCATATCAGTCATACTAAGGGAGGAACAAATGACGACTTACCTGAGATTCCACGGCCCGAAGAGATGGAGGAAGGACGATGGCGCAACTCGAAGAACCTCAATCTGCGAGATATAAGCTGCCCAAAGTAAAGTGCGAAGAGTAAGTTTGACTTACCTGAGATCCCGCGACTCCAAGATCCGCGCAAATGACGACAAGTGCTAGTTCTGACAGAGAAAAAATGTCAGTTTCAAGGACATACAACTCGAAAAACCTCATGAATGAGAGGAGATACAAAATTGAATGACAAAATTCGTTTCAGGGCCAGGATTGTAGGAAGGCAGGTGGGTGCACGACGGTGCGCGGGATGAATTCGTGCAAGAGAGATTACTCTCTAGTTTACCCGAAAGCATCCCCCACCGTCGCAGATGGTCTAGGACCTGGTATGTAGTGCTTGAATCCCGAGAAAACTCGGAATCTACGCGAAGGGAGGGCGACGACGGCAGCTGGGGCGGGCGGTGTGAATTTTCAACAAGTACGAACAGGAGTACTTGTTGAATTACGAGTCAAACTCGCAATACTCGTGTACGAGGGCGGAGAGGTGATGAACGAAGGCGTGGTTGGTGTCAGTGGTGTGAGGAACGGCGGCGGCGTCGCGGCGATGGCAGCGGGTTTGATAGCAACAAAAGGAGGGGCAGGTCTTGAATCGCAGATTAAACCTGCGATCCTGCCGTGGATCAGATGGCGAGAGGTGCGGTACAGAGGGAGGAAGGCGGGAGGGGACAGTGGTTGTGGGATTGATGAGTATCGAAATACTATATATGGTATTTCGATACACCGTCGACCGTCGGACAGACATCGCGGCTCCTATCACCACCGCCTCCTTCCCTCCTCCCTCACCACCATCCTTCCTGCCCATCACTCACCGTCACACACGAGTATAACTCGTGTTTCAAGATGACGCGGTCTCTCGAACCTCAAGTCACCCGCCACCGTCGCGCCACCTTTGCCCTTCGCCAGTACATTGACAGTCTAACTGCCAATTCAAGTTGGGTTCTGGGCACAACAGCCGCTGCTGCTGTCTCGCGAGCGGGGCTCGTGGATGATGTCTCCAGCACCCTCGCCCGCCGTCTCGTCCCCCGTCCCCCGTCGCGCTGCTAACCAATCTCTCCCCTCACCGATGACCCGACTCCTCCCCACCGTCCGTACGACTCGTCGAAAATCACGCTGGTGGTGCAAGTACCCGCCATCAGACCATCCCGAATATGACAGAAATAACGGTGTCAGTACCCCTCCCTCGCCCCTTCCTCGCGCACCTTTCGCGCCGGCCTTCTTCTCTCTCGCTATTGTGCTTCCCCGGTTTCTCGTATTTGGTCCTGCACCTTCCCTCCGTCTCCCGGCTCTTTTCGACCGCCATTTCTTCTGCAGAGCAAGCATACGTCGACCCTCCTCAGCCCGTCATGTATGCCGCTTATCGTCAGCACGACCTGTCCTTCTGTGCGTACTCTCAGGTTCGTTCTTCATCTTTCTCTCTTCATTTTCACTCTTCCTCATTGATTTTCTTATCTTCCAGTCCCTTGTAGTACTTATTTGTTTCGTTAACTAATACAAGACGTGTAATGTACTGCTTGCGCGGCTCAAAAAACCTCGAGAATGGACTGGATGGAAAAAGTTAGTCCAGAGTGCGCTGATCAAAGAAAGGGATACGAACGTTGGGATACGTGATCGATCGCGTGATCCCCGAGTATCCAGGAGGGAAACGCGATCCCGCAGCTCGAAGAACTGCAGGAATAGGTACCAGCAGTGGCCTAGAGGTATGCAAATCCGTCAACGTCGTCTACAAACTCAAGTAAGTCGTGTACTCACGAGTTCATCTCAAGTAATCCGTAACTCGAAATGCACGTCTTAATCCTCTAACGCAGAGAAACGGCCTTCGAGTTGGACGGGGGATTAGGCGAACGTGTAGTTAGTTATACCGAGTGATATAGAGAATGAAAACTGGACGTACCTTTGAGAAACAAGCCCCTTACAGTTCGGAGGAGGAATGAGGGGGGATGACGCCGTTCGAAGAGTATCACTCCTGTGAGTTGTCAGCCGGCGAAGTTACACTGGGATGGGTGGCGAATGTATTCACCTGAGATACCGCGGCTCGAAGATCCATGCGAACGAGGACGACAAGAATTCCTACAGGATAAAGGAAGTCAGCAGGGAAGCGAGGAAATGTGATGCGAACAGTCTCACGAACAAGATCTCATTCGCAAAGGCAATACCACTCGGCGAATTCGTTTCGGGAGTGGAGACGCGACAACGTGGGCGGGTGTACGAAAGTGAGGGGTAGGGATCGTTACAGAGGGATAGAGCTCTCTAAATATCCCCGAAACGTCGGCGCAGCCTCCGTCGCAGTTTGTGGTCCGAGGCGCGGATCGTGGGTCTTGAATTCCGAGTGAGACTCAGAATCCACGACGACGACGAATGACGATGACGATGGTGGCGAAGGAGACGGTATTGAAATGAAAGGAATGAAAGGATAGTACGTCTTGAATTACGAGTTAGACTCGTAATCGTACGAGAGAACGAGGGGCAGGAAGAGTGGTGGTGAACGAGGACCATGTCAGGTTTGGTAGAAGATAGCGCGGGCGTGGTGGGATAGGTGCTGAACGGAGGCAGAGCAGTTATTGAATTGCAGGTTATACCTGCAATACTGCGGTGGATCGGCAGGCGGATGGCGCGGGACAGGGGGACGGTGGTAGAGATAGAGATGTAAATTGGAGTTGAACCAATTCGCGCGAATTGATCGTGTTGGTTTGTTTGGATCCAATGCCTTCGACATCTGTGAGTGTGACGAAATCACAATCGCAATCAAATCAACCACCTCCGATCTCATCACCAACCTCCTCCCACTTCCGCTCCACCGTCCCTCCCCCTCTCGTCCTTCGGAGCCGCGTCAACACGAGTCTGACTCGTGTTTCAAGTTGACGCACCCCTGCCGTCTCAAGAAAACCGCACCCACACCCGCCGCCGTCGCCACTGCCCTTGCACAACCCGAGTATAATTCGGGTTTCAAGTCGTGCATCCCGGGTCTTGCGCATCGTCGACGCGCCGATGCTCCTGCCTTGCGAGCTCAACTCGCGGGTGAAGTTCCCCTCGCGCCCTCTCATGCCGCTGGTCTCTCGCGCCCTTCGCGCCGTTCGTTTCCCCCACTGGTGCTGCCTTCCTTTCCCGTCTCGCTCTTCGCTGTTCGTAAGCCGGTGGTCTTATCGCATCGAACTCGTCAACGAGGGTGTACACTCGTCTGCACCCCACGCCGCTCCTCTTTAATGCCAGCCTCTTGAACCTGCCGGTGAGTTCTCGACCATGCCCATCCTCCTCTTGTCCCATGTTAACTTGTTCGGGCATGGCTTTCCTTCGTTCGTCCATACCATCCCTTCGACGCGCCTATCCTCCTCCTCTCGACAACTACTTGCTGGCCCTTTTTTTTGTAGCATCCCTTCTCCACCGTCACTGCCGCCCTCGCACCCATACAACCACAACCCGAGTATAATTCGGGGTTCAAGACGTGCGTCCTGGGTCCTGCGCACCACTGACGCGCTGCTGCCGCTGCTTTGCGAGCTCAACTCGCGGGTGAAGTTACCCACACGCCCCTTCGCGGCGCTGGTCGCTCGTGGTCTTCTCCTATCGTACAGAAATCGTTAGCGGGTGCGTAAACTCGTCTGCATTTCATCCCGCTGCTCTCTAACAACTTCCTCAGCACCTTGCACTCCGCGGCGAGTCCTTCCAGCTTACTCTTCCTCCTTCTCCTCTCGTACTGACTTCTGCGGGCAGGCTTTTTTTTTTCGCAACATTTATTTTCGCAACGGCTTCCCCTGCTTGTAAGTACTCTAGACCTTCATTAATGTTCGACTGACCGATCGTTTGCGCGTAAGACAGACGTTCGTTCCTACCCCACGCCGTCCTTTCCACACATCTTGCACCCTCTCCTTGCGAACTACTCCCCATGTTTTTGTAGCATCCAGCCTCCCGTGCCTCCCGTCCGTCCGTCCGTCCCTTTGTTTGTAAGTCCTCACGAACTCCGAGGCCGCTGACGTTTAACTGACCAACCGATGCGAAACGAATTACAGTCTTTGTCAGTGGGTCTGAATGACTCGCTGACGAGTTCATTAGCTAGGTATGTCTGCACATTTATTTAATGATAACGAACTACTGATATCTTTCCTAGTCTTCGTCATCTCCACTAGTTAATTCATTCATTGGCATCGTCTTTTTTTTGTTTGTATATAGATATACCACCGTCTGTGGCCGCCGCGTTTGGGTACCTTCGTCTCGCGGCCCCGCGGTATCTTGTATAATTTTCTTGCAATTTGAAATCTGTTCGTCGCTGTATTTCGATTTTGTGAGATCGAAGATTTCCTGAGTATGTGAGGCTGGGTGTTTCATGGGTCGCAGACATTCAGTGCTCGAAGAGGTATTGGCGAAACTGATGACACTCGAAGAACCTCACGGATGGTATGCGGTGACCACATATCATTTGTGAGGTTCTAAGCGCCTCGCGGATGAGGTACTATGCGGTGACCACATATCATCCGTGAGGTGATTAGAACCTCACGAATGATATGCGGTGACCACATACCTCATCCGTGAGGCACTTAGAACATCACGGATAATATGCGGTGACCACACACTGCATCTGTGAGGCACTTAGAACCTCACGAATGATATGCGGTGACCGCATACCTCATCCGTGAGGCGCTTAGAACCTCACAGATAATATGCGGTGACCACACACCACATCCGTGAGGCACTTAGAACCTCACGAATGATATGCGGTGACCGCATACCTCATCCGTGAGGCGCTAAGAACCTCACGAATGATATGCGGTGACTGCATACCTCATCCGCGACCACACACCACATCCGTGAGGCACTTAGAACCTCATGAATGATATGCGGTGACCGCATATCTCATCCGTGAGGCACTAAGAACCGCACGAATGATATGCGGTGACCGCATATCTCATCCGTGAGGCGCTAAGAACCTCATGAATGATATGCGGTGACCGCATATCTCATTTGTGAGGCGCTAAGAACTTCACGGATGATATGCGGTCAGTGTCAGTCACCGCATATCATCCGTGAAGCTCTAAGAACCTCACGAATGATATGCGGTGACCGCATACCTCATCTGTGAGGTGCTAAGAACCTCACGGATGATATGCGGTCACTGCGTACTCATCCGTGAGGCACTAAGAACCTCATGAATGATATGCGGTAACTGCATACTCATCCGTGAGGCACTAAGAACCTCACGGATGATATGCGCTGACCGCATACCTCATCCGTGAGGCGCTAAAAACCTCACAAATAATATGTGGTGACCATATACCTCATCCATGAGGCACTAAGAACCTCACAGACGATATGCGGTAACCACGTACTCATCTGTGAAGCTCTAAGAACCTCACAGATGATATGTGGTGACCACACCCCTCTCCTGTGAAGCTCTAAGATCCTCACACAAGAATCTTACACATATAATTCACCGTCCTCATATCTCTATGAAGTTCTTCCTACTGATTCCTACTCCTCTTTACACCTCCCCTACCTCTGCCTCTTTCTGCCCCTTCCTAGCTCTCCCTAGCTCTCCCTAGCCGTCCCTACCCATCCCTACCTGTCCCTACCCATCCCATCCCTACCTGTCCCTACCCATCCCATCCCTACCTGTCCCTACCCATCCCATCCCTACCCATCCCTACCCCTCCCTACCCTACAATTTTGAAAAATCCCTATCCCTACGAGTCAAAAAAGGCCCCATAACCCTTCCGTCTTGTGCTAATGGAACGTGATGCCCATAGCAAGGTTTTCACCTGGTAAGTGATCTTCTCCTAGAATCTGTATTACTAACCTCACCCGTCGCATTGTCATTCAACAGAGCTTCTCGCAAACCCTGCGTCGTAGATTTAGTCCGTCGCACCTATTAGACCGTAAATATATCCTTAAATTAATATCATGCATACACACGAGGTGATCAGTCGAAGAATGCGCCACTGTCAAACTTGTACCATAGCTGTACTTGTTGGCACTCCTTATCACGTCGTCTGGGAGAGACCTATTTGCTGTAGTAGTATATTCTTGATACTTTGTCCCCTGCCCCAGCTCAGCGTTCATCCAGCTCCTGAGAGGATATATTAGCGGGGGCACAAAACATGTGGAATGCGTGAAGAAGACTCTCATTAAAGGCGGGAAATAGAACACAGTCCCTAGAAATCAACCTCCTGAGCTTCGGGCAGTTGGAACAAAAGTACGCGTAATGTGTAGAGTCGAGGGACGAAACGAACCCATCACGTATTCTAAAATCGTTGTCCAATAGCTCTCGTCGAAGGCAGGTATAAATAGGAGATCCTTCTTCTACAGCGCAGTTCGCGAAGACATAACGAAGGAAGGTCGCCCGGAAGGAATAACAGCGAAGACGAGAAACCTAGTGAGCACAAAAAAACAATTCACCGATGACAGTGGGATAAAGGCTGGCGCATACACAGGATGTATTTCCTCAGCCGTCTATGTGGAGGATTTCTCGGAGTTCTGCGGTCGAGGAGCAGGAGAGAACAGAAATTCACGCTGAGAGTCTGAGCTCCAGGGCTTGTACGCGGTCCGGAATTTGTCGAATAGAACTCTACGCCTTACTCGAGTAACGGCGAAACTGGAGCCAAAGAAACCGCGAGGCAGTGAGGAACGAAGCAGTCACGACCGAAAGTGGCCACCCGCTTTGGTTCTATTTATTGATGGGGCGGTTGATCCAGTGACGTCAGCCCGTCTCATGAGCAAACGCAAATTCCGAACCACAATTCCAGACACCTCCTTTCTCCGTTACCCCACCATGAGCCACCAAGGAGACCACATCGCCACCCCGCGCTCCGTCTCCCGCGCGAGCGCCCGCAGCCGCAACTCCACCCTCTCGCGGAACCAGTCCCTCATCAAGAAGAACATCGAGCTGCAGGACCTCAAGCCCGCGGATGTGCTCATCGAGCGGTTCGTGGCATGGAAGGCCATTGTGAAGCAGCTTACGGCGTATTTTGAGGTGCGTCTTACGTTTTGCGTTGTTCTTTTGTGGATGTTGAATGGAGTTTGGGGGTAGGGCATTGCGGATATCGAGAACAATACGGCGAGGGAGCTCACGAAGCTTGCGGGGGTGATTCAGGTTCCATTCCGCGCTGGGAACCAGTTCCTCGGGGAGGGTGGCCTGCAGGTGAGACATGAGCATCTTTCGACGACACGAGACATCTAAGACGATTCTAGGACGTCTACTACGATATTAGGGACAAGACACGCGTTATCGCTGACCAGCATGCGATCTCGGGCGGACGATTGATAGCTCCATCGTGCAGCATCTCATGAAACTTCGAGCAGAAATCAAGGCTCATATCAAGTTCTTTTGGTACTTTCTTTTACGAAAGTTTTGTTCTGACGTTTGGAATGTAGAATGTGCAAAACGACACGGGCAAACTCGCCGCTGGCGTCGCCAGGGAACGAGAGCTGTCAACGAAACTCGTCGGCGAGCTCGCGAATGCTATATCCACCTTCAAAAACACCCCTATGAATGTTCATGCCAAAAATGACCCGTAAGTCGTCTTATTTCGTATGTCTGACTTTCATTCAGTAAATATATCACGTTCCAGGTTCATCGCCAACCAAGCCGTCGCACGTCAACTCTCCGTCAAGTGCACGAAGAAAACCTCCTCCAAAAATCCATCGTATGATGCAACAAAACTCGGCCCACTTCGAAGCAGGCATCGTCTCCGCCATCCAATCCGCATGGCAGACCTTCGACGAGTGGCAATCCCGCTCCGCTTCCTCACACCAAACCGCCTTCCGCTCTCTCGCAGCCCACATGGCATCCCTGCCCCCGACGAGATGGATCAATTCGCAGCGCGTTCCGACCATCTCTGGATCCCGACACGCCCTGCGCGACCCCGAAGCGATCAACTACCCACTCAAAGACGACCCAGCCAGCGTCGCAGTGCACACGGGCCTCGACGCAAGAAGCGGTTCACGCGGACGTACAAGGAGGAGTATTTCGTGCTCACGCCCGCGGGTACCTCCACTCGTTCGCACGTCGACGCGTCGACGCCGCGGGCTGACGCCGACGTTTTCCCTTTCCTCCCGAGCTGCACGCTGGGCCCGGCTTCGTCCCCCCGCGCAAAGGCGCACAAGTTCCATATCGAGGGCGGCGAGACGGGCTGGGGACGACGAAGACGGGGTCGTTCAAGGAGTTCTTGGGCACCGTTGGAGTCGGGGTGGGCGGGGGCGAGAGCGCAGGGAAGAACAAGGCGTGGAGTTTCAGGGCGAGGAGCCGGGACGATATGATGGAGTGGTGGAATGATATCAGGATGCTGTGTGCGAGGTACCTCGTTGCGAGCGAGATGGTGGAGAGGACGGGGCCGGTGGAGGAGGCTGTGGAGCGTGGGGTATAACAGCGAAGATTATGAGGAGGAGGAGGAAGAGGAGGAAGTAGAGGAGGTCGACGAGGAGGAGGTGGATGGGGACGTAGGTGTAGCCCCGCACCAGCGTGCTACGAGAGGGCGGATGGCCATCGCGGACGGGGACGAGCACGAGGGCAGCAGCGTCGAGGAGGAGGTGACGAGCACGCGCACGAGGAGCCGCCTCTGTACCCACCCGGACAAGCAATACGCCGGTGCCCCGCTGGAGATTGGGCCGAACGGATACGCTGTTCGTGCATATCTCTTTGTTGTCGATATTTTGCTTATTATACCCTTTTTCCCTTTCTTTCCTTCAAACGTTGATATGGCGCGCATATAGATCGATAAGAATACGCACCGCGAAACGAACGTCAAGCCCCGCCTCCTCAACATCCCCAATCTCAGCTCGCGGCTCAGCAGCCGCAGCCGCAGCGAAACAGAGGGTACCACCCTGCGCCTACCCTCGTGCACCGGAACAAAGATCAGATGTACGCTCGCACCACCTCGACGTCGAAGATGGGGGACGGGTCCAGATACGACTACGGTAACGGGCCAAGACAGAGGCTTCCACGGAGGCTGAGCAAGCGAAAGCAGGAGAAAACCGCGCGGGGCACCGCTGGTGGGGAGGAGGGGTCGACGTCGACGTCGGGGACGATGTGGAGCATCCTACGAATGGAGTTCACGCGCATACACACAGCCCCCCTCCCAAAAATACGACTGCGGACGCCGCTCCTGCCCACGCACAACCTCAAACCGGCGGTAATCGCGAACCAGAGCCTGTTACGGACGAGATGAGGGGGATGAGGGGATGTATGCGCCTGAGGTGCGGCCTGGCGGTGCTGTTCCTGCGTCAGAGAGCAGGACCACGAGTTCCTCATACGGGTCCGACGGCAGAGGGTGTGGATGGGCCGCAGTCGCAGGCGGCGGAGGTCAGCGACGTTGACGAGCACGAGCACGAGCCCAAGGTGGCGCCGGCGGAAGTGGGGAAGAAATCGGGGAGTGTGTGGACGAGTGTGCTGAGACTGTGGGTCTGGCTTGAGGGTGGCTTTGGGGTTCACGGGGTGTTCTGCTGCGATGTGGGAGATGTTTCGTGGACTTAACTTCCCGTCGCCAGGTGTCGTTGGATATTAGAGGTTGGCTGCACCTCATTTCACTGTTCTTCTCTTCGTTTTTTTCCTTGGCCTCTGCGTACTCAATGCTCTCGATATTTCTCTAGGCCTTTTGCTCAATCTCTTCTCTATCTAAATTCGCGCATACATTTACAATCCGGACCCTCATTGTTCCACAATCACGAATATCGTAAAGTTACTTTCTTATCTTATTGTCTTTTCATGTATACTGTGTACATCTAGCTTACTTGTTCATCCTACATAGTTTCATATCTCGCATCTTGTACGGTCTTTCTCAGTGGATATTTGTACTACGTTTGTCCAAATTTTCATTTCATTTCCACATTTCTGTGACTTATCTCCTCCGCTTTTCGTGATCATCGTCGCATGACTTCATCTGCTTACTTTCTCCAGCTTAATCACTTCTGTGTTCTCATGGATTTGATGCTTTTTGCGATGTTACCTTCATCAACTTCACGCCGGCATAAGTTCTTTCGCTTCTTTTCACTCCATCTCCTTTGTTTCTTCCAGTATTAACCCACATCCGTCTCCTCCTTTCTCGTTGTCTCCAATGAGTCTATCATATTTCATTTTTATCATCTTTTCCCCAGCGTAACTACCTGCGTAAGTACTCATTAAAATATTTTTTCGTGTCACTCCCGTACTACGTCTCGCTTCCTGGACCCTGACCGGTCGGCACCTCTCTTCTGTCCCCATCTCCTCGACCTCCTCAAATCCGACCTGAACATTCATCCGCAATCTCGTCGCGTTTCACGCAATTTAGCGTTTCATCCCAGCTTTATATAATGCTCAAGGTACTGGTATCGCACCGGCGTTGGCGTTGGCACTGACAGTTCATTTCATTTCCACCTCAGATCGCCTTTTTAGTCCTGTAATTCGTACTATTTCGTATGTAGTCCGAGAGCGCGTGGTCCCCATATCACTCGTGTTCATTTTCGCGGCTCCCATGGCGGATCCTAGTCCTTGGTGGTGGTAATGCATTAATTTGAAGTGTTTTTCTTTTGGTGAAATTGACGAAGTAGCGGGTAAGGGATATTTTTTTAGTGCGTGCATTTGCTTCCATGGGATTGACGAACTTGAAAATTTACTCCACCTCCTGATCGCAGCCACAGGCTAGGATGATCGGTGCCAGCTCCGGACTGTACTACTCGTTGATTTACCAAGTCGACGGGAGAGTAAATGCGGCGCCGAGGGTGAAGAGGATCATCGCCTCTCCTGAGTCCTGAAAGTTAATTTGTAGGCAAGGCAGGCTTTATTGGTCTCGATCGCCGTCGGCACAACTCAGCTTAATTATTTTACGATCGTATTTAATCAACAGAGCAGGAGAAGGACTCAAAAGTACAAGCACTAGCACAGCAGCGAGGTTGTCCAGCTGAAAGGGATCAAAAGTGATGATCTCAGTGATCGCTGATCGATCACAACGTGCGCCACAGTCTAGGAACACAACGTCTAGCGGGATCCTGCATACACAGCGCCTGCGACTATTTCACGCCCAGCAACATGTTCGAGTCAATCAGCGTCCATTGATAAATTGCCGCCGTCGACGTCGTCATTCCCTTCAGTCCTTTTCTTTATTGAGTGAAACAGACCCCAGAATTCGGAGTGAGTTAGCCTGTCCGAACCTGCAGGCCTGATCCACCTCACAGCGGCGGAGCTTTACTTTTTCCTGGACACGCTGCGAGGGGGAATTTTGTATTATCCTATCTCTCGACACTTCGTTGACTTTCCTTCGTCAATGAAGGCCCCGTGGTCGCTGGGTTACGTCAGTGCGCTTCTAGGTCTTCGCCTCGTGCTGGTGGACAGTTGGTGGACTCAGGTTGCTCGCCTAGATAGCATCTGACCTGCGGCTGTTTTCCCGCTTTCCGTTGTGCCCAATCCGCGCAGATAAACGGAATGCCTAATGAAGGCGAAGGAATATGTCAATGTCGCAGTGAACGTTTCTGTGATGCGGTTGCACGCTCTAGTGACTAGCTTAGTCCCATGAGCTAAACTTAACAAGAGACTACATATTTGAAACGTTGAAAACTGAGGATCTTTGAATTGATAGATGACTCAATAGTTCTTATTTCGTTTGTACTTTTTTTGTAACTTGAAGGTTAGCCTTCTGCCCCGCCGCAGCTAAGCGAGTTAGTTCACTTAATAAATGTATAGACGTCCATATGACTCCTAGTGCTTGTATTTCGGCTTTTAAACTTTGTGAAGTAGCCCTATGAACGTGCAAATCCCTGAGCTTCGCTCATGGCGAGAGTGCATTATGCCATTCAAGTTGAGGCAATCTAAACGATGAGAACGTTGGTAGTGATCCGCGAGAACGATTGTTAGAAATGTCCTTTCACCTATTTTATTTTGGAAAGGGATAATGAGAGTCCGTTCACTACTTTAGGCATCTTGGAGTTCGAAGCTTGAAATTTGGGGGAAGCATCTTAGAACTCCCAAGAGGCAAGTTCGGTGAGATAAAATCAGTAATATTAACCCGGACTTCACGAATTGGGGCAGACGAATTGTCGGCCCGTCTTTCCCAGTTCCCATTGACGATGGAAGTTAGATCAAGTTCATTACCACGGCATTGGGCCATCTCACCGTTTATTAAAGTTGGCATATCTACCGTATATTTATTAAGACCAATGTAGGCTGCGAATATGAATGCTGTAAGATGCTAGGAACGTCCGGATGACGCCAGAGGTCAGGCTGCAAGGGAACAACAAGTGGAATGGGGCTGAGGAACGAATAACGAGCGAGCCGTGAGCCGCCGTTGTCTATTCTAATACGGAAAACTAAAAGGATATTAGAGCTTATAACGACTTGATATTTCTTATCAGAAACATCAGAAAGCCTTGTGAAATCCAGAAGCCGTGAGTACAAGCTCGCTCCAAGTTGGCTTATCCACGGTTTGTGGGCGAGGAAAACCAACGTTTCTAGATGGTTGGAATGTCAAACGCTACGATCCTTCCATGCTTCTATTTCTCGGATGCGGTAGATCGCCGGACGGAAACGGCTGTTCCCAAACCGGGAAATTTGAATCCGAAAAATACTTCCTTCAATAATTTCATTATTAAAATGTAGTAATCAGGGGTTGTAGGTCCGTCCTTACATTGGCGGAATCCTTCAGTGTATCCAGTGAACTATTTCTCTGAGCTAGCCGCAACTACTTCCTTCACTTGCTGTGAGTCGTGGAGCTGCATTGAGACCAGATTTAGAAGGTACAATGGAGTTCACAGCGAGGTACGTGGAAACGTCGGAAAATACTCCCGAGTTTGGACGACTGAAAGGTTGAATGCTTGCATCAGATTCCGCAGGACCAGCAGGCGCTAGCGACAGGCAGTGTCATCGATGGTCCATGGAACGTACAGTTCACGAATGTGACTCAGGGACTAGCGTTTGGTAGCCTCGTTTTATGTTGACCCTGAATTAAAAGGGGCAACGGGATTTTTAATTGATTACTGCCTCGCCTCAACGACAGTGGTGGGCACTGTTGTGGGCGAGCTGCTGATGGTCAGGCCGTCTTTCTGTGTTGATGATCATGTTATATTTTCTCAGAAGTTGGCTGAAGCGTGCTTCTGAATCATCGGCGGAATGAACTACTTGTACGAATTTGATGGTTGAGAATAGTTTATCTCTTCAAGAATGGATGACGGCCCTCGAAATTTTAAGGAAGTATTCACCGACGACATCCTATTGTTTTAACCCGTGAAGACGTGAAGTATTCTTATCTTGCTGAATATGCACAGCCGATGTGGTGGCGGCGAGTTATGCTCAACTAGATTACAAGGAAGACGTTGTGGCGGTCCTACAATATCACATTTCTACTTATCACAGGCTAATATATTTTATTTTCTCAAACGCCTGTAAGTCTAGCCCAAGCCAGATGTCGTTGATGACAAAAGTACAGAATTTTATTCTATTTCGTTCTCATTCACAATAGCCGGCGCGAAGAAAGGTAGAGATAAGAAGACATCGTCCTTCGCAGTTGAGTATCAAGATCGCCCCGATCGTACCACCCCAGAAATATAAGGGATTACTCATAATCCGGCCTTCCTGGGATACGGCACTGCTGCCTTGATGGCGTTCACGCTGTTCGTCCTCGAATTCGAAATCCGCTATCAAAAGGCGTACCACAAGATCAGACGGCCTTAAAAGGCAAAAATAAGGATACAATTATAGAGCTGGAATGTCGCCATGGCACCTAAGCAGTGCTATAGAGAAAAATTATTTTGTCGCCTCCGAGGCCGGTTCGAAATCGATATGCCCTTCCGCTAAGCCCGTGACCGCAAAAGAGTGCAAGGTCAGTCTGCCCGAAGTGCCCCTACATAGAATTTGTCTGTGCTGTCAGGTATCAGGTACCGTCCTTGACATAGAGAGGAGTCCCGGAGAGGCAAGTCACGCTTGAACTTTTAGAGAATTCAACGATCGGGTAATTAGTACAAATCGATCTTTCGACTGAAGATTGCGCTGGGGTATAAAACCAGGATGGGCGCCGATGCTTCCTTTTCTTCAGCTAGAAGCTCGACTCAAGGTGATAGCCATGGGCTGTGAGTGCCGGTCTACACGAAGGAATGTCCGAAAAATCGGATTTTGATAGATTGATTGTTTTTGGGACAAGGACGATGTTCTCGGATTGCAATAATTGATTGCGAAGAAGAAAAAAATCAGATGGGCGTGTAAGAAGTCCCGAGTCAATGCTGAATCCATTGGATGGAATATTCACAGAGTGAGTAGATGCAGTGCGTCTTCCTGTAGAGCGCCGGAAGACGACTGGATGATAATCGGCCAATCGTAAAATGGTTAGACGATCAAAAATTTGGGGCGGCGTAGGTAGTAATCGGTTGCGTTCAGATACATATGCGAAGAGCCTAGGTAGAGTTGTATAAGAGATAACTGGCGTTATCGGTCATTGTGTCATTTTCCACAAGCGGCGATTGCAGCGTCCAGAGCTGTCCAGGTGTCCCCCACTCAGATGATCGCATCAAAGTTAGGCAGTCTACAAGTCCGAGCATGACAAGAAGAGCACAAGATAGCAACAGGTCAACAGAACAATCGGGGCGATCACGGGAGATTCTACGCCATGCCGGTCGGTGGAGCACGTTCTCCCAGTTATCGAAGGCATGAACCAGAGCGCAGAGAGAGAAAGAGATTTGTTTGCAGGAGGCAAGATGAGGGTTGAAATGAAGCTTGCCTCTGCGGTTGCGCTGAGCGGTTCAGGTACCTGTCAGGCAGGGAAGACTGTGTTTACTGCCGTCATTGGGTTCCTGATAATTATAATACGCCGGAGGGCCTCAAATGCAGTGACGCTGACATATGTTTTGCATTACCGACTGATACATGTCCTTATTCCTCCCTGCAAGAATATAAAGAACAAAACATATTGGCTGCGTTGGACGTTGTCGTGAAGGGATTGAAGAGAGCTTGACTTGAGACCTTGTTCTCGTTGAAGGGCTGGTATAGAGACGGTGATAATTGTGATCAGGCAAGAGTCGTGGGAAATCAGCACTCATCGGGCTCGCTTGCTTAAGCCGGTCGGCGAAACTTAATATTCCTGAAGGGGAAGGAGGCGTTGATGGAGAGAATGAAATGGGGTATCGGTGAGA
Organism: Galerina sulciceps; assembly: GCA_023014345.1. Taxonomy (NCBI): domain Eukaryota; kingdom Fungi; phylum Basidiomycota; class Agaricomycetes; order Agaricales; family Galerinaceae; genus Galerina; species Galerina sulciceps. The sequence continues at coordinate 147,541 of JAEDXJ010000016.1, forward strand.
GTGAGAATGAGGTCGTCTCATCCAGCTCATGAATACATGTGCTGTGGATCGTCGTCCTCCTCAGAGATGGTGGGGGATACAGGAGGGATGGTAGAATCGATTTGATTTCGAATGTAATTCAAGCAGTAGGTTTAATGAATAAGAGTGAAAGGGATCAGACAATTCAATAGGTGGCGGGCTGATGCGAAGGTTCTGGGCACAAGACGAACCATTTGGTGTTACGTTAGATGACAAGAAGTAATTTCGCTAGACGGTGTCCTCAGGCTGTTTCTTGTCCTTCTAGCCTCGTGCATGGCGGGCTGGCAATGTACTTCCGAAGCTGGGAAGGTCGAACGCCTCGAGTTCTGCATCGTGGTGAGACTCGCAAAGCCCCGCCTCGCTTGTCAGAGAAATTAGATAAGATCGCGCTCTGTTGGGGAACCTTGGGATTATGAAATCTCGCTTATCGAAAGACGTACAAACCTAGCCAAATAGTCCCTGCGGAGGCAAAATTGAGGTAAATTCGCTCTCAAGTCGTTCTTGGTGCATGTAGATAGCCATCGAGACGGTGAATGAGTATCGAATGTTGAAGGAGGTAGCTTAACATCTGTATTCCACTCTGCGTTCCTCTCAAGCGCTGAAGGTGAGGGAGAGGACGCAGAGGAGGAAATAAGCCCGATTCCTGGTTCTCTGTTTCCATTTACGGTGTGTACGTCAGATCTCATCCCGATCCAGGGTTGTATTAACTGGGACTTTCGGTTTGAATGTTCTAACCTGTTCCTTATAAGACTACGCTAGGGCCTCGTGTTTAAATCTAGCGATACCTTTTCGTCCACACCCCGTCCTTCTTTTCCATCCCCCATTATTCGTCGCTCAGCGCTATCCTCGCCCGCTCCTCTAAATAAACTTGTTCGCCCCCTGCTTACCCTCTGAATTTTTGGAAATGCCTGCAGCAAGAACAAAGACTCCCAAGCGCTCAGATTCGACAGGTGAGATCACTTCACAGCATCGGTCCCAAGCATGACCACCACGTTGACACCCCAGCGCCTGCAGGCAGCCAATTTGTGTGGGCGTCTCAGCCCGAACCCACAATTGGGACGGAACTCTCATTCTCTCCTGCCATGACGCCGATCAGCTTTGCCGACTCGCCTCCTCTCGTCGATTTTCCCAGCGAGTTTATCATGTTCCCGCCTCCCGACGAGAATCCCGCTCCTCGTAAGCAGCCTCATTCCAAGAAAAAGCCCGAGAACCACATTCCCCGCCCTCCGAACGCATTTATATTGTTCCGGTCTTCTTTCATCAAGAGTCAGCACGTTTCCACCGAGGTCGAGACCAACCACTCGACGTTGTCGAAGATCATCGGCTTGACATGGCAGAGTCTTCCCGAGGAGCAGCGTCAAGTCTGGCACATGAAGGCGAAAGAGGCGCTCGACGAGCACAAGCGCAAGTTCCCGAAGTACGCATTTCGGCCGGTGCAGACGAAAGCGAAAGGCGCGCCATCGGAGAAACGGAAGGTGCGGGAGGTCGAGCCTAAGGACATAAAGCGCTGTACGAAAATAGCGCAGCTACTGGTGGAAGGGAAGAAGGGACACGAGCTCAACGAGGCGATTCAGGAGTTCGACAAGCACCACGTCCCAGAGATCATCACCCGCTTCGAGGCTCCCATTACTGCCCGCGCCTTCAGAAGGTCGTCGTCGGCTCCCATACCCGACACCGAAACGTCCAGGCAGGGCAGACTTTTTTCCAAGAGGTCGTGTCCAGTCCACGGAAACCCCGCGCGACAAGTTCTCGCCCAACCCGGTGTTCGACCCCAATCGACGTCGCGGAGCAGAATTGTCCTCCTCTCACTGGCAATACCTATCTCCCGGTCGATTCTCATGCGCACACACTGAAGGAGGAGCCGTCATTCGTAAGTCCGGAATGCGCTTTACGCAGTTATGAATTTTTCTCATCAACGTGTGTATCATTTTCTACAGAGTTTTGGCAGTTTCTCGTTCGACAATATTGCTTCGCCGATTCCCACATACGACTGCGATCCCCACTCTACTTTCGACGGCAGCCACTACAGCCCTGCCCCCTCGGTCGATACCTCCTTCATGAGTGACTGGGCCCCAAGTCCATCTCCGGTCTCGCCGTCATCTCCCAGTTACATGATGACCCCAAGCCCAGTGTTGAGTTCGTCGCCGACGCCATCCTTCGACGGCGCCTTCGAGCCCTTCGACCACGTTCTCGACAAGTCGTTCGGCGACTTTTCCTACTTTCCCGGGCTTCCAGCAACCTTGCGGCATCTCTCAGACCGTACCGATGTGTGGAAGTGGCGTCGACGACGTTTCCATTATGAACGCGGACGCCATTTACGCCACATTTGCCGACCAAATCCACCACCACCACATGAGCGCACCTCTCGCCCACCTCGACCTCGATTTCTCAGCCTTCATGACTTCTATCCCACAGTATGCCATGTAACCGCGGAGTTAAATTTTCCTCAACCCTGCGCCCAGAATCCGTAATCGAAACATGATTTTTCGCATCCACCCACTTCCGCCCTTCAGACGAAGTTGGATCCTTACCGTCGCCTTTCTTCCCTTGTGGATATTTTCCTGTCCTCTCGGTGTTTCTTTCATTATTGATGTATGTATTATATTTGCCCCTCCCATGCGTCCGCGACCTTGTTTTCTCTTTCATCCACACCTGCCGCTCTATGTCCCTCCAATCCGAATTTGCACCCTTCTGTTGTTCTGCTTACTGTATTTCTAGTCATGGGGTGTCGCCTTTCGGGCCTTTCAACCGATTGGCTACACACGCCGCCTCACGCTCCTTCTCAACCACGCTGTCCCTTCATTACTTCTTCTCACCGTTTCTGTCCGGTTCTCCTGCGGATAACCAGGCTCCACCATCGTCCTCACCACTGTGCCCATGCTATTTATAACCCAATGTGGTCGCCCGTTCTTGTTTATCGCATTCAAAACCTACAAGGTGTTGTTCTTGTATCTGTACATACTTATATTCTTTCTTAGATCATTACGAATATCCGGTGTCAGCCTAATACACCGTGATTACAACAATATCGTTCAATATAGGCTTTCTGTGTTGTGTTCGCCTGCCTCAATCCTCGTCTTCAAGGCTGCCTGCGTCAAAACATCCTCAAGATTTCGAAGATCAATTCTGGGACTCTGTGAGCTTCAAGGTCTGGTTCGACAACGAAACCCTTCAACACCGGGTTTGCAAGCACTATGCTGTAAGGGCTGCTCCTCCTGGTCGCAACGATTGGGTTCGTGGCGCGCTCACGGATGAGACTTCATCGGTGTCTAATGACCTTGTTTTCAGTCGGAGTCGGGTCAGGTCAGAATGTTTTTTCTCTCGTTTGTCGCACTCTATGTCAAATGCGTTCCCTCGATGTCTGGTTCTGAGAAGTTGTGAAGCCAATAATTTATGCCGTAGCCTCGTTCCAATCGTTCCTCCTGCTTCGCTAATTAAATCGCAATACACATTGATAAATCATGCGAATTCAACGACGCGAAGTTATTTCTAGTTCCTTAACTCTCATCATCACGCACATTGATAAATCCTGAGCGCAACAACATACGGAACTGGAGTAAAATAAAATAAACTGAGCACTTTTACGCAATGGCAGCTGATCTAATAGACGCGAATGTTTATTATCTAAATTGATGTTCGTAATGGGCCTTCATTGATCCCAATAATAGTCCTAAGGACAGTAAAGAACAAGATGAAGTTGCAGCTTCTAACGTTATTCTACGCGCGCTCAACTCGAACCCCTGGCATTTTTGGGGAAGAAAACACATACAGGAAAAGCACGTCTTCTGTCTTACTACTTGAGTCACCGAGAGAATATGTAGCCACAGCAAATATACTTTAAATTCCTGCTTCGATAAATGTGGACAAACCCAGCCGTAACATGTTTCGCGAGGCTCATGACCAATTGCAATGATTAGGAAGCCTCCTGACATCGGTAAACCATATCAGCGCATCAAAGCGACGTATGTCAGTAGCAAAGATTGAAAACACACGACGTTAAAATATAGTCACTGGTAGACCAGTTGATAAAATCAAAGCTCCGGTAATAAATTACCTGGCCCTCGAGTGTCCCGTCTGGAGTTTAGAGTTTATATACTCTACCCGAGCCAGGAAAAAAAAACGCCTACCATCTGTCATTCTGTTTCTTCTACGGCGTTGAACGGACAAAACACCAGCCAGAATTTCGTTCACTGATCCTGCCGAAAGTTGCTTTCACAGATGGACATTTTTAAGATCTTTGACTCAATTTTACCTAAGCTCAAAATAATACATCTCTACTTGTGGCACCCTGATATTTCCCGATATGCTACAGTTCACGAAAATACGAGTATACGCGTCAAACTATGTAGTGTTTGCCTTGCGGAATGAAGTCGTCCTCCTTGTCCGGGCTTGGAAAAACGAGTTCTTCGCGGGTAACTGTTACGTTGACCCCTTCGCCCAGCTCGTACGCGTCCGTACTCCGCGAAATTGGTTCTGACCGTAGGCGAGTGATGGTCATTTCTGGAGCCGCGTCTGAACCAATGCGCATCCGACTGTTGAGGAGGACCATCATCGAATTAGAGTAAACCTTCGCAAGAATTTCGGAAGGCACTTGATAGTAAGACGGATGGCTTGGCAATGAAGCGAGGACAAGGTTGAGGGTCGCTACGGCAGCTGATGGACAGGGGAAAAACGATTTAGTATTGGAAAGCAAAAAAGGGAGTAACACATACCAGTGGCCGTACCAGTTTCTATCACCAGCCGAATGACCCTTTTTAACAAAACTTGGGTGTCCTTCATGCCCTCGGACCCACGGCGTGACAGCTAATTGACGGCCAAGTTTAGTACACGGAGAAGTTTGTAATTTTCGGGCAGCTTACATAGTAAGTCATGCAAACTGCTATAATTATGTCGCACAGTGCACTCCCTCCATTCCATATCTACGAATTTATGAGATCAATTCCGTGTCAAAGCAAGTCGCTTACCCCCGAGGTGATCGAGAAATGGGGGCCTAGTAATTTGCTGAATAGCACGGCGTCCTTGAGCACTACCGCTGATGCTATGGAGCCCGCTAGCTGAACGAAGGCAAGCTATCGGTTTCGTTAGTCGATATATCGTTGAACCGGAGGTTTAAATGATTTACCGCTAGGATCACTCCAGCTACCCAGTACGAGTCTGCAAGAATACTGATGCGATATGCGTAGAATGCCTCCGCCAGGAAGGCAACTGAAGAAGAGTTGGGGTGTCCATCAGCGCTGAACATTGTTAAGATCTAGGTTTAAATTTTACCCAATCCACTGATGACGGGAACGCTGAACCAGGCGAGTTCGACATTATTATAGAACGCAAAGTTCCCATAACCTGCCGCGAACACATGGAAGGCCGACATCGTGATAATGATGGTTTGGGTGACTTTAGCACGTAGACCAGGTAGACAAAGACCTTATTACGAGGCGGGTCCTTTGGGAATGCCAGATAGTACATATCTAAACACAAACTAATCAGCCTATAGACTAGGCTTATCGTAATTGTACTCACAGACTTGGGTTGACAGAACGCCAAAAAGTCCCCAGTGAAATAAGTATCCCAGGATCTATCTTTGAATGAGCGTTTTTTTAGTCTGAATCTGTCGAACGACTGACACGAGGACCTGTCCTGCAGTAGTGCGATGAATGAGAACAAAGAAACTGTAAAGAAGACCACGCTTACTTCGAGACAACGTCGTCCGGCAAGGCGGGCAGCGTCGAATTGGAGGCCATTGGAGAGAAAGGGGGGTGACACACCGCAATATCCGCTAGGGTCGCGAATATAAGCGTAAAGAGTACTAAGCTACTATAACGGATAGTCGTGAGGAGATCTCGGACATGCGCCGCTAAAAGAGACTGTGAGGAAAATCTCCTAATTACCCCGTGTCAATCGTAGGTCTGCAGCCATGACTTGACAGTTAGCACGTTGATGGAAACAAACTTGTGGAGGTGGGACCTTCTTTGGTAAGCCCCGGAAGAGCCATGTCCGGAGTTGCGTTCTCCTGATACTATTCATATCGATTATTCGTATAGACTCCTATAAGTATAAAGCATGAGGAGATAAGGAGAGATTTCCTGGAAATATCTGCGGTAGTCTTTTCCCTGAGGTAACCGTCTCGGTAGGCATAGCCTAGCGCAGACCGAAGTTAGAATCGTGATGGCGAACGAAAATACCCACAAGAAGAGGAGCGCGCCTTCTTTATTAAAATAAACTGACGGAAACTGGTGAAGTAGATCAAATGATTAAGCCTTGGTATTCGTGACAAATGTAGCAAAGGAACCATATCTTCATATTACCCCAGCGCGGTGATGGACCATGTGTCGATCGAACCCGCCTTCGAGGAACACAATGGACAGCCCAAACGCCAAGCACAGCTATTTTGATGGTTGGTTCGTAGAAAATTGTACTCTAAGCAATATATCGCTCAGGCCTTGTTTCGAGGTTCTGACTTTTGAATTAGAGGGGTCGACGTTCGGTAAGCAGGCACAAACTACCTGATGCGAGACCTAACACCTCTTAACAAGGGGTCTGTTCGGTCACGTTCGGAACCTTGTCAATTATTGATACTTTACGCCACCAACCCCGCTCAAACATCCTGGCGATCTCCAGAAGGTGTAGTTGGCCAGGTATGAGGATGGAAGTCGCGAAGGATGGATATAAGTGATGTCGGTCACACACACGAAATACAGAGATGCGTTAGAGAGCGGCCTAAGTTCCAGGTCGCGTAGATCAGAAATAAACAAGACGTCGACAGCCAATGTTCTTACGCGACGAACAGTTTACAAGCGAGGTTGTGGCCGCGGGGTTTACAACACAAAGCTCCGCGTAGACACGGTGACGATTAGCCGTCGAACAGCGAGAGACATAGGACTGGAACAACAATCGAGGCGTAGTCGCACCAGAGTGAATAACGTCGAGTTTGGGAGGTTAGGAACCACTGCAACGGAAACTGGGGATGTCAGGCAGTCACGATATATGCTCAAGACATCAAGGTTCCGGTAACGCGCCGATTCCTAACCTGACAAGAATGTAGACGGTAGAAGTGTGAGCGAACCTTCGTCGAGCATCGTAGCGTAGGCGCGAATAAGCCCCAGGTCTTAGAATTGCCGTTTGTACCTTTTGAGGTGAATCAAGACTTTCAACCTAAATTCTCCAGAGAAGAGGTAAGCCTTTTGTAACCACGAAATCTCTCACTCACTTGGACGCTACATCAGTGGACATTAGACAAGGAAGGCGTATGAGTCTCTAACTCAGAAATGATGCTGGTTGAGGACGACGCGAGTCAATGTGGCGCAGATGTGTTTACGTTTGCTTGCTACAGGGGTTATTGCCTTCTCAGGTTACCCGAAGTCGACAGTCTGAGACACGCTCACCGTTCTCTAACTCCTCTCATCCGAGTCCAACCTCTGTTCAGCTGCTGGAAGCTTAGTCTGTTCTAGTGCGAGGGGCACTTTATTGTGGACAACGTCAATTCTGTGATTCCTCTCAAGTCTCTCTACATCAATACTTGAAGTTGAAGCACTCCTGCCAGTGCGCGGTCGTTTTTTTGATATTATCATAATCACCACTGTGCTTCTCGTAGACCTGGAAATGCTTTAAACACTTCCAGTCTACGCTTAACGGTCCGCCGCGGCTGCCCTTGTCTCTTAGAGCTTCCCCAGATCGTGGCCTTTGAAAAGACTCCGTGGATTAACCTCTCTCGCTTCTCGGCATGTTACTTTGGTTTAGGATACGACCTCAACCACGATAATATCACCGACTACGGCAAGATCATGATTGAATTGGATACTTGACGTCAGGGTCTTAACGCTCTTTGCATCGTTCGCTGAATAGACTACCCGCACGTGCAACGAGTATTTGCCGACATTCATCAGCTTGCTTGGCATGCTCGTCTTCTGGTATGTTGGTCCGGACCGCCATAGGAGAATGTGTTTTTCTACTCCACCTGTATTTGAACGTCCATGATGGTTCAACGGAAGTCGTCGAACAAAACGGCCCGGGCGGTATTCAACAAAGCAGATAAATATTTCGCTGGATAGGGAGCAAGAACTCAACTGTGTGTCAGTTTTGCCTCCCAAGACCCAGGAACAATATGCTTTCCAATTCGATTGCTTTCTTTGCAGCATTACTTCAGGCTGGCGGTGTATTAGGCCATGGAAGAGTGACTAGTCCAACTCCTCGTGCTGTAAGTCTGATTACCCGTTACTAGATTTTTACTAACTGCGATTCTGGATTTCTTGATGACCAGTATGGGAATGCTGCCCTCGCTGCGTGCGGAAACACCGTTCTGACAACGTTGAAATCTGGTTCGTTTACCTCTATTTATTTTGTAGAATCTCGTGCTGATGATAAGACGAACACGCAGACTTAACTGGGCCGGTATGTACCGTCATTCCAGGCCTATCCCACACTGACTGGGTATCACTGCAATTAGATCGAGAACTCGGTCAAGAAAATCGACTCCTCATACAATGCCACGGCGTGCCATCTCTACTTCTGTAAAGGAGCTCAGGCATGATATTAATTTCCTTTTTACCAATTGAGCGTTGGTTGATTCTTGATGCAGTGGGATGATAATACCAGTAACACTCGTGTATATAAACCAGGAAGCAGCGTCAGTTTTAAGTTCGATCTCGTGGCGCACCACACCGGAACGGCGGTTAGTAAACTTTTCTCCAGTTATATAATCCAGCTGATAATTATTCGGATAGAACGTCTCGATTGTAAGTTATACCGACCATTAGCAAAATCTCCGTAGTAAATTCTCCTAGGTGGACCTGACAACCCAAACGACGATTGGATCACCGGTATTTTATTGGCCCGTATATGCAAATGACACCCTCGGTCCTCCTGACTGGCCAGCGAACGAAAGTATGCCTTTAATTCTCTGTCAATCTTCGTGTTCTAATCTAAATCATCCGTAGCTGCCTTTAGTGTTACTATCCCTACTACTCTTGGAACCAAGTGCGCGACCAAGGGTAAATGCGCGATCCAGTTTTGGTGGTGGGCGTACAGTAACGGCCAGACGTACGAAAACTGCGTAGATTTCACTACCGTCTAGGAGATGGAAGTAGGAAATGATTTTTGCGAGTGGGATAATCCCTCGCTTGCAGTAGCCTGCCATCTAGGTACATTTTCTGGGAATATTTTTCGAAATTTACATCCCATTTAGAATTGAATTCGTGAGCGCTGCGACGGGGGTTCACCGATTGACATAATGCTGATGGCAGTCATCAATTACAGAACAAGATTTATATTTAATCATTTTGACGGACTTCAATTGCTTTGAACGAAGGTAAATTATCTCGGCTGTTCAAGAGAGTAAGGAAGGAGCAATTGTATAAATTGAATTGAGTTCGAATTGAGTGCTTTGGGAAAAGACGCGTCGCGTCACGTGGCTATGTACCTTTTCCTTTTTCTCATTTCTGAAATTTTCTAGCGTACAAGGACAACATCAAATAACATGGCATGCGTTAAAGCACAGCTCCATGGGCCTCACATGAACGTCACAGCCTCACCGACCCTCGTCCTAAGACAGCCTCGCACTGCTACACCCCAAGCCCAATTATGTGGAACCATGAGGTTGCCTCGCTGGAGGAGCCTGGAGACCTAGACGCGTTGGCACAGGCTAGGTGTGACAGAACCTTTTATCCCTGTACTTGTAAGTGGTTTGCAGGCAATATATAGCAGATCCTTCCCATTTAATCACTGTTGAATGTCCACTCAGTCCGTTCTTCGTCCACGATCTCGATATTGCAAGATAGGTTGGTTGGGCGATGCCATCCACCATTCCTCGAGCGCGGGCTCGTTTCAAACCACCACTCGAGCCTAATTCGCCGCTAGCTGGAGAGCCCAGAGACGTCGTCCGATATCTTCAAACATTGCAGGACGTTCTAAACCTCACTCGAGAAATCGAGCAGATGACTGAGGTAAGTTTCTGGTTGAATTTTGAATCTCACTCTGGGTATTAACGTTCTTTTCATAGAAAAGTAATGCCAGTCAGCCCTCGTTACGACGAACGTCAGATTTATCACGTTGGATATGGGATGAAGTCAGGACTCTGCCGATCGCCACAGTACCAGCAATGGCGATTCCCGTGCAATCTTACAAGTCGTATGTCTAGTCCGTCTAATAAACTCGTGTGATGACTTGCCGACTCGTTTCGAAGAATTCTGCAGGAAATCCTTCGGCACCTTGAACGGGATACTTTGAACGTTGAGGTCGAAATGGGCTTGGACACAGAGATTGATCTCGTCTTGGACAATCTCAAGGTGCGGCGTACCTATTTCATAGCTCACTGACGTAAAAATGACGACAATTTTACACAGAAGGAAATCACTACCGCTCGGCCCACTGGCAACACGTTCCACGCAGCAGGCAGCTCTGGTAATTGTTCGTTAACTCGACATATCCTCCTTGTTAACTCATGGCTGGCTATCGTTTACAGGATTCTTCCCTCACGCCCAAAATCTTGTAATCACGGGCGGTAATTTCATAAATCAAACCCACGATACCGAGCCCCGGGAGACATCCGTAAGTCGTTCGTAAACAATCCTCCGTTTAGTTGTCGATCCTAACCACAATTCGAAATCTTTCTCAGATAAAAATCCTCCGGGCCATATATTTCCAAACCATCGTTTTATTTTACTGAGCGGGTCGCCTGAATTTCCGAAACTCAACGAGTGTTGGGGTCGAAATCATTGCTGGTACCCTCCCATGCCAGGTGGTTGGTTTCTACCCCAAAGCTCCATTGTTTCGTAAATGGATTTCAAAGCGTTCCTGCTGGATTTAAAACGTATGTCGTGTTCTTTTCTTCTAGATATAGCTTGCTCGTAAATTATTTTCGTTCTTTGGGAGAACGTGGTGGGAGAACTTGTCATACAGCGCATATTTATTACACACGGTTTCAAAACCTCTACATATCACGTCTTCTGCTTTTGTCCCTAATTATTGATAGAAAATGAAATATATCCTGTGCATTACACGCATCGTGTGCTCACGCCGCGTCGCGTCAGCCATTCCGTATTCATATGAGCAATTAAAGGCAGTCAACATTCAAGACTGCATCACTTTGCCCAGAAACTTACGATGCAGAAATTCACGTTTTTTTTTTTTTTGATCTGTGGTTTGAATCGCTACCCACAAGTAGGATTGCGAAAGCGCTTTCCATTTCCTTTTTACAACGAATATGTCATATTTTGCCTACATCCGTACGTAGCACACCAGCTGTAATGCGTGTTACCCAGAAGTCGAGGAATAGTCCGCAGGCGTCAGCGTGCCAAAACTGTTGAGATAAGAACTCCATTCCTCCAACCTACGCAAAAAAAAAATGAAAAGAAATTTTGATTAGTGTAAATCGAAAACCAAAATAAAACGGGTCACAGTCGAGATGCAGGGTGTCAATAAGGAAGTAAATAAAAGAACGCACTCGAATCCATTAGGCACACTCGACCACATTGCAATCATATCAGTCGACATCATTGCAAGCATATCACTATCCACAACATCACTCATCACATCCATATCCATGCCTTCATATCCTTGCGGTGGAGAGTAGAGGTTTATCGATTGACCCTGGGCTTCTTGCTGCTCCCCGTCGCTGCTCAGATCCATCCTCATTCCCAAATATGATGCTTCTGATTCAGGTGACAGCGGCTGCGTCGTTGACGCCTCCACTTCCGTAATATCATCAAACGTAGCTGGTGAAGCCGCGTCCATTCCAAAGTCCTGCCCAATTGAATCGAGGGGGGAACCCACCAGACGACGGCGGTGGCATCAATTCACTGGTACCGTGGCCGTCTGTTGTAGAACCGCGTCCTCCATTTGAGGTTTCATCGGATATATTGATTTCGACTCCAGTAATTTCCCAAGAGGCTGAGAAGCCAACAGCGCTGCCTTCCCGTTGTTACTTTTATTTGTCGAGACCAGTTTTCAAGTCGCGCTGCGATGACTGCGCCAGCTGCGACAAGGACAGCGTGGAGGCCTGTGTGGAGAATACGGCTCCCTGCTGCGAATATCGCTTGTCCAGCTCGTCACTAGACGCCGGCATGGACGAGGTTTCCAGATTTGACTCGGATGTCGACGCAGGTGTGGGCGGTTCGGAGCTTGACTGACGTTGAGATGGCCTGCTCGTAGACGCGTCCATTACCATTACTCTCTTCGAACCCGCAATCTTCCTCGGCCTATCGTAAGCCTGGCTCAACAGGGACACATTACTGCCGATACTAGTGGCAGAAATCGGTGGTTCCACTTCCCTCTCACGTTTGTTCACGCCTCTTGACGGATCGGGCTGGTGCGGGAAGGGTAAATCGCCGACTGAAGCAAGCTCAAATAACATATCCCTAGACATAACAACAAAAAATAGTATGAAAGATAATTAGAATCAAAAGCTAGCGAAAGGATAAAAAAACTTGAACACACCAATATTGGCCAGCGGAATTCCATTGGTTCTCAAAGGTGTTGAGCGCCTGCATGCACTTTTGTACATCCACCATTTCCCTATCGAAACTCGGCTTGAGTCCCGAGTGTTTTCCACCCCATATTTTGAGCAGCAACACAAATACAGCTATCTGTTCACTCCACCAAAATAAAATAAATAAAAACGCGTCAGTCAGCCTGGTAAGATTCAAACAGAAAAAAAGACACGTGCCTGAATATGAGGTAAAGTACAAACGCCGGGATTTCTCCGCCTCTGTATATCGATGACATGACTACATGACCTCGCCGCATTGGTGCATATAGCCAAAGAAGGCAGGGAGAGAGAGGACGTCTTGGATGGCGAGGGAATAAATGGTCGGTGGACGAGAATCTGAATATGGTAGTACTGCGCATAGAGCATGGCGGACTGATTAAAAAACGTTAGGTCTTCGCGGTTTGGGTCCCAGCGTACTAAAAGATGAGGAGTTGATGCTAGGTTAAGAAAAGGAAAGAAGGAGTAGGACGTACGATGATCAGGCACCGAATCCACCCATTTGTTCAGCGCAGAATCCAACTCCGTCACAATGTGTCTTTCCCACTGATGTCCCTCGAATCCCAGTAAACCCTTCGACTTGTTGATCGAGTACTGTCAAATCCAGCATTTCGTATTTCAACCTTAGAAACGAAAGGAAAAGAAGACGACGTACAATTGTCCTCAGAGAAAACGCCAAGATTTGGTGTAGTTTGATAGAGCACGAACGCAGTGATTGAGGAAGGTTTGTTGGGTGGTTGCTTGAAACACATCTTCGGGTCGTCGTTGTTCCAATATTCGTCGTCGCAATCTACGGGTAGGTCCAGGTCAAAGCTGCGATAAGAAGAATGTTAATAAAGATAAGATAGGAATGAAAAACCGTACTCTTCGTCATGAGTGGCACATGGTCGACCCGATGACGAACTGACCGCTCTGTCCATGCACACAAGAACCCTAATATCACGAATTAGATACAGAACAGGCAGAGAACGAAGGAAGAAATGGACGGAGGAAAACTGACGTACCAAAACGCCCGTTTCCAGAGTTCATCCTCAGGGGTATGAGCATGGTTGTTAAGTTTTCTCCGATGCGCACCTACTTCCTGCGCGAGCCGAATCCCGTTTCCCACCAAGGTCCAACAAGACTGCGGCACTGATGAGCTCTGTAGAAAATATGCGGAAAGCTATCTCAATCATTCACGGAGGTGAGCGTATCTCTTAGCACAAGAAAATTTAAAAGACATACACATATTCTTTGTAAATCATACAAGGTCGGCGGCGCCAACAGCGACATTTGCGTGATTTGCACCTGATTAAACCATTTCCAACCAGACGAATGGGAGCTGTCCACCCCGTCGAGCCGCACACGTGGGTCCTTCGAGTGCCTAGCACCAACAGCGCATACGAGGAGATAAACATACGCAAATTTCTGATCGGTGTAGTGCAACCCATCCTCGATGGTTTTCTGGAATGTCGGTCGGTGCAAGAGTGGTAGGTAATGGTTGACGCAACTGAAGTAGAGCTCTATGCAGGACGCGGCGAGATCGGATTCAGGAAAGAGTGTAGGAGTGGGTGTTGACTCGAGTGCATTTTCCCACTGGACGTAAAAGGAGCATGAGAGAAACGAAGTTCACGAATAAAATTCGCAAAGAAAGAGAACCGAGGAGCAAAGGGAAAAAAGGAACGATGCACGCACCGGTCGCCTCGACCAAAACTCCGCCCTCTGATACTTCAACTTTTGCTTCGTTGGATCCACATGAGAAGGCAACGTGCGGTTGTAATATTCGTTCTTCAGCTCGAGTGCAGTGTGTACGAGCATTACCCCGCTTGACTTTCCAGAGAAGCGATACGTCTGTTGGTCGAGCTGCAGGCGCTCGATGCTGTCGGCGAGAAGTAGCGCTGTCTCGTCGTCGTCGTCGGTCGTGTCGCGCGACGTCTCGGCGTCGTGGTTAATGTCTGGAGTAACAGAGGCGACAGCGGCGAATGTCGATGCGGAATATGGCAGACTTGGGTTGTTGTGTTCCGCGGACCGATCGTCGACTGAATTGCTCAGCTCTTCATATAAGGCATCGTCTGGACAAAGCTGGAAAGGACATCAAAGAAAGACGAATGAAAAGAAGTGAGAGCGGAACATACTCGCTTTAGAAGTCCTTCTAATTTTACCAATCTATCTTCCAGATGTCCTACATATCTTTAGTATTATCTTGAGCAGAACATTTCGTGCAACGTGTACTAAAACTCACCTTTTTAGAGGCCCGTCTGGGATGTAAGGATTTTCAAGAGATAGTCGAGATGACAGTTGATTCAGATCGCTGGAGGTATCAAACTCGTGCAAAATGTGGTGTTCTGGACGACTTGCTACTAGCACAGCAAGCGGGATGGCAGGGTCTTTGACAATGCGGCATAAAACTCGTAAAATTGCGCATTGCTTATGTGGTTCAGAGCATTCATCCAATCCGTCGACAATAATTATTCGAGGGAATGGACCTTCGTCAAAAGATGGATCATCACGACGTGCGGAAAGGATTGGTGATACAATCAACGCCTGAGCTTGATCCCACAGCGAAAGGGAGAAAACGAGAGGATTTCTTTCAACAGCTTCCTCGATATACGGTCGCGTTTCAGGAATGTTAAGGGCGAGTTGGTATGCGATAGTAGCGACGAAACGACTGGAGTTGTTCCGGTCGGGGGCAGATCGGAGGAAGAAAAAACCGGCGAGAAGTAGCTGTTGCTCGAAGAGAATTTGGGCAATCGTTCGTAGGATTGACGATTTGCCTGATCCATAAGGTCCGTTGATCCACACGATGGGGTTTTTGTAGGTGACTGCGGCTGCCCAGGTCTGTAGACTCTCAAGGATTGCGACGCGGGTTCCAGGCTGGCATTTAGGCAAGTCGGATACTTCTGCAGAATTGTGCAGCGCGCCTGTAGCAACTTGTTTCCCAAGTTTCTCAAAGCCTGGTTGGATAAATGAAAAATATGGTTAGTTCGGGATGCAGATCATCAGAGACCGCCATTTCACTTACCCTGTTTCGGCGAATGGTTGTTCACGAGAGTGGAGGTACCTCCCGTAATAAGGATATTGCTGTTGGTATACATTCAAGGTAAAGTGCGAAGTTTGGTATCGTTAAGATTTGATGTCGAAGCCTTACTTCTGTCCGTGAAAACGGTCCATTGTCAGCTGGAGATTGTTGTGACTGGAAAACTGCGACAAGTCATCATTGTTTGCTTGTGTTTGACGAACTCTGGTCATCATTTCTAATATGATCGATATATGATCTACAATTGCAAACGACTTACATTGTAACCTACGACCGCTCAGCGTATGGATTTCTGTAAGTGTAACTGGTCAAACACTGGGCTCATCGTGAAAAGTAGTATATCGTTTGGCGCACCAAGAATCATCAGTATTGATTGATCTGAATCGATTGAATGTGATCTGGATAAGGGTGCGCGTGCCCGGATTCGGAACGATGAGCGGACTGTTTTGTGGTTGAGACTCAAGCCGAGGAAGAAGTATCTCTGCGGCTTTAGTTTTAACGGGGGCAGTTCGGGAGCCAATGTCCGACCGGAGGCACCCCGCCATCAGCTTATCTGATCCGGACTTGCCGGATTCGGGTTTGATACGTCATCCATTTCTTCGCCCCAGTCCTGTTCGCTCCTTAAATGCTTGGCTGGCGCGGTATTAAAGGAGGGCACTAGGGTTATGGGCAACAGTGCTCAATACAAGTCTTCACTAAAATTCAAGACAAAAGTAGCGGTGGTTTCAATATGCGTTCCTGGTAAGTATCGGTGTTGGGAACGTGGTGGATGCGTGTTTTCGCCTCGTGAAATAAAGGCTTTGGCAGATTTTCGACAAAAATGCAATGGAAAAGATGTAGAAGCTATGTCAATATGGCACCATTAACGTTCTAATTGTCTTTCGGCTGGAGGACGGCAATGAATATCCAAGAAGAGAGAAGATTTTCCCTTGTGGAAGACTTGCAGGAATTAACTCCTTGTTTAGTGTGATGTCAATGATCGGACGAAGATGTAACGGTAATTTTGACGTATTGCGTGTTTACCCCGAGGCTGTGTGTCAGTTTACTGGTCGTTCAGGTCTTGCGGTTGTTGAACCCCTCATATCTAATGCAATTGGTGACATGGAATCTTACTTGTGTCTACCTGAACGGTTGTGACATTATTTTTTGTAATGGGCGAGAAGTGAGCCTCGAGCGCCCGTTTGCATGGTAGACGAAACAGCTGTCACAATTATGATGTTGGCATGCCTTGAGGCGCAAGGAACGAGGAGCCTCGTTTCTAGCGGGTTTGACCATCAGCTATTAATCAGTAGTGAGCTTCGTATCAGAAGACCTGAACAGGAGGAGGCTAATGAAGATGTGACGTACAGTCCTGCCTGCTTTTAGTTGATTGTACCCGGGAAATTTATCCTGTCAGAGTCAATCGAGAACGTATTGTACTTATATAGCGCGAAATTTTTCACGGGTTATAGCAAGGTCACCTCGAGCACCGTGAAAATAGCCTGCTCGCCCCACTCGCTCTCAGCTTCTTCCATACGATGTCCAAATTTGATGTTGCAACTTACAACAACTTCTACCCAATTGCGGCCGCCAACGCGCGCTTCGAAAAGCAGCTCTCTTATTCTCGCATCACCCGTGCCGAGCTTTTCTCCGAGCTTTCAGAACTTTTTCTGGAGGGCGTGGATGGAGGGAAATACGCACCTTGTCTTATCCATCGTCATTATTGTCTTAACGAAGGAGAACGCATGGTTACTAGGTCTAGAAGCACTCGCCCTTCCACGAATACATCTCCGAATATCGTCGCGGAACGCTGGTTGAAGACCGGAGAGGAAGCCGAATTTAGATTTACCGATGATCCTGCCTCGCTGGCTCCACCACCTTCGATCGCGTTCATGGCCAAGTTCAAGTCGATTGTGGAAGAAAACGGAATCGACGTATTGGGCGTCTGCTATGCTCCAAGTCCCCATGAGCTTGCACCCGGTTTCGTGTATTCGGAAACAGTCGGTCAGAGCGATCGAGAGCAAGTCGTCAATATCGTACACCAATCTTCCCTGCAAGGAAAGAAAACCTACCAAACGTCATGGGCTCCCGCTCTTAATCCGGAGGATCAATCCTTCACGATGTTATGCACTCATAATTGCATTGGATGCCTCGACGATCAGGACGACATTGGGCAGAATTTCGATATCCAAAGGGGTGTGAAGTTCGAGGCGTTTTAAGGCCCTGAGCCTGGGTCCGTAGTTGTTTAAATTAGAGTTCCATTCTGCCGTCATTGCCGCGTTCCCTTGCATGTCGATTTTTTTTAGACCAAAATCTGAACTAATCCAACACCAGGGATGTCCCAATAGTCACCAGCTATAGTCAAACTCTGTGAAGTCGGTTAACCCGGCGCCTAGGTCCGGAACCTCGGAACGGTGGTTTGTCCTTATTTACCAGCGATTTTTTTTTTCTTGAGTGACAAACGTCGGATGAATCATGATCAAACTGTTTTTGATCCAAAACTATGTGCGCCACTCGCACTTGCATACGTCCACGTTTCTGGTTTAAAGCATATAAACCGTCGATACAATTCCCCCCGTTCCAAAGCACCCAAAGAATCTCGATTTTCAAAGCTGCGGCAACTCGAACCTAGGCTCGCGAACTGTCAAGATTCTGAACGGCTAATCGTTGTTATAACCCAGGGAGATGTTCAAGTTGACGGCTGAGGGAGGAAAGGTGCAACACGATGCTGAACGAAGAACTGTCCTCCTCCTTGAAGGTATTCGTTGAATTCGTGAGTCTTCCGATTCTCTATCGCTCGGTATCCGTCCTGGCTTTCAGAGATTCCTTAGTGGATTGGCTTATACCTCTGCTTTTTTGACGCCTTTCGGGAGAAAAATCTTGATTCTTACTTCGTATTCGGCGTATTCTGCGGTTCGACTTCGATTTTGTCCATCAATTTCGCTGGAAACCAACTAGTCGATATACTTATCCTGGTCACCTTAGAATCGTGTTCGATATTCCTCTCCTAGCAGTCACACACGTCGCCTTCCATTAACCACTATCGGCCTAGCGGCAGATGTTCTTGCGCTGGTGTTCACTCATCTGTCAGTCTGGCTCCGTGGTTTATTTGCTGTGATCTCCCTATTCGCTTGGTCTAATGCCCAAATTTACGTGTAGTCTGGCTGATATTTCCTTCAACGATCTATCTAGGCAATTCACGCCGTCACGGCAGAAACAACAATCTCGCTGTAGTTTGTGACAAGCTGACTCTGATTCGATAGTTTTGTGCTTCTATGTGCTAAAAATTGATGAAATGCCGAATCGTTGAGTGCATTCCAACACGGTCTCAAAATACTCTCCCTTATTTAGAGAATCCTTACCCCACGACCTGACGTCTTTGAAGGAGTGGAATGTTAGAAAAACATTTCTCAGTGCGCGACAGAGCACCGCCTTTTGGTTGTGTTACCACTGACCGAGACGCTTTTAGGGCTCTCTAATGACGAACATGGGACAGCGAAAAGGCAAGCGGAGTGATTATAAGGCCGTGGAATTTTCGTGCCTCCAACACTCAAACCTAAAACGATCCAATAGGCTTGGTACGGAAGCTT
The DNA here is from genome assembly GCA_023014345.1 of Galerina sulciceps. NCBI lineage: Eukaryota > Fungi > Basidiomycota > Agaricomycetes > Agaricales > Galerinaceae > Galerina > Galerina sulciceps. The sequence continues at coordinate 166,619 of JAEDXJ010000016.1, forward strand.
CAAAATGCGATTGACAAGTTCAGCCTATAAATAATTACGAATATCGTCCAGCTGAGCTCCTTCTACGACTCTAAGTACTCCACAGCTTTATTTGACAACCACCTGTACAGGCAGGCTCGGACTCTTATCGGTTTACACCTTTGCGTTCATCTCGGGGAAAATTTGTTAATTTCCGATATCTCTAATGACACGAGGCATCACAAACTACTTGATCGAAAGTGCAGTCCTTAAAAGCTGCAGGTGTCTCAGAATTACTTCTCTCGCCAAATTTCGAGCCCTTCACTGCGCCGATGGAAAGCGACGATACAGCTGCACCTCAATTGCCAAATCCTCTCACGCCGATGGCTTGGCTAGCTCCTGATGTGGCTTGTCAGACCACGGTATCGATCTACATTTATGTCGGTAGCCTTGCAGTGAGTGGAATTTACGTTCTCAGTGTTATGGTAAATACACATATTGTAGGTTATGATCTGGGATCTCCTAAGCAACGTCAAAGAGGATTATATTTTGTTCACCAAATATCGTGTTGGCTTAGCTACAATCGCGTACGGTATCTCAAGGTGCACTTAATTTTTTCAAAGGTAATCGATATTCTGACGTTCATTGAAAGACTTGGGACTCTGGCGTACATCCTCGCGGCTACAATATTTGAATGTAGGCCTTATTTTCTCCGCTCGTTGCTAGTTGTAATATCTGATACCGAGCCTCACGTTAGCCGCTCCAACCGGAAATTGTGCAGTCTTTGAAAAAGTTGTTGACGGCCTATTCCCGGTAGCCGTCTCGTCTACTTCCCTTCTTTTTTTCTTCCGTGTGCGAGCCATCTTTATCCAGAACAAGATGGTGGTCGCATTCTTCGCGTTCATGTGGCTCACCGTCGTCGCTGGAACTCTGACAGCAACGCAAGGGGTCACGGGAGGCGAAATTGGGACCACAAAGTACTGCACGCATGTAAAGATGGAGCACTACATAGCCGCAGCGGCAATTACCCCCCTCATCCACGACACGCTCGTTTTCCTCGCCATCTCGTGGCGGTTAATGATGAACTCCTACATCGATCTAACCCTCAAAGGTGGGGTTCGGACTCTATTGTTCGGTGAATACTTGCCCGCCTTTTCGAGGGCATTATTGCAAGACGGGCAAGTCTACTATCTGTACGTCTCTTTTTCCATTGTTTAGAACAGGGAAACTGAGGGAATCGAATATCCAACGCCTTCACAGAACCAGTCTCTCGACCAACCTTTTAATAGTGATCATGCTATACGTATCATCCGAGCCAATCACCTATCGAACGATGCTCCCAGCGCCCAATAACGTGCTTATAAATGCCATGGCCTGTCATGTATTCAGGAAAACGAAGTTCGGCATCTTCAGAGAAACCATGATCCCAACCACTCAATTTGTCATGCCTCTTCAGTTCAATGGGAACGGGGAAAGGTCCGTTTTGGCTGAGAGGACTATCGATAAAAGAGGAGGAGAAACCGGGAGAATAAGTCAGGGCTCCCCAGACGACGTGATAGAAAGTTACTGTTCTGTTTGATTTACATCCTTTGACAGGCGATTTGACTTGATGGCTTCGGAGAGAACATAACCGTTTATCAGACGAGTTTTTAAGAGACCTATAAATCGACTGGTGAAAGGAACTTTCAGTACCGTAATTGGTCTACTGATCCCCGCAGGACGACGATCAAGTCATCGTCGGGAGAACTTGAGGTGTATGACTTTGATTGAAAGAAAGTCTTGATTGGATTTTCTTCGAGCGCGAGAAAGAATCAACCAAAAACGATGTAAGGCCGGGACGACCCCTAATTATTCTTATCCCACGATGACAAGCAGCGCTCCTCAGAACATGATGCTGCGAACGAAGATTTGTACCACCATGAGGACTGGGCAGTGAATAATATACTCAGACAATCAACTAGAGTACGAAATACGCTTGGAATTTATATATATCACGCACGTTGAAAAAGCTTGACAACTTTGTGAATTCTCAATTGCATTCAACGAGTTCGGATTTGAACGCTCCTCTTTCATCAGATCGCTCGCCATCTGAATTGAAAACTGGCATGAGAAGTTTACTGTGATTGAAAGCCAGGAGACATAATACATGAAATTTGCATGAGAGGAGTCGTCTTTAAAAGCGCGCTACAGGCAGTAAGAACGCAAAACATACCCCTGACATCTGTTCCACAAAATGTCCTCTGCTCTTTTCCCCCGTCTGGTTTTCGTCTGTTTATGCATGATTGCAGGTAAAAATACTCAGCTTCTAAAGTGTTTTTCGTCGCCCTGACTTACCAATCTTCCAGTCAAAGCATTCGTCTGCCAGGACAAGCAAGTCATTGACTCAAGTCTAATCACTACGCCATCGGGCCACACGATAACGATGGAGCAATTTAATTGCTCAAACTCAATTCCTTCGAAAAGGGAGTCCATTAGTGCTATAGACCGTCGTTATCCTTTGGATCTTGACTCCAAGAGGTCAATTACCCAATGCACGACCAGTAATTGTATCTGCGGGATCCCATGTATGCTGTTGTCCGACGACTCGGTTTTTTATCCTGACAATGACCCTCAATTAGGCTTCTTCAATGGCTGCAGGGCGGAATCTTTGCCCATGAACGCTTCGGATTGCATTACGCTTCAGAAAGCCTTGATGAGTAATCGTAAGTCTGACGTTCGTACTCCACTCCAATAACAGCATGTCATCTCTATATTAGCGGGACGAGCACCGTGATAGCAGGCGCCGGCGTTGGTTTTATTCTGGCAACTTGTGAATACTCGTTATTCCCAAATGACGGCGCACAGTTCTGCTTTGACGACGTGGTAGGTTTTCAAGCATATTTCCAATAAGTTTATCACGGTCTTACCTGTTTCAGGGTGTCGCTGCTGCCCAAGTTTTTGCCGTTTGTGGGACCACACAAGCTGGTTCATGCGCTGGGGGTACGGAACAACTGGGTTACTTCGTGAAGTATGTCCACTTCCCCTTGCCTGTTGATTTGTTTCTGAACCAAAAAAGCCAAGCGGCTCGTTGAAATATGCACGTACCGTAGGGAGAATTCCCCTTCATTCAAATACACGAATGCGCCTTGACAGTGTTATTTAATCCTTTATTTCAATGTCAATGTTAGCACGTTTATGAAGCTGATACACGAGGTCACTGCTAAATTATTTATCGGAGAACCCTCTTCTCTCATGAAGTTCGACGAGCGTCTTGTCATATCAGCAATCGAATCTCATCGTAGGGCCCACTTTCTTCGTTTTCCCAATGCTAGTCTCCTTTCCGTATCTTTGCCTCCGGTCCGCACCTCCCTCATCGCAGCATTAACGATCCAGGCTGTCAATCCGTACGATGTACCTCCCAGCCTGTCGCCCAAACGTCTATCTCGAAGAATGGGCCCTGGTTGTGAATTTCACCACGTATCATAACGCCAAGTAAAGGGTGATTTGAACCTGTAAGATGCGATAACTTTTCGAAATTGGGAAGACGACCATTGGGAGAGATGACTTACAAGTTGTTTTTAGCGTGAGCATCCAGCACGACCCTTTCCTCTCCGACCCCACTCAAGCCCACTTAGACGGCGGATTATTATTCCACTTGGGGTAAAAGTTCGTGTCCGTGTTCGCGGTTAGGCCAAATTCGGGAAAGTGGTGATGAAGGGTATCCTGAGTGATGACTGGGGTTGAGGACACCTAGAAGAGTGCAGGCGTCGGACGAGATCGAGTCAACGTGTAGAGCCCGACATCCTGATTGACGCTAAAGGGGCTTTCTAAGTGCGGCAATGGTCAATAAAAGGTGCCGGAACCATACCAATCCCCCGTTCTACAAATCTCCTCCGTCTTCTCCGACGAGAAGAGCTCCGGCTCCAACAACTCCGGCAACGCAGTTTAAAATGACGTCCTTTCGACATCGAGGCAAGACGAACGACGTCGTCGTTATTGAATGTGTCTGAGGTCGGTGCCATCTCCCTTATTTCCCCGATGCCAGGGTCATTTCCGCTGGCATTCACCCCAGCTTTTCCTCTGGACTGCACCTCCCTCGTCTACCGTATTGACAATCGAGCCCGTCAGTCCGTGGTACGCACACCCCAAATGCTCCGACCAAGCCCCTCCAAGAGGCACTATCGCTATCTGTTGGCCTTCCTTGGCGTCAGAAGATGTAAGCGGGGACAAAGCGGAAGTATGAAAAAAAGAGTACATACCTGACGCTGAAAGCTCGCATCACATGTCAGAGAAAGACTTGAGCCTGTAAGATGTGATCAGTTGGCTGGAATGGAACGACAGACATAGGCAGTGGAGGATGACTTACGGGTCACATCTTGAACACTCATAGACGTGTTTTCGAAGGTGAACAATGCTTTTGTGACCTCACCTACGAGTCTGGGCGAAATTTCTCGTCCCCCAACGACGTCAACAGCGAACTCCCCCTGAGTTTTGCACACTCTATAGTAAAGCTCGTAAAGAGAAAACACTACAAGAACCTTGAAACGAGCCTTGATCTCTGCTTAAGGCTTTGCAAGACGCCACGCGATGGAGCTACCAATTGTCCGCCTAAGACTGCCATGTTGGTCAACGACGACACGAGTTGGGTCATTGACGGTGTAAATGTCCTAGAGTCGCTTTAGACAACTTTTTGACCATGAACGAACTCGTGGCATACCCACAGGCCGCCTCTAGGAAACTGATTCCAAATGTTGAATGGAACTGAATGACGTCTGCGAGCTTCGTGAGCTCTCTCGCAGTGTCGTTTTCGACATCTGACATGCCCTACTCATACCAACGTTGTTCAGATCACTACCAAAAGACCATCAAAATGTGACGCACCTCAAAAAAAGCCGTAAGCTGTTCCACGATTACTTTTCAGGCCAAGAAACGCTCCGTATTCTTCTTGAAGTCCACTCTGTGGCTCATGATGGGGTAGGGAAAATGAAGTAAATGTGGTTCGATAGGGAGGCGTCACAAGATCAATTGCCCCATCAATAAACAGAACCAAAGATAATGCCCACTTTTGGGCCACTTTCTCGTTCCCTTTGCCCCTCGAGTCACTTGGACCGCTTGAAGTTGGCCCTTGGTATCTTCGCCCATACAACAAGAAGCTGTTTTACCAGAAATACAAGAGAATTCAGGGAGCGATTCGCGCCCAAGTTCTTGAGAGTTTGTTGGGGGAAGAGAAATGTGAACCTAAACTTGATTTGGAAAGTGGGAGTCGACCAGCGTGCTCGTTGGAGGTTGGAGGTTGAAGCTTAGCGTTTAAATGGAAAAGTCAGACTTTGTTCAATCGAACACGGGTTGCCACCGGGGCGGCGCTTATTCCGACTTTGATTATGTGGGTCCCCGAAGGTTGCTGGAAAATTCGAAGGAACAAGGGAGTAATTATATGGTCTTAACTTCCAATGAGACTTTCGAGAAATCACCACTTCACGTCTCAAGGTCTCACAGTCGAGCATGAAGTGGTAATGGATGCAGTCAAAAGATCTGTCATCTTGAAGTACAAACGACGGGGTTGCCGGAGTCTTCCTACTGCCGAGCCTCGAGGGATAATCGATTGCATATCTTTTTTGTTTGGAACCTTGTGATCGGCACAATTGCGATATTGTGTGTCCTCGGTGTGATGTATACATGGGTCTCCTGGACAGATTGATAAATATCGCACACAATTTTTGTTCTCGAGTGGAAACAGCGACCCGAAAGTGTGTCAGCATCAACCCGAGTGTTCCAGGGTATTCCAGCTCACTATTCTATCGCTATTTTCTTCACCCAGTTTATTCTAATTTTAGGCGGGCTTTGCATAGCCTCGACTACCCCAAACGAATACATAATTGACTCGAGGGCGATGGTACAAATACCAGAACCCCAGCTACCATTTTTCCTTCTACTAGCATGCCTTTCGTTGTTGGAATTGCGCTTACTAGCCTGAATGCAGGAAGCCCTATTTTCGTCGAGGTTATATCCGACGATAACGAAAATTCTAAACGTTCTTTCCCTGAACAGATAGTTGACCCGTCTAACATGATCTCGACATTCGAGAAGATCGCCGTTGCCATAGGAGGACCATTCCACGCCATAGCTTTAATTCTGCCCTCATTTCTTTCAAAAGAAAAGGCCGAAGAAATAGTGAAAGAAGCCACAGCCGCCTTTTCAGTCCGATGGATCAGGAAAATGGAAAATATTTATGCGGTACTGTATTCGAAACCATGGATTGAGGTGGACTACAAAGCGCAGTATGAGCTGGTGCTGGAGATCGCATCTGATGGGGTTACTTCGCGCCTGATAAGCACAGAGGTCGAGGAAAACTTCCGCGAGCTGGTCCTCGAAAAGGAGATCATCATCAAGACCGTTGAATCCGTCGAACTTGTCGCTGAACTTGTGGAACCAGCCTTTGCGGTGCTAAAGGAGATACCGCCTTCACCTCGCCAATCAGGCCCAAATCACAAATTTCTTATCGAAGAGCGTTCATTGAAGCGTATCTTGATTCCTCACCCAATTTCGTATTGCCATTTGTCGATGCACTGAAATCCAAACTCCAAGGTCTCACGCCTGCCGTTGAAGTCGTTGTCGAAAGTAGCGGTAGCAACCTTGCCCAATATGCGGCCGCCAGAGCCATGGAGGATTACCGAGAAGATCTCCGGTGGAATGCAGGGGAAGTTTGGATTTGCAATGCGTCTCCGCTCCGCATAGGCATCGTGAAAGCCGATGGGTTTGTCACGACAGCAATAAAGCGGCACTGGGCATTCCCCGTTAGCCAGACGTTCGCCTTTACGACTTCCAAGGATAATCAATCGACTGCAACAATCAAGCTCTTCGCTGGGATAGCTCCGAGGGTGGAGGATGACAATATAGTTATCGCAGAGCTTGTCTTAACAGGTGTAACACCTCGCCCGAAAGGTGAGCCGCGGATAAACGTCACCATGAGTGTCGAGCAGGTGGGGCGGACACGCCTAGTCGCACAGGAGGAATTGACGGATGGTTCAACCGAGGGTGGAGCAACGGCGGCCATCGAATTCGAACAGCTACTTGGAGATATGACTGCGAAGCATATAGAGAGCATTATCGAAAAACATCAAGATTTGGCAGATGGAAAGGCCGCAAGAGATCAAGAAGCAGAGGACTCTGAAGCTAAATGGTTGGGGAAGAACGTTCATGGAGACTTACCAGAGTGAAACACCATTATTAGCGCAGTCCATTGGCAATGGGATGGATTATCTACAAAATGGATTCGAGTCAGATTGTCCGATTTAAATAGATATTAGATACGCGTCCAAGAAATTATCTCCCTTCAAACAACATGGTAATCAGTCAAGCGACATATGATTCTGAATTCGGCGTAAATTTCATGGATGAAAATGACGACATCTCTGTTGCGAATGCGAGGGGAGTCGAGGCACCAGGAGGCAGAGTGGACATTATAACACTCTGTCCGCGGAGGGTTTTCCTGGCATTCAAAGACGCCAGGAGAGAATTAACGTACACTGAAGATGGAATCGTGTCAGTGATAGTAGAGTAATATTTTATGAGTGTCCTACGTTTACTCAAGGCGAAATATGTCCCCATGAATACAAAGCGCTGTGGCCAAATAGCATACTAGAAATTGTCAGAAAACTTTCAAGGTTTGAGACAACAGGTGCTTACTGTGACAAAGCACACGATCTCACTGATGCTAAGGTACTTGTCGACCGCGGTCCTAAGGCATGGTAAGAAGGTCTTACCTCGTTAGTAATCCTGAAGCAGGAGACAATATCACTGAGAGGCTTCAGACGAGTACACAACGTACCAGTATTGATGCTGAAAGCCATTAGAATAGTTACTAAGGAATCGGTCCTGAAGGAGATATAAGTCCTGACTTATATTATGATAAGTTATAAGAAACGAAGATTATTCCTCACCGCTTGGATCCAGTTCGATTTTTTTCAGGAGTAAACACAGAAATATAGCGATCAAGGTGTCGGCGACGACGGCTGACCCAAGGCTGGTGTACAGCATCGCCTAGAAGCAAAGAGAGTTAGAGGCTTTCTGAATTGTTCTTCGATTGAAAAGTGCATGTACCGCAGCTTGATTCATTTTCATATAAGTCTTGAGCGTAAAGCCTCTCGAGGCAAATCCTAAATAAGTTTGAATTGCATCTTAAAACATCCAACATTGACATGAATGAATAGAAGTACGCACCAAATCCGCAAGCTAAAACGAGTATTAGGATCTTCTTAAACAAATTCTATGCTGTACAGCATGTGCTCACCGAATACAACCAACGAGAGTGCGACCTACAGTTTCTACTCAGAAATGATGCCCGTGCATGCAGGGCTGACATACAATTATTATAGACAAAAGCCATGCCCATGCTTGTTGACGAGCACAAACTAGTAACGAGACCACACGTCAGAGTTTGGCGAAGTTGGACCCAACCCAACATACGAATATAAACTCTTCGTGCGAAGAAGCTAGACAATAAGTTTTAGATTAATTTTCCATGATATGAACAAATTGTTGAACCCGAGCCTTACCATCGAACGATAAAACCACTGACGGCCTTAGTTTTGACAAACACAACGTGCAAAACATCATCTATGCCTGGAATAAAACGTGAACAAACATAGGAGATATTATGATTACCGAGGTCGAATAAAAATTAAAGAAATTGAAGTATATATTATAAATATATTTTACCATTTGTTGGCGGAGGTAAATCAGAAGAAGTTTGAATTGAGAACCGTGAACAGAGGTTTGAAGATATGATAGAGAAATTTTAAATTAATCCTGTGAAGATATTTTAAATCCCTTCGGGATTTGATCCGTGGATATCGACAGAAGATATTTTGAATCGCGGAGGGCGGGGTTACTATATGGGGACTGGCTGCTGGCAATGACGACGAGGTCGAGATTGTGTACCCAGCGGCCGTACGCCGTCCTGTCGGTGTCCAAGGATTCACATACTGTACACGCTGTCGGAACAGTGGGTATATACTACGTTTAAATTACAACGACCTAATCAGTAAGCGACGACCCTGCTGCCGACCCAAACCACATTCCCTGCCCTTCCCACCATGCCGTTGCTGATGCTGCTCCGCCCCGCATTCGAGCAGCAACATATTCAGCGGCAACGCCAGAGTTGCTGCTGCTGCCGTGCGTCATCTCCCTCGCCGAGCTTGAGCAGCGACAGGTCCGAGATGAGGGAAGGCGAGTTGAGGGGCGGGTTGAGGGGTGAGAGAGAGGGGATTTGAAAGCGAGAGCGGCGCTGGGGAGAGAGGGGGAAGGAGTAGCAAAACGAGTCGATAATACGCATTGTACGGGTTTCCACCTCCTCCGCCCCGCGTTTCGGAAGCAGCAGTGAGTTCGGTGCTGCTGCTGCTTCGCGTTGTCGTCGTCGCACAGTGTTCGAGTAGCAGCAGTATCGATACAGAAACTGCTGCTACCGCCCTCCTCGTTGTTTCGGTTACTTCGCGTTCGAACAATGACGATGACGACGGGCTGCTGCTGGCCTTTCGCGTCGGCGACGCACGTGTTTGAGCAGCAGCAGCAGCCCTGGTGCTGGTGTATGCGTCATCTGGATCCAGGGTGAACGAAGAGGTGTTTCGAGAGTCTGAAGGCGAAAGCGGCAAGGCGAAGGGGCTGGAAGGGTGGTCAGCGGTAAACGGGTGAAGAAATGAAAGAAGCGGAACGAATCGAAAACATCGACTCGTTCCACGACGCACCGAACAGGTCTCTCACACATGGGTCTCGCCTCGTCACTCCGTATCCCTAGCTCAACCCAGGTCCGTTCGAACGTCGGCCCACAACCCTCAATGGTGATGGGGGGCTCACGACGTAGCTCGAATTCGTTCGCGGCGAGTACTTAAGACCTAAGCACAAGAGAGGTGAGTGAGGTTTTTTTTAAAAAAAGCAGCCATTAGGGTCGTTCAGAGTAGGCCGGTTGGATCTCATTTGAGGTTCATTTGAGGTTCGGTTGGAATTTCAGTTGAGATTCGGCAGGCGCGGCAGGCGTGCGCCAAATCCAAATGGGCGAGTTCAACTTTGATCGTGGTTGACCAACTGGAAAGTTCGGCATCAACGGCCGTCGGAGTTTCAACGGACTAATTGAGATAACCAAATCGTTATCAAGATATGACCGCCGTTACAACGTCTTGCACACTCCAAATACCCGATGCCTACTCGAACGGATCGACAACTAGCCGCCGACGCCCTCCATCGTGCTTTTCTTGTCAACTTCGTGGCAGATCTGGAGAGCAGAGAGCTCGACTTTGAGTCAGACTCGGAAGATGAGGATGAGGATGAGGAGATGAGTAGCTCTTCTGAATCCAGCTCAAGCTCGTCATCCTCATCGTCGTCGTCTGATGATAGTGACGATCCTGAGTTTATGACACCTTCAGAAACATATGTTCGGCACATGGCAAATCTGTATTCAGAGCGCTACATGGCGGAGCGGACTAAAATTCCGAAGACACAAGAATTTATGCATTTATTACTTAGGGACTACAAGATTAATTACCCACTCATTTTCCGATCATACTTACGCATCGACTCGGACTGTTTTGACGACTTGGTAGAAGCCATACGCGATGACGAAATCTTTCACAACAATTCCAACAATTCCCAGATGCCAGTTGACGAGCAAGTTGTCATCGCGCTATATCGTTTTGGCCACTATGGGAACGCCGCTAGTCTCATGAAGGTGGCCCTCCAATTTGGAGTTGGTTTTGGGACAGTCCATCTTGTTACCACCCGTGTCCTCAAAGCTTGTTGCTCAGAACGATTCCGTTCATCCTCAGTCCAGTGGGCAAATGACAGAATGAAGTCAGAGGCGAAGGACTGGGTAGAAGCCAATTCATGCCCAGCATGGCGGAATGGGTGGTTAATGGTTGACGGTACACTTGTTCCTCTTTTTCGTCGGCCCGGTTATTTTGGAAACGTCTTCTTTGACCGAAAATCAAATTATTCACTTAACGTTCAGGTGAGTGTTCTCACCGCAATATTTTATTCTCTTGCACAAATTCCTCATACTATACTTGCTGTAGCTTGTTTCTACACCAAACTGTGATATCATCGATTACTCAGTTGGCCTTCCAGGAAGTCAACATGACGCGACCGCATGGGAGGAAACACGGACATGTCAACATCATTCCCAACTTCTGGCTGATGATGAATGGGTTTGGGCCGACTCCGCCTACCCATTGAAGTCATGGTGTCAATCTCCTTACAAGAAGTATGCATCCTTCTGGAATGTTTTTACTGTGCTGACTTTGCTCTTAGGCCTGAAAAACTTCAACCAGAAAATGCAAAATACAATTACTGTCTTTCGGCTGTTCGTGTACGCTCGGAGCATTGCGTTGGGTATCTCAAAGGACGTTGGGGGTCATTAAAAGGGTTACGAGTTTCAATAAAGGGCGAAAAAGGTATCCAGTATGCAACACTCTGGATAATTGCCTGCATTCACCTCCATAGCTTCGCATTGCGGCACGAACATGGAGAGGATTTGTCACGCAATTAATTCTTTCGAAGCGGGCGAAAGTATCAAAAAAAACAGCGACATCTCGAGAGGAGGTGGAGGAGGGAGCGCAGGGAGCGTATGGCTCAGGAAGAAGGTGTACTGAACAACGATGACGACATCGAATTACTCCAGGGAAGGATTAAGAGGGAGGAACTAAAAGAAGAATTGCTCGAATACATTAACTTCTAGTAATTAAATCCTGACATCAACGATGATAAAAATGATTAAGTAAGTGAATTAAAAGGATGGTTAGGACGAAAAGAATCTAAATGGACGTGATCTGGGAAGTGGAATATTTACGCAAGGTTAGGATCAACCCCATAATGAGCTTGCACTGGATACGCAGGACCAGCAGGATGACCTGGAAGAAAGTCTGGCCCATGTCCTTGATAGTGACCAGGGCCTGGAACGACGGCAGGATGAGGTGCGCGGATTTTCTCCAGTTCCATCTGATGCTTGATCATCACGATATCGTGTTGTCGTTGTAGTGCAGCCTGATGGTCTTGATGTTTCATACGAGCAATCTCAAGTTCATTCCGACATGAGTATTTGGACTTTGAGCGACGTGTTTTTTCTTTCTGCTTAACCTCGATGATTTTAAGGCGTTGTGAACGATCCTCAGTCGCCATATCATTTATCTGATCCATGATAGTCGCCTTTCGTTTTGTGCCACGGGGGTTCGATGTTGATGGGGTTTCGGGGACCGGAGCAACCTTTCTTTGCACAGGGGTATGGGCAGGAGCAACGGCAGCCAGTTCAGGGGACGAGGAACGGCTACCAGGCTCACTAGATTTGTCCTCATCCTCCAAGCCATCCATTTCTTCATCGTTGTCATTAGCAGTACTAGTACCATCATCATCATCGTCGTAAACAAGATTAGGTGCGTTCCCAGACTCAGACTCAGATACGCTCGGCGAACGCGCAGTACGGGTAGGCTTTGCACGTGAAACTCTAGCCAACTTCTGTTTAAACGAAATGTTGAGCTGAAATTTTTCAACACGTATTTCTCCGGAGGTGAAACACACCTTCGACGCTGGCGTCGCGTCTAGAATACTGGTATCAACGACTGTCTGGCTATTTGCAACCGCAGTACGGTCGATGGCCGGATTCGTACCCATCAGCTTGTTCAGACGTTTGTACCACGGAAACTTGAGTTTTATGCGATCTGGAGAACTTATATCAGCGGAATATTACTATATTGAACAATTTCACGTACCCCAGATGTTTGCGAGCGGAGACTCAGCATCTATCTCATCCGTCTGATCATTTTCAACCAAACCCTGGCCAGTCTGACCAAGTTCCTCCCGATGTTCGCGATATGCCTTTTTTAACCTATGTGGGCATGAGAACAAGTGGTCCTAAGAGAGAAAGAACGCCTACATACGCAGAAACGCGATTGCAGATAACGTTGCAAAGCTTTGGGAGATCTTCTTTGGTGAAACTCAAGTCAAGTTCGAGGTCCGAAAGGTCGACAAGAAGCAAATGTTCTGCGACTTCGCTGTGTATATCTGCGAGGGTCATCCCACCAGTGGTAGGATTAGTCCCTGGTTTCTTCGAAAACCCAAACGCCTGTCGGTAGCGCGGACTCTCTTCGATGATAGTCAGCAGGCGGTCGGTCAGAGGGTGGAAGTTCTTCCGGGCCCAACTAAGTCAAAAACGGTAATTTAGCAGTAGAGAAACTGAGTAAAACCGAAGCAACATACTGAACAGCAGGCGCCCTCTTTGGCTCTTTGCCCCTTTTGACTGTTTGCTTCGCAGGCTTGACGGTTTTCACGGGCTTGACAGCTTTTGCAGGTGGGTTCTCCTTCCCCTTTGATCTCGGGGTAGGTGGGTTTTTGGCCCGGCTTCCTGCCTTCGCCTTGATGGCCTCGTCAAGGCGGTCCTTCAAAATTTGCTTCTGAGTGGGCATGACAGCAGGATGGGATGAGCAATACGACGACTGAAGAGGAAGAGGTGGTCCAAACATGACAGCACACGTCTCACAAAGGTTGCGTTGAAACTCCGACGGCCGTTGATGCCGAACTTTCCAGTTGGTCAACCACGATCAAAGTTGAACTCGCCCATTTGGATTTGGCGCACGCCTGCCGCGCCTGCCGAATCTCAACTGAAATTCCAACCGAACCTCAAATGAACCTCAAATGAGATCCAACCGGCCTACTCTGAACGACCCTATTAAATATTAAATACTTGAGAATTTAGATAAGAATCCCTCGACGAAAACGATGCGGTCACAGTGAGATGGAGTGAAGCAAGGCTGTGTGAAATCGTGGAAATGATTTCCATGATTTCGCACGGTCAGCGCACTTGTTGTAACTACCCACTGTTCCGACAGCGTGTACAGTATGTGAATCCTTGGACACCGACAGGACGGCGTACGGCCGCTGGGTACACAATCTCGACCTCGTCGTCATTGCCAGCAGCCAGTCCCCATATAGTAACCCCGCCCTCCGCGATTCAAAATATCTTCTGTCGATATCCACGGATCAAATCCCGAAGGGATTTAAAATATCTTCACAGGATTAATTTAAAATTTCTCTATCATATCTTCAAACCTCTGTTCACGGTTCTCAATTCAAACTTCTTCTGATTTACCCCCGCCAACAAATGGTAAAATATATTTATAATATATACTTCAATTTCTTTAATTTTTATTCGACCTCGGTAATCATAATATCTCCTATGTTTGTTCACGTTTTATTCCAGGCATAGATGATGTTTTGCACGTTGTGAAATGAGAGGACACAATTCAACGATGGATACAAACTGCAACCGACCGTAAAGTATATTTGAACCAAGAAGCTCCTGATACGAAAATGAGGGCTATCACTAGGAGTCGGAGGGTTAACTTACCAAGTGGGCGACTCAAGGACCACAAAATTTCCATAGTTTGAGATCAGATAAAAATAGAGGCCGTGAGAGGTGAGTGCAAGGTGGAGCGTGTCGATAACCCTTGAAATAAATACGTTTAGCGTTCGCCTCTGCACCGAGCATCGTTTCGACTCGCCAGAGAAACCACACCTGTCGACCGATATCAGCATTACAGGTGTTGCAGGAGACCATAACTTGCCATAAATTTAAGAAAGGGCCATCGTTCTTCGAATCATGGAAGTAAAGGAATGTTTGGACGCTGGTTACGCCGTTGAGACTGCAATCGAATCAACAAGACAGTACGAGATGGAGATAGAAGCTTCGAGCAGCATTAGCCATACATAGCCGCAGCCAAACTTCCCAGGTAAGCGGCTCCAAGCGTGCTGTCGAGTTCGTGCATCATTATGAGATTCGGTGGGAAGAATGAGAAACCGCGACTGACGAGAAGTACATCGACAAGATATTCCTGAGTAATCCATTATATAGACGACCAGAGGAAAAGCCAGATGATCGGAAATAGTCGATTGTGAATTAGAAGACGCTAAGTGGCGTACATGGCACACGGAGGTCTGTGAAAGACGGCAAGTAGCTCTCAAACCCGAACAGACACCTGGACCTATCGAAGCTGAACCAAGTAAGACTGTTTCCTGTAAAGTATTGCATGTGCTATCACCAATGATGAATCGGCTTCTCAGATGGTAGGGAATGATTAGACTTGCCATGACGTATGCTTTAAACCGAAGGCGCATCACCTCCATCACCGTAGTATCAAAACTGGTCGTTGGCTGCCTTTAAAAATCGATGACAGGCAACCCCCTATCTGTGAGAAGAAAAGTTTTACCTCGGGGCTTCAAGCTTCAAGTTCGAGTTGAAGTTCTGAGAGTCGAAGAAGCCGAGGTGAATTACGATCTTGTTGACCTGACTGTAACGTTGAATTAACCCTGGTACACCGCAGATATTCAAAAAGAAAAATGTATTGACGGCGAGGTGACTCCGTATTCCGCAACGCGTCTTTTTCCTTCGTCGTCCGACTAGCGCCAAGGGAGACTATCGGCGTTGCTACTGGTTCTAGATTGGTAGGCGGGTCTCGTGTTCGAATAGGGCACCCTGTGTTCAACGGAACCCGAAGCGATTTGGCGTATACTGTCAATTGCGGCAACGTTAGACCTAAATTCTTGCAAGCAGGTGTATTCGACTTACATATACTCAGAACGAAGTACAGCGCCATAAAGATAGAGTGGAACCGTTGAGGCTGGGTTTGCGTACTATTAGGAGCCGCAAAGAATCTGATAGCGTACAATAGCGGGAAGGCGGAGGAAACGCATCGCAGTCTGCAAGTGCTCGGAGTTGTCAACACCAATGTTGTAGATGAACATTGCACCCACAACAGTTCGACAGAAAGGGGAAAACAGATAACTTATCGGGGAAGGGAATAGTTCCAGTATGTCCACCGTATTGAGTTCACGCAGTGCTGAGAAAGTAGCACGACTTACAGGAAAGGACAGACACTATGCCGAGACGAATTCAAGTCCTAAGATGAGTTTGGATCCACGGTGCAATCAATGAGCTGAATGGGAAAAAGACAGGTATAACGGAGAATTGACAAAATATGTTAATCTCAAGATACCCAGTAGTAGATAGCGAGTCAAGTGAATGTGAAAGGAAGAAGAGATTACGAGACTCAGACTTGGCGAATGAGGAGGCGCACGCCCGGTTTGGAACCCGGTTTGTTTGTACATGTTGTTTCACTGCCAATGTCTTAGCCATAATGGAAAATCAAATTTCCGCAACAGATAAGCTGCTGCTACCTCTAGTTTCTGCCCAAATCAAATAATTATTTAATTCTCCTGGGGTCCTCAGCGGTGAAATTTCGAAATTCGCGTGTATAAGACAAAATGTCCTGAAGAAAAGGGGTATTAAAGGCAAAATTAAAAAAATTAAAGCCAAGGCCCCCAAGTGCATGCTTATAGAGACGTGTAAATGTGTTCACTAGGCCTAGGAGAGGTGTGAGGAACGAGAAAATTGGTATTTAGTTTTGCTCCGCCAAAACCTAATTAAGCCATTACGTAACACGTGGCTTGGACGCGTCGAGAGACCTGGTATCGTCAACAAAAAAAGCCCCTCACCTACATATACCCCATATACCCTCCTAATCTCACCAATAATATACCCTACATACCCTAATGGCACGAGAACAGACAAAACGACGCGTATTTGGAAAGAAGAGCTGGAAACAAAAGAAGACAAGCTCCAAAAACCTAGAAAAGGCCCATGCTCATCAGCCAAGAAACCCGTTCCAAGAAAGGACAAATACAATCCCTGTACAGTCACCTACCAAGGTTGTGAGAAGGTTGAGAAGTGAGAACGATGATCTTCGGAAGAAGGTCAAGCAAGCGACCCAAAAGTACTGGAATGCTCGAAGACGAAATCATCGACTAGAACAAGCAGCTGCAGGACGGAAGGTTGACCTTAAACAGGCAAAAATCGATGCTACTCGCCTACGCGGGGTTGTTCATATGCTCGGGAAAAAGTTTGAAGACTTGAAGGCTACTGCCGACGAGACCACTTCACTTTTGCAGGCAAGAGTTTAATCCATCTTGCAGAATAGAAGTCTTACACGCCACATTCTATAGGCTAGGATTAAGGCACTTATGGAGGCGCAGAAAAGCCTTACCTACACTCGGGTGATCCTGTGGAAGAGGTGTCGGCGTCTCGAGGCTGCAAAAAGAAGGCTGAAGAGGAAGCTTCATGAAAGGGCAAGCAAGCCATTCACCTTTCGCATGATGCACAAAGGGCGTTACACACCAGCAGCACGTTCTCTTGCACGTCTCATGGTTTCAACAGGCACTGCAGAGGCGAAGGTTGGTGCTGCCTTAGTGGATATCGGAAATGCCCTTGGGGTTACCGTCAATCGACGGATGACAAAGCGTTCAGTCCAACGCTGCATGATAGAGCTAGGAGTGGCAGCTGACATACAACTTGTGTACGAAATTTTGAAGTCTGGAAGTAAGTAGCCTTGCACCGTCTCCAAATAATCAATCAGTAATGTTTTGAACAGAAATAACATATAGTTCCGACTCTACCTCGCATAAGCATGTCGAGTACGAATGCCGGACCATTGCCCTGGAAGTTGTTAATTATTCGGATTCATCCGCCAAACCAGAATGGAAGTCACGTACTCTCGGTATTGGCACTTCGATAAACCATGCAAGCCAAACCCAGGTCGATGGCTTGAAAGAACGCCTCCGAGAGCTTGCAGAAGTTTTCAATAACAGCGATCTGGCCAAACGTGAAAACCTACATTTTGAACCTGACGACTTTGCGTACCGTTTGATCGGTACCAGCGGAGACCACGCTGCTGACCAGAAGAAGAGCCACGAAATTCTTCGAATTTGGCGACTTGAGGTTATTCTCCAGCGCCTCGGCGAGGAAGCACTTTACAAAATGGATGTTGGTCGTGTTCTTGCTACCTTAATGTTCCTGAAAAGGCAGCAAATTGAATCTTATGGTGGTCAGAAGGCCTGGGACGAGCTGTCAGAAGACGAACGAGCAGGTGCAGATGTTTTAATCATCCGTGAAATTGGGAAGCAGGTCTTTGATGCCATGCCAAAAAAGGATCAAGATGACCTTACACGCTTCATCCGGACTGGATGTTGCATGCATAAAGACCTGAACTGCGTTAAGGGAGGGGTGAAGGCAATGGCAGAGATGTGGATCAAGTCAAAAAAGATCCCACCCATTATTCTTGCGAATAAAGACAATGCGGCTGTACTTGCAAACCGAACTGCTGGCTCTGAACCCACCGCGGCGGAGAAACGCGCAGAAGACATCTCAAAGCGCGGTGGTGTTCACGCAACAACCCTTGCGGGGATGATCTTTCGAAACAAGGATAAGAAAAAAGGGCAACAAGATACCTACGTGTGGTATATGGAGCGACACATCGGGCATCACGTACCATTTCCAGACGTCAGCAACACGCGATACGGCTCGCATGGCGAAGCGGCAGCGATTATTCTGGTGTATCGAGAACATTTTCTATCTTTCATGGCTGCAATCCGAGACGCAAAAGATAAACCTAGCGAAACAAATATCGAGAAAAATTTTGCTGCAGCTATCAAGGACATACCAACTCTTACGGAACTTTGTGTTCTGGCTCTCTACCACATTGCTGTTTCCCGACCTTTCATGCAGCACGTCCGGACACACGACAACATTTTGAAACTTCGTAAATTCTTTGAGAAGAAAGCCTCCTTCCTCCGAGCAATTATCGAGAAACCGTCACTTTGGACCGGCGACAACATCTCTCACGAAAATGCACGCCTAGACGGACAAGAGTGGGATGAATTCTCAATAAATGTGCTATCAGCAGTCAAGGCTTTGCAACCACGGCTTCCTGACCTTAATAATGCCATCGTCGCCTTTGTGGAGGGTGCTCGGGAAACCTTTGTCGAGCGTTTCTCCGACGAGTTCAAAGAGGGCAACGGAATTGACTCATTGACCGAAAATGAGCTCAACACCCTCTACTTCTCCTCGACAAACGATTTAAATGAGGGAGGCCTAGGCAGCTGGCGGCGCGGGCAAGAGAGACGACCAGCAGAAACCTTGCAGAAGTTCAATGCAGGTTTTATGGGAAAAAGAAACGAGACCGAGAATTTCATTTCGCATAAACTCACCGAAGAAGCGGACCACGTTTACCTCATGCAAACGGCACGAAAACGGGATGCGAGTGGATATCAGAAAGCCCTCAAGGCTGCGCAAATTCGAGCGGACGAGGCCAAGATCGCCGAGAACAGGCAAAAGGAAGCACAACGAGGAGAAAGGCTCGAAAAGCAGGCAAGCATTCTGTTGGAGGCAGTCAAGTCCCTTGCCCTCACGGATGCTGAGATAGACGGTCTCAAGAACGAGCAACTCGTTCTTCAGCTTGAATGTCATCGTGAGATAGAGAAGCGCCAACTGACAGTTGACAGCGGGAATCGCGATGACGGCGGTGATTCTGAGAACGTTCCGGTAGAAAGATTACCTCTCAAGAGTCACATGAAGAACAAGGCCCAGAGAGTCCCAGAGTTGAAGAAAGCTGTGGCGAGGTTTCATACTCGAGGTGATACAATAGACTCAGCATACGAGTTACTTTCTCGTGCACTGGAAACCCTCAAACAAACACAAGGTGATCACTTATATGAGTCAGATAACGATGATTTATAGTTTTTATTATTTTATACACTATTTTTGAGTTTTACCTACCTACCTACCACTGTTCTAGACTACGAATACATCTATAATGCGTTTGGAAGTTGACGAGGCCGACATTTGGCAGTTTTGAGGTGGCTGTGTAATGACTAAGCTGCCGCATCCATTTGCGGACGGTGCGCCTCCTCATGGCGAAACCGAATTCAACGTTCACGTGATTGATTGAGTCACGGACGCGTTACAGACGCGTTTCCTAAATTGGATAGAGCTTTTGATTTGCAAAGAACGCCACGCTTCTTGAGGCCATAAAACCTTGGGGGAGGCTTTGATCCACCAAAGCTATGTATGTCGTAAGTATGGAGCTCGTGTAGTAAGTCAATACGACGTAAATAACCAGACAAAATTCCTGAGCGCCTGGAAAGGACGGGGTCACTGGGTCACATTAAATGGTCGTTTTGGAATCTAGTCAACAGCTCCGGTCATTCCCTCGGCGTCGACTGATAGAATCAGTGTCTCGTTTTATTAGTCACCGCTACCGACGCTGATATGGCACATCGTGGATAGGTCAGGGAAGAACTCACTACTTCAGCTTCTACTTGACACTCTAAGTTCCTTTCTTATGTGTATAGCTAGGCTAGATTTCAGGGTTTAATAAGTGTGACTTTTAAAAGAAGTCCGGTCTCGTGTACAGCGGGCGGACAGATACCACTAAGATATTTAGGCTTACGATGTGTAGACCATAAATTTTATTTGTTATCTTTTCATCTCTTTTTTGCAGAATTTCGTGGGCAATTCACCATTCAAGTGGTCTCGCACCATGGAGGGTCAGTATAACTATTCGCTTAGTACAGATAATACAGTGGAAGTTAAACAGTTATCCAGCGGACCATTGCGATGCATCTGTATGAAAAATTTATCGCGAATTTACAATAGTGTTGTTCACAGTAGCATTTTTCGCTTGTTTTTCTTCCATTTTTCATTTCGTTTTTCAGGAAAAATGAGACGGGAAACAAGGTCAAAAATGAGTCAAAAATAGAAAATTTCTGAAAAACAGCCTCGCGACTTGTTTTTCATGATTTTCCAGTTTTTGATCATGTTTCTCATCTCATTTTTCGGTGCTGCATGTCGAACTCCGATTTCACGACCTCACCGACTTCCTTTCCTCCCACCATCATGCTCATCCCGTTCCACGTCCCACTACATGTTCCACATCAACATCAAACCTAACCCGCCACACCGCCATGACACGAGAGGCCCAAACCGCAAGAGAATGCACCAGGCTGTCCCGACTGCCGCCGTCCACCCAATGTGAGCTAAAACACGCGACAGTGAACAAGGGACGGCAAGGAGAAAGAAGCCAGGACGACCAGGTACGTGGCTAACCACCACATACGGCCCCATCTAATCCCCACTACCCCTCCTGTTCAGGATACGTCAATGAAATCCACGACGCCGTCAACGCGAGCAGTCGTCAGCTTCAAGTCACCAACAAACATGATGACAGCGGTACGCTACTCCTGCCTCTAGTTTTGTTATAGGACGGCCACCACTCGTGTATGGCCCAAATATAGCCCCGCTACGGTCACACCAGGCACTTGTCTTTGCTGTGTACCCCAATACTAACCCGTCTTTCCCGCAGGCAGACACTGGACGTACTGAATTGTGCTAACGGCGCTGTGGACGGTGAATAGGGAACAGTATGGGGAAGGAGATGAGGTCAACCAGGTATGTGGCCGACTACTAGTACCCATACTGACCTCTAACCCTCGCCGCCGCTCTCGCTTTCAGTATACGTCGACGACATCCACGACGCACAGGGTCATCGGCTTCAAATAGGGACCAAGTTCGACGACAGCGGCACGACGCTCCTGCTACGGTATCACCAGGAGCATGGTCCCCTCTCTGTAGCTCTTTACCAATCTCTCTGTCCCATAGTTGGCGACGGCGCAGATTGAATCACGCTGACGGCGGGGTAAGCATTTGGTATCTCAAGGAACATCCCACGTGTATATGTATATGTTGTATTAGTTCATTAGGGTATATATTAAAAACTTACTACCATTGGGGTGGATTTGACAAGGAGTAATTTCAATAAAATGACTTAGACTGAAATTCTGTTTTTCTGACTTCACGGATAGGGTCTTGGACTCGCCGGGAACCAGTTTAGAGCTGAGTTGAAAGGCTGCCGCCATGCCGGACAGTTCTCCAGTTCGTTTTTCATCTGTTTTTGGCCTGTTTTTGGCCATTTTACGAGGGGGTATGCTCACAGTAGGGGTGTTCATGGTAGCGTTTTTGGGTCGTTTTTGGGCTGTTTTTCGGTTCGTTTTTCGTTCGTTTTTACCGCCAACTTGAAAATCCTGGCAGTAAAAATGAACGAAAAACAAAATGAAAAATGACCGAAAAACAGCTACTGTGAACCTCTAGGTCAGGAAATCCCTCAAAAACGAGTGAAAAATGGCATCAAAAATGGAAAAGACGCGATTCGGCTGTCCGGCTGGGATCAAAGTCCGCTCTCAAGGCCTGTCTAGGGATTAATTTCACTAAGTCCAGCGTCTTAAGCCCAGTGAAAATCGACTCTATTTGTAGCTATTTCATTCTATTGTCCTTGAATTTAGGGTGTTTCGCACTGATTTCAAATTCAGTAAAATTGCTGTAAATCGTAGCAAATAGGTGCTCAGCACTGTTTAACAAGGCGAACATATCGCTGGAGATCATTTTACTTCGATTTGAATGTGCCGGCTGCGCTTAATTCGCTACACATGTTCGGCAATCGCCGCAAATAGGGTCGATTTTCACTGGGTCTTAAGTCTGGCCTCGGGGGAATCTCGTAGTGTTCGTTTCTGGGGAGTCACATTCTGTACTTCAGAGGTGATTTAATGGCCAAAGTATCATATTACAGCTGTATTATAAGAGAAAATGACAAAGACTACGATAAAAACAACCACAAAACGCCGAAAAACTAACCAAAATTGCGGTGTTGTCGCCTCCAACCAGGTGACAAGGTCGTGGTCGTACCTGTAGAGACCAAAAGCAGAGATGTGGGGGCCGTCAAGGTGTAGGGACGATGGAAGGATAGCGAGGAGCACAGCAACTGAGTCACAGCATACCGAACCCGTTTCCAGCCCGCTCATTGCTCCGAAGGTGCTCGCTAACACCTGCTCATCTTGTTGATTCGGCTTGTTACAGAATAGAAAGGGAATGTGGTTCGTTTGGAAGCGTCTGTCCTCGTTCAGAGCCTTTCTGCATAGCTCTTCATGAACATTCCGCTCGAGGAGGAGGAGGAGGGGGCCATGCAACCGCTGGCTGTCATCGTGAGCTAAAAGTATCACATGTATCTTACTGGAAGTAAACTCACGGATTTGTTCCAACCTTGGGCGTCGAGGACAACCTGCGGACGACGTTAGGTAGAGCGTGGAAGGTGGGAGGAAGGACAGCAAGCTGACAGCGAGGCGAAATCAGTGGGGTAGACACTTGAGGCGGAGATTGAAACTAGCACAAAAAACGAGAATGAAAAATGAAGTGAAAAATGAGACGGTTCACGAAAACACCTCTCGAAGTTGTTTTTCGTGATTTTCTCATTTTTGGACTCATTTTTGATGTCATTTTTGGAATGGGAAAAACGACTGAAAAATGGAACGAAAAACGTTACCGTGAACCGCCCTAATGTAGTCGCTGTCGTAATATACGTGTAACCGAAGATATTGAGAAACTCTTGTCCTTGCTTCAGGTCTAGTATTCATTTCTGATGGTCGCATCACTGGACCTCACAAATAGTTTGTCTAGCGATACAAGAGGGAGGGATTTGATTTGTCAATTGAAGTAACCACGAAACAAACTACTGTATCCCTTCAGATTCGGCTATCGAGTTGTGGGTGATCGACTTCAACGGTGTATTCTTACCTCAAGCTTGCTTGACATCGGTACGCTCAGTGTCAATTTTCTTTCTCACTGTCGGTGTAATCGCATTACACGTCAAGTGTCGCCTTCACTCCTCGAGGCGGAGTGAAATCTAGTTTTGGTCAAAAGACGAAGCAATAGTCGGAAACGCGGCCAATTCGGAGACACTCGGGCAAGTACAAGTCAAGTGCCTCGAAGGCACTTGGATTTATGTGCCCTGTTTTTTGCCTCCGATGTAATAAATTTTCTCAGCAATTGGCTGACTGAAGAGATAAGCTCACCGCGAGGAATTGGTCGCCGACAATGTCACCACGAGGGTGTGCTTCAGGAGATCAAATACTTGATGGGAACAGCATAATCATCAACAAGATTGGCGCTGGTTTTAAGGCGCTGGTAAAGAAATCAGCCTGAAACTATGGCTAAGGAAGGAACGCGAAAAGGCATACAACAGCACCAGTCGCGTTTCGCGGCGTCCTATAATTAGGTGTAGGCGGTGCCCTGTATCCTCTACGGGGACTTTCACGTTGCTTCGAGATGAGAATTCGTCAGACGACAGACCCGCGACGCATTGTTCGCAATATCTAACTTGATATTGTTCTGATCAGTACCCGAAAGAATTAAATGAACCTCTGAGGCCTACCTTATCATCTCCTGCCCCGCTGTCGTTATTTCTTTTTTGATCAGGGCGTGTGATTCGCGAGGCGCGGTACCCTCTACTTTTGGCCGCCTTCTGTAATTTTACTAGCACAAGCCAATGTCTGTGGCTATAATTCCTATGCTCATGGTCAGAGTATGAACTCCAGAAGATTATGCGTCACTCTCACTGTAAGGAATAGTTGCAAAATTATTTCTAATCCATTGAAGCTCTCTGACGACAGTAAGGGGATTGCGAAATTGTTGAGTGGTGAAATAGTGGACGCGTTGAGTCCAAATGAAACAATCGTAACTGATCCGTGGAGCAAGGGATTTTGATCTGTAGAAGAGCGTTAAGCAACCGAAGTGATTTCGAAAGAGGAGACAGGACGTCATCAGGTTTGTTCTTCATGAGTCATGGTTTGCTTTTATTGATTGACGCTGAGAACAACGATACCCGACTGAGCTGACATCGATAACTGGGCGTGATACACCGAAGAGGTTGGACAGACAACAATTCAATACTCCAAAATGAATACAGCTTCACGTCGTGATAACAATAAAAGAAAGAAGACGCACGTTGGTACCCGAACCAGAAACACCGCGAGGGCGGGTCGAGACAAGTCTAAGGACTGAGTAATAGAGGACGAGCGTGCGCGAACATCTTCATGTCCCAGTCGTAAATACGGAGCTGTCAAGATTCAACCGCTGAGCTCGCGGAGTCCATCGAGGAAAATTACAAAAGAGAATTTACTTACCTTGACGCTTCATCGCAGCTAAACTTGGCTGGAGAGTTGTCAGGATCGTCGAAGGATGGCAAATACTCCTCCTGGATAACGTCGTGGAGAAGTGTGACGCATATGTGCGTAGAGATAGGCTAGAACTTGCCCATCCCACACTAAACAAGCAACGATATAAGTTCGTGGTGTGATCAACAAAGGAAAGCGGGATAGAAATACAGGACGTACCTGCAGTTGATAGATCCCACTTCACGCATTCACATGCCCTGATATAGGGTATGACGCCCTGCTATGGCCAAGGTTATTAGCGTGAGCAATGAAGTGCCATACAACGAGTGGCATGCCCGGAGATTGAAGTTGGCCGTTGTCCCGAGGGCTTTCATTGAGCAGCTGTGCGGTAAGAGCAGTGAGTGCTGCTCACGAAAGCGCAGATGGTCGAGAATGAACTTCAAGACGCAGTTTGAGACCTTTTCTTGGGAAGTGGATAAGACAAAGATGATACAAGTTTTGGGATCACGAATTCGAAGCAGAGACTCAAGGTGGGACGTGGAATTGCAAAAGCATGTCATTAACGACGAACCAATAACCCGTACTCAACCCGCATACACTCCGGTATATAGACAGATGGCGACTCGGACACAACTCAATCACTCCTCCTTCCTTCCAACGCGCTTCGCGGGCCGATGCGACAGCAGCTTATTCTGTTGGGCGACCCGTAGGGGCTAAATCGGAATAGAGCTAGTTGAAAATGAGAAAAAAAAGCCAAGCCACGAGACGTACATTCAAAGATCCTGGGTGTCCAGATTGGATGTTCGAGTTCGCCAGTAGCGGGCTTGTCGAAGACGTGGATAGCGACGGGTTGAGCGTCTTGGACATTTTTGAGGTCCATAAAGCCTTAGATGAACGACGGCTGGGTGAGGTGAATGTAGAGGTGCATGAGGTCCGTCATCGCGATGCCATGGGCGCAGAGTCTGCCTAGCTGCAAAGACGTTCAGAGGGACTGAAGCAAGGAAACAAAGAAGGAACGAACGAATTTCAAAGTATCGGCCAGGTCGTAGTTAACGCGTAGTTGGGCACAGTGGTGATCACCGACTTTCCTTCCCACAACTAGCAAGGTTCAAGTACGGAGTATCAGTCGTTTTAGGTAATGTAGAGGTACACCTTGGTGATTCGGGCTTCACTAACGACGAGTCAGCATGGATAGAGAGATACGAGGAGAAACCAACCGTATTGAGGGCACTCTGGTCACTCTTCCACTTGATCTGCAGATGCTTATTAGTCCAGCCAACACAGAAGATGAAGGATACCGTACATTGAGGAAGCTGTAATGATAAACAGCGAGGATAATGAGCTGCACCAATACGTACACGTAACAGAGGGTCACCGAAGGCCATTTGTTCACTGCGGCGAAAAATTCGTGTCAGGCGCGTGTCATACGTGACACCGAGCGAGACGACGAGGTTCTACACGGCAGCGTTCATGGTGGCCTTTCAGGGCAAAGAAAAAAAAACGAACAGAGAGCAGGAAGGAAGAATAAATTGTCAGGTGGCTTCCTCTTTGGTTTTGTTTATTGATGGGGTTTACGACCTCAAATCAAGGTGACGTAACGTTCGCATCGAATAGGTGTCGTATCGTATGAGGCGTGGTGTCGCTACACGGCACAAAATGTGCAGTTGCGAAATAGAAACTCGGTGAAACCGATGCAAAATGCAATCCTCTCACCCGCACATGTGAAAAAATAAGCTTCTTCGCATACAGGCACGAAAAGGAAACGAAAAGGTTTAACTGTAAATCGAAGTAGCAGTCCGAAATGATGCACGGCGTTCGAAAGCCTCTCAAAATTTCAAATGAAGGTGTTTATACGATAGAAAAAAATTAGAGAAGTATCTCGATTAAACACAAGAACAGATTGAGAGAGTCCAACCAACGCGTGAAGACTTTCGAAGATTCGAATTTAAGTTCTTGTATGCCGAATCCAGTGAGGGTCGTTGGGGAAGAAGCGTTCTTCGTCCTGAGGACACCGAGGTCTTCGAAATTTAACCTTGATTCGGCTTCCGAACTGTGAAAGAATTAATACATAAAAATGCGCTGAAATGAGATACTCACTGCTTGCATGGCGTGAACGACTGCCACCACAGCCCCAACGACCCAGCCGTCTCCTTGAATGTTGACCTCGACTGGTTGGTTCTGCAAAAACTCTTGCCACTGCACAAAGAAATTAGCGTCATATCAATCGCGCGTAGTAAAATCCCAGGGACGTACATATTTTACGATTGGAGAGCCACGAGCGTCATGCGATAGTCCTTTAAGCGCCGATGACTGTGAGGCCGCAAAACATTCCTCAGAGCTGGAGGGGTGATGATTGGATCCCAAGGTCGACATTTGAATATGCTTTGCTCTAACACGCTTTGAATAGGTGCATGTACATTTTATCGGAGTGACTATGCTTACCTGAAGGCTGAAAGTTGTGGTTTACTTCTCCGTTCACTCTGGGTAGAGTCAAATACCTCGCAAGGACGCACGCGAACGAGCAAAATATTTCGCACAACATGCAGCTTATATCTGTCCTAGCCGCATGTTAAACGTGAACTTCAATACGGGCCCGATTGCCAAGAAGCCAAACAGTAGGGACCCCCACTATTCGATCAAAAACCTTGTATGATATCTTGTTTCCGCTCCCGGTCCTGCACCCGATAGACGAACGAAAACGCTTTCCACCTATCGGGTTCGTGCACAACTTTACTATTGGGGAAGGTTTGTTTAGTGCACGGGATACCAATTTTTGTCAGCAGGGTAAATTTACACTCCACCTCCCATTTTTATTCATCCACGTTCTCGGAGGGTTGGAACATCGCAATGTACTGCTTTGGTGACATCTGAAGCGCTCCAGATAGGGCCGCGATGGACCACCTGATCTCCAATAAACTGCCGTTAGTTTACTATTCATCATGCTGCGGAATTCCTATATGAAGACTGAATGTTCTCTTTGCATTCGAAGATTGGTGAGGTGACTCGGAAATCAATATGCACACCACATTTTTAATAAGCGAGGCACAGGTCGTCACTGGATTCGACAGATAAATACCCGACAACGTTTCCAGATAGATTCCTGAATGAATCCACTGCAAGCCTGTCATCGGGATGATAACCTAGACGAGCGCACTGGAAGCGGTCCGCGATTATCAGTTGACAACAACCGAAAGGTTTTACTTTCACCTTTCAGACAATGGAGAATTCAAACTACAGAATGTTCTTGTGGAAAAATTCTCTGTTATCTGCTGGCATCCTTTTTCGAAGAAATATGTTATCAACAGACAGCCGTTTTGCGGACGGAGCAAGCGTCCTCGATGCAAGCCGCGTGGTCCAGCAGCATGGTGGGGTTAAAATAATTGACAGTTCCGCAAGACATCTGTAATGAGTGAAGCCGCCGTCCCTGCACTCATACATGTCCCCCATCTTCTGGATTAAAATCACTGGTGTCAGCACTAGCACTGAGATCTTCATCCTGTTATGGTCCCCAGAAATCCGAGATAAACCTGGTGTTTTATGCATAAGCATTGTGGCATAGTCCGAGAAGCCAGAAGCTTTCGAATAGCACCACGTTCTGAGCCACGACCCATTAGGCAACTCAAGTCTAAGATGCTCGCTGCCTTGCGGACTGATTTATGGATCACATTGGTATTCGGTAGCGGTTATGTAAATTTGAAGCCTTGACACCGATTTGTGTTGCGGTCTTGCCTTAGGCTCGGTCGCACCGTGTTCCGAATATCTCGTGTAATATTTTAAATCTTTCAACCTCGTTTATTCGACGCTTTTTGTGCGGAATTTACTCCTCCCCATATGAAGGTCGTTCGGCGCTTAAAATAAGACTCCTCCCTAGAACGGTTCGGACAAGCACGCATTTATTAATCCTCTCCAGAAGATTCTTATATCTGTCTATGGCTTACAATTTACAAGTGGATACTCTCGTCAAAGAATGCCATGCTGTTGTGGCCGGCCTCTTTGCGGTTGTCGCATAGCTTTGAAGGCAGATTCATCGACCGACTACTGTCCAAATAGCATAACAAATGACAGGGAAAATGTAACCTATATCCACCCCAGTCGACGTAAAGGAAATACTTGACCGTGTTGAAAGCTCTACAACATTAGAGCTGTGATTTATTGGCCGACTCAAGCGCATCAACTACAAAATAGTGTACCGGGCCACTGCTCTGCCATATTTCCTGCCTGTCGCCGCTGGCTAAATTTCTACTTCTACCACCAATCTCTCCAGTGACAATAGCGCTTCGGCTTTTCTGGATTAAGGCGGTCCGATCCTACAGCTAGTCCGGCATTCATACGTCTAACGAAATATTTAACATGACAGGCATAATCAAAGATTGTAAAGCGCTTCCGTGGTCAGAGTGTATAAAAGGCTCCCAATCCGTTGCGACCCATGATTTACCGCGAACATCAACAAAGTTCCGAATACACAGAAGTGATCAAACTCTTATTTACTTTCGCCACTCTTGCCCTTGTTGGAAGTGCACTGTCTAAACCTCTTCGTAAGTTTCTAAAGATATAGGCGCTTCTGAGTAAATCAGATACTAAATTTTGGTTCTTATAGCCGCCACGTCCGGTAAGTAGCTTTAAAACTGCGATTTGGTTTCCAGCTCATTTATCTGGTTATTCTAAAGAAGATTCCCCATTGACGTTCGACAGTATACATTCGTAATAGCTTCTACCAAATTTTTTGGTTAATTATTTATAGCCCAAATTTTTTTGGAAGTTTTGCTTAAGGGTCTCGGTGTTCCTGTGACAAGCAACCGTCAGTGTTTAACCACTTATTTTACAAGATTCAAATTCTGATTTTTGTTTCCCATATCAGTCGTCGCTGACGTCGGATTAGGGGTGCTCACGGCAGCGTTTTTGGGCTGTTTTTGGCTTGTTTTTCATCTTGTTTTTCGTCCATTTTTACCGCCAGGAGACAAGAGTTGGCGGTAAAAACGAACGAGAAATGAAATGAAAAACAAGCCAAAAATAGCTACTAGGGCGGTTCACGGTAACGTTTTTCGTTCCATTTTTCAGTCGTTTTTCCCATTCCAAAAATGACATCAAAAATGAGTCCAAAAATGAGAAAATCACGAAAAACAACTTCGAGAGGTGTTTTTCGTGAACCGTCTCATTTTTCACTTCATTTTTCATTCTCGTTTTTTGTGCTAGTTTCAATCTCCGCCTCAAGTGTCTACCCCACTGATTTCGCCTCGCTGTCAGCTTGCTGTCCTTCCTCCCACCTTCCACGCTCTACCTAACGTCGTCCGCAGGTTGTCCTCGACGCCCAAGGTTGGAACAAATCCGTGAGTTTACTTCCAGTAAGATACATGTGATACTTTTAGCTCACGATGACAGCCAGCGGTTGCATGGCCCCCTCCTCCTCCTCCTCGAGCGGAATGTTCATGAAGAGCTATGCAGAAAGGCTCTGAACGAGGACAGACGCTTCCAAACGAACCACATTCCCTTTCTATTCTGTAACAAGCCGAATCAACAAGATGAGCAGGTGTTAGCGAGCACCTTCGGAGCAATGAGCGGGCTGGAAACGGGTTCGGTATGCTGTGACTCAGTTGCTGTGCTCCTCGCTATCCTTCCATCGTCCCTACACCTTGACGGCCCCCACATCTCTGCTTTTGGTCTCTACAGGTACGACCACGACCTTGTCACCTGGTTGGAGGCGACAACACCGCAATTTTGGTTAGTTTTTCGGCGTTTTGTGGTTGTTTTTATCGTAGTCTTTGTCATTTTCTCTTATAATACAGCTGTAATATGATACTTTGGCCATTAAATCACCTCTGAAGTACAGAATGTGACTCCCCAGAAACGAACACTACGAGATTCCCCCGAGGCCAGACTTAAGACCCAGTGAAAATCGACCCTATTTGCGGCAATTGCCGAACATGTGTAGCGAATTAAGCGCAGCCGGCACATTCAAATCGAAGTAAAATGATCTCCAGCGATATGTTCGCCTTGTTAAACAGTGCTGAGCACCTATTTGCTACGATTTACAGCAATTTTACTGAATTTGAAATCAGTGCGAAACACCCTAAATTCAAGGACAATAGAATGAAATAGCTACAAATAGAGTCGATTTTCACTGGGCTTAAGACGCTGGACTTAGTGAAATTAATCCCTAGACAGGCCTTGAGAGCGGACTTTGATCCCAGCCGGACAGCCGAATCGCGTCTTTTCCATTTTTGATGCCATTTTTCACTCGTTTTTGAGGGATTTCCTGACCTAGAGGTTCACAGTAGCTGTTTTTCGGTCATTTTTCATTTTGTTTTTCGTTCATTTTTACTGCCAGGATTTTCAAGTTGGCGGTAAAAACGAACGAAAAACGAACCGAAAAACAGCCCAAAAACGACCCAAAAACGCTACCATGAACACCCCTATTGACAGTGAGAGAGAGAGATTTTGAACTGTAACCTGAAGGCGCCCCTGATAACACCAAGGGCTTCCGAGCTTGAGGTAAACATTAAATACCTTTGACATCGATCACTAGTACGCCCACAAGCTATCGTTTGCGGATGTGGGTCAAATACAGCTCCGTTTACACAGCCTAAAACTTTGTCAGTTCTAATAAAGGAAAATAACGGGTCCAGTGAGCTCCCAAAACTCGTCAAGAGCCCAGCTGAAGGGATACAGTCGACCGTATCGTAGTTACTTCAATTCTCAAATCAAATCCCATACCCCGTGTGGCTACGACAAAATTCTCTTTGCATCCCTACCTTCGAATCCCAGTGATTGACTACCAAAAACGAATATAAGGCCTGGTATTAAGACTGGAGTCAACCCTCACAGGCCTCACCTCTCACGCATTAATGCCGTCCACACTATCCATCGAGCGTTCCATCTGGATATGGAGTACTAGTAATTTGGCAACTATTATCAGGGTCGCTCAAAGTTCACCTATTCGGCTCATTTTCGCTTCATTTTTGATCTCCTATTCGGTTTCCTACTTGAAAAATGAGCCAAGTAGGAACTCGACTAGGAACCGAAAAATGGACGTTTTTACAAAAATGACCTCTTGGGGTCGCTATTCGCAAAAATGGCCATTTTTGACTTCCTACTCACTTTCCTAGTCCTCCGGCAGCATTCATTCTCCGCTCTTCCCATCAATTGGCTCATATCTCTACTTCACCGCGGGTTTTTCTGCCCAAATAAGTTCATTTTGTCTTTTAAATATTCCCTTATATGCGGCCAGACACTTTTGTAAAAAAATTAGAATTTATTGAATATTATAGAGCGTTATAGTCAACGTAGGAGGGGAAGCGGCAGGAGGAGAACGGGTGATGTGAGTATTCGGCTCCTTTCGGGGTGCCAAGCATGTTCCCTGACGCTAACCGACGTGGGAAGCGGACTTGGCAAATTGGCACGACCGCCGAACGCGAGCCGAAAAACGAAGGGAATAGGAAGTTTTCCTACTCGGTTCATTTTTCCAAAAAACCGTGAGGGGGGGTTCAAAGTTGGCCATTTTTGGCTCCTATTTGCTTCCTATTCGGTTTCCTACTTGACGAAATTTGGCGGGGCTGTCCGCCAAATTGACCCGAAAATGAAGTCGAGTAGGAAACCGAATAGGCTCAACTTTGAGCAACCCTATCTACGGTGGGAGCAACCTGCATTAGGGTCGCTCAAAGTTCACCTATTCGGCTCATTTTCGCTTCATTTTTGATCTCCTATTCGGTTTCCTACTTGAAAAATGAGCCAAGTAGGAACTCGACTAGGAACCGAAAAATGGACGTTTTTACGAAAATGACCTCTTGGGGTCGCTATTAGGGTCGCTCAAAGTTCACCTATTCGGCTCATTTTCGCTTCATTTTTGATCTCCTATTCGGTTTCCTACTTGAAAAATGAGCCAAGTAGGAACTCGACTAGGAACCGAAAAATGGACGTTTTTACGAAAATGACCTCTTGGGGTTGCTATTCGCAAAAATGGCCATTTTCGACTTCCTACTCACTTTCCTATTCCTCCGGCAGCATTCATTCTCCGTCCCTCCCATCAATTGGCTTGTATCTCTACCTCACCGCGGGTTTTTCCGCCTCAATAAGTTCATTTTGTCTTTTAAATAATACCTTATATGTACCCAGCCACTTTAGTAAAAAAAAAATAATTTATTGAATATTCTAGAGCGTTATAGTGATTATAGGAGGGAAGCGGCATGAGGAGAACGGGTGAAGGTTAAATATTCGGCTCCATTCGGAGTGCCAAGCTGGTTCCCTGACGCTAACCGACGTGGGAAGCGGACTTGGCGAGTTGGGATGACCGCCGAATGCGAGCCGAAAAACGAAGGGAATAGGAAGTTTTCCTACTTGGTTCATTTTTCCAAAAAACCGTGAGGGGGGGTTCAAAGTTGGCCATTTTTGGCTCCTATTTGCTTCCTATTCGGTTTCCTACTTGACGAAATTTGGCGGGGCTGCCCGCCAAAATGACCCGAAAATGAAGTCGAGTAGGAAACCGAATAGGCCCAACTTTGAGCAACCCTAATGTCAGGGTACAGCGCTCGAGTTTTACTAGATCTGGAATTTTGCCGTCCCGTGTACCCCTCGATTTTGAGAAAAACTTGAATGCCTGAGGAAAATGCAAGCGACGTGACTCGTCATTTTGATCGTCGGAAAAAATCTCCCACCTCAATATTGAGAATGTCCGTTCCAACGTTGGGGATGGCGGAACTGCTGGACACGGCAAGAAGGGCAGGGCAAGGAGCGATGATGACTCGCAGTGATCCGCTCTGTAATCTAATCTAATCAGAGGGTCCGATCTACAGTTCTAATGTTGGGTACAGATTACTACAATTTGTCTCTGTTATTTTCGGGCCCTATTGACCTCTCACCTCCGTTGACCTTTCCACTCTCATCACTATCACACCACCGCGTCTTTCTCTGAGATCCGCTTGTCTCCAGCTCAAGTCGCGTCCTACTCCCGCCCCAATGCCTCCCACACACTCACAAACAACCTGCCAATCCCAATTCTCGGGAGATTCAAATTCAAACACGCAGATCCAAAACAAGCAGTTCCCAAACACGCAGATCCAAAACACGCCGACTCTCCCAAACACGCAGACCCAATACGCGCCGCACCTCCTGCTCTGCGAGGCCCTGGGGTTCTCGCCGCAGCTCCTCCTAGACGACATCATCAACATCGCGAACAACGCCGTGCAGGACGGGGTGAACGGCATGGAGGAGTTCCTCCAGAAGTGGGCCGACGAGCGCGTCGCCAACCCCAAAGACGTGAACGACGATATCGAAGCGACGACCCGCGAAGTTGAGCAAGGCCTCGTCGCGTTCCAGACGCTGCTCGAGCACCACACCGACATCGCGTTCGACTTCTTCGAGGCGTGGTGCATGCGCAACATCTTCGTGATCCCGCCCGAGCTTGCGATCGGCGGGAACGGGCACATCGTGCTCCCCCATCAGGAGGGCCTGGATTTGGGTGGTGGTGGTGTGACGCCGGAGGAGGAGCAGGCGGCGATGGAGGAGGTCGAGGAGCTGAGGAGCAGGTTGGACGGGGTGGGTTTGCTTTTTGTTTCGTGGTTGATGTTTTTTGACGCGTCCTTTCTCCCCACTCGTAGCACCGCAAGCTCAACCGCCTCCTCACACGCGCCATTCGCACCTCCACGCGCCAACTCACGCGCGCAGAATCGCGGCTCTCCGCTCTCTCCCAGCTCGCCGCCCTCGCCCCCTCCGCCCCCTCCGCCCCCTCCTCATCCTCCTCCTCCTCCTCCCATCCCCATAACCCACCCCAAACACCCCCACCCCTATCCACTGTCCCCGTGCGCTTCCTACAAATGTACCAAGCCCTCTCCTCCCCCTCCCTCCCGTCCATGTCCTCCATCCCCGCCCCGACCAGCACGGCCGGCCCAGGGAAGAGGGAGTGGGAAACAAGCCAGACGGGGTACGTCAATTGGGCTTTGGGGCGGCTGCTCGTCAAAGGCACGGAAGACGGAAATACACCCGTGGATAAAGTTGATATTGATGGAGGGCCGGCGGCGAGCGTGGGGACGGTCGACGAGATCCGCGCTGCGCTGGAGGTGGTGGTTGGCGGGGTGAGGCGCGAGCTGCTGGAGGGGGAGCTCTGGCTCGGAAGGGCGGGGAGGCATCGGCAGGAGCATCGGCAGGAGCAGGAGCATGGACATGGACGGTCGTTGGTGGAGGACGAGGGCGAGTCGGGGCTGCGGGAGGGGGAGGGGGAGGGGGAGGGGGAGAGTATGGAGGTCGAGTGAGTGAGTGAGGGGGTATGGATTGAGATGGTATGGGAGGGGAGGGGCGGGGTGTATGCGTGTACTCTATGTTAGGTGGGTGTCTCCGACTTTTTGGGTTCCTTGTATCGACGTTACTGACGCGGAGGTTGATTTAGGTTTTATTTTATTATTAAATTATTCTCGAAAGTGTATACGCGCTATGTGTGTGCTCAACTATACCTCACTGGCAATACCAGCATAACAACAACCATCCGAACATGTAACTACTCCAGTTATCGCTCATTATCGCAGCGGTAGGTAAGCCTAGATGCGTCTCATCGTCCCCATCGTTATTTATCATGGAAAAATCTTGGAACGAAGGAGGGAGGCAGCGATGACTTTGCCTGTGATCTGATAGCGGCTGCCATGACATATTATGTTCGTTATTCCGCTTTCCTCTTCCTGTCTTCTCTGTAATCATCCTTTCGATCTTCGGTTTACCAGACATGACACCGGGACAAAAAAAGAAGCTCCTTATCTTGAAAAACGTCATTCAGTTGACTGTCGAAACGTGAACGTTGGCAATTTGGAAGACCTCCAGCTTCATGTCGAATTCTTCTGATCTAGTGCGACTGTTTACAAGTTACAGGTTACAGCTTCTATCGCCATTATTCGTTTAATATTGCGCTTCCTACCGGGTCTCTCTGCTTATTAACAAGTGAGTACTAGTATCAGCATACTTGGAAAATCGTACTCAAACCCAAGGATGGTTGGGTTGAATAGGCGCATAAATCTTATGCTCAAGATCGATACCCATGAACCTCATGAAACTTGAAGGAGAATGCTAAGAAGCTGCCGCAAACCGTACAAAAACTACGCCACTTTGACCTGCAGCTTCGACTAGCTTGCAACACGACGTTATTTGACGTCAGAGACTACCGCGACGTCGAAGAAGGTAGCCGCCTATCTTGTCATTTCTCGGTATATTCTTGACTGACAGTGGCATATGGCAGGAACTCGGAAGAGAGGGATTAGCGCGTGGTTGGGTCGACGGTCAAGAAGTATTCAACCTGTCGACGGTTTTTCTTCTATATAAGCTGCTCTCTGACTTTTCAGCACTGCAATCAGCAAGACCCACCGCCCGCGACGTTTTTCTAAACATGTATTCTCTGAAAGCCCGTCTGGTGCGTCTCTTTCTATCCTAGCTCACGAAACTTTGTTCAATCGCGATAGATCCTAGTCAACGCCATGCTTGCCTTCGTTGCCGTTCCGGCATTCGCCCAGTTAAAGGTCAACTGCTACAGCGGCGGCATCGTGAACGACTGCAAGCAGTTCATCGACGACTACTGTAAAGACCTTACTAATCTCTCCGTACGTACCCGTCTCTCGTCCTTGCTTCACTAAGCATTTTTTTTAACATGGCTCCTTCACAGATTAAGCCACAAGATAGTGATCGTCGTTGTTATAACGTCAAAGACAAGGCGGCTAACTACAAATGTATGTCTGACATCCTATGTCGCCTTTATCCCGCTAACGATGGGTCTGTGCGACGCAGGCGACCTGGGCGCATACAACTCAGACACTATCCACGCCGCAACGCCAATCGAGGACCTGTGTAAATCGGTGATGAATAGGGTCGAGACTGACTGCACGCAGGCAAGTGCTCATTAAAATGATAAAATATGGAATAAATCGGACCTTAAATCTATTTTGAACAGGGAGGATGGGGACAAGGTCGCGAGGACACGCCGTTCTATTTTCTTATTGACCCCAATGATGGGTCATGCCCGAGTTTCTAAAGTTTTTATCCTATACAGTACAATGTATGGACAAGCCGTTGTCTGATAGATTTTTTTCTGCGTTGTTGATTGCAAGTGGGCATGTATGGGGTACTTTACGTCCGAGTTTGAACTAGCACCGAATATATTCCGACTTTCTTATTCTAAACGAATGTAATTCAAGTAAAGAAACAACGGACAAATCAACTAAGCAATACGAACCACAGAACCCTACGCAGGTACTGACAATACCCACTCCACCGCAGATATCAGAGTTCGGATTCGAGCGGCAGCACGAGGTGCATATTTGCATACAATCCTGCTCAAAATCGAAAATGACGGTCATAAATATTAGAATTAGAATCACTGATAGTGATACTGATGAGGAGTGGAGCTTCTTACTGAAACCGTGCGAGGTCGGGGTGGGAAAGCACAGAGCTGCTGGCTAATGACGAGTTGGATTGGGAAGAGAATCCCGATAGCGGAGGCGACGATAGTTAAGGCGGTGATGGTCTTCATGGCTGCGAATTCGACAGAATATCGATATCACGGACAAAGGTCTGTCGATAGTCTCGCTTTATACCGTTTGTCCTCACAAGATCAAAGTTCCCATCAACCTCTCGTCGTTCGCAACAGATCGATATCTGGCGTTACATAGGTGATAGTCAACGCTTCACTTTTCTATGAATCGAATTGAATTGAGCCCTCAGAAAAAGACAGAGCGATCAATTGAGGTTTGATCATTTGAAGAATGATGATGATGCGTACAATCCAAACTTAATTACTTGGTGCCGCGCTGTCGACATGGTTCTCGCCATCTGAAGGATCGTTGCATACTTCCCATCCCATAGGCCTACCCTATACCGCCTCTCCTCAGCGTCGAACGTAAGCGGCAGCCCCATCGCCTTCTTTGAGACGAATTCGCTTTCGGGGCTTACATCTGCGGTCGGCTCAGCACAGCCACTTTCCAAATTTGGATCACGCTTGGGACTATTCATGAAATAACTCCCGTCGGTTGATAAATGAATGGATTATATGCAAAGAGCATGCTTTAAATACATCCCAAGTTGTTGAATGTGCACTCATAATATATATTTGAGGCGACTGTATTATACTACAGCAGGACCGAACTTTCTGACCGGATCAATAATACTTGATCCGTTTGATCCGAGCAGTATCGCACAGCCGAACAGACACGTCAAGCCTTCCTCCGCAACCTTCTTATGTATTGTTGTATTTTTTGCTGGCCCGCCCGAGTATATTTACTTCGGGTTTTGCCTTTAGTTGCAGACATACGGGATAGTAAAGACAGGAATATTTTGCGGGCACACATTCAATTTCGTTGAAGCGGGGAGTAAATACCAAACATGTATTCACAGATATTGCGTCGTGCCGGCAGTCTAAGAGAGTGTGTGGGTAAGGTAAAGAGTGGAAGTGGTGTTGGTGTACTAATCCGCATCGATACGAGTAGTCAAATCGTCAGGACCCGATGAGAGCTTTGAACCGGCATTTTCGACGCTATCATACGAAGGGGGAGCATCCACGGAGGTTCCCAGCAACGAGAATCCCGAGCGATATCGAGGCATGGACGCTTCCGACCTCTGTGCATATGCGGGAGACGTCGAAGATAATCCAAGAGAGAGCGGTCGGGCAGAGAGAGGGAGCTGGTTTGTGGTAGAGGGAAATAGCGCGTCGGCTTGTGGGCCTGGTATTTGACGCGTGTGGCTTGGTTTTAGAGGTCCAAATTTCCCCTTCTCGTCTTCGAAACCCGTCCCTGTCCCTGGCCCACGCGACGCCTCTGACAATGACGACGACGATGGCTGGGCGATTGACGTCGACTGTCGTCTCGTGGCTGATACACTGGGAAGAGTGTTTTGATGAAGGTGAAACGGGTCGACGCCCTCGACGTGATTGCTGGCCAGCCGGTCAGCGCGTCTTCGGTTCACAAGGCATAACCGCAGGAGGAGGATGAGGAGAACGAGCAGAAGGGTGCCGAGTACAGCACCGACAATTGGACCTACCAGGTGCGTTCGGCTCTCTCCTACGCCTCCTGAGAGTGGTGTGCTGCTTGGGCGTGGTCCTTCCAATGAAGTGGTGACGATGGAGATGGGGGTTGGCACTCCGTTGACTGTTGTTAACATGGTGACTGTGTTGTAGGCGGTTAGGTAAATAACTCGATGAATATACAAATATCGAATGTTGGAGGCGTACCTGTAACATTCACGGCTTCGGATCCCGTGCTGTGAGTGGTACCGTCTTTGGAGCTCGTTATCTGGGCAGAAGAGCCGGAGGTAGTCGGCGTTGCTCCGTTGGAAGTTGGAACAGTTTGTATTGCACTACTCGATGACTGTCCAGGAAGAGAGGTATATTCAATGTAGTCAAACAGCAAAGGCATGTTCCCAGACCCTCCTAGATTCGTGAGCGTCACTACGTGCTTCGCGTTCACGCTGGCGGGTCCATCAGCTTCGGCTGAAACAGAAAGACCATTCTGGAACTGGTCGTTGCATACGACGGTCATAGTATCCCCCGTCTTGCCGTCCATGGTTATTTGATAGGTCGGTGCATCCAGGTTCGGGGCGCAAGGCTGTATGGAGCCGAAGATAGTGATGCTCGGAGAGCCTAAACGAGTGATAACGATAACGGTCGGTTTTGCTCATAGCCTCGTACTCAGGCTTTGAAGGAACGAACGCACCGGTATACGTGAATGTCAACGAAGAGCCAGCGGTGGTTGTCTTGTGCAGAGAGTCCCCATGCGCGCCTTGGTATCGTCCTGCGGCCCATGAGCCGGCGTATACGATGGAGCTGCTGGAGTCATCGACGTCGATTGGCGTAGATGACATGTTTTGTCCAGGATACAGCAGCTGTTCCGCACCACGATGGGTGCCCAAGTTGAGGGGGGGGATGATGAGGGAGGGAGTGGAAGGAGGATGGAGCGATGACGGATGGAAGACGCGTTCATAGTACCGTGAGGAAAATTTCAAATGTCGGTCACAAACGGGGACTACGAGATGTCCATAAGGCGTTGTGTGTCAAAGACACTCCGGGTCGCGAGCGCTAGCTCTTAAAGCACTGACATGAGATGGCAGAGTGAATTTTGCCCATAGACTGCCGCAGACCATTCTCGGGCTGAATGTAGTAGGACGCCTAGCTAGTCTGGTGTTTCATTCCGAACTTATTATCATAGAGACATCAGCTAAGCATCGAAATTCTCTTTCAAGTTTCTATGATCGTCGCCACCGTGGAGACAGATACGGGGTCAATAATTTTTGATCCGCGAGAAACGACTGATCCGGGAGGCTAGGGCGTCCGTCTCGTAAGATATCATTGACGAAGTCTGATAGTCAATGACATTCACAATGATTGAGATGGCAGTCGTATGGTCGTCGACTACATTGGAGCAGGCTTTGGTGCGCTTCCGGGAGGTATGTAATAATCATCCCCGATATTCAGCCCAAATTACCTCTCGGAGTTCTCGTTCCGATATTATCTTATCTTCCCTCATCTTCCCTCGTCATTCCTTGTCATCCTCTCATTCAGTCTCATTTACACTCGTTCCAGTCCATTCCTGTATCTTTCCGCATCCTAGTATTATTCTAAACTCTTCTAGTCATCCTCCAACTTCCTTTCTCTATTTAAACCCCTCGTATTCTATTCTACGTAGCTACTCGTAGAATCAACACAGTGTATTGTGCTGTACTCGACAATCTACTCTAGTTTCCCTCCTTCCTGATTTATCCGCGCATCCCTCCGGTCAAGTTCCCTTTCCGGTTACGGTTCATTACAAGTGGTAGAATCAAACTTGTAATGAACCGTAACCGGAAAGGGAACTTGACCGGAGGGATGCGCGGATAAATCAGGAAGGAGGGAAACTAGAGTAGATTGTCGAGTACAGCACAATACACTGTGTTGATTCTACGAGTAGCTACGTAGAATAGAATACGAGGGGTTTAAATAGAGAAAGGAAGTTGGAGGATGACTAGAAGAGTTTAGAATAATACTAGGATGCGGAAAGATACAGGAATGGACTGGAACGAGTGTGAATGAGACTGAATGAGAGGATGACAAGGAATGACGAGGGAAGACGAGGGAAGATAAGATAATATCGGAACGAGAACTCCGAGAGGTAATTCGGGCTGAATATCGGGGATGATTATTACAAGGTAAACATTCATAAAGCACCGATCCTATTACACGGTTCCATCCCGATCCCTGTGAACACCGCCGAAGTAATTCCGAATTTCGAACAAGGTCTTCGGCGGCCTCGGCGTTCGGATTAGCAAGGAGCTGAAATTAAGGTCAGCCTCGAGGACGGACAAGGTGGCGGTTAAAGTGAAAATCGTCAGTAAGTGACGAAGTAGCGGTATCCGTGCGCATTTCGGTGCGGTGAGTGCATCGCAGAAACCCCAAACTTCAAGCTCTGTACTACATATATAGGCCAGAAAGATACGCAAAAATGTGGTCGAAAGAAACAATCCCAGGATTTAGGTGACGCGATTAGCTTACCAATTTCAGGACCCGTGCAGCGTGCAGCGTGCGAACGGTCTGTGTCATCTCGACAGTATTCTTTCTTCTGCTCCTCTCGTCTTTTCTCGGTTGGAAATGTTGGCCGTTTTGACTCAAATTCTTTTCCATTGTATTTAACTTGTGAGTTGCGCTCTTGCTTGTCGTCATATATTAACTCATGCTCAGTCCTGATCAGATTCGATTCGCGGAACAACAGCCTCATCTTGCCACTGAAACTTGTGGCTTAATCGTCTCTTCTCCTATGTTGCTGGTGCGAGAAAGAGAGCACTACTTTGAACTACAAACACAATGTATGGCCAATTCTCTCTCTTTGCTTCTAACTGTCGCAAGACTGTATTCCGCTCATTTCGAACCGTCTTCATCTCATCTAGAACAGTGATCGGTCCGTCTCAGAGGCGAAGAATTGCGTTTCATACCCTCCCATTCTCAATAGCCTGTTAGAAAACTAGTCTCCTTGACCTTGGGCGGTTCTGAGTTCTAGTAGACTTGATAACAGCAGAGCCACGTTGTCCCTAAAGGTACGCCTCCGTTTCACCTTGTCATATACCATTCTCTCCCTCTTCTTCGAACATTCATAACAGAGCTGGCGATATTGGTCTGATGTGCTATGCCACTGTTCTTATTTTTCTGTTTTCTCCTTTCCTAGCCTATTTGCGTGCTTCGTTGCCTTGTTCCGCAACGCGTCCCGCCCTCTCGAACTCCACCACTCTAGCAGCTCAATCGCGCCATACTGGTCTCCTTGCACGGTATCTCGAAGTACTTCCATCCAGAGCATCATGTGCCTCCGGTGTTCCATTACCTG
Source organism: Galerina sulciceps (assembly GCA_023014345.1). Lineage (NCBI taxonomy): Eukaryota > Fungi > Basidiomycota > Agaricomycetes > Agaricales > Galerinaceae > Galerina > Galerina sulciceps. The sequence continues at coordinate 208,729 of JAEDXJ010000016.1, forward strand.
GAATATTTGCTTCTGGATATATTTTCATGCATATCTTGCGAGATACCGTGCACGGGCAAGGCTTGGTTCCCGCGAGTTCCGACGCTGTACGGCCCAGTATGGTTTTATTATACGCGTCGAATGGTCTTTTACTCTCCAAACTGGTACAAGTACCACGCCCATTGTCCCCACAAAAACGAGCTTCGTCAAATGAATATCTCCTCCCCCCTTTCCTGTTGAATGTTTGCCAGTTATCTGCGGGGAATATGTTAGGAACCCATGTCCACCTCCCAAAACACATCCGGCTCCTGCAAATGTCCCGCTAAAGCAGGCACAGTCTATGGAAGGGGGCCGTTGTTATTGACACGGCTCGCTTGGCTCAACGGTCCAGGCCGCTACAACCATGCATATATCAACGTATTATATGCATGGATCAGGATACGATCTCAGCTGCATTGCTCCTTTTCTGAGAACTTCTTCGGATGCTCCACTCCCGGATGAGACCGTCAACCAAAACATAACCGGAGGCTCGGAGAGCTGAGAGATTTGGCTGTCAGAGTACGCTCGGTATGTTAAACTCTCAATTAATGCTTCAGAATCGTGTTCTGACCGTGAAACAGGGTGAATGGGGTGCTCGGATTGATTTACAGTGCATTTAGCGAGCATATCTCTCCTCTATTACATCAAGTCCTTAGTCCTATGCATCGAGTTGCCCTTGGTCCTGGGTAGCAAGTCTTCGACATTACGGTGTAGAGCGGTGAACTCGTATACCGCCACATGGAAGAAGTGGGTATCTCGGGCTGGCTGGTAGGCCAGGAACTCCGAGTAAGTTCCGTACCTCAGCCTTAGCCTATGGTATATAACAAGCCATTTCTCTCCACAGACCAACCAACTCAAAGCTCACAGTACTTTGCTCACAGTATTCTATAATGAAAACCATCGCAAACATCGTTCTCATCGCCGCTGCCCTTTTCTCTGCAGTCGCTAACGCTGCACCCGTCGTCGAGGTACTTAAATCTTGTTTACACTTCTCCTCTTTGGGTGTCTGAACGTTGATTTGGTGTCTTCTCTGAATGCAGCCAGGACAAGGGATTGAAGTAAGAACTCAGATGATAGGCAGTCGATATGTTGCCTATATACCTACCGGGCAGGTATGTGTCCATTACTTGGCTAAGTTTCAGCTAAGCGGACGAGGAACCTGTAGGTTTCCGAACTCAGGGAGCTTTCGGGTAGGATTGACCAGGATCCGCCAACGGGCTTGTAATATCGAGAGCACCAAGGAGTATGATTTTTTGCATGTTTGAAGAGACAATATTCGGTCAATAGAGTGATATGCCTTGAAAATTCGATAACGTAGATTTTAAGTGCGGATGCAACGTCGCGGGCTAAACCTCGATAGAAGATCAGGTACGAATTGAGATCTAAAGTAAGATCCATGCCCCACAGAAAGCCACTATGCTGGTACCAGTCTGGCCAGTCCATAGGATCCTTCTCGTTAACCAAATTCTCAACACACTCCCGCATATGCGCCCTCCAATAATAATACCACGCCCAATACAATATCTCTCCCGAAATCTCATCCGCTCGCAGTGCAGGCATCCGCCAATCATGCGGCCACCTCCACGTCGTCCCGTGGAACTCGACACCATGCTTTGCGTTCAGCGAGTTCAGCCTCGACATCCAGAGCGTACACGGCCGGCAGGAAAACTCTGAGACGGCGATATAGTCGAATGGCGTTGTGGCGGGAGAGCTCCCGTTTTCTGCGAGGAAGTGGCTGACGAGGTAGAGGTAGGTGGCGATCTTATGCTCGGGGTGTACGACGAGCGCGGACGGGTCGGCCGGGGCACGGGAAAAGTCGTACCCATCTTCTGGTCAGACGAATTTGCACCCCCTTTCACGGATTATATGTTCGTAAACCTCCTTCCAAACGTCAAGATCGGAAGGCCAAGCCCCGAATGGTGCACCGTATATTCCGTTATTGAGCGGTTTGATTTTGAGTTCGAACTGTGACATCTGTGCAAAGCGCCTTGTTGACCAGAATGTCCGGAGTTTTTGGATATTTTGCACAAAGTATACCAAGTCCTCGAGGAGATGACGCAGACCGCCACCTTGATGACAGAAAAGCGAGAGCAAAATTAGTTGAGAGTAAAACGGATAAGTTATGCACTTACGACCGATATCAGCGATCTCACAACTCAAATCAACCAAAGGGTTCCACTTCTCAGCATAAGGTTTGGTACTCCGCCCTATTGCTAGCAGAGCAATTGCCACCCTCGTCGCACCCTCCAAGGAAGAATAAACGCGTCTAGAGTCTCTTCGTTGGGTGTTGCAAAACCTGTAGCGAGGGTGTCTTCATACGGCGCCAATATGTCCACAATCTGTGCTATTCGCTTGATAACCAAGCGAACTTCGTCCATCCTCTCAAGCCAGAACGGTTCTGGCCTTGCTGCTTCCTCTTCGTGCCATTGGTGGTACCTGGAGAGCCACGTGCGCAAGCTAGAGACTGTCTTGAAGAACTTGACAGAGAACAAAGGCATGCTGAATTCATATAACGAACGAACCAGTTCCTTTGATCGCTGCGACCCATTTATTCTGTTCCCGTCCTCAGTGCCTGTGCCAGAAGACTGACAAAACCTTAAAATATTTCCCACTTCCTTCCACACCCTCCGTAAATGCCCCGGCGTCCTCTCCGCAACCTCGGTCCCACTCGCAAAGGTAACCTCGATAACTCCTCCCTCGTCGACCCTTAACGCGCAGGCTAAACTCGGGTTCTTCGGGTTAGCCGACAAGACAACCAGAGCGTCCATGACGTCGCGGATAGGTGCTTCTGCCTTCTCCAAGAACAGAGGCTCCGTTTGTAGCGTGAACAGTGTCTTGTCGCATCGGTCGAGGGGTACCCACGCTGCGTGGACGGGGTTGACGAGCGCGGAGAGGACGATTGGGTTCGAGCAGATTATGGCAATGTTAGGCGCCGGCAAGTCTGGTTGCATGTTGGAGATTAATTTGTAATGTAGGTTGGAAATAAATCGAGTGTCTGGGAACTAATTGAGTCGCACTGCATTTGCTTTAGCCTTCAGCGCTTCAGCGCTGAATCTGACTCACTCGAGACAAAAAAATCTATGTATAGGCTAGGTTTACAAAAATTTTCCTTTTCTTTTTCAACTCTGATTCTTTTTTCTTAACGCTAGAAATGACGTTCATCTCCAGAATAGTGCCTTTCCTCGAGCACATCTTTCAGATCAAGGTGACGCGTTCGGAACGCGCTCGTGACAAATCGATTCACGTGCGTTTCTGGGAACAAGGTGTGAGGTACCCACGGAGTCGACTCCCGAACTTGGCCGAACCTCTACCCGTTGAACGAATGTCCCTCAGCGGGATTCCCACTAGTGCGTTCTGCTTTCCTAGATGGGCACTGCGTCCGTAAACCCACTGTGATTTTCTTCGTTGAAGTCGCAGCGCTAAGCTAACACCACGGTCCACGTCGCATCATTGCTGCACTTGATTCAGAATTGGAGGGCTGGAGATCGAGGATCATAGATTTTGTATGCTGCTCTCTTCTTTAACATTTATTGCAAGACTTATTGTACAGTTATTCTATTCTCAATACTGAAATCTGCACTCTGATGTACAGTCCACCGGTTGATCTTTTCGAAGGAACATCCCGTCAACCACCGTCGCCGGATCAGCGCAAACAGAATATCGAGCAGGAGGACTGAGCAACCTACCGCGTCGTTTCTCGACCTTGGGCTGGTGTTTTTGTGCGTTATCAGAGCGTTTCTTCATGAGAAAGGATTTTGTGGTGCTGGTTGCTGGCCAGGTACGTCCTTGAATGATGTTTTTAGTGCGTTGCTTCTTTTTTTGACAGTGGAAAGGTGCTAATTTTTATCCTGTAGCCCGAAATAAACCCCGCGCCTTCTCTCAGCGAAAAGTCATCGGTACGATACCCTCTCTGAGTGTTAGGAAGTTCGGTTCGTTTCATAGGTGAATATTCGGTTTGAATCAACGCACGTTGGTGATCTACAGCGCTTAGTCTATTAAAAGCATCAGAATTGACAGGAATCGGTGCGCACAAATATGAGAGTCCTGGCCCAGTGCCTGTCTATATATTCCTTCACAGATAACACCTTTGAAATTCGCTCGCAAGAAGAGGGTGCTGTTGGTATGTAATTACCTGACGCCGCGCTTTCACTTTCTCTAAATTTAAAACCAAGTACAGAATAAACGAAACCCGGCGGCGCTGGGACATGCGTAGGAGTTTTCTTTTTTTGTCGCCCCGTTCTCATCGCCGCCGATGCATTTGGACGGCCCGCGACTCCGTACAGCTTTAGCTGTGTCAACGGCTTGTTCAAATCCTGAATGATAGGGGCGGATCGCGTTCGGCATAAAAACAAGTACATGGTTGTCCAACCTGCGCGGTGACACTGACTTCATGGCGCCGACCGTACAAGCTGCGCACCAGCATCAAAATGTGAGGGAATTTTTCTATTCCCCGATGTCAATCTCTTTCACGTAGCGGTTGAAAAGCATAAAATGAGCGGTTGTTGTGAGTAGCAGAGATAGCCAGGTCTTTTTTCCCTCTGTTTTTCCAACATGCGAGGAACGGCGATATTTTTTGTTCTCGTGACACTCTTCGCCGACACGGCTAGCTCTTTTCCCGCCTATAGGTCCCTTGCTGGACTTTCTAGGGAGCAGCTCGACGACATTATCCCTACATTGAAAATACGCGACTTGTCCAAACCCCCTGGTCCCTTGAACGACACTTCGGCCAAACTAGTCAATGACGAGGCGCATCCGTGGATGCCGCTTGCGCCAGCAGATATACGCGGTCCATGCCCCGGATTGAACACCTTGGCTTCTCATGGCGTATGTTCAGTCGTTTATTCGGCTGACTATCGAACTTACAGCATTCGATAATTTTATAGTGGCTTCCGCGAAACGGCATTGCTAGTCCCTCAGAAATCATCACCGCCGTACAAGAAGGTGCGTTACAACATTTTGTCTACTCAAGTTGCTCGATTAATTCATTTTATAGGGTTTAACATGGCTAACAACCTGGCTGTCTTCGTCACCTATGCTGCTCACCTGGTCGATGGCAATGTCCTAACGGACCAGTTAAGTATTGGGGTCAAAACCGCTCTAACGGGTCCATTTCCCCCGGCCCCAGCTATTGTTGGGGGGTTAAATACTCATGCTGTTTTCGAAGGTGAGTTGTACTCGAGTATAAAGTCAGTGGAACGCCCTACTGAAATATCATCCTCTGCTAGGCGATACGAGCATGACTCGCGGTGTGTTTCCCAGAAATCGTCCAAAATATTTTATTTATCGGTTCTTTATAGAAGACTTCTTCTTTGGGAACAATCACGACTTCAATGAAACGCTGTTCGACCAGGTACCTACATATCATAGAATATACATTAAAAAACTAAGCTAATGCGCACAACAGTTTGTCGACTATAGCAATCGCTTTGGAGGCGGGAAATATAACCTCACCGTAGCCAGCGAGTTCAGGTGGAAACGAATCCAAGACTCGATTGCTACGAACCCGACGTTTTCCTTCGTAGCTCCCCGATACTTCACCGCATATGCCGAGTCCACATTCCCCATCAATTTCTTCATAGATGGTCGCCAAACCGACGGCCAACTGGACCTCACCGTGGCACGTGGATTCTTCCAAGACAGTCGCATGCCAGACGACTTCCACCGTGCAAATGGGACACGAGCAACGGAGGGGATTAATATCGTCGCAGCGGCACACCCGATCCAGCCAGGCGCCAATGCGGGCGGAGTCAACAGCTATGTCGTCGACCCTACCTCTGCGAATCTCAGCAATTTCTGCCTTCTCTATCAGAATTTTGTGAACAAGACTGTTAAAGGGCTTTATCCTGACCCTTCCGGCGACCTTCTCCAGGCCTTGAATACGAACTTAGGCTTTCTCTTTTCAGGGATTAGTGGAACCGGGTGCACACAGGTCTTCCCTTACGGAAAATAAGTCGTCTGGCATCAGCCCCACCAGAGCACCAATATTCTCGTCTCCTTCCGTCTGATTCTTGGCGTAGGTTATCTCAATGCATGACCTAAATGTACTCGAGGATACCAACAATATATTAGAGTCGCTCAAAGTTCACCTATTCGGCTCATTTTCGCTCCATTTTTGATCTCCTATTCGGTTTCCTACTTGAAAAATGAGCCAAGTAGGAACTCGACTAGGAACCGAAAAATGGACGTTTTTACGAAAATGACCTCTTGGGGTCGCTATTCGCAAAAATGGCCATTTTCGACTTCCTACTCACTTTCCTATTCCTTCGGCAGCATTCATTCTCCGTCCTTCCCATCAATTGGCTTGTATCTCTACCTCACCGCGGGTTTTTCCGCCTCAATAAGTTCATTTTGTCTTTTAAATAATACCTTATATGTACCCAGCCACTTTTGTAAAAAAAATATAATTTATTGAATATTCTAGAGCGTTATAGTGATTATAGGAGGGAAGCGGCAGGAGGAGAACGGGTGAAGGTTAAATATTCGGCTCCGTTCGGAGTGCCAAGCTGGTTCCCTGACGCTAACCGACGTGGGAAGCGGACTTAGCGAGTTGGGATGACCGCCGAATGCGAGCCGAAAAACGAAGGGAATAGGAAGTTTTCCTACTCGGTTCATTTTCCTACTTGACGAAATTTGTGAGGTTTCCTAATTTACGTAGTCAGTAGACTTTGGTAAATGTAGGGAACACCACTAGAATCTCCCTAGAGTGACTTAGAATTTAGCGAGGAATGCGTATTCAAAGTACTCGTATTCGAAAGACTGAAGACTAGCTAAGAAACTCTCGAGTATTTATACTGTCCTACGTACTATGCTGATGTAACTAGAATCTAAACTAATATAGTCCGTCAGATATATACTACTTGTCAATATCACCTCGTTGCTGCCTCATGTCTAAGTGATATTCACAAACATGACTCGAAGGAAGAGAGATAAGAGATAAGATCAGAATGTGTAAACCGAGCCTCGGAAGACGGATCGGTTGCCTGATATGCTGTGCTCTTGGTCTGCCGAGTTCTGGACCTTACAAAATTTGGCGGGGCTGTATGGAAAGCCGCACCGTCAAGCTCCCAAAATAGCATACGCATCAATCCGAAAACAATCTCCGACGTTTGTCAGCATACGAGACCTCAGATACCTCAAAGTAAGTTGTTGTTCTCGTTTAGGACAATGCCAGTAATGTATTCGAGCTTCGTATTTTCTAAGTAATTCAATAAGCTTCAGGTGTATCTATTGGTATTATCGGTCGGAATTAATGTAGAATTATGAGATATTAGTTACTGGCTCCTACAGAGCCCCTATTTAAGTACATGTAATGTATGTATCGAAAATATTCTAGAGCTGTGGAGCGATGATATGCCTAACGATTCGCTAATGCCGTGCACGAACGCACAACACAAACGCGACCGTAACAAGTGGCTCTGAGGTACGATTCGGGGTTCTAGGGATCCAACGACGGGACTGAACGAGATGCGAAGGTCGAATGACAAAAACGAGGACGAGAGCGAAGACAAAAGGCACAGTCACGACGACGAAGGCGGCTGGAAGACGAAGTGCTAAGACGAGGACGAATGTTGCGACGACGAGGGCAACCGAAGACGAAACGAGGTACGAAGCAGACGAAATTCGAGGGTAAAACTGAGAGTGCGATTCACAGAAGGTAAACTACAGTACAGGAGGGTTTTTATAGTGTAAATACGTCGGAAATCGAAGTAGACAATGCAAAGGTGAAATGAGAAACCAAAAATCAAAGAAGGAAGTGAAAATACAAGGAACTGATCAGAGAATTGGGGTGAAGAAAAAGTGAGAGAAGAATGGTGAAAAAAAAGAGTTCGTGACGGCGAAAGGCTGTCTAGACTCTGAAAAATGAATTCTTGCGAATGTGCGACGCGATTCGTCGGGGCAGCGTTCAGTGCGATTGACGAGATGTCGTGGTGGAAATACAATGTCGGACGACTTGTAAAACACGAAAATGATGCGAAAAACGGGTGTCGGAGTACAGGGGGAGCAGTGGAACTGAGTGTCGGCTTAGTAGAGTCGATTTTTGAGCGGCGTCCGATAGTGCGCAATGCGTTAGACGCGCGCCTAGTGCGTGCGGCAAAGTCCGAGTTCGAGCTCATAGAAAGTTGCGACACTTATCAGCGGGGTAACAAAAGATACCCATCTGGGAATAGAGGTCAAGGCACAATTTAAGCGAGCCCGGAGCAAGACAGAAGCCAGGGATAGTAAATACAGCACACCATTTATAACTCGAGTCGGGCACATCTTGCATGGAGGGAAACATAACGGCGTTCATAAACGAAGGAGTGGCTCCGCAACAGCGCCCGATATGATGGCGCCTTTTCCTTTTAGGAAACGCCGTCGGGATTCAAGAATCAGCACAGTCGATATTGGCATCGAGCACGCGTCAAGAGGCAGCATTATTGAATCAAGATTACAGATCGGTGGGTGGGATTGCCAGGACAGAGCAGCCAATTCCAACTTAGAGTCCACTGTGCATAATGAATTGACTCTAATAGAATCAAATTATGCGCAATGTGGGCAGCACTAGGTGCATATCAAAAATATTCTAACGCTATCTAGCAAGGTCGTTAAGTAGTTTACAAAGTACGAAGTGCCCGTATTACTGATGCAAATACTCGTCCGTTCCACCAAGTGCCTGATGGGTCTCTGAAGATCAGTGAGGGGAGCTTGATTTCTATTTGAACAGACTAAACAATACAGTGATACGCGTCGCGACTCCTTGCACGCTCGGAACTGTGACTTTGGCGACAGCACACGTTAGGCGCGCGTTCACGAAGCGGATCGCGGACTATCGGAGTCCACTCTGAAAGCAACTCTACTAAGCCAATGGTCGGTTTGATTACTTACCCCATGCACCGAAGTCCATTTTTCGCCCTATTTTGGCGCTTTTAAACTCTTCCGACATTTACTTCAAGTTCCACCACGATATCTCATCAATTTCTCGTACGTAGCCTCAACAAATCGCTTCAAACATCCTCTATAATTGAACTTACCAAAGATAGACCGCCGTTTTGCCCTTTTCTTTCATTATTCTCCTCTTCTTTTTCGTGTCACCTATTTCTCTGAATCAATTTTTACCTTCGATTAATTCGCACTTTTGACTTCAGTTTCCGATGTATTTACTCTATAAAACCCTCTTGTATTGTATTATGCCGTCAATAAATCGCACTCCCAGTTTTCTGTTTAAAAACTCGTTCAATCAGTTCTTCGTTTTGCCCTCGTCTGGCTTTGATCATTCTTGAGCGGTAACCTTGAAAAAAATAATTTCCGGGGGCTTCAAAAAACGTCTACAGTTTTTATATTTTGTCTCCATATCTTTTGATCCATCCACGCCGTTTTCGCGCAAATTTTTCAGGAGTTACGAACAGTTCAGCGGAGTTTTAATGTTATGGGAAGTCAATGAACGCAAGGTCGGTTTACCCTCAAAGTGCAGATACAAAAATTTATTAGAAAATTGAGTTATATCTGCGTGATACTACCTGCATGCATCTTGTGTGATATGCGTGCAAAATGGCGCGCAACCGACCCAACCGACACGCGCGGAGCGCAGGTCCCACACAGATTTATATCAAGTCTGACAAAACTGGCTACATAATATAAGCTGGGCGCTCGGAGTCATTGGAAGAAGCACGAGGAATAATACAAGGGACGGGGTATCCGAAGTCCTTTTTGCTTACAAAGCCGGAGTGTGAATCGGCAGTGATGCCGTTGCTATTTTTGGAGCTGTACCTGAGCTTGACAGTGCGGCTTTCCATAGGGCTGCCCGCCAAATTGACCCGAAAATGAAGTCGAGTAGGAAACCGAATAGGCTCAACTTTGAGCAACCCTATTGAATTTGGTAAAAACGTTGTACTCGCGTTGTACATTGAGCTGTAGCTAGTTAAATTCGTACTTGCCATTACTAACTTCCTAACCACTCGCGCCTTTTCAAACCCAACTGAGATTAGTACCTATTGGCGAGTAAAAGCCAATGGGACTCGGAGTCTGACGGTGCGGGAAGATTTGAAAACGACAAAGGGACGGTCATGTGACCCACGCTCCTGGATCACATGGTAACTTTGTTTATCAGTTAGAGCGACTCTGTCACTCCTCAACCCAACCTCGTACGCTACCTCTGGAGTATCGACGCTGGTCGCCACAGCAGCGACCAATGCGGAGCAGCCGGGGTCGCATCTCATTGAAGATAGTCAGAGGCCTCAGCTAGGTTGGGGTTCGCATCAGTCCAGATGCCTCTCCAGCAGCCTAGTCCACTTTTTCTTCATCGGAGCTCTGCTCATGCATTCGCTTTTATTCTTTCTTGGGCACACGAAGTGAATCTTTTCTCACTAGTTCGGTCGTCCTGCTTACGCCACGTCGCCCTTGGCAAGCCTCTGTTCTCGCCTGACACCACCATGCTGACGTGGGTTCGTTGCAGGAAGTAACAAAGTAGCCCGCAAAATGTCGTCTTCCCGCCTGATGCCCGCTTGAGCGCATCATTCTGCACATGCCGTACGCGCCTGCCTCCCAGCGGACCCGCTAAACGCGTGAGCGCGTTTACCTGGGACGGACCTGTTTATCGAGCACCATCCGAAGGGATACTTGAGTGTTATGCGAAGAACTCGGATAGAATGCACCAATACGCGCAGAGCGATGTCCCGTAGGAGCAGGAAGTATGAGGCGCAGGAGATTAGTGGTGTTGATTCCAAGGAGGCGGAGGCGAAGAAGAAGGAGTTGATGGGGAGGATCAAGTCGGTATGATTGCCTTCTGTTTTTGTTGATTCGAGGCGCATATACTCAGCCTTTTTTCGAGTAGGATTACGTTCATGGTGGCTTGAACAACTGTATTCCTCATCCGCGTGAATATAACGCGAACACTCGATTTGAGCACGGAGGATTCCTCTATGGGGAGTTCCTCCTCGAAGAATACTCATCTTTCGCTCAATGAAGGTCTGTTCAGGTTTTTGTTATGACATCCTTTCGAAAACTCAATTGGGTCGTTATCAGGTTGCCTTGGGGCGAAGAAACATGATAATTACCACAGCTTGATCCGCTGGCTCCTTGGCTGCTTCGAAGAGCGCTCCAATCACGACCACGACCATTCTAACGACATCCGTAGAGCCTTCTTGCCCACTCCCATTGACCTGGTGAGCACTACTGCTTCATCCATTCCCATCACGATTAACTAACCTCCTGACCACTCTTATCAGGTCGGCCGTACTCTCTTCCAGCCCATCGAATTCACTGTTGACTGGCCTAACCCCCTCGAGAGCCTCACGCCCCAAGGCCGTGACTCTCCCAAAACTTCGTAAAGTTCTTGCCTTATAAGACCGGGGTGATTGGGGTGTCATTCTCCGGGGTGAAAGGCTGACGATGTGTTATTCTTTGGCATCTCCTTCGATTTGGTGCTCATTTTCTCGTTTCTTCGGCTTCTAGGCCAAAATTGAACTCGTTTCGACAATTCATCCGTGTTCCGAGTCTCCGGCGTTCAGGCTGAAATTGAATTCTTCTGGAGGACCTAGCAGCCTGCGTTCTTGCCCCAATCTCGACTTTACCCCCAATGATCAGTCCTCTCGCCTTCGATGCTAGATTTGGAACCGCTGGCTTGGACAAGCGGAGAGCACCCACGACCATCTCAGCCTTCTGGCTGCACGGCGTCGGTCATTGTGACGCTCGACTCCAACCACCTCTGTTTGCATCGTCCAGGAGCTTTCTTCTCATTGCCCACCACCCGCCGCCCCTCTTTGTCCCGTTTTTTCTCGCGTTTCTCGTACCTACTTTACGTTTTCGTCCGCCTGCTTCAGATCTCGCAATAGGCGCTGACAATGATGCTCTAGAGGCTTCCAAATCGCCCGCTTTGTTACGTTTAGTACGTTTCCTTCGTGATATACTCGAAGAAGAGTCTAACCCCCATGGTCGTCACTTGTTGCTGCAGTTTAAGGAGGTCGCCCGACGTGTATAACTTGCACGGTTCGTCCTTTAATAGTGACGCATACATCCAACACACGGTTGTGAGGATCGCCCCGCCCAGCTAAATCGGGAGAAGTTGATGCTCAACACGTACGCTGACAGTGGGAGGACATGGGTTTCAGTTTTGGATCGGATGAGAAACGCGATAAAGAAGGGCTCCTGACATTCGTGCGTTGTTCTCTTGTTTCCTTGAAATTTTGAACGTTAAACCATTAATTTGTCAGGAAGTCCATGCTCTCGCTAACCCTATTCTCAAATTGACTTCGGTTTCCTTGTAATTATAAGGAATGGAATCCTCGGCCCTCGAACACGTCTTTAATTTCCAGCCCGACTTCGAAGAACAGACAAAGAGGGCAGTCGCTAAAATCCAATCTGGGCAAAGTCCAGCGACTGAGTCTCGGACGCCTGGCTATCATTCGTTCTCGGCTTATGAATTCTGGGAAGTGCTCGCCAATAGAGTGCAAGTGATTAAAATATCTCGTCTAGCCCGCTCTGGGCTTTATGATCCGGCAGCCCGTTTTCGAAAGTCGTGTTATTCGAGGACCGCCTAAAAATAGCAACCAACTCTACGTCGGGTTCATCATCGCCCAAAATGCGACTACTAGTCATGAGGCACAGCTATCTCTGTCTTTGAATACTGGAGCGCAAGTCCAGGCAATGGCCCTTCTCTGGACTTTGTAGCTTCTCGAGCGTCATACATTAACATTACTCGTATTCCCAGGACGGAAAGGTAAATCTCCACTGTATATAAGGATGCTTTCGACGACTAACTCCCCCACTCACCTTCAAATCCTCTCTATCACAGCGAATTCAAGCCCCGACCACTATCATGTTTCCCAATCATAAACAAAATGGAGGCATCTTGTTGGCCTCCAAAAGCGATTCCCTCCCTAAATATCTCAGAATCGCTCGCATCGTGCTTTCCTCGTTACTGGTGCGTGAATACCTGAGCTCACCTTGAAGGAAAGGCTGACCAGTGTTGATTCTCCAACCTTTCTAGCTCGCCTCGGCGCTGGTTCTCCTTGGACTAACTGCGCGTCGCATCCATTTCACAAGGACCTTTCGGGGCGGTTCCGGTAAGTAATTTCGCCTTGTCTTCACAGCAGCTTATTTATTTATTCCGTTCAGAGGGCATCGTGATTGAGTTACTCATCACCTCGATTGTAACCACCATCCTCTCGATATTACTGTATGTGTCTCGGCGCCTTGTCTTCTCCTTTCGAATTGCAACTGATATCCCCACCCAGAATCTTCGCGCTCGTCCGAACCTCCAGCTTCGGAAATATGCGCATATGCATCGAACTCGGATTTCTATTCCTCATTTGGCTTATGTCCCTTGTTGGTGCCAGCATCGCAGGAGTGAGCACCCCGTTTTCAATGCTTCATCTTCTTCATAACATGCACCCACAGCATCATTGGTCTGATATTAATGAGTGTAACGGGTTCTTCGTCTTTAATGAGTGCCACATTGTTCGGGCCATCCAGGCATTTTCGTGGGTCGTATTCGTGCTTTCGACGATGCTTGTCATACTCTGCCTTGTTCGCTGGTATTGGGATTACAAGATCCGTGAACAAGGACAAGGGAAACCCGCGACGAACCCCCATGCCAACTCTCATACCGAGACGGCGGTCTGATTTCTTTCACAATTCGCAATCCAGTTGTTTAGCTTTTTGTAAATTAGTTTTTACAGCGATTTAAAATTGTACTATATCACACGAGTAGTCTATTAATCCTAGTAATATAACCAAGAGCGACTTTCATTTGTTCGAACTTCGAAGTGGGACTAGAAAATGATTTCGGCGAATTGGTTAACCATCGGTTTGGGACTGTTCCACATCGCTATGCCTCTAGCATGTGCAGACCGCCGGTCTAAAAACGGAACTCTTATAGGCATCGAGAAAACCATACCGTTAAGTTTATCTTGACCCTCTCCGTCTTTATAACACAGTTTCCATCCCCTTAACCTCACTCACGATTTCTCTCAATCTTGCCTCCCCTGCCGGTTCGAGTAAATTGTACCCCCATCGAGCTGCAGGCGCTGTGTCGTTGACAACAGTCAAATCGCGAGGAATTGCCGGCGGATCGAGGCGGCGAGTGTCTGACTGGAACGTGTAGACGCAAAACTGAGGCCCGAAGACGCTGAGTCCATAGAGGGTGGGTATCGGGATTGTGCCAGATGCGAATTCGCAGAAGCTTGGCGCATCTCGTCGTCTGCGATACCACGCGCATATAGTAACTCGAGAGAACGTAAAGCCTTGATTTGCAGGAAGAATATTGGAATTCGACGACGACGGACAGTGTACTGGAGGATGTAATCAGTGGACTCATTGATGCGCTTGGCCTGTGGGGAGACATGGTAGTGTTCTGAGCTGGGGAATAGCTCAACGAAAAGGGAGTTATATGGCCCAAAGAAGTCGCTTTCTTCAGCAGTGTGGAGGTCGAGTAATTCAAACTGCTCGAGGACGCCCTCGGACCAAGGCATATTTGACGATGGAGCTTGGAAGAGGAACGCAAAGGCAAAGGCGCACAGACCATCGGGTCAAATTTTGATCACGCATCACGGCTTCTTTTCTCCGCATCGGCCGCATCAGTGACGTCATCCCGACGATTCCAGGCGCTGTCGACAGCTCGGAGGTTGATATTTACTCAAAGAAACGAGGAATTCTTTTTTACATGAGGTCTATTTTGCCACCGGCTGAAGGTAGGAAGCCATGCAATCTGAATTCACTATCGAGACCAAGCATACATTTTCTGGGATTTTTCAACGACTAAACGACATGCTTCATGAATGCACGATGTACCAAAAATTTCAAAGACCATTAGTCGAGTATGTCTCCGGGTGTGGATGTGTTGGATGTCCGCTCAGCCAGAGTTGAAGAACTCCCAGCGGGTCTCGGAGGCGCCTCCGTTTTCGACTAAGATGACCTGAACAAAATTGTTAGGCTACTTGAAACGTTGAGAGTAAAGGACGAGTTCGCTCTTACATTACGCCCAATGGTGTAATTGTCAGCCGCGAATTTGGGATCGTTGACGAGCTTGATGCTAATGGGAAACTTCATAGATGACACGAAATATTAAGCAAGGTGAATCACTCACTTCCACAAGCCGGTGCTAGCTGCCTTGAGCGCCCACTTGTAGTCGCCTTCCTGCCATTCGAGGTACCGTTTACCGTTCGCATCGGTTTTCTGGTCATCGATAGGTCGAATATCAGACACCACAGTGTACTGGAAGAAATAAACTATGCACTCACGCCAGAATCGGCGACGCTCAAGTTGGAGTCCGACTTGATGGTGTAGGCTCCAGTTTGATCGACCGAGACGGTCAGTTTCTTCACGAATAAAATATTGGCCGCGAGTTTTGACATTGAGAACAACTTGTACTTACGGCTTCCCTCGGGACTTGGTCCCCAATTTTGATAGTGGTAACGGCATCGCCAGAGCTGGTGTCGTTGTTGGGGACGATGTAGTACCCGGTCTTGCGATTCCTGATGAGGTAGATACCTGGAGTGACGGACATGCTGTTCGAGGTTGATTGAGCGAGTTTCAAGTTTGATACTGAGACTGAGAGAAATTGAGAGGCGTATTTATACGTTTGTCCTCCTTCTAATCTGCCTTCGAGGACTGACGAAATCGAGCATATGCCGTGCCTGTGAATTCTGGACTTCATTTGTTGCGGCAGGAGCAATGGACCATGTAGCATGGTGAATTAAGCAATGAGTTCCATCTTACATTCTTGCATCCAATCCAAAATGTTCCAGTGCGTAATCCTGGAAGCGGCGCCAACATTCCATTCCATACATTTTGTTACATGGATAGAAAGTATTCCATTGCTTTTATTGTACAACGTTCGGACAAACCAAGATTGATGGAAAAATAGGATTTTCGAGTATGGAAGCGCGGTTCCATACAAGCCAATATCCTTCCACAATTCTTAACTCAATCGGATGAGGGATGTCAGCGCGTTGTCTTTTGCTTCCCTAGCCAGGAGAATCGGTTCGAAAAGCTTAGCAAGTCGTGACCAGGATAGCCTTGTTCTGTCGACGAGTGATGAACGGAAAGCAGTTTTGAGAAGTGTCCAGTGGGCCTATGGAGATGGATGAACTTAGAAAGCCGTTCATTCTTCTTGGAAAGTAGGCCGACTGACGAGGGTGATGATGTTCCCACTGTGAGGAATTGGTTGCCGGCAATCGCAACACGGGGGTGGGCCCCAGGAGATCAGATACGCGATGTGTGTTTGTAAAGAAATTAGTTCGAAAATATGGCAAAGGCGAGAAAGTGAATTGGCGTACAACAGCACCGGTCGCGTTTCGCGGCGTCCCTATAATTAGCTGTAGGCAGTGCTCCGCATCCTCTTCGGGGACTTTCACGTTGCTTCGAGATGACAATTCATCAGACCACCAGACCCGCGACGCGTTGTACGCGACGTCCGCGTTGCCTGTATTATTATTATTTTCATCACAACATAAGGAACTCGCGAGGCACGGTACCACCTATTTTTGGCTGCCTATTTGCTGCCTATTGGAATTTTATTAGTACATGCCAACGCCTATGGGCTCTGACAACTATCGTGACGTTTCTGAAAATTCACAAGCATCAAAACGGCCATGATTTGAAGCAGCAGGCTCTTTAGAGAACTTTATGCTTGTTGTCATTTGATGGGTTGTATTGCTCATCCAAGCCCTACCCATCGCAGCTCTGAGTATTATTCCCTGTGGGCATATAAACTTGAAGAGGCGTCAATATTTTGTTTCAATGTAGTGAGAGCCAATCACTCACAGTCAACGCCGACGCGATGCTGGAGAGAGCGAAAGCTTCTACCGAGTTTGTATGCATCGCGATTACAAGTGCTATCCCAGAGAGTGCCATCGGAATAGCAGATTCTATGAGAATGGCGATAACTCCCGTGTACTTCGAATAGGACTTGTTTTGGTGGGCAACGGAAATGATCCTCCCGATGATTAGTCCCGTAAGCATAGTATTGAGGGCAGCTGGTGATGAGATCCAAGGGATCGTAAAGTTATTGATCTTCAACAAGAAAGTCGCATCTTGAATAGCGCTCTCGACTAATGAAATGACGCCCATCACTGCATGAAAAACGCATCCTGCGTTCGAACATGGGATTCTAGGTTTATAGAGAGTGCGTACTTGCCTATCTCAGCGACGAATATGACTATGGGAAGGGCCATAACGTGCCAGTTCGCGTTCCAGATGATCCAGCAACGGTATAGCTATTGACAAGAAAATATTAGACGTCGTTTAGTCCATAACAAGTGTTATTCACCAAAAGCGCGTCGCTCAATGCGAGTGAAAGCACCCCGCACGGAACATTCAATACCTGATACCAACTACCCGTTACGGATTCGAAGAACGCAACCGGTCCTCCTGGAAAATCTCGATGATCAATCCACATGAATTGCTCGGTTACTCCATTCGTCGCAATTTCAACTGTGAAAATAAGAAGCTGGATGAAGCCGAAGCCTATTAAGACTACGCGGAGACGAGGGGACAAGGTGCCGAGTCCTTTGAGGAGGTAGCAGGAGTGGAATACCATATAAATATGGATACCTATGTTCACGTTCAGAATATAGGCTCCAGAAGATCATACGTCGCTCTCACCGTAGGCAATAGTTGCAAAATTATTCCCTATCCATATGGAGTGCTCTGACGGGAGCGAGGGCATCGTGAAAGTACTGGGTTGTGGAGAGGTATGCGTTCAGTCCAGTCGTTATATCTATTTTCGATTGACAAGTATGCGGAACGTCAAGTTCTGATATAGAGCACATACTGCGATTGAAAGCCCGGTTATAATTAAAGGCTCCGGTTATCCTCATCTACATCAAGGGCTGGGAACGAGGGCCCGAGGCCCGACCTGAGTCTCTAGAAGGCAAAAAATGAGACAGTCAGAGAGGGATTTGACAAAATGGTAAAAGAAAGGGGCACGAAGGGCGTACTGGTGCCATTACAGTTTGGCGTTGGCAATCCCGAATGCAAAGCACTTCTTCCACTTCTTTCTTTCTCAGTTGGCGATTTCCCTCCAAAAATCGGTGTTCATCACAGCGTAGTACTGGTAGTACGAAGCAAGGGTTTCTTGAGTTGGCGTCTTCGACTGACTAGTGACATTCAAAAGGTGTTGTTGGGACTTGGCTGGTGGGAAAAAAGCAAGTAAAAAGGGAAAAATGACTCAACGACTTTCATTTAAAACACGCGTACATAACGCGTCGAATTTAGGGGGAAACTTTGCTCGGCCCAGTCTCACCCACGAAGGCACGCGTTGCACTGTACAGTTCTGTTCAGTGTGTTATCAGTGGCACAAGGGTAATAGCAACGTAATACCTCTCTTGTCTGATATGGTGGACCTGGTTCGAAGATTGCGTGGACCGCAACAAATCATTTCCGGAGACTGATTTTCGGGCTTTGATGCGGTGGAACCGTAGATTGCGTACTCAGATTAGATTAGATTAGATAGCGGATCACATCAGGTACTGTACAGTCCGATCGCAGCCACCGAATCATCATCACACCTTGCTCCTGTCCTTCGTGTCGTGCCCAGCAGTTCTGCCGTCTCCAGCGGCTTTCCGCTGCTTTATGTACTTGAGCTTATTTTAAAAATCTACTCGAGCCAAGTTGACAGGCATTGAAAGTTGATATGTACGTGGAGCTCGGTGACAACGGGAGTAGATCACCTTTGAAGCACCGGGTTGGGGCGAATTCATTTATTTTATCAGTTACGTGTCTTCTCGTATGTTCATATGCAATCCTAACTACAAAATAGGACCCTTGAATACTACGAGAATACGGCGGCTCCGGATGTCATAACCTAAGTGGAGTGGTAAGGGGCTTGAGGCTGGAAGGAAGAGATGAAGAGGTATTTCGCGAGCAAAGCTCAAGCGGTGAACCAGCTTCTGGGCGGATCTAAGAGGTACGCGATAACTCAGCGGAGTCCTTTTAGTTGTAAGAAGGGTGGGGGGTATTGTCGCTGGTGGATGAGTGGCTTGCTGGCGGGAGCAGTTGCTGTTGGTGAAGCAGTTGCTGGGTGGGGGGCGGAAGTTAGAGGCCAGCCAGCAAGGGTCGCGAGATACCAGGCGTTATCCTTGGAGAAGGCAAGGGAACCATGCGGAGTTATGTAAAGGGAAAGACAGCGTTTTTCACGTCGGCAGGAACACACCTCGAGAAAGGGAAGAGCGCGACTACACTTGACGCTGAGGCCACAAACGAGCACAAATCCATCCCAAAACAGTTAGAAGTAGAGTCAAATATACGCAAGATTTCGAGACATGCGAATAATGTTTATCATATCCACGTCTGACTGTTCTCGAGGGGGTTTGCGCTCAGCTTAGCCGTGCTATTCTCCTTCACAAGTACCTTCACGACCCCTCCGACCAGGAGCAGACGAAAGCAGCGCCATGGTTTACGCAGCTTACTTCTGTTCTTTCAGTCTCAGAGCATCATGAAGGCGGTTGTGCCCCGCCTACCAAAATAAGACGCTGGTTTGGAGGATGAGGATTTGAAGTATTTTGAGCTGGCCAATTGAACGGTGTCCAAGGATGAGATGCGTAGCTCAGAAAATTATGTGACGTACAGAGCGGTCTCGAACTACTTCATCATGGACCACGGTCGATACACTGAAGTTGCCTCCGGAAATAACAAAGTGGTGAGCATTCTGGAACATGCCTGTTAAACAATGAATAAGGCGTCTCGGATTTGAAATTTGACAAATACCCGGTGAATCTGAGGAACGATCTTCAAAGTGGTTGTTCGCAACTTGGAAGCGATCTAGTGTTCCCTATAGTTGCGCGTAGCTCACAAATTGGGCCATTGCTCCTGGGTAGAACATTTTTCTTACCTGGA
The DNA here is from genome assembly GCA_023014345.1 of Galerina sulciceps. Classification (NCBI taxonomy): domain Eukaryota; kingdom Fungi; phylum Basidiomycota; class Agaricomycetes; order Agaricales; family Galerinaceae; genus Galerina; species Galerina sulciceps. The sequence goes on from JAEDXJ010000016.1 coordinate 228,559, forward strand.
AGTCTGCCATGAACGAGTCCAGACGAGAATTGATTTCGACTTCAGAAAGTTGACGGCTGGGCGCATTGAAACCGATTTCAAGTAGAAAGCTGTTTAGGAAACGCATTAGACGCTCGATTGGCATATCAAGAGGGAGAAGAACTGACAATTCATATGTTGCTAGGCATGCATTGAGAGACGGGAGGGCAGACGATAGCGGAAGGAATTGAACGTGCTCCCAGATCTGTTTGGGCAGATCAGACACTCGTTGAAGTGTGGACGTATCAACACTCGTTCCCTAAAAGAGATCTAAGATAAGTCGCGTTGAGCTGGTATAAAACATTTAGAGCTGACCTCCATCTTCTGAACGATCTCTTCTGCAACGGCCATAACCGACTTCATCCTGAGAAGGAAATGAATCAATTCGTCCGGATGGTGGCCGCCTCCATCAAGCTGATGGGCAGAGGAGGGAAAATTTGAAGGTCGTGGAGGCGAAAGCCTCCACGACGCTGAGGGCATCGCTTCAATGCTGTGGGGAACTATGAAAGAACAGATTGAGTGTTTTCCGTGGTTTTGCAGACATTTATAAGAACACGTACACAGCCCCGCATTCCAACGGCCCGATGACACTGACAGCCTCCACATTATTCAGATTTCGATAATTTGGGAAGCGTGGCGGTGTATCTGGTTTTGGTGCGGTCACTGCGGTGTGTAGCGTGAATGTAAGCTCCTCTCGGTAGATGTGGAACACCGACTGATCTTGCAGTGTGGTGGGCGGCATGAGTGGAGCCACGGCAACCCCATCTATGTATAGGTCATTGGCCTTCGTATGTCGGTGCTGATCATGAAGCCGTCCAACTTCGGCCATGCCCGACTCGGGCGTTCGTGGGATACGTAATCCCAATCGTCAAAGAAAGGACACAGAACCAGTCGTAGATGATCCAAGAACCAAGAGACATGGCTTGTGCTGCGACTGAAGAACAGAGGGGGGTATCTTTGAAGATGAACATGTCGGAAGAGATCGCTTAGAAACAAGGTGAGAGCGTTAGCACGATACCTGATTTGTGTTCGAATATACAACGTTTAGTATGCGCAAAAATGAAGGCAGAACTGTCCTCAAGGGGAATAATGAATCATTATAATGTTTAAAGGGTAGGAGGGACACGGATAGACACCTGTAAGACACGCCTAACACACATTGTCAGTTATATTACTCACAAGGAGAACATGCAAATACCGTACCGATTACTACAGACCGAAAGATGATTTCCATTCGCATTAGCTGACCCTCGTGTGTACAGAATTGCAGAGGCAGACCGGCTGGCCTTTCTTCTACCACGCAATGCAAGTAGTCGGATGAGAAACGCCAAACTTCAACTAGGTACCTGCAAAGTGCATTGCTTAGGGCGGCAGCAGAGGTAAGAGGAAGGTAGATATGATACCTCTGAGCTTTAGAGTCTGTTCGGATGCAAAAATACCTGCGTATTTCTATTTTGATGGCATTCGTATTATTCCCACAAGCTCCAAATCAAGACAGCAACCCTGTCCTGTGACATGTCCGATCACTTGTGCTCCCGACGTTCCTGGCCGACGTTCCCTGAACTGCCGCCTCTCATCCCGCCCTTATCCCGCCCTCATCCATACTATGTGATATATGTACAATAAATTCAACTTAAATGCTGAAATAAATTTAATTCATTGTTTAGATCTTATGCGTCTTAAAGCGCCAAAAAATAAACCAAGATACTAGGCTAGAGTGGAGGCCAACGTTGCCGACAGTGAGCCCAGTTGTCCGAAGTGGGATGTGGACGTAGCATGGGAATTGATGGATGATTAGTCACTTGATGCGAAATTCTTGATTTAGGGTTGTGGGAATACTGATAATACCATCAAAATAGAAATACGTAGGTATTTTCGCATCCGAACAGACTCTTAAAAGGGCCTTTCGACCGTCGAAAAGCAATCCGTCGTGAGCCCTTCGCGGCCAACTGTGCTATTTTGAAGTGATGGAAAAGGATGAGACATTGCTTTATGAAATGGACTCAAGTGTGCATTCAAATCATCGTCGAAAATGTCCAGCAGCACTATGTCGTTGACTTCACCGTTGAGTGGGTGAGCAGTTGAAGAGTAGCGTTGCGTATAAAAGTCTGGAGGGTGCATGTAACTACGTAATATACACTTTCGGTTTTCGGCCGGCGTAAATTACCAAATATGTACTGTAAATTACATTTTTGGCAGGTGCACGTGATTATTTTCGGCGGACTCGGCTGCTGCCTGCGAGCGCACAAAAGACTTGAAGTTCACCAGCTCAAATTTCTGTAAGGTCAAAGCTGTTTTCTCCTTTCTTATCTCCTATATACGACGCCGTGCAGTGAGAAGCACTTCATCAGTTTGATGCAGTACTTAACAAGATGGTGGATGGAGAAACAAGGTCTGCACCAACTTGAAGTATCATTGCTGATCCTGTAGAAGGGACGCCCCGGGATAAACACAAACGAGGAAAGTTTGAACATGCTTGCCGCGCAGTGCGCCTTCAGAAGTTCCCGGTCAGAAAAATCTTATCTTATCTGGGCCTGCGCCTGCGCCTGCAGTTCAGGCATAACTTAAATACATTATATACATGGCCTTCCAGGACAAATGTATGTAACTAGTAATTTACTGTAAATTACCTGTGTAAATTACAGTTTGCATAAAAGTCTCCACTTAAATACGCAACGCTATTGAAGAGAAAAGAGGGACGGACTGAGTTTGAAATGGCATGGTCACGGGATCAACGCGACGACTTGCATCCAAACATGTATACACAACGCGTCGATTTAGGGGGGAGGATATCATGAAAATACTGGTCTCTGGACAATGCCATGAACTTCTAGAAGTTTTCTTGTAACATTAATAGGGATTATAACCGTCTTACCGATGAGTAGCCAGAATTTTAAATTTATGGCGCAAGTTGGTGTCATATACTCGAGTATACCCATTGGAAAGTAATCAAGCACGATGATATTCTCCCCGTCATCACAAACTCAAAAACCCGAGGCCATTAAGAACTGACCCTACAAGCACAGAAAGAAGAGGTAGCAGAACTGAACCATCAAGTTTGTCTGAAACGCCACCGGAACTCGTCGTACTTGAAGTAGTGTAGCTGCGTGATGAATATGTCAGTCTCCACCCAATACCAAAGGTGTAGAGATAAAAATATTCCGAGACTAAGCGAGACCATTCTCCTCTGCCTTCCCCTGAAAATAATCCAAGAAATCCTACTCACGTGAAATCAATCAATGAAAATACCTCGAGAACCCCTGCCGGGTCCTCTGTCATATTTCGATTAGGAGATGGACGCTTTACAGAAAGCGTAATGGTGTGTTCACTGGTTGTGCTGAGACCTGTTTGAGAGAAGAGCGTGGCACAGGTGAAACTAACAGACGGCCGTACACCATCGACATCGCTGGATTGTCCATCGAGGGTGACAGTGTAAACGGGAGAGACGTCGGTTAATGCGGAATTAATGTATATGGCGGTGCCTATTCTCTCTTCGGTCAGTCGGAGTCTCCATGAGCGTATCTCTGCGAGGAAAAACGTACCGTTAAACTTGAACGTCGCCGTTGCTTTGTGGTCCATATTTTGGCTTATAGCTGCACTTGTAGTGCAGTTGTTAGGAAAGAAGTAGCACCCAGGAGGACCGTTCAATACCCCAGCGTTGAATTGGCACACAGCCGCGGGTCCAGTCCCGTTTCCGGTGTACTAAAAGGGAGACGATAAACACTATACGAACATTCTTAATGCCAAGAGGAAAACGCACCGTGATCGATGGATTCGTGTCAGCGACCGTGACATTTGACTCTTGTGCTAGGACAGCTGCAACCAAAGGGACCAGCGATGCAAAGATGGCGAACATGAAGTTAATGCAGGGCGTTTCGCTCAAGCTGTAGTTAAAGCTGATTGGGCAGTTGCAAAAGGAAGTGGTTTATATTAGACGTACTGTATCCTTACGAGCCCTCTAGGACATCGTCTGTGGGACCTCGCCGCTTTTAATGCGCGATGCTTAAAGATAAGCTGGGTATTGTACAAAGAATTACTCTCTGCGCACCTGGGACTTTTTAACCTTTCTTCCCCGGACCATGTTCCACACTGCATAGAACCTGGTCACTAAATTTATCTGGTAGGGTGTTCACACTATACGCTTCACACTCCCGACATCTTCACAGGTATTTTTGGACGGTTATTTTTGAAGCTGTTGATGGAGCAACGAACAGACTAGCTTCGGAATGGTACGTGCGTTCGTTTTGAGCAGTCTTGACTTCATTTAAGGCAGAATGTCTGCGAAAATGTCTATGCAAACATACTGGGACTGTTCGAAAGAGTATTGGCTGAAATTGGAGACCGCGGACCACCGAACTTTCCCGTGCCCGTCAATAATCAGATTCAGAGCTTGTCGGGACGCTGCGACTTTAAACAAAATCGTGAGTGCGGTTTTACTCGATTCGTATCCTCTAATCTTGAAAATATATTTCATTATATTAATAGATCTCCCAGCTATCTTTGTTCGAGACTCGCAGTTAAGAATGGAAAATGAGGGACTCGCACCAACGACGTGTGGGGAGGAACACCGTGAGTGTCGATTCTTCTTTTTACACGGCCCCTTCTTCAAGGAAAATACTTATATCCAAGTAGATACCTTGTCGTTATCTTTCTCCAGCTATGTGGATTTTGCTTTTTCTTGCGCATTTCGTATTTGGCGCTTTGGCGCAGCAGTTGACATGGTGCGTCATTCAAGACAATGACAGAATGAAAGCTAATATCTTCTCAGGTGCGGCAAAAATTACGAAGCATCGGAGCCTGTTTTGCCTCCAGGTGGATTGTTCGCGATACCAGCCACCTCGACTACTCCTCTTCTTGCACTCCGTTGTTCACCGGCCATTCGACCTTACATAGCGGAAGACGCAACATCCACTTCAGACGACGTCGCGTTCTTGATTGATACCATTGTCACCTTCTCCGAAATCGCTAACGCACATCCAATTCGTCTTCCTGATGCCAATGCGCTTGCGTCGAGTTCTGTATCTGTCACGGTTGGAGTAGACGGAAAAACTCTCGCAACTGGCAAGGTTCCATTGAACGCGACCAAACATGCGCTTCCATTCAAACTGTCTTCGCTGAAGCCGAGAACGCAAGCGTTCAACCTTACGTGCACCGCGACTATCGACTCGCAGACCTTTCAAGCCTCAGGTTCATTGAGCTTCTTACCCGATCCCCCACCGGACATTGGATCCGTTACTAAAATGGATTTACGGACTGGGGCTTTGCTAGCTAGACCAGCCGACGGAAAGGGCGGTCCATTCGCCCCTGTATTTGCCATGGGCTTTTATACGTCATTTGGCGGCTTCCTCGACCAAGATCCTACCACGCTTCCAGCGAAAATAAAGGCGCAAGGGTAGGTCATCCCCGAATCGATAATATTTAGTCGTTGCTCATGTATTTCTGACTTGGATAGACACACCTTGGCATGTTCCACCTCCTTCAAAAATTCTCGTCTTTTCATATCTTTCTTAGATCCACCCAATTCCAACATTTGATAACAAGACGGCGCTCAGTCTGCTATTGGACAGCACCCTGGACGCCGGTCTTTATCTGGTGTACGACATGAGAAAGTATGCTACGATATTAAAATATTATCATTTTGACTTCTCTAATTTTCCAATCACATATAGCGTCTACCAGAATGCAACGGCGGTAACAGAACAGGTCAACATGATCAAATCGCGACCGAATTTACTTCTCTGGTATACAGGCGACGAACCCGATGGCAATGGAGACCCGCTCAATGGCACATCAATTTCTGCGAACCTTATCCAATCTCTGGATGGAGGAGATGGTCAAGGTGGTGCTGGGTATCACCCAATTTCCCTGGTTCTCAATTGCGAGAATTACTTCTACAAGTAAGTGCGGTGGTACGCCTTTTATTAGCCTCACAAATTCCTTCAGTGAGTATGCTGCTGGGGCAGATATAATCTTGCAAGACACGTATATGATTGGGATTAATGCGACCTTCTCAACGCAATTTGGTACTCCCTGCACGCTCGATTTCGGTGACTGTGGGTTAGTACCTTGTTTTCTGATGTGATATTTGAACCGTTATATATGGTCTTTTAGCTGCGATAATTGTGTTGGATCATTCGAGGACATTTCTACACGAATGGACGAATTCAAGGCTCGGAACTTAGTCAACGGCTGGGAACGCACGAAGGCGGTTTGGGCTGTTCCTCAAGGTTTCATAAACAATACGTGCGTAATTCCTTTATCTGAACGTTTTCATGTCCAATATGTTGAAAACTTACAGATACTGGAATGTACGATTGGTTGGCCCTATGTGTTCAGCTTCATACTCACCGTAATCCACGTCTACATTTAGAGGGACCCCACTGGCCAAGAGTTTGTCGTTCAGAGCGTAATTGGGATAAATCACGGCGCTTTAGGTGAAGTCTCCATCGTTTTTATTTTCAAACTGCGTATCTGACGAGACCTGGTATATCAAAAGGCATCACTTCGTGGATGCAACCAACGACGGACGAGATTCAATCCTCCGCTTCAACTTTCGCCAAGTCATTGCCCCAACTCACACCTTTTATCCTGAGCCCCTCTGCGACCTCTCGGCAGGTTACGATCAACCAAACCGACGTCGGCTTATGGACCGTTAACGGACAGACCCTCGTCCTTGCCACCAATATGAATTATTTCTCGGTATCGATCAGCTTGAAAGACCTTGGACTGTCATCCCCACAGCCTACCGCAAAGCAAGTCCTAAATATGGGTGTGCAATTGGATCCTTCTCGGGCGAATATATTGTTCGACTCTATTGGTACTGGTGCATTTATTGTCAAGTCGTAAACGGTATATATCCATGCTATTCGTCCTATTTTTAGCTATTTTTATCACCTGCTCGAGAGATATATTGATGCCCACAAACGACGACGGTGAGGTTCTTTACAGGAGGCCTTGTCGCGCGCCTCGATTCCAGAAAGTCTTCGACAAAAGAAGCGCCATCCTTGTCATATAATTCGATTGACTGGAGGGAGGGACACACGGCTACACCACTTTTCCTCTGTAGCCTGTCGAGATAGTGAAGCGTTTGGGTCTTGGTTTGCAAGTATTCAGTCATGGTTAGACCGGATACAAAATTTTCCACGAACTCATTGGCTAACGAGTCGTCTAAGTTGCCAATCTCAAGGGACAACGTCTTGAGTGAGTCGAGTCGGAGTTGAGAGTCTCTGAGGCAGGACAGGAAAGTGGAAATAGTTTTCTCCTGTGACTCTATTGCTAGTCGAATATCGAAAGAGAAGTAATCTCCACGATATGGAAAGAAAGTGATTTGTTCCTTGGTAAGCACCACCCGAGCGTTAGACACGGGGGTCAATTCTGAAGCATACCGCAAGTATTTTGCAAGAACATCTTGTAGGATATCTTGAGGAAAGTCGTCCAGCATTGTCTGCTGGAGAAACAGACGCAACACACACCGATTGCTAGGTGTAATATGCTCCAACATGGTTAGGACCGCATCGAAGTCTCGGGATGTGTGAAGTGTGATGCTTTGTAGGGATGGAAACGAAATACGGCGAAATGATGCTCGACGGTCCCAGGTTTCTTCCAGACTGTCTGTGTCTTCGAAGTCAATGCTTTCGAGGAATGGGAATGGGGTAATAAAAAGTGAATGGAGGAGCTTAGAGGTGGGTATGGCAGAGTTTATCCCAATATGGCGAAGATTGGACGCCCATTCAGCCATTCTCAAGTCGACCAAGAGGTTAACGATATAAATCTGTTGCAACGATGGTGCGTTCCCATTGAAGATAACGAATTCAGCTGATGTAATAGGGTTCCTCACGGTAGCGTTTTTCGGCTGTTTTTCAGCTGTTTTTCACTTTGTTTTTTGTTTGTTTTTACCGCCAAAATTTTCATCTTGGCGGTAAAAACAAACAAAAAACAAAACGAAAAACAGCCGAAAAACAGCTACTGTGAGTCTGCCCTCCCCGTAAAACGCCAAAAACGAAGAAAAAACGAGACTAAGATCGTCTCCGGCACACCGGCTGACTTATAGCTCCGCTCAGACTTCCTCCTGCCGTTGATCGAGAAGGCGCCGCTTGTGTCCCGTTCCCTCTATAACTCCCACAGCGCCCCATCAACCTCATGCTCGCTATTTCCAACCATAAGTGTTCTGAGTTGATGGAAAAAATCAGTAATTTACATGGATATCCAGAGGTATGAACTGTACTGTAGTCTGTAGGAAACTAGATACGAAGAGCTAAGACTTGTGAGGGCAAGAAAAATGTATTATTGCTAAGTACCTAGATACAACGGGCTGGATACAACTACACTATAAGTGAGCTACGTGAACCTGAAGAATAAGCGGCAGAGATTATCTGCAGTGGGTGTAGGATAGCTGAGGGTATCAAGGAGTTTCGTCGACGGTGCGAATGTAGAGAAATAAGTGAGGTACGAAAACCGGAAGAATAAGCGGCGGAGATCACCCGCAATGGTCATAGGATAGCTAAAGGTGTCGACGACGCGTCTCGTCGATGGCGCGAATGTAGAGAAATAATGACACAAGTAAAATTACTCAACGAAGAAGGAAGATGCCCTCGCATCACGCCGCTGTGCTCTCGTCTCCATTTGCCTCCCAAATTCCAAATCTCGAGGTCTCCTTCGTCGCAGTCGAAGCGCCTTGGCCATTGCCTTGTGGTACCGGGATTTCTTGCCTTTTGCCGTGACCTCGCGTGGCCTTCTTCTTTTGCACTGGCAGTGGAGTCGGATAAAAGGAGGGTACGGTCATCAGGGTGGTCGTCAAGCCAGTCTAGAAGCGTTTCATCCTCTACGACGTCCACTTGGTGGAAAACCGCTTCGTGGTGGTCGCAGTTTCCTGTTGGACATCCGACGTGGCAGCGACAGCCTTCGAAGTAGGTTTCCTTGGGGCCTTACCACCCTTAACCTGAGACTGTCGAGACCGGATTGTGGTTGGTTCATCTTTCGCCATCGTTTGAGCAACGCTGACAGTCAGAAAGAAAGGAAGAGGTGCGTACCTGGTCGGAGGAAGGAGGGAGAGGCGGTGAGAAGACCAAAAAGCGGAGTTTCAAAGGAGGTTGGAAAAACGGGAACGAAAAAACAAGGAAAAAACGGGACTTTTGAAAAAAACACCTACGCGAGGTGTTTTTTTCAAAAACCCGTTTTTTCGGGCGTTTTTGATGTTGTTTTTCGTTTTGTTTTTTTGAAAAAAAACGGATCAAAAAACAAACAAAAAACGACACTGTGAGCAACCCTAATGTCATTCTTCTCGTCAATACAGTCTACTCGGAAGGTCTCCAGCATTGGCGCTGGCCTTTGAAATATTCCCCGCCATGGCTCATCGCTGATTGGAGTCAAAGTAATGTCGACACTCCGTATTCGCTCCCAGTTTTCGCTTAAAATTGTCTCCGCGATGAGTTCGTCGACGGGTATCTCGAGTTTGGCCTTGATGTCTAAAAGCGCCCATTGTGTCCTCTTCATCACCTCCGCGCTCCAGAACTTTATGACTCCGACCTTCCAGTGCAGGAAACATGAGATATTGATTACCCGGCCCCAGAGCGACGGGGACGAGAGGGCAATCTCCCTCCACAATGAGCAAACTTGGGATGTTCGCCGAAGAGTATCCAATGCGGGCTCGTAATCTTCGGATTTGAGTGTCATGTCCGCATTGAGAAGAAAGATGCCCAAAAGTATGTCGGAAGGTAGGCCGAATATTGGCGGAGTGGTAGTCGATGAAGGGGGTTCAAGATGAAGGGAGAGCATATTTCTCAACATAAGAAACATGTTTGGGGGTGGAATGGGCAAAACGTACTCATGGTGGAGTGACAGGCGGTGGTACTTTGCTGACAACAGGAAATCACATGCACAGTGGAAAACACCTCACTGAGGGCACGTCGCTTGACGGATAACGAGTTGCGAGTGCAAGCACAAGCGCCAAACATGGTGTGGGAACGTGTCCATTTTTGGCCCGGTGATCGGGACAACTCCGCACAGACCGCAACTGAGCACTACGTTACGAACAGTCCTCAGTAGCAGTGACTGACACTGACTGTTCGTAACTTCGCATAAAAGACAATGTGGGATAGCGCCTGGAATAGATCTTCATCAGGTGGTGGAGTAGGCTGGCCACACCGTGCGGCAAAGGGACATGGCGGCTCGGCGGCCCGATGCATATTCTCGCATCGCTGGACAGCAATCTTCGGCGATCTTTTCTTTCTGTTTTCGACGAAGATTTAAATAACAAGGATTACTCTCCCGGTCCTTTGTGCTATTTGTAAACCTTCAATCGAGTAAATAGTACTTCCTTCTATCCAAATACCATGTTCGTGATGTTTTGGACTGCCCTCTCCCTTCGCTTGTTGAAAACCAACGTCCGAGACCCATATAGGACAGACATGTATGGCTCTAAGCTACACTCTGTGTCTGTGTAGGCCCCGGCTGCTGTAGCGCAAGGAGTCCACTATGCTAGGGCGCTGTCGTTACGCCGGCGCTATAATTCCATATATCCCTCTCAAGTCAAGCAAGTCATCGCACGTAACGACACCGATGAAGATACCGAGATAGTCGCTAGATCGAGAGGTACCTTGTTTGTCCCGAAATAAAATTTAAAACATTTGTGTCTTTTTATTCAACGGCAAGAATGATTGAGGCTCATGCAGTAACGGAAGTCGTACGAATTCCTCTGATCATGAATTACTCTCGATCAGATGTCAGCGGTAGGTACCTTAAACTTCGCTTGTAGTACGATATAACTCGCCACCGTCAGCAAACGCTTGGCTCTCTGGTCCAAACCACCATCGTTTGGACCCTCCGACGTTTGAAGATAGTCATCCAGCAATGTCTTGATGCTATCCCAGTTCAAAAATCCCAACGCATTGACCAGGTCGGCCGTAATTTTGTCCTTCAAATAAACCTGTAAGGGCGTCAATTTTTTGGCGTTTCCACTGTCGCTCTGAGTGCGCTGTGGGATGGGTGAATTATACTGCTGTTTCTTACGCAGGTACACTTCCTCGGTGATATAAGGCTTCACGGCTTGTCTGAGAATCCACTTCTCGGTGAAGAGCCACTTTCCGTTCGCCCCTTTATTGGGCATGATTTTCAACGATCTGCAACAAAATTTCAATGCATGGCTATCTAACCTCACGGAAAGCAACGTACGGCGGAACCTTATTCATGTATTCGACCAGGTGATGATCTAGGAATGGCTGGCGTCCTTCAATCGAGTTGCACATTTCGGCGCGATCTCCCGCTTGGTTTATTATCAGGGATAGCATGACATTGGCCGTCGTATACTGCCGTTGGGAATGATGAGAGATGAGAATGGTCAGGGAAAACTAGTAACACCTACCAGGGCACTGTGCAATGGATGCCAATTCCCGGTAGCCATATTTGCTCGCGCCTCTGGCCTCAAGCCCTCAGCAATGACCATGGTAGGATCTGCCACTTCTAATCCACTTAAAGCGCGAGGATGGATCAGTGTGTTTGGCGCGGTGGTCGTCGCCCATAGCCGCGGTGCGCTAATGCCGCCCAGCATGGACCGAGCCAACTTGTGATCAGAGTAGGAAAGGTCGCTGACAGTTATATGGTTGGGGTACGAGGGCGTTCTTTCGATCTCCTGCAACGTAGACGCCAATTCGGCCGAAGAAGGAAGCGATATCCCAAGAGAGGAACTGGCTGGGTCTGGAGCACGTAAGTAGTCCAGGAGTAGGAAAGAGTACCCCCCCTGGATCTCGTCCGAACCTTCTCCTGTCAGGAGGACCTACAGATGTTCCAAATCAGTCAAATACAGAGGTCAGGGAATTTAGAGAACTCGACTTTATATCCTGCCCGTCGAATATGATCGGAAAGTATAATTTTACCAGCGGCGTGGAAGGTATGAATTGCCATCTCGCAATGATCTACGCCCTCTTCAAACCTCCCGACTAGATCGGCTTCTGTTGGGGTAATCATATGAATTTCCGCCCCAATCATTTCCGCCATTCGTTTCGCAATCGGTCCTTCGTCTAGATCGCTGCGCTCTATTAATTGACGAACGAATTAGATTCTCGAACTTGACAAATTATTCATCACGTACCGGGGAACGCCAGAGTGAATGTCACAACCTTTGCATCTGGGTTTTTCTCCTTCAACAGTGCCGACGCTATACCAGCGACAGCGCAGCTGTCAATCCCACCGCTGAGAGAAACGGCGAGCGGTACATCCGAACGGAGGCGCACTTGAACGGCGTTGACTAGACGTTCTCGCACACCGAGAATAATTTCTTCGATCGAGCGCGTCTCGACTGATTTGGAGCTTTGATATGGCTGGTCCCAGTAAGGCTGAATTTTTAGTTGGCCCATATGCGTAAAGATAAGCTGATGCGCAGGGGATAGCTACGTTAAGTCGTTAGAATAATAAAATCAAATTCCAGAACGTAGGATTGACCTTGAAAACACCCTTAAAGACAGTCCTATTGTCGTTAAAGTCACCACCTTCACGAATGCTCTGGACATCCCATTCGGCCTTCCAGCCGAATCCTAAAAATCCTTTCATCTCGCTTGCCAGCAATAGTCGATCGTTATTCAAGGTGTAGTAAAGAGGTTTGACGCCGAAACGATCCCTTGCCGCGAAGAGTACTTTACGACGAGAATCGTAGAGAACAAAGGCGAACTCTCCACGAAGATGATGAACGAGGTTGAAGCCATAAACTCGGTAGCTGTCACGAAAAATATCAGTCAAGATTTCAGACTGACAGAGAGGATTTCTCGTACAGATGAATCACCAGTTCCGAGTCAGTGAACGTTTGGAATGTCTGTCCTTTAGCCTCTAGATCTTGACGTATTTTGTCGTAGTCGTATAGTTCGCCATTGACGACTGCGTGTATATTGCCACCAGCATCATGGAGCGGCTGCTGGCCTCCTTCTACGTCGATGACAGAGAGTCTGGTATGTCCAAGACCTAGAATGAAAAGCAATTTTAGTTACGTGCACGGATGCGACTCGTCCGAAAATATTGCTAACCCAGGCGACCATCGTCTGAAATGTACGTGCCCGTCGAATCTGGACCTCGATGAGCCAGTAGTGAAATAGACGTGCGGAGTTCAGATTCGAGCACAGCAGCGTCTGCGACCCCCTCGGGCGAGATATCGTAGCTAGCGGTGATGCCACACATAGTGAGAAAGGAAGGGCGAAATATTGGAGGTCGTTCGTTCCAATCAGAAAGCAAGGAGCCGCAATTTATGGACACACCGACTCCAATAGATGTGTCACCACTGCCGTTCACATCGCAAAAGAAGCCACAATTCGGAACCACAGTCGGCCAAAAAGTTCCGCAGAACGCGCTGGATAGGTGATCGTTACCTTTTGCTGCATCAAAATCCTAAATCTCCCAGTGAGGCGGTGAATACACTGAACGATGTTGTTTGGGTTGTGAGGCGGCGTCGCTTCCGCAGAGAAAGATTGCTACCAAGTGGTGAGTACCACCCGGTTTGTCGGTTGGTTGGTGGAGGATGTAACACATGGACCACCGGAATGCGGACCGGCTTCTGCAGTGACGAGGTAAAGTCGAGTTTTGAGAAGAAGTAATGTTGGTTGATGAAAGAAACGCACTCAACTTGTTTTGACATTCAAAGGTGGAAGCGTTCAAAGTTCAACTCCTACCATTGACCTTCAAGTCGACGCTCCGGAAGAAGGAAGGAGGGCACGTAATAAAGGTGTGCCACCGTCCACGCAACAAATCACGAGAACCCAGAATAGAATTATAAATAGGACGACCCTCCAGATCATCCAGGCAGAATGAGCGCCTCTAATGTTTCGAAAGATCAGTGGAGCGACGACTCTGAGAATGCCCCCAAGGTTGTGGTAGTCTTCTCCTTCGCGATGCGTACTTGTTGGGAAAGCCTCTAGAGTATTTGAAGATTGACCAGCACATTCTCGATGCTTATGATTGTCCGAAGCTGAGAGGCCGAAAGACGCCATCGCGTACGAGGTGAAAACTGTTGTCGTAGGGCAAAAATGAGACGGCATGGGGTCGCCAACTGGTCGCCAAGACTCGAGAAGATTGTGTGAAAAAAAAAGTTGAACATTGCCATTATCAAACCAAGCACGTGATTCTTTTCGCGACGCGTTTGAGCCCCTAACGAATAACCAACTCCAGACCACACAAACAATTGGGGGATAAAATTACTAAAGCATCACCAAGTAAGTCCATGGTAGTATTTCGTTGTAAAACCACCGCTATGCTGTACCTCTGGGACGAAGCGAGTCGCCATTTTACACGATATAACGTTATTCGGAACCGCGTTGCCGTTTCGTCTCATATTCTCATTTCGTAAATGCCAGCATAGCAAGGCATGACCTTGGGGGATTCAAGTGTGAGCGCTCTTGACAGGTCTTGAGCATCAGGTCAGTGGACGGGTCTCGGGCAGCCGTAACTGTACCGCTTGATACGCCACTTGTTCAGATTGGGGAACCTATTTATTCGTGCTCACGATCCCACCACGCACCATTGGCTTGCCAATGCTGAGATCCTTTGAAATTATGAATATCCTCGTTTATTTGCAGGTTGTCAGCACAAACGTCATTTTATACCGGGAAATTCATACAGTAGACCCATCGAATCGGCAAGTTTAAAATAAAACCAGTAACGTGGATGGGCTGAAAGTTGGCTGGACATTTCGGTTCATGGGGAGTCACAGGACGGTGTCATGCACAGCTTAAAACCACTACGCTTAAGTAGATGTAAAAGCCACACGTCAAACGTAGGAGCCACTCGATAAGGCGGGTTATATAGTTCATCCGGTCCTCTTTTAATTGTCACAACGACTCTCTTGCTATCATCGCCAACACACCACAGAGTTTGTCATTACCGCCGCAATGGACACACTCCAAGCAATCGCTCTCTTCCTTGGAATTGCAGTCGTCCTATGGATTCTCTCGAAACGATCTCCCAACCATCCGCCGCTTCCGCCGGGACCACCTGCGGACCCAATCATTGGGCACCTCCGGATAATGCCCACTGAAAACAGCGACATATTTTTCTATGAGCTCTCAAAGAAGTATGGTGAGCACTACGCACATATCTGTTGTCTTCGAGTCTCCAAACAGTAATGCAGGAAAGGTTTCCCATCTTCGCATTCCGGGAAGCACGATGATCATCCTCAATAGTGCACAAGCTGCTACCGACCTCCTCGACAAACGCAGTGCAATCTATAGTGATCGGGCACCCTCAGACGTGTTCAAACTGTAGGCAGTACTCAATTTCTTTGTAATTTGCTGTCCTGAAGCTGTCAGTATGGGATGGGTACAGACCATGACCTTCTTCCCATATGGGAAACGCTTCAACAAGCACCGCAAGATGCTCAATGAGTATTTTAGCCGTGATAAATGCGTTGATCATCTTCCGTTCCAAGCCTTAGAAGCACGTAGGCTTGTTCAAAACCTACTTTCACGCCCGGAGAAAGTCATCGAACATCTGAATCGGTATGAACTTTGCTTTGGTAATTGCACTATTCGTGTTTGATGACTTATTCTAGGTTTTCCACTGCAGTCATTCTCCGTATAAACTATGGCCATGAGATCAAATCAAATAATGATCCCTACGTCAAAATCGTGTCAGACATTGGATACTGTCTCACTCACTGTGCTGCTCCAGGCAGTAGTCTAGTAGACCTTGTACCATTCAGTTAGTTTATTTCTATTCTATTTCCTTAGAAATAGACTGAATAAGCGTGATAGTGAAATATCTTCCGTCCTGGTTTCCTGGAACATTCCCCGCAAACCAAGCGCGCTCCTACCGGCCAATTGTCGATCTAATGCATGACTACCCTCTTGAGGATGTAAAGCGGCAAATGGTACGTTCGTCAAGCAGTCTTCCTGTATTCTATCAGCCGTGAACTTTCTATTTCATAGGAAAAGGGAACGGCAAAAGAGTCGTTTCTTCTCACTCACCTCGAAGGCCTTCAACGCGACGGAAAGAACTACGCATATAGTGTCGACGATATTAAAGGGGCTTCAGGCGTTATATACATTGCTGGTGCGGACACCGTTCGTTTTTTTCTTTTGATTTAGCATTCGTGGTACCGAATACTCCCCGTTTCCATTGCGCTAGACTTGGTCGACCCTTTCTACATTTATTCTCGCAATGGTTCTTTATCCCGAGGTGCAGGCTCAAGCAAAGAAGGAGATAGATCAACTCACAGGAGGTGATCGACTGCCTGAATTTAGCGACAGACCCAATCTGCCATATCTCGACTGCGTTGTGCAGGAAACATACCGATGGAATAACGCCCTGCCAGCAGGTAAATTACCAGATGTCACACTTTATATTTTATTGCTGAGAGCGTTCACGCTGTAAGGTATCCCTCATCGTTCAATGGAAGATGACATCTACAATGGGATGTTCATTCCAAAAGGATCTGTCGTCG
Organism: Galerina sulciceps; assembly: GCA_023014345.1. NCBI lineage: Eukaryota > Fungi > Basidiomycota > Agaricomycetes > Agaricales > Galerinaceae > Galerina > Galerina sulciceps. Next base: position 244,991 of record JAEDXJ010000016.1, read on the forward strand.
TGGCAAATACACGGTTTGTTTGGGTTGTATACAAAGTTTTATCAGGCTAATGACACGCGTTGAAATAGTGGAATAACACTCGACGAAGATACATACAAGGACCCACATACTTTCAACCCGTCACGCTATCTTCACGGAGAACCTCCTCCTGTGGGACAATTTGGATTTGGGCGACGGTTTGCCATTCCATATTACTTGTTCCATGTTGTTGCTGAAGTAAATTGGTTCCCAGCATATGTCCCGGACGACATTTCGCTGATTCGAGTGTATGGATAGCTGAGGCTTCTATCCTCGCTGCTTTCGATATTTCTCCACCGAAAGCGGCAGATGGGACGCCCATTTTTCCTGACGGAGAATATTTGTCAGGAATTACAAGGTATGAAAACCGAATGGACACTTTTTACGAACAAAATAATTGTCCTTTAAATCTAGTCATCCTAAACCGTTCAAATGTTTGATCGTTCCAAGAAACAAGTTAGCAGGAGGGATCATAGACATTTGAACAGTCAAGTTTAGTTCCGGCGTTGCAGAGACTCGTGGAAATCCAAATATCTTCTAAAGTGCCATTTCAGCAACCTTTCGATGTTCCCCATGTATTTTATAATCAAAATGTCTGACGCGAATGTTTATATATCTAGTATTTTAAAGCTGGATCAATACATAATGTTCATGACCCGGCATAGATATTCAACGAGTGTAAGAGCATGGAGGAAGGGAAGCGTGTCCTCGCGACATTCCCACGTCTAATGTTCCCGTGATTCGAGATCACGTTGATCAAATCGTCGAAGATTTTCGACCAGGATAATTTTTTGTTCAAACTTGGTTCACACAACATACGATCTCTTTCATTGATGCCTTCATGAATTCTTTGAGTCACGCAAGTCGTAAGAACAAGACACGAATTGGCTCGTAGGTCCTCCGAGCTGAGAACGAGCTTTGATTCGCTTCCTATTTGGGCACCCTCGCAAAGTGATACGTGGGTGACGTCGCTCTTCGACATCTTGTTAGATGGCCACTTATTCCATCGCCGTCCGAGTCTTCGACCTCAATCGCCCCCTTCGACACGAACTGTCTTCACTTCTTATCACTCTTTGCTGGGCGACCTATCTGTACCGCGATCCTCGAGCGAGCTCAATGTACTTGATTCCTTGTGGGCTACAGGTCGGCAATGCGATGTGGTATACGCCTGTCTTCTACCCACTGTTATGGGCCTGTAATTTGCTGTATGTAACTCGAAGTTCGCGACTTCAAGGGTTATGTAGCATCAGAGTTCAGGATTCGAAATCTGCCTTCACCGTTCGCAACCTTGTTTGGGAAGGCTTGAAGCCTGACATCACAACGTCTCCCGCTAATGGTCAGTTGTAAAATCCAATCTCCGATGTCCGACGCCTATCGGTCTTTTGCACCGTCCTCCAGGTCAACTTTGAAAGAAAAGGCTCGTTTAAGTGTCACAAGACGGTAAGCAGACTTTCAGCATCGTGATCGCTATATCTACATATTTCAAAGGCAGTGAAAATCACCGCATAGCAAGACACGATCTTTGGGAATTCACTGGGTGTGAGCGCCGTTGACAGGTCTGGAGGATCAGATAAGTGAACGGGTCTCGGGCAGCCGTAACTGTACGTGCTTGATACGCCACTTGATTTGTACTAAACAATCTATTTATTCATGCTCGCGATCCCACCTCGCACTACTGGCTTCTCAAAGATGAGATTTTTGACCTCCTCAATATCCGCCTTTCTTTTTATTAGCGGATGGTTCTACACTTCCAGGCTGTTGGTGTGTCTTTGATTTCATAGAGGATATTCTATGGGTTTTGCACCCTTTCTATTTCAGACGCATACATTTAACAGGTTTAAAACAAAACCAGTAACATTAATGGGAGACAAAATTAGGTTGGGCTTTTCGGTTCACCAGGAGTCACAGGTCCGTGTCATGCACGGCAGGAACCCACTATACAGGTAACATAGCATTAATAACCTCACGTCAAACATCGGACGCACTGGATAAGGCGGGTTATATGGTTCATCCGGTGCCGCTTTTAATTGTCCCGTCAACTTTTATAGCCGTCTTCGCTAAAGAACGCACTACGCAGCTCGTCATTATCATACCACAATGGACAAACTTCCTACGATTTTTCTCCTCCTTGGAAGTGCAGTCGTCCTGTGGATTTTTTCGAAGCGGTCTCGCAGCCATCCACCGCTTCCTCCTGGACCGCCTGCTGACCCAATCATTGGGCACCTGCGGATAATTCCCGCTGAACACAGTGATAAATTTTTCTATAAGCTTTCGAAGAAATATGGTGAGCAACGACACTACGTACTTTTAATTTCCTCTGAGTCTCACAACTCGTAATGCAGGAAAGGTTTTCCATCTTCGTTTGCCAGGAAGCACAATGATCATCCTCAATAGTGCGCAAGCCGCAAACGACCTCCTTGATAAGCGTAGTTCCATCTATAGCGATCGAGCTCCTTCAGATGTCTTCAATCTGTAGGTAGTCCCGAGTCATTTCCTGATTTGCTGACCCGAAGCTATGACAGTATGGGCTGGGAACGGATCGTGACCTTCTTCCCATACGGGAAACGCTTCAACCTGCACCGAAAGATGCTCAACGAATATTTTAATCGTGAAAAATGCGTGGATTATCTTCCATTTCAAGCCTTAGAGGCTCGCAGGCTCCTTCAAAACCTGTTTTCAAGCCCAGAGAGATTTTTTGATCATTTAAACCGGTACGAACCTTCCTTGGGTCGTTGCTTTAACGTATTTCAAAATTTCATGACTCGTTCCAGGTTTTCGACTGCAGTGATTCTCCGTATAAACTACGGCCATGAGATAAAATCAAATAACGATCCATATCTCAAAATCATGTCAGACATTGGATATTGTCTTACTCACTGTGCTGCTCCGGGAAGTAATATAGTAGACCTGGTACCGATCAGTTGTGTTGTTTTCTCATTCTATCTCCTTTGGAAATGGGCTGATCTGAGCGGTGTAGTGAAATATCTTCCATCCTGGTTCCCTGGAACATTTTACGCAACCCAAGCGCGCTCCTACCGGCCACTTGTCGATTTGATGCACGACTATCCTTTTGAAGACGTAAAGAGGCAAATGGTAAGTTCATTGAGAAGTATGCCAACAGTTTATCAACCATGACCTTTCTATTTGATGATAGGAGAAGGGAACGGCAAAAGAATCATTCCTTCTTACTCACCTCGAAGCCCTTCAACATGAAGGATCAGACTACGCATACAGTCCCGAGGATATCAAAGGCGCTTCAGGTGTCATATACGTTGCTGGCGCAGACACAGTGCGTTTTTTCTTTTCATCCCGCATGGCCAGTACATAATGCTTCCGGTTTCTGTTGCACCAGACTTGGTCGACACTTTCTATATTTATTCTAGCGATGGTTCTCTATCCCGAACAGCAGGCACAAGCAAGAAAGGAAATTGACGAGGTTACAGGAGGTAACCGATTGCCAGAATTTAGCGACAGAGCCAACCTTCCATATCTCGAATGCGTAGTACAGGAGACCTACCGATGGAATAACGCTTTGCCCATGGGTAAATTCCAAATTCTGCTCCTTATTTTATTGCTCAGTATGTCGGCGCCGAAAGGAATACCTCATAGGCTAATGGAAGACGATGTATACAATGGGATGTTTATTCCGAAAGGATCTGTTGTCGTAGCAAATACGCGGTTTGTTTGGGACTTTTATTATGCAGGTCTTTATCGGGCTAATTGCGCATGGCGCGCCTCAAACCAGTGGAATAACACTCGACGAAGATATATACGAGAACCCTCATACTTTCGACCCATCACGCTATCTTCGGGGAGAGCCTCATCCGGTGGGACAATTTGGCTTTGGACGCCGGTTCGTTATTTCAGATTATTCGAATATTCTACTGCTTTAACAGACTGGCTCACAGACTCTGTCCCGGACGCCATTTTGCTCATTCAAGCGTATGGATAGCCTTAGCCTCCATCCTCGCTGCGTTCGACATTTCTCCTGCCAAAGCAGAGGATGGAACTCCGATTTTGCCTAAAGAGGAATTTTTGTCTGGTATAACGAGGTATGAATAAAAATCTTGTTACATTTTACCGGCAAGATAATCGCCACCTTGAATTTAGTCATCCTAAACCTTTCAAATGTTCGATTGTTCCAAGAAACAAGCTAGCAGGAGGGATCATAGAAATTTGAAGAGTCAAATTCCGGCTTTACAGAGACTCGGATTCCAAAGCGCCCTTCTGGTCATCCCAATGTATATGTATTACTAGTAAAAATTCCGAGGTATTACAGAACCAATGTTCGTGAGTGGACAAAGGTATTTCACCTGCAGTAAATAGAGGAAGTCGTCGGGGATTGCGCACCCGTCGCGCCGCGTCTACTGTTCCCGTGATTCACAATGAATCACATGATCACGTTGATGAATTCTGAAATCGTGACCATTTTCGAAACATTTCAACCAGGTTGATTTTTTTGCCCTCTTTTCATATGAACTCTCGCGTCGAACAATCTATGGATTCCTTGATCGATGTTGCTCACTGTTTTTGCGAATGGTGCTCCGGGCTCGTTCAGCTGAGCCCGACAACAACCTTGGGTCCCGAGACCCATCGCCAATTTCGACGGTGGCACACCCTTTTAAGTTCAGCTCATCCACAATCGAAGCCTAGAGCGTACAAACCGGAGAGGAAGTTACAGGTATGATTTTTGTTGCTTCATTGATAGTGTTTTTGTTGAAATTACAGCCGTTTGCGAAAAGGTTGGCACTAAAACGTCATTTGGAAGTTAGAAGTAAACAAATGCAATTCAAACCCTAGAATAAGAGTTCGAGCCTCCGCACGGGTAACAACACCGTTAGATAAATTTCTGAAGCTGCCAATTTATTTACTTACCCTCATAGTATCCTCAGTTTTTTTTTTGGCGGCCCGAGAGGCGAAAAAGAGTAATGAGCAAGGTAATGAGCAAGCCTGAGTAGCTGCGAGGCCCACCAAAGACCGAATCTAGGGTTTGCTCTTCTAACCCATGTTCTCCCCTACCTTCCCCAGATCACCCAGACGGATTCAAGCTTTTACATCTCTAATTTCTTAATTTATAGGCAACTAATGTATATCTGAACATGCGTAGGACCTTTTGTACTATTCAATAATCTGTTTGACGGGCGAATAAGTCAGAGGACGATAAACCCCAATGTCGGGTCACTTTGGTTTCTTAACTTCCAAAAACGGCGGGAGTGCCAACCTTTTTGCAATCGGCTGTAATTTAGTCCTGTCGTCAGTTTTCAGCTTCAATCCTTTCAACTTTCTTCAAAATCCACGCGGTCCTGCGAATCATACAAACGAGACACGATTTTGCTCGTGGGTCCCCGAGTATAGATTGGTTCTCTTCCTATCATGGCACCCCTCAAAGCGAGATACACGTTGTTCTTCGCCTTCTTATCAGATGGGGGACACCTCATGGGTGAGTCCTTCTCGTTCATTTCGATCGTCGATAGCTTCGTCCGCAGGCCAAATTTTCGGCAACTTACTTCATCGCAGTTCAAGCCTCCGACTTCAAACCTTCTGCACGAAATTTTTCACTGCTCGTCTCACTTCTTGCTGCCTGGCGCTGCTGTGCTGCCTGAGCCTCGAGCGAGCTCAATGTACTTAATACCTTGTGGGCTACGTGTCAGGAATACATTGTGGGATATGCCGCTCTTTCTCTACCCACCGGTGTGGTATTTTGGCGTTTCTTCCTTGTGAGCGCGTCAGCTTTGAAAGAAAAGGCCCGTTCAACTGTCTTTGGCCTTCCAGTCCTGTAAGCGATTTAGTTAAATATTTCGTCGGTTCCTTCTCATATGTTCGCTGCATAAATGCTCAGATCGTATGGTTCGAATATTCAATGATACACACTACTGGGTTTCGTAAATCAGAGCTTTTCAGTCGATGCACTCCCACCATTGGTATTGAGGATGACGGTAGCGTCATCACTTCCATCGCCAGCTCCCTGCTGCTCACGCTGATGAAGAACGCATTCTTTCGGTGCAAGCGCCGATCGCATGCGCTCGCCTAGGCCTCGAACATTGTGCACAACCCTCCTTCTCCAGCCCAATGTAGAGGGTACGTTCGTGACATTGTTGTTTGATGGGTGAACCTCCGTCCTGGTGGCGCCCTCGCCGCCATCGCCATTCAGATCGAAAGATTCGAAACCGCGGCTTGCTCCTTCGCTGCCATCGACGTCGAAATCGAGGTATGACTCGTCAGAGTTTCGCACTTCCTGTACAAACCTCGCTACATTTCCGAGTTCTCCATCATTGAAGACGGTTAAGGTGATGGGGAGACCCGGGGGTTGAACAAAAACATTATTAATGGTCGAAGGATATGCGGATGTTGCTAGATGGCTCCGACTCTTGGTTGTGTCGAGGTATTCTCCATTAATATACGTTGTGAACGCAGGATTGTCAAGGCTTGTAGGCTTGTCTATTCTCACAACAAAATTCATATCCAGTCGACCACCATCTGGCCTCCACTTGATGTGATTGAACTCTTGGGTTGTCTTCGAATAGGTAGTGAAATTATCTGGGGGATACGTGGATAGCCAGAACATGTCGTTGGGGCAATGGAGATGGATTGAGATACCCTTTGAGCATTCTGTGTATGCTTTCGTGCTTGTGATAATTACAAAGCTAGTGCCGTCAGACATGGGTTCGAAATATTCTCCAGAATTGAATTTGTACTGTTTCATTAGGGTTGCTCAAAGTTGAGCCTATTCGGTTTCCTACTCGACTTCATTTTCGGGTCAATTTGGCGGACAGCCCCGCCAAATTTCGTCAAGTAGGAAACCGAATAGGAAGCAAATAGGAGGCAAAAATGGCCAACTTTGAACCCCCCCTCACGGTTTTTTGGAAAAATGAACCGAGTAGGAAAACTTCCTATTCCCTTCGTTGTTCGGCTCGCGTTCGGCGGTCATGCCAATTTGCCAAGTCCGCTTCCCACGTCGGTTTGCGTCAGGGAACAAGCTTGGCACTCCGAGTGGAGCCGAATATTCAACTTCACCCGTTCTCCTCCTGCCGCTTCCTTCCTACAATCACTATAACGCTCGATAATATTCAATAAATTATAATTATTTACAAAAACGTCTGGGTGCATATAAGGGATTATTTAAAAGACAAAATGAACTTATTGAGGCAAAAAACCCACATTGAAGTAGAAATACGAGCCAATTGATGGGAAGAGCGGAGAATGAATGCTGCCGGAGGACTAGGAAAGTGAGTAGGAAGTCGAAAATGGCCATTTTTGCGAATAGCGACCCCAAGAGGTCATTTTCGTAAAAACGTCCATTTTTCGGTTCCTAGTCGAGTTCCTACTTGGCTCATTTTTCAAGTAGGAAACCGAATAGGAGATCAAAAATGAAGCGAAAATGAGCCGAATAGGTGAACTTTGAGCGACCCTATTGTTCTAAATGCATTTTCAACAAATTGAATAGGGTCGCTCAAAGTTGACCTATTCGGCTCATTTTCGGTTCATTTTTGATCTCCTACTTGGTTTCCTACTTGAAAAATGAGCCAAGTAGGAACTCGACTAGGAACCGAAAAATGGCCCCATTTAGGAAAATGAGCTCATGGGGTCGATATTTGCAAAAATGGCCATTTTCGACTTCCTATTCACTTTCCTATTCCTCCGGCAGCATTCATTCTCCGATCTTCCCATCAATTGGCTTGTATCTCTCCCTCACCGCGGGTTTTTCTGCCTCAATAAGTCCATTTTGTCTTTTAAATAATACCCTATATGTATCCAACCACTTTTGCAAAAAAAATATAATTTATTGAATATTCTAGAGCATTATAGTGTTTGTAGGAGGGAAGCGGCAGGAGGACGACGGGTGAAGGTTGAATATTCGGCTCCATTCGGAGTGCCAAGCGTGTTCCCTGACGCTAACCGACGTGGGAAGCGGACTTGGCGAATTGGCATGACCGCCGAACGTGAGCCGAAAAACGAAGGGAATAGGAAGTTTTCCTACTTGGTTCATTTTCCGAAAAAACCGTGAGGGGGGGTTCAAAGTTGGCCATTTTTGGCTCCTATTTGCTTCCTATTCGGTTTCCTACTTGATGAAATTTGGCGGGGCTGTCCGCCAAATTGACCCGAAAATGAAGTCGAGTAGGAAACCGAATAGGCTCAACTTTGAGCAACCCTAATGACTCGAGGGCTTGTATTCATACCTTACCCTTCGCAGCCTACTAATGATTAGCGATAGAAATATAAATCGAGGGTAGATGATAGTCGAAATTCGAGCTGAGAGAGAGCAGGACGGAAGACTGTTTGATAGATGCTGTGCATGTTTGATTGTCCTGCTATCGGAAATAGGCGGAATCATCGCGTCATATTGTGATCCTTTCCAACGAAAGTCGATGAGTACAACTACATCGACCTCAGAGAGTTTGCCGCCTCTCTCTAGGTCTTGAGACGACCCCCGCCAATTCACCGCTATTACGTGGTGCGGAACGACTACAATCTAGTCCCAGAGATGATGTGAGATCCCCGCTTGAACATTCTCACTGCACGCTCAAAGCAAATGCTTCATCACAGGTTAGGAGATCAATGACATATCTATTCCAATCCACTCTCCGATTTAGACACTGAACACCGAGGAAGGCTTGGCCCAGCCTGCAATGAGCTTCGAGGTTGTTGGTTCTGGAACGAGGACTGATGAAGTCTCCATGGTGCAAACTTCTACAGGAGAGTATCTTTACCGGGTATCGTAAGGCTGTGAGATTCGGATATTTTCTATTTTCTGAACCGGACTGCTTGATACAGAATCAATTGCGAATCAATTGTCAGGGCAAACGAAGTCACATTTGTTGCGACCTGGAAGAGCACTGGGGAGTCCTCGATGATCAACGTCAAACGATCGGATCTCGAGAGAAAGTTGGAATCACGAGATCGTAAGCTGATCTCATTGTGAAAAATTGTGCTAAATGATTACACGCGCAGATATAGCACAAGAATTTGTGCATGACGCAGATCGTCCATGTTGGAGACTGAAATTTCAGGTCTGCACACTTCATCTAGACACGAATATTACGGCAGAAGGAAGTACAAATTCGCTGTTTTCGGGTACGTACCATCGCGAAATAAAATATACCGGAATTTGACTACTCGACGTTTGGAAGATTTTCGGCCTTTATTGCTGTTTTCAGAAATGTTGGCGAAACGGGATTTTGATCCCAAATCAAAAATTTGGGAATTTCTGACATGGCACGCCGTGCGCGCCATAACTTGATGAAATTTTAAGCTATGAATACGAAATTAAGTGGGTTGGAATCGTAAGAAGCTACGCTACCAGAATATGCAAAAAAATCGGGGAAATGTGAGAATTAAATGAAAATGGTCAAACCTTGACCTTGGACAGCTTTCTCCGTGTATTTAGCTCAAAATACAATATTTCAATGAAAATTTTCACATTTCCGTAATCGCACAAGCGTCCCGGAAGTGCTGAAAAAAGAATTGAAGCAAACGAGTCATTTTTAGCGAAGTTAGGGAATGCCGGTTCGGATGCTAGATGACATGGCACCAATTTCAGCACTCTGAAGCTTGTTTCATCTCTTAAATTCTGTCAGTTGCTCTAAAGACTTGTCTAGATTAGTTATATCAAATGTTTTTACACCTAAACTTCATGAAAACATCTTCTCCGAATGCCTGCAAGTATATAGTGGAAATTTTGGCCTGTATTCATCACATTCCAGCAATTGCAGCGTATCTGAGGTCCTCTAAAGGAACAAGAGTAAAGGATAAACGATAGTAAGGGTGATATATTGTTTTTGGAACGAAATCAATGCTTTGCACCGCCAAAATCAGTGCCATGTCATCTAGCATCCGAACCGGCATTCCCTAACTTCGCTAAAAATGACTCGTTTGCTTCAATTCTTTTTTCAGCACTTCCGGGACGCTTGTGCGATTACGGAAATGTAAAAATTTTCATTGAAATATTGTATTTTGAGCTAAATACACGGAGAAAGCTGTCCAAGGTCAAGGTTTGACCATTTTCATTTAATTCTCACATTTCCCCGATTTTTTTGCATATTCTGGTAGCGTAGCTTCTTACGATTCCAACCCACTTAATTTCGTATTCATAGCTTAAAATTTCATCAAGTTATGGCGCGCACGGCGTGCCATGTCAGAAATTCCCAAATTTTTGATTTGGGATCAAAATCCCGTTTCGCCAACATTTCTGAAAACAGCAATAATGGCAAAGGCACCCGAAACAATGTTCTCCATTGTGAAGGACCTCCAGCGCCGATGCACTCGCCATTCAATCCAGCGGCAGAGGTGCGATACATATACCACTTCCTAACTTTTCCTATTACAAAGCGGAAGAGCTCCGTACACAGTTGACAGCCCATCTTATTTTTTCAGGCGTTCGAATGCGTGATATTCGCTCGGATGAACGTGGAATGCCTTTCGAGAGTGACGGCAAAAGTGAAAAAATACTTACCAACATCCTGAAAGAGCTGTGGAATCTTGTCGTCAAACCTATTCTCGATCTTCTTGGATTCATTGTACGTATTGCTCTCAACTAGGAGCGGAGAACTGTTCATGGTATTTTCACAGAAACCAACTATTGAGCTATCTAGGATTTGGTGGTGTACCACCGGCCCGCTGGCATTCCCTCCGATACACGCAGCAGGTATTTACGAGAACCTGAATCCCCAAATTCGTACAGGATCTATTCTCTCCGACTTTGTGGTCTCGTCGTACACGCCGACTGTTAGAGCGATTGTCGACCGAGTAAAAGCTCCTCACATAACCGAAGATACTCAATCTGGACTCTTTCTCATCAGTCAACCGCATACCCCAAAGTTGCCTGCCATCCCAGGCACTACAAAGGAAGTTCCGCAACGGTTGTTAAAGGACTCGAGAACATGAAAAATCACAACTGTATTCACTTCGCGTGCCATGCACGTCAGGATACCGACACAACAATTACCAAGAGCCGACCTTGCGTTTTTGTCAGCGTGTCAAACAAGTGCAGGGGATGAAAAATTTTCCGAAGAAGCAGTTCACCTCGCTGCAGGTATGCTAGGTGCTGGGTATCGAGGCGTCGTGGCAACTATGTGGTCAATAAACGACCGTCATGCGCCGAAGATAGCACAGGATTTCTATAAAAATATTGTTGGGAGCAAGGCAAAAAATTGAACAGCGATCATGCAGGTCGCGCACTTCATGTTGCTACCCAGAATCTCATATGATCCTTAGGTGATTCGGAATCGTCTTTAATGGCGTGGGTTCCATACGTTCATTACGGAGTGTGAGGTAGAGGTCGAGGTTTATTACAGGGTTTCCGGAAAACCTTGGGATTTTGTAAAAATAGTTTTAGGGTTTCCAAATTTAGAAACTACTGATTTCAACGTCAAGAACGATCCTTTCTTTCGTCTCTCGCCTAGTATCTATGCTCCCCAAAACTAAGAAAGCGTCCTCTTCCATGTAGGCTGTGCATCCTTCCAATGAATATGATGATATGTACATGTCCAATAAGTCCCAAACCAACAAGCAGTTCGTCGACAACATCAGAGAAATTGTGCCGGATACAGTGCGTTTGAGCCCGACTCGACATGCTTCATCACGTTCACTGAAAATCTTGTGAAGAATTTTGCGGGTAGGACTGTCCCTGCGTGACAAAGATTTGCTGAAGAGCCGAAGTGGAGAGTGGGATGTCGTGGTGAGTTGCAATAACCACTGGAGTTCGTCGAGATAAGCCTCCGGCTAGGCCACCTGCGCACGCCATTACTGCGCGAAGATCAGGTTAAAACGAGAGAGTGCATAAAAACCAGCCAACTCACCCAGAAACAAGCAGGCAGTCCTCGCCGATATCGTCATTAGACTCATCCCCTCTTGCTCGAAACACTGCCCACCATCTGGCGCTCTCGAGTCGCCGTAGTCGTTATCATCGCAGTAGCTAACCCAGTTCCTTCTTGTCATTTGTTTGTTGAGCGATTGGCGCGGCAGGAAGTGCGGGAGGAGGAGTCACAGAGCCATCGTCAAACATCAGAGCGATAGTGACTAAACCAAGAGCAGGAGAGACCATAAGCACAGAGCACATACTTCAGCCCGCTTTCCAGAGTCGAAGTGTACACCATCATTGCATGAAATCAATGTTGGCGAAGAGAGAAAGGAGCAAGGGAACGGACGACGAAGGGCGTGAGGTAGCAGGAAAGTTGAATTGCTAAATTGGGAATCGACGAATCTATTTTTACAAAATCCCAAGGTTTTCCGGAAACCCTGTAATTTAGCGACATCAAATTAGAAATATATTGGAACTACCGCACCGTTGCCGTGCCGTGTAGGTGGTGTTGAAAACTGAAATGACGCGCCATCAACGCGACGCGTCCGACACGTGACTTTCAGAATCAGGGGCATGACTAGTGCATGACTCATTGCTTTCAACCGAAGCCTCCGAAGGTCGGCTCCAGACCATTTCCAAACCACTTCCATCAGCGTAAACTGGGTCGTCGTCACGACGTCGTGAGCAAGGAAAAAGTCCACCTTGGCCTAGCCGTACTTCATATGGTGTCCATCTCTGAAAATGGGGCTGCCTTTGGACAGGCCTTCCCCAGACTTTCGAAGAAACCAATACTCCAGGCAACGCAGCTCAGAGGTACGAATTTTTGTATAATAAAGCCTGGTCTGTTAACATGTTTTACTTCACAGCTCCAACTACGTCTCGTTGGTTCCTTTGTGCTACAGCGCATGCCTGCCACAGTGCCTCCAACGACACTTTTATCTGGTTAGGAAGTCGATACTAAGACGTTTTAAGTTTCGATGACCTCAATCTCAGGTCCAGAAATCAGCTACAAATTGGTCTCTTACACGAGTTGTTTCTGAAGAGGTGGATATAAGAAGAGCCAATGGGTACGTACCGCTTCATCTCGACTCGACTGTCGTTCAACGTATTCGCGTCTCAGCTGGGATTTCGCTCCGGCGTTTGGACACTTTTCTCAAGAATCCACGACTCAAATCAGCCAAGTCAATGATTCGACAGCTTGACGAACCAAATGACGGTCCTCGACACGTCAACCTCAATTTTACTGGATGCGTCATAAGCAGGATCTGGAGGGGATGATAATTCTCCAACTGTTTGACGATGAATGAGTTAGTGGTCTGTTACACTCTTTGTTTCGGTGCAAATATCGTCAATGATAGCCCAGGCCATCACGACTGTAGGGTCAACCCTCAACGCCAGACTTCAAGCCTCCCATCCTGTTGAATCTTTGTGAGTACGAAATATCCCGGTTCTTTATTAGCTCATTCTAGTTAACACTCACTCTATTGAGACAGTGGGTGACCAGTCGAAAATTACGCCCAAGCCTTAACGTTCGAAATGAATGGCAACAGTGTTGTTCGAACTGGGTTCGAGGATTACATTAACAGTATAGTTTTCAGCATCATTCGGCAGCATTATCGTTCGTGGGGTTCGGGTTGCTGCGTGTGACGTGGCATGTACTTTTCATCAACCATCCAATATCGTCTTTAATGTCGTCTTCCTCTGCAGCTCAATTTGCCCTTCCAAGCCGGCGAGGACGATATACTCCCACAGGCATTTTGAAGGGTGGCTAACAACTCTCGAGTTCATATCCTCAAATGTTCGGGTTGTAGGTTGCGATTCTTGGGGGACTGAAGCCTTGAGGTACATATCTCTTATGGAATTCCTGCTCATTGCTAACTCGTCTCATGGTTGTAGCCCAACCCACTACTGAACTTCTCCATATCGACACTCGAACTAGAATAGCCAAAGGCAGCCCCAGCCATTGCTAATCCGCTGAAGGGGTGAAGTCCAACCCCATAATCGTCACTCAACCCTCAGAACTCACATCGACGTCGCTTGGGAATCGAGGCGTCACTTCGAGTCGAGTCGAAACGGTAGTCACGAAATCTGCGACAGGGTGCGCTGTCTTCGTTTTTGACCCGTTTTGACGTTGACGCCGGTTACTATCAGAGTTCGTCTTGGGCCATTCCCTCGTAAAGGTTCTGGCCGACCCCGGTCAAATTGGGCTTGAAATCTCACAGACCGACATCCAAAGGAATATGCGTCCAACATGTTTTACTTTGAAGGACGATCGGTGGATTCTTGAAATGTTTTTCGTTGACTGCTACGATTCCTACAAACCTGTCCCTAACGAGATTGCACCTGCGCAAACCCAACGACAGGCTCATTCTGCCTCGCCTACGGTGCTTCGAAGGTCCATCTTTGTGGCTGCTGCTTGGGTTGGCCTGTTATTCGACGGCAATGTGTTCATTGTTCAATGATTGGTGTTGTGCTGCTGGCGTCAAATAGTCACGTGACTCGCATATAATATTCGGTGGCGTAACAATTTCAAAGCCTGTGAGTGTCCAACGTTTTTCGTTCTATATATCAAGAAACGCCATCTCTCACTCTATACTTATTCCAGTCTATGGTCTGTACTCCCATGTAACGTTCCTTGGAAGTGGACATCGTCTTGCTCCAAGTGCAAGACGTCGAACTTGGGCACGACAGGCCTCGTTCCTTTCAACTCTTTTCTAGCTCGAATGTCGACAGGCAAGAACATGAACCCTTTCTACTACAGCCACCTTTTCGATGACTCCTTCCATACTCTGTGGACTTTCGGCATCACTTTGAGGTTGTAAGCTTATCGTTGAGAAACATTGGTACGTACCCTAACTTTTTTTAACCTCTGTGCCGAGTACCAACGCTGACTACAATTTAAGTGCCTTTCTATGTTCGTAACTCTCGGAGTCCAGCCATACCCGGTTCAAACCTTGGTCCAGTGTTGCAAATCGGAACAGCGTGCAGTTCCTATCGATCTTTGGACTATACTCGTTGACACAGATGATAGTGGCCATCCAACGTCCGTCACTGCCCGCCCTGAGAGCTTAAACGATCTATGTCGTCGGCTACGACGTTCGTGGCCACTTTTCTGCGGGCACAAGGTCCCATCAACTTGAACCGACGTCATTGAACCGTCACGTTCGCGCTCACAGTACTGTTCCTTCATTTCAAGTCGTCTGTATCCCCTTTCCTTCTGCCTGTACTCGTCCTCCGATATCACAAGCCTCCACGTTAGAAGCGACGGATTGAAACCATTTAAGCAGGCGACGCAGCGACTTCGATAAACATGTTGCTTTCAACGTGATATGTACAATTATGTTGGTTTACACCATCTCAGAAAAAAAATGGTTCTCCGTTGTACCCTTCCTGTCGTATCCTACTCGCTCGATGCCTGACAGTGGGCGATTCCGCGAACTTGAGACTCGCAATAGACGTTGATAGCAGATGGAAGGCTTCTTTCATTAACCGATTTCTCCGCAAGTTCTCACCTCCTGTCGAATTCATGAACAACGTGTGTCGTACTTTATGCCCTCTATCAATAACCCCACGTCTGGCAGATTGGAACTGCTCACGATCCCGAGACATGGAGTTTTGACGTTAATCCGCCCTACTTAAATGGAAAGTATTTTAGTTCTCACCGCCTCTCCGCCCCCGTTATGAATTCAGTTTTTGTCGCACTGTCAATCGCGCTGTCTGGATTGTTTTTGGTAAGAAATTGCAAAATCCTTGTGTTTGATCGACTCAGCCATGACTTTAGACCTTAACTTACGCTACTGAAATTTCTTTGGAGACGAGACAATTCCGTAGTCCAGCATTCGTCTTCGTAGGATGTTTTACGTAAGTTGTCGAAACGGTTTTTGGTGAATTTCTAATCAGATGGTTTACCTTATTACTACAGCGACAGCGCAGCTGCGAGGACTCTGAAGGCGAAGTCCTTTACCAGTGATACGATGACTCTTGGCATTTGCGTGGAATTCTGCGGAAACAGCACTATGTTTCCCCCGAACGGCTTTGGTTTTGCAGGCTTAACACCCAACGTGCGTTGCTTATCCTGATGAATTTTCGTTCAATCTAATACCACGACTACAGGAATGCTGTAAGTGACTCTGCATCTAAGATCTTCGTCAACTCCTACACGTCTTACGATTGTGGTTTAGTTTGTGATGGGGTAATCCAACTCACGGCGAGTGCTGTGAACGCTAGCGAATGCAACCTTTTCTGTGATGGTGACAAATCTAAAGGACCTAGCTGTGGGGGCGATAATAGAATCAGCGTTTTCACAAATGGCGCTCCATCACCGGAAATCCCAACCGCGTCAACTCCTGAATTTGGTCCGTTAGTGGATGTAGTAGGACATACCGAAGAACTTCGGCAACCATGGAACTACGTCGGATGCTACAGGTACGTAGCTGTATCGAGGCCGTTTTGACGTCCAATTCATGAAATATTCGTTTAGCAATAGTGCCATCAATCGCACCCTCCAAACGATTCTTCCTGGAAATGGCGTAAATGTGCATCAGTGTGCAATAGACTGCACTCTGGACGTATTTTTCCCCGCTGGTGCAGCCCAACCGTTTTATTCAGGGACAACAAATGGAGGCGAATGCTGTAAGCGGCACAAGAGTTGTTTTCCGGTCCTTGCTTAATGGAAAACTCCTATCCAGGGTGTGGTACTTCCATCGCGAGTACAGCGCAGCGGTTGCCAGATATCGCATGTGCCTCGACGTCGTGTGTCAACAATGAGGCATGTGGTGGCGAGTCTGCGATGTTAATCTATGAATCTCCACAGTTAACCGACACCCTTGTCACTGGACTATGCAGTCTCCCCGTTTTAGAGTCCGGGATTCAGAGTGTGTTCGAGCTCGAGGCCGTATTCAGCAACAACACCTCCGCTGACACTGCGAAAATCGGACTCGTAACCCCAGAGTTTGTTCAAATAAACACGGATGGCGTTAACTTGGCGAATTTAACAAACTTCACGGTGGCAGGCATTCTCTCGGTGAGTGTACACGGCTTATTTCATTCTCAAAATCTCAACATTATATCTCAGTTCTGTCCTGGGTGCATAGGAGATCTTAAATTCACGCTCTCGGGAGTTAAACTCCTTCCTAATTTCCAGAGTTCGCAATCACTCGTTGCTAATCCTCGACGGGCAGTGCCTCCACCTCGCGGCGGACAACCCAATTTTGTGCAGATTACTTCCGCATTCCAGACTTTTGGTGCTTATTGCGTAGGGGTAAGGGATTCAATACCTAAAACTTAATACAATGTGCTTACGTGCGAGTACTCCTGGTATTATTAGGAGAGCCGCTTCAGACCGGGGCAGTTGGTCCTAAATCCCTTCTTTCAAGAAACTCCACTTCCGTTCAGTGCTCCGCCAGACGCGAACTTCGATCCAAACTTCCCTTGGGTTCTCTGCGTCAACGAAACACTTCAGGCTGTCGTTGGGGGCACTGCTCCACCTAACCAGGACGTTGTCTTTAAGCCGTTAACGTTCCAACCCGGATTTAACCTCACCCAATGCAAGGAAATTGAACTTAGGCTCGTATTTCCCGGTGATCGTGATTTCATTTGACCTTTGGACGGTGACAGTGTAACAAGTGAAATAGGTTATGGATCTGAACCCTGGGCTGTAACAATATTTGCATTCATTCCACACTGAGTGGCGAGCGGCGTCCATGAACGTCGATTTTTTTACCACCTCGTAGGGTCTTAACGCAACGGTTCAAAAAAAATGAGCAAGGGAACTGAATGAGGGTTCGTAGTTTTCTTATCCAATCGAGGATACTCCTTCCGGGCATCGGGATCCGCGTCGGTGCAGTTGCTAAAAATAGCTTCTACACATAATCATGAGCGCCTCTGAACGCCGGAAATGTGAAGATCCTGTCGAGTGCTATAGTTACCTGATTACACTGGCGGTACCGATGTTCACAACGCGAGGTGGAATGGTACGCCCAAGCTACACCCATCATTTCAGATTCCCATCTTGCTGCATCTCAACCGAGCGTCCTACTCTACAATAATGTATGAGGCACCCAGAACTAACCTGCCAACGGTCTCCATATTATTGTGTCCTGACCAGCGCCGACCAGCAGCGTTTCTGCACTCATGAACGGCTATGTTTCCCTGCGCCGACAGACCTGCATGGGTAGCGGCTTGCGAAACAATCGAAAGACTCAGTGAAGTTGAATTCACCTCAATTCACCTCAAATGCATGGGTTTAAAATCATCACACCCTCCGATTTCGTATCCGGATTATTAACAAATGCAAGATGTAAGGTCTTGATTGTTCGTTCTTTATGTTTTTGTTAAAATTGAATATCGGTACCTACAATGCCAATCAATTCAAGAGACCTCAAGCTTTAACCGCTAGGAACAATGATGGCCCGTCTGAACACCAAAGGAATGGAGTCGCACACATCCCCTTGAATTTCATATCAGCATTGCTTTTGTTGTTGAATGAGGCGCGTCACCGCGACGCCCGTTACCTTGTAGAACCTTAAAACTTCCGCGAAATAGCACAGGATAATTAACCTGCCCGAATCGCCTTGGTATGGGGAGTTTTTTTCCACGGCGTTTGTCAGAGTCATATAAAACTGGCCGTTTTTCAAGTCAAAAAAACCAGTTTCGAAATCCACCCACATGAAGTTCATAAGCCTAGCCGCACTCGTTATCTGTGTCTTTACTAGCCAAGCAATCGGAGCAGCCATCGATGGCCATGAAGTCCAGGAGCTTGCCGCCCGATTCAGCTTTCCTATCCCGACGATTACCATTCCGCACCTGCCTACAATAAAACCACCACCGCCTCCTCCCCCACCCCCACCGTCGCCTCCGCACGTGTCCTTTAACGTCGCACCACAGGGTGTCGGTAAGTTTCCTTTTTCGCGCCACACATGACACGGGGTCTAACGTCATCATCGCAGCGTGTGGACACGGAACCACCATCACCTGCTCGCCCGTTGCTGGTAAAGTGGTGTGCAAGAACAACTTCACCCCAAAGCAAGCCTCCATAGTCGTTACCCATGCTCAAGGCAATTGTCATATCAGCTTGTATCCCGAGAACAACCAGAAGGGTGGCGTCATCCAGAGGTTGAACACTGATACGACGGGATCTTGTATTTTCACCGCCGACGCAGAATACCAGAGCTACGGGATATATTGTGATTGATGGAGACTCTGGGAGAGAGGGATAGTATTTACGTTGATAATTTATTACTTACGGAGTTGGTTCCAAACTGCGAAAATTTTTGAGAATTTTCAAGATAGTCAATAAATTATATTGGAGATAAATGAAAGGTGGCATTGTGACTTGATAAGTTGACGGTCCCTGGTAAGTACAAGCCGCTAAAGCACTAACCCATTGGAAAAAAGACTCGCTTTTACATTTCGAGTGCCCATTGCTACCAACGCTGAAGGCTTTTTGATGTGCAAGAGCTCCCATGTGTTGGCTATTCTCTCTGCGAGCGAGCGCCTGCCAAACTTGGCGCCGGCACATGTTGGGTCGGCCATCAATAATGCATCAATCTTCCCATCAGGTCTTGGCTGCGTCCTGCAGGCGAATTTCGAAATAGTTCTCGTCACCGTTCGAAATACAACGACAAATACTCGCACGTCACTCACTAGTCAAACCGCCACCACCTCTGGCGTCCTGTAGGCCGTGTTCAACTGCACCACAGCATCTGGTTCTCTGCTCGTCCAACCCCTCAAAAAAAGATGACCACGGAGTCCCAAAAAGCATGGAAGATCCGCTCGACATTCGCGCGCCAGCTCTTTCTCTACATCTCGCCCACCCTCACGTTCTTTACTGTCCGCTGGCTCGTCAGTGCGGTCATCGGCATATGGAACTGGGTTCCATCGTTCCGCTCAACCACCTCTTTCTCTGGCTCGCCGTCCGCGGCGCCGTAAGTCTTGGGCAGCCTCTGCGCAGTAGGGATGGTCGTGTTTGGGCCTCTACCTGGGTATTTGGCGCTGGATTTGGTGGTGACTCCGGAGAGACGGGATCCTGTTTTTGTGTTGTTTTCGGTTTTGCAGATCCACGTGTTTATGACACTGATGGTCTTCAAGATCTGTGAGCTTTTTTTCTTTCTTCCAAGTTCTCCGGTGTCTCGCAAAGTTCTTCATGTCTTAACGATTCAACTTGTGTAACTGACTCGCTTATTCTCACTAGATACACCCCCGCTCTACCTTTTCTTCCCCGCCGCCATCCTCACCTATCCAATTACCCACGTGTTCATGCACCATCAGTTGGTGACCATTGGTACATCTCCCGCACATTTGGGATACTTCGGGGCTGCGTCGACGATGTTTAAATCCAACATGACACTGACTCAGACGCGGTTGAACTCCCTGTTTGTATCTGAGGAATTTTTAAGTGGAAAAGGGGCAGAGAACCGCCGCGTGGAAGGCTGGAAGAAGATGGATGGGAAAAGCTAGGTTGGGCCCTGAAGTAGGAAAAAATATGCTTAGAGCGCTGTAGCTACGGACAAGGGCTGGTAAGTTCTGGTATTTGGTCTATCTACATATTGATCAGAGCCGAACATTATTATTTTTACAGTCACTTGGTCCGAAGACGTGACTTTCGACGGAGCCTGGGACCGGATCTCATAGGCGACCCAGGAGAGGGAAGGGCGGTCCTGGCCGATGACAGCTGTCGTCAAACCAAGTCTCACCCAAGGAAGTTGAACTCGAAAGCGCGAAAGCCAAAAGTCTGCTTGTACGTATAATTTAAATGATCGATATAAAAATATCTGTAAATTTATTTCAAACTTTAAGCGTTTTGTCTCTTCTGCCTGTGTTTAGCGAGGGATAGGATTGAATTTTCTGAACCTTGGAATCGAGAGGCTCCGCGATTTCTACAAGTGCTGAACGTTGAACCACGGACTCTTTGAGTGGCTATCGGTCAAAGTAAACATTGCTCCACGTATATCCGGAATCATCTGATCTGAAAACGAAACTAGGTCCTCGACGCGCTTCTTTTGGTACCTGTAATGGGAAAAACATTGGACTGATTGAAAAACAAAAATACGCGAGGCACCAGTCCGATGACTAAAGGTGTTTTTATTTCCACACCTCTCAGGGTCAGACCTTGTAACGTCGTTCAATGGGCAGTGGGCCAACCAACTTCAAATGGGAAGATATCCTTATGGTGGTATTCTTACCTCAGTCATACATTCTATATGCTCATGGTGACCTTTAATTTTCCAGATGAACTGGGGAATTGAACGTGGAATTCGTGAATCGTGCCTTCGCGGAGAACAAAATGTGCCGACTGCCATTCTCGGACTTGTTGGATGTATATGGGGCAAAGTCATCAAGCCTGCTTTGTTTGTTGACGCTACCTCCTACCGCCGGACTGAAAGCTGAATGATGGCCCGAGTTTCGCCACTTTGGCAGCGGGACTCATCGTATACCGACGCTCGTTTGACAAAGGGTAATGCCTAATTAATACACTGCCGTAACATTTGTCCCTTATTGGGTCCCCGTTTACCGACGCGGCGCTCAGGCTTTCTGTTAAAGTCTTTTTCAGTTTGTCAACTTATCAGATTTTCCCAACTTTATTCCAGGGGTAGGACTCGGAGGCGAAAAAGCAAGGCATCGTCCTTTGTCAGTTCTCCTGTTCCTGGCCGTCCGTGTCTTTTCGAAACATCGGTTGGAAATTTCGAATTATCCATCGAAATATTCAGTTACTGCTCGTTTAGGGGGTGTGGAGCGATGGCAGTTGTAAAGTATAAAAACCCTAATGTTTTTCCAAGCGTCCTCGCATTCAAGTACCCACTGCTTTCTTCGTGAAGAATTATTACCACAAAATGCACATCTCCACTAAGTGGCTTCTATGCCTGACTACTCTTGCACTTCTTCCACACTTTGGGCTTTGCTTCGGTGCTGGAAAAGTCGGTATGTGCTAACTGAGCATATTCCGCAAGATTTAGGACTAATTTTTCATATCTGCAGGCCCAGAGCTCAAAGGTCGTGTTCTAAGGCGTTTAGGATTTACATGTACACTAATCTACTTCCTGTAGATCACGCTTTCCTCCACGGGGGTAAGAGTTTATGACTCAGTCTGAGTCAGTCACGTATGCCAGCTCACGTCTTTCTCAGATCTAGGAAAAACTCTCCTCAAGATAGCTGGCGTCACATTCACCAAGCGTGAGGTTAACGCGATTTACTTTGTAAGCATCTACGTTTCTTCTTGTAAAATCCGGTTTAATGTATGGCTCTAGGGAAATATTATGGTTCTCACGACTGAACCACCATCATCAACACGCCAGCGAGGCACGAAATGCTCGCCTACCGCTGGACAACGCCGTCGCCGGTCCACTCCAGAGCCAATCTCTGCCGGGGATGCCACCGAGGGCAGTCAGCAAGCAAAAACCCCAACCCAGGAACGGGTTAGAAAGCGAGGGCGCTTAGACGACCCCCAGCCACCTCCGACCACCCAGTCAACCCCCCCACCCCACACCACTGAAGAACACTCTGACGAGCCAATAGGCCCCACCTGCACGCCACCCACACCCCCAGGGGATGTGGTCACTGACCAGACGAGACACCTGGAGACCCTGCTAGACTCGGTGCTGGCAACGGTCGCCATTATCCAGTCAGCGTCCACCACGCCCATCACTCTATCACCACACGCTCAGGAGGCCCTAAAAACCCTCAACCACCTCGTCATGCCTACTAACACATCGGCGGCACCAACCAGCAGCGCTTCAGCAGCTACCCCTTTGCAGAATTCACCGCGCTCATATGCGCAAGCCACAAAGCCAATGCCCGCCGAACACACGGCGCGTAGAACCGAGTCGTCACCCGCAGGCCACAACCCTCGCACCAAGACACGAAAGGGTCTCATTCCTCTCCGCCACCCCCATGCCGCCAACCGGGTCATCGTCACTTGGCATCAACACCCCGTCCCACAGACACCTGACTCCCTCCGATCATTCATCGACGACCTCAACTTCAGCTTCCGCTGCCGTAGGCGTATTGATCAAGGGATCCATGTTCTGGCAGCTAGTGTTACAAAAGCTGGCAGCATCGCAATACAAGTTGACAAGCCACTACACGCCAAGGAACTCATCGAACAGGACGAAGTCGTCCACCAGGCGGCGCTGCGAATTCAAGGCTTCGAACGACCAGACGAGAAGCCCTACCTGGAACTCGATGTACCCTGGCATGGGTTCGTAATCCATGATATCCCTGGAACACCATTAAGGGGGATGCTCAATGGCGAAGGCTCATCGCTCTCAACATCGCTACGGGAAAGCGGCGTGGATACATCCTCAATTCGAGGATCCCTCAGAGTCTTATGCAAGGATGAAGAGCTCTCCGAAAGGAACAAGCTATCTCTACTCGTCAGGTTTGAGGACCCCAGAGCTGGCGAACAGATGTGCAGAGATGGTGTCCTCCTATATGGAGCATGGTGTCGGGTTTCAATATACCGGGCTCCAAAACGGAAATCACATCGTCACTCTTCTCGGCCCAACATGACCCCCCCCCCTCCTAACTAACTAAAACTTCTCATCTACCCGCCCGGATCTGGAACCCATCTCGTTGAAGAACATTAATGCAGCCACAGGATAATGAAGTCAAGTACATATCTGATCGCAGATGCCGGTTTCATTTCCCCTGCCGCCCCCGACCGGCCGGGTGCGTACAAGGGAGCACTTTATTAAGTAGAGGACTGACTTGTTTGAACTGTACCGCTACGGCGCTGTACTTTCCCGTACAGCTGCTTGGTGTATTATCACATACATCTTTAGAGTAGCGCACACACTTGTACAAAGCCGCTATGGAACCTGCAGAGGATCCGACAGGCTATAAAACTAACTCAAAAAAAAAAAAAAAAAAAAAAAAAAATGGCTCTAGGGAAATTGGCTGAGGGACTACTCGCAAGCGATGGATACCATGGGTCTTAGTATCTTTGGGGAAGAAAACAAAGCGCAGGCACAAGAGGCCATACTACTCGTCATTCAGGTCCTTGCCTTCATGGTCAGATTTCACACTTTGTGGTCGATTTCAAAAAAAATTTTGACAACCTATCAATAGTCTTTCGGTTTCGCGACGGGGGAATTCAAAGTAACTTTGAATAAGCTAGGTGTATACTCGCACGCGGTTCGTCATTTTTCTTCCTTCTCGTGGATAATTGCTTACTGTGTCTCAATGGTCTTAGGAGCATATTGACAACCCGAAGTCTGTCGTTTCTGCGACTTTGCCAAGTAATTGTGAACACTGATAATCTGCCTTAGGGGATACCGCTCCGATGCCGGGAAGTATCACTCACGCCTTAGAGGAGAGGTGTTCGATGATGAGTGTGCAGTTGATCCAGCAACTGGGATGAAGGTGAACGATTTTATTTTATTTTATTTTGATTTTCCGTGAACTTTGTGGTCTTAATTATTGTGACACAGAATTATATTGCGCACGAAGGTCAAAAATATCACACATCAGCTAATTATGTCCGACAAGTCTTGAGACTCTGCATTGAGAAGGGGAGAAGTTCCAGGCGACAAGACTGCGACGATTATTACGAAGCCCTTCGGCTCCTGGGATCTGCTTTACACACACTCGAGGATTTTCTAGCTCATAGTGGGTTTTCCTGTCTTTCTGTCCAATCTTTCTAGATGGTAAACTTACTTCGTTTATGATAGCCAATTGGTGCGAACTGGCCATACGAAAATTAAGCAACAATGACCCCAACGTGTTCTGCTTCGCTGGAGCAAAGAGTACGTCCTTAGTTGCGGGATTAGCCGTGATATCTTACCTTCGTTATAGCATACATCCCAACTCGCACCGGTGCACTAGTGCCACCTCTAGTGACGGGAACCTTTGGCGCTGAAGATTTTTACGTATCTGTGTTCGGTACCGTAGACGAGCAAGTCTCTTCACTTCACTACTCATACTGATTACTGACGAACGTCACTTGGCAGCCACCTTTGCTCAGGCAACAGCGGGGATCTGAAGAAGATTCGAGAGGTACTTACAGTTATCCTTCAACAATGACATAACGCGCTCATAATCCTTTTAGTCTGCCGATCAGACATCTTTGAATGGCCTTAACAGATTGCTTCAACGCCTCTCAAAAAATAATATTAAGCTGAAGAACCACCTGGATAAAATAGAGGAAGCTAAGCGGTTAGGAGAGAAACACAAACAGCTACTTCAAGATAGATCCAAAACCCCGCAGAGTACCGCCGTGACCGAAAATAAGCCCAGCGCAACAGACACTGATAAAGAGACGCGTCGCAAGGAAGCACGGAATGCTTTCCGAGAAACAAGCGTGGTCGATCATATTCCGGACTCAGCTTCAAATCCTGGATCCGAGGTATTATTTGATGTGCTGGAGATTAGAGACGACATCATGCATGCGATCCTTGAAGTCCTGGAGAAAGCCGGTCTCGACGACCTGGCGGAAAATTTAAAGGAAACCGTCAACAGAGGTTCGAGCTCAATCTCAATAGCTTCACTAGGCGACGTAATTCTGATCTATTATTTGATTAGCTTTGTGGAGAATTATTGCGGGGATAATTTCTGTGAGTCCCGAGGGATAACAGTTCGACTGGGTAGTGTACTAACCCTCTTTCCAGCCTACAGTTGATGCTCTGTCGGGTGCTGTTATCAGGAGTCACGATGACCTTCTTTACATCGACCAACAGACCGCAGTTTTTAAAGAAGCTGACTGTGCCGACCCTACGCACTCTTGGGTCGCAAAGGTTCGTTTTGAAATGGTAATCGAATCCGCTTGTACTTATAATACACTCTCAATTCCTCCAGGATCACTTTAAGAACGCCCTGCATCTTCCAGCGGCTCAAGTTGCACATGTCGTGGTGGAGAATTGCGTAAAGAAAGTGTACGCGGTAAGTAACGCAGTTCAGTGTTGCGACTTCGGTATCTAATCACCATCTCAGGCGTGGTCGAACGACCGTGATGCGGACTCTGTTATCGACGAAGTATGTTCCAGAAAATTTCCAAACATATCGGAGCACTAATGAGAATGGGTCAAAGATTTTGGAAACCTTCCACCACCCATATTTCTCGAAGCAAGGGTCGACACTTCAGGACGACATGTTCAAGAAGATGAAAGCTTATTGGGACGGACTGGGAGAAGATAAACAAGCAAGTCTCTTGGAGGTTTTAACATTGGTTGGTTTCTTTTTTTTATTGCTCGATTAAACTCAATTTCGAGCTAAATTAATCCATTACAGGATGCCGTCCACACAGGAAAAAATGTTCGTGACATACCAAAAAACGCAGGCATCGTAGGAGGAGAGGTCGGTGATGCAATCGGCGATGGTCTGAATTACGGCCTCAAAGCAACAGACTATGCGCTGGGGCAACTCGTCGACGTCGTAAATTCTGTTTTAGCAGTCGCGGACAAGGTCACAGAAACTTTCAATAAAGTCGCCGACAAGACGCAGGAGGTAGCCCGCGATATTGGGAACGGGCTCGAAAAGGCTGGGCAGGGAGTCGAAAAGGCGGCCCGCGATATCGGGAAAGATATCGAGGGTGCCGCTGGCGAAGTCAAAAAGACCGCAGAGAAGATCGTGAGTGAGGTCGATAAGGGCGCAGAGAAAGTTGTTTCTGCTATTGGTCAGGGCGCACAGGAGGCAGTGAAAACGGTTGGTAAAGGTGCGGAAGATTTTGTGAAGGACGTCGATAAAGGTTTGAAGAGGGTAGGTGAGGATCTTGCCGGCGGCATGAAGAAAATTTTTAAATTCCGGTAGTAAATATATCGTTCTGTTTTTTTTCCCTTTGGATATAATTTATCATTCTCATTTCTCACTATTTGAGTGCTGCGTGATTTCCTTATTGACTTACCTCTGAGTCCAGTACGAACAACAGACTCCATTAGCTCTAACTTTGGAGTGCGGCGTAATTCACTTACTACACGCAATAGCTTGATATACCGTATACGTCCGTGTACATATTATCTAAATACACGAATCAATTTACCTCAAAATCTAGTACGAACAAGTACTCGAGTCTAAGGGCGAATAAGCGCCTATGTAACTTGACGCCGGCACACGATCGGCCATCAATGATCTGATCTATCCCACCAGTGACCAGACTGACAGGCCTCGACCCTTCACACGTTACTTTCCTCTCGCGCCATCACCGCCATCCTGTTCGTGAGTAGGCTGTGCTCAACGTTGACGCCTCCTCCCACCCATCGACACATCCACCGTGAGCACGATAATCGTCGATATTCAACTTCAATACGGCTCAGAGTCAGATTAACGCAGTCCTCGTCCTCGTCTAATTGTAGCCCTGTGACTATCTCTATCGTGCTCGTAGGCTGTGCTCATCGTCGACTACGCCTCTCACCCATCCATACATCCACCGTGAGCACGATACGACATTCAACCCTGAACCACGTACTCGTCCCCTCTTCTGACCGTAAACCCACAAGCAAAATACCGTATGTCCACACAAGCCGAGCGCGCACGCAGGATCCGCTCGACATTCTTCGACTTTCTCCTCCTGTACACCTCGCCAGGCCTCACCTTCTTCGCTGTGCGCTGGCTCGTCGGCGCTCTTATCGCTGTATGGCGGTGGTCCTTGACCCCCCTCCACTTGACCGCCCATAGCTCGACCGGCCGCAGCTTTACCGCACGCAGCTCGACTATCCATGGTATCCCTTTCTCTTTCCCTCCCTCTTCCTCTTCCGCTTCTTCCTCAGAGTCTCGCTCAGCCGCGCCGTACGTGCTCGCGAGCGTCTGCGCGGTGGTGGTTATCCTCTTCGGCCCTCTGCCCGAGTACTTGTCGGAGGACCTGGCTGCCTTTCCGGGGAATAAGGATCCGGTGTTTGTATTGTTTTCGGTGGTGCAGATGCATGTGTATGGGATGGTGTTGGTGTTTGAGATGTGTGAGTCTTTTGAGTTTCTTTGATCGTTGTTTTGAACATCAAGCTTTTGAATGTCATTCGTGTTGCGCGAGTTGCTTCTTCGTGTTTCGATAAAGACCTCAAGTTGTATCACTGACGCGATTTTCCTCATTCTCATCAGATACACCCCCGCTTCTCTACTTCCTTCCCGCTGCTGTCCTCGCCTACCCCGTCACCCACGCAGTGATGCATCAGCGATTCGTCGCCGCGGGCGCGTCTCCTGCGCACTTGGGGTACTTCGCGGCGGTGTCGGATGTGTTGAGGGAATACGTGTCGGTGAAGAAAGTGAAATATTTTCTTAGAGCGAGGAGAGTAAGGCAGGAGGCGCAGATGGATGGGAAACGGGGGTGATAAGTTGATGGAGTGCTGGGATGGGAAGAGGGGGAAAGAAAAGCGATTAAGTATCGCGTTGTGTAACTTGACCTATTGTAGGAATTCGATCCTCCCAGATGCGGTACGAGATACCAGACGACCTGCAGAGAATTCTACGTCTGCGCACTGCGTGACGAAGATTCGGAAACGACGAGATGACCCTTGCCACTGCAAACGTTTCGAAAGCTCGTGCGACGGTAGGTCCTATTTTCCAGCTGATCGAATAAGGCGGTCTGCCTCGATAAACTTTGGGGAGGGCTACTAGTAGAGCGTCGCTGGTTTTCAGTATTTTCTTCCTTCCTGAACTTCTTCAAATTGCGGGGTCACGAGCTGGGATGTCAGAGACCAGTGGATCTTGCTGCTTTTCCAACTAACCCATTTTTTCGTGGCAGGTTACGCGAAATCAAGAATACGCGGATTACAGTTGTTTTCCTGGTTATTTTTTTTTTTGATCATTCATGAAGCATTACGAGCATGTGAGAGGTGGGAGGTCGGGGGTGAGGCCCAGTGGAAATCGGTTCTGCGGTACTCTGGAGAAGCCACAAAATAGCTGTGCAGAGCTGAGCCAGTCCGAGCAGATCCGAAAGCGTCCAGATTTGACAAAATTTGAGGATATAAATAGAACTCGACAAGGCGTTCTCTCGCTCACGATGACGTTCATCTTCAGAGCGACCCCAAAGTTTTCTGTTTTTGGGGGGACTTGGTCTTTTTTTCTTCTCTCTCAATTTCATGACATAATTTGCCGTCGCTCTCAAATTCGGTCGTCTCGCTCTTTCTTCCTTACCACCACCATCCCCCTCCGCACCTCTTCGATAACTCGACGGCGACTCGACGCTCCTGTAGCTGTCCCCCCCTGTTCCTTGCAAACCTTCCCCGAGCTGTGCAAACATCCGGCGCTCGCGTAAGCCGTTCTTTCGGTGAAGAAACCGCCATGCCCAAAGTGTGGGTCAAGGGAGTCAGAGATGCCTCTCGGGCAAGTCAAGGATAAGCGATTCGGATCCTGTGAGACCCATTTGCTGTCTATAGTAAATTACTGAGCGACGTGATTTGTAGCGAAAGTCTGAAGCTACCCCGAGAGTTGGTATGTAATTCGTTATTTCGACGCATATATTCTAATCGTTCGCATATAGTTGACTCAAACCAAGCTTCGGACTCGATCATTCTCCCTGTCGCACACAGGTGAATTTTCCTTTCGCTGTTCGAACTTCTCACTAATATCAACTTTATTAGCTCTCCGCCGTTGCCAGTCACTTCCTAGGTGGGTGTGTAAGTACGTCTAAAATGAAGTATCAGTCGCTCATTCGCTAACGCATAATCTCCAGGGTGATCGCCTTTACCAGTAGTTTATTCGTCAATGGGACACTAAATGTACGCGACATTCATCTTTTTTATTCGACTTATTAATATATACGCATACAGCGATTTCAAGACTACTTCAACGTACTACTTTTCACGCGCGCGCCTAGCGCCTTCGTATTTAAGGTGAGCAGTTAGTGTTTTATTTACATTCTTTGTGTTAATTTGCCTTCAAATTCTTTGATAAAGCATACTATTCGCTCAACCGCATCCAGGAAGTGTCATGAATATGAAGCGGAATGGGCTTATTAGGCGGCAGCGAGAATACGAGTATCGGGGAGGACAGTAGATAGCGCTCATGTGCAGATATAAGCAGAATTGAATGGATTTAGCCCTATAAACACGACCCAGACTGCCTCAGATGGGCCCAGAACGGAACAGCTTAGAGCAGATCGACGCAGAAATTCTCTAATCTATGAAATTGATTGACTCGTCAACAAGCAGATAAAAGGAAAATCTGCACGGGAATATCTGCGCAGATCCGAAAATCCAGTTCGGAGCGGATTTTCCCGGTTCCTCGCAGAAGGGCGCAGAACCGGTTCTCACTGGGGGTGAGGCTGTATCATGATGGAGCAAATTTGGTAAGCTGTTAATGATCTGAGGCCGACAAGGGGGTCGCTACGATACTTTGGCATGTAGCATACGCAATAAACGCAGGAAGAGGTTCGACCTGCCCCTGGGAATCAGTCAAATATAGTACCGTCCTCCGATTCCTCTGGTCTTTCGTCTATTTGGTAGTGAACCCGTTTCCTGAGAAAGAAAAGATCGGACGGCGTCGCTCGCACCCTCTCACTGATGTTAAAGCATGAATACTACTGTTCGCACTGCGTGGAGTTAGCGCTGTACTCTGCGCTACACAGCCTTTCTCCCCCGAAAACGCCTGCGCGCTTAGGCTCCCACTCGTGCAAGTACACCCACCCACGGAGCTTCTCGTCGGGTGGGTTCGACCTCCGTGCCCTGCTCCCCACTACAACCCCCGAACTGCCCGTGGGTGAAATGACGTCTCCCCGTCCCACGTGGGCACTGCCACGATCTGTCATCGTATAAAAAGTGATCGAGGATAATCGTCCCACCCCATCAATCACCAAACTATCCTCGCCATCCCACCCATTCCTCGTTTCTCTAGGTTCTAGGTTCTAGTTTCTAGCTCGATACGAACCTACATCCTAGTTCCTCGATACGACCCAGAGCTTTAAGTTCGTTCGCTTCATCGAAAGACCTTTTCCAATTCCAATTCGCAATGTCGTCTTCGAATTCCAACTCCAACTCCAACTCCAACTCCATCCCAAACCCAAACCACCTCTCCGAACAGTCCATCCAAGACAGCTTCCACAGCTACCTCAAGTCCTCCCTCACCCAAGCCAAAGCCGAGCGCCTCCTCGATGCGGACGTGTTAGCTAGTGCAGAAGGGGATTTGATGATCACTGGTATGTCTCCCTTCTTTCTCCCCTCCTCCTCTCATGGCTATATACTCAAGTTCAATCGCAGGACCCGCACTGTGCCTGTACTTCGCCGCCCTCCGATGCACCACGAACCCGCCCTCCGTGCCCCTCCCCCGGTCCTCGAAATCTCGCTCATCGTCAGGATCACAGCACCAAGAACTGTCATACGACAACTGCCCCCCCGCCTTCGTCTCCTTCCTCCGCGTCTGGGCGAACGCGGTCCCCGCGATCCAGGGATTGGCGCCGGAGGCGCAGCATGATCTTGCGCGGGTGATTTGCGGGCTCCCTCCTTTGCTCTCAGCGTCCACACCCGGCTCGTCAGGGAACACGAGCGAGCTGCAGACGATAAACGGCATCGCCGCGGACCTGCGCGCAGTGGCCATCGAGATATCGCAGCGCCGCTCGTTCCAGGACAGGTACAACGCGGATTTACAAGCTGCGCTCGACGCGGGTGGAGGACACGAAAGCCCGAGCCCGAGGAAAGCGTCGTTTGCGCCGCCGCCTATGTATGACCCGTCCCCACCGCCGTCGGTGAGGATAGGCATGGGCATGGGGCATTCGCCTAGGCCGAGCGTGGATTCTGTGAGCTCGGTTGGGTCGATTGGGTCGGCGGGGTCGGTGGGGTCAGCGGGGTCGATGGGTTCGTCGATGGGGTCGATGTATGCGCACCAAAACCAAGCCAGCCCTCCCCTCCCACCGCGGATCAACGTCCCCCCTCAAACCTCTGGGCTTTTATCGCCCTACTCCGCCTCCACGTCGTCTTTCGCCTCTACTTCCCCCTCAAGTTCGACCAGCTCGTTCAACCGCACCACGCCCACGACGCCCACCACGCCCACCGCAAACCCCACCATACTAACCCAATCCTCCCCCGCGATCGAGTTCATCCGCGAAACGCTCTACGCCGCCCTCGCGGACGTGCTCGAAGCGCATCCGTCCCTCGCGCGGCTGCTCCAACCCTCCTCCCAACCTCCATCCCGGTCCTCCTCCTCCCGGTCCTCCTCCTCCACCACCCCCTCCGCCGCTCCCGCAGTGGACAGGCCCCGCGCATACTTCGCCTCCGTCTCCTTCGCAATCCTGCACATCTCAACCACCTCTCTCTCCCCAGACGGCTCCATAGTCGGCGTCCTCGGTAAACGCCTAACACTCGCCGAGTGTCCCCCTGAGCTCCGTCCCTTTATGGTGGAGTTAGCAGCGATTGGCGGGCGGCGCGGGAGATGGAGGAGGAGGATAATAGGGTGGCGATGGAGTGGGCTGCGCGGGGAGGGGCGGGGGAGGGGAGGGAGGGGAGGATGGAGAGGGTGAGGAGGGTGTTGGAGGGGGGTGTTGGGTGGGATGCTGCTCGGTCTTCGGAATCTAGCTCTAGATCGGGCGACGGGGGCAGGGGCAGAGGAGAGGATAGGGTGCCAAGGAGCGGGGACGATGGGGACAGCAGGAGGAGGAGCGTGGAGGGGCGGGCGGTGGCGTTTGCGAATCGGATCAATGCGCTTAGTCTGGGTATGACGCGCTTGAGGGCGTTTAGGGAGAGGCAGGAGGATGTGTTTAACGTCCTCGCGGCGGTTGGGTCGTGAGTGTGGTTTGGGTGGGCGTTCATCTTCGCCGGCACCGTTTGTGTTGTCGTCGTGGCCGCCGCTGCGAACGATATGGCGGGAACTTCGTTATACAAAGGCGATCTCGTTGCAATTCCCTCGAGACTGGACATGCATATCATGGACGCCTTGGACGTTGAGAGGACGCGCATATATCGACCTCAGTTCATCGCAATCCTCCACGCCGTTCTTCTCTCTTCCCGACACGCGGCCAAAGCCCCCCCCAGATCTGTTACTCCCATCGTCTAGACAAATCCAGGCGAGCTCGACAATGCTTTTTGGACTGCGATCCCGTGCGTGTGGGATGAAGGTCTCGTGAAGTACATTCGGTACGACTTGCGTACAGTACAGTCTTTGGAACGGACATGGTTATTTAGCTTCTGTTATGTTCTCCGCCTTTTCAATGTTCGTCTGTCAATGCCTTGGTGCGTCGTGTATATCATATCGTCATTGAGCAGGGATGTGAGTGAATCAACGCGAAACTGACAAACTATTGAAGAAGTAAAACATCGAGTCTGATTCGTATTGAATAATATTCAAGTTCGCAATGAGAGTGGTGGCTCAGCCGCCTCTAATCGAGTCCTGTATTCCTGTAGAACTTCCTCTCCACAGGGTCCCGCTGCCGGAGCGGGGGTATCCAAGAGCCCGTACGAAAGCATGAGAGCGTGGTTATAGCGACGAGGGAAAGAGAAGAAAATTACATAAAGTGGAAGCGAAGAGCGTTTTTTTTCGTTGACAGGAACACAATCCCGACCGCAAGAAAAGCAAGGGTACAAGCAAGGCCCAAAATCATCCGAACTGGTCGAAACTTGGATGAAATGCAGTCCGAGGCCAGAATGGTCGTTGGTGAGGCGGGGCGCCAATGGACCTTTGGCATGTTTTAAGGACCAATTCGACAATATTCCATCCCAAGTTTCGACCAATTGCACGGTTTTCGGCCTCGTGTACCCATGCTCTTCTCTTAGACCAAGGAAATACCTCCACAGAAACACGGCGGTCCGGAACAGAGGAAAGCAGAGCTGCGGCCTAAACGCAGATTACTTTCTGTTCACTCGACCGCGGAGTGTTCCGTGAGAGGTACAAGTGTGGCCTGCTCACCGAAATAAGACGCTCGTGTGGAGGATGAGGACGGGGAGGATCCAGAGCTGTTAGATGAGGTGATGAGGCGTTAGCTTTGATTCGTGTGATGGAAGTTGGGGCTGAGAGATTGGATTGGAAGGGAGGGGAACTTACTGTTTGTTCCCGTGGTTCTGGACCAGTCAGTTGGCCAAAGTTTCCCCCGTATACAGTGACCTGGCGGGCACCATGGAAAAAAGCTGTGAAAACATGAATATCATGGTCGTCTCATACAAGATATCGTTTGCTCACTTGTCGAATCCGACGGGGAAGGACCGGCTCCAGGTTTACCGTTGCCGATTCGAAAATAATCAATCGTTCGCTATTACAACGACGAGAAACGGTCAGGAAAATTAAAGGGATTCTTCGTAGACGTTTTTTGATCATCTTACCTGGAAGTCTATCATAAGCGCATCAAGACGAGAATCGATGTCGTTGGCAGAAAGTGGGTGATCGGATGAATTAGGACTGATTTCAAGCAGCATACTTTGGAAGAAAGATGTTCACATGAGAAGATGGGTAACACCCGAGGGAAATGGACGTACAGCTCATAGGCCGTCAAAAATATATGGAGCGACTGAGCCATAAACGGTCCCGGAAGAGAATAAGCCTCATCCCAGACTTGCATCGGTAAGTCAGATATCCGTCGCAAGGTGAACACCTCAAGGCTTCCCCCCTGGATGCCGGGGTGTAAAAGTGATAAGCTTCCCACCTTCGAGAAGAAACAGAGGAACGTCACTAACCTCTGTATTATTCTCACAAGCAAATCGCATCTCCAAAGCCCTCGCGGTGAGCTCCTTCAGCTTGGAAAATAAGCGTTCGGTCTCGACCAGAGAAGAGGGGAGAAGTATATCAGGAGGTTTCACGCGTTCCGGGGGTTTTCTTTCTCGGTGCGCGTGTCGCATTACTGGAAGAGGAGGGGGAGCCATTGATTGGAGGAATTGGCCCGGTGCTGGTGTCACTTGAGTCATATGCCCCGTGCCATCAAAGACATTGGTGGATATCAGTGTTCACCAGTGGACACTGGTGACTATCGTTGGACATTGGTGGAGGGTGGCGGAGATTGGTGGATATCAGACAACATGATTAGATAATGTGAACCGGCGATATGCGGCGGAGATTTAAAACGACCTACAGCACTCAACATTGGTGTCCAGTGGACGCTATCAAATACCATTGGGTTTCATTGGTTGCGACTCTCTGCGCGCTCCAACCTCGGATTTTCCCGACTTCACGCGTTAGGCGCGCGTCCTTCTTTTCGTGCGTTTCCGGTTGGCTACAGCGGATCGAGTACTACCAGAAACCTTTTCGAAATCGTCTCAGCTAGGCCGAGAACGGATTTGTACAACCTTCCATCCGTCACGCGCAATTTTCCGTTAAGTTTTCACGTTGTTCGACTCATCCGACAATTTATTCCGCTCCGACTTCTCGCCAATCGCATCGTACGGCCGCTCCTCTCTCACCAACCTTTATTTATCTCGTTTAGCCCATCATTCCTCTCTCCATCTCACCATTCTATCTCTGACTCGCTCCTTTGCATCTTCACTTCCTTAAGTGGCTTTTATTCTCTACTTCCTCCTCCTTCTTTTATCGCATTTTCACTTCAAATCCCGACGTATTTACACTATTTAAAATTCTCCTGTATAATCCTATATCTTCAGTCAATCGTACTCTTACGTTTACCCTCTTACCTCTCGAGTCTCGACTTCGCTTTCGGTTGCCCTCGTTGTTCGCAGCATCGCTCTCGCCCTCGCACTTCGTTTTTAGCCATCCTCGTTGCTTACGGCTTCGCTCTCACTCTCGCCCCTCTCCCTTCGTAATTCGTTGTTTATGTTGTGTTTTGCGCACTGCATAGTTACCCGTAGATATATCGGCTTTTCAAATTATCAATGTAGCCCAGTGAAAGCCACTAGTATTCCTGGTGATTTCCACTGATGTGCAGTGGATTTCGTGGATCATTCACATTGACAAACACTGGAAACGGGTGGAATTTTCAGCAAAATAGCTCATATTTTAATCAAAAAATAGCGGAGTCTACTGTAAAACATTGTATATCTGAACTAAACCGAAAGTTATCCGTTGCCAGACACTGGATATCCTGCAGATTTCTGTTGGGATACGATGGTGCTCTAAGCAGCAACCGATGGACCTTGATGGATACTCATACAAAACTTAGAGCTCCATTGAAATTCAATGAATTTCCACAGATTTGGCACCCGAAGTAGCACTGAAAATCAATGGATCTGGCGACGGATACACAGTAGACTACGGCGGCAATTGACAAGCTCCACTGCGGGTGGATGGGTGACACTGGATTCCAATGGTCATGTAAATTTTGCTACTTGGTTTCTAGTGTTCACCACTAACTATCAGCGGGTATGCCGGTAATTTACATTGGAAATCGTCGATGTCCATTGACATCCAGTGGTATTGCCACTTCGGCGCTTATTACTGTGTCACTTTATAGCATGCATGCATGTGTCCTGGGGTAAACAACACCGCCTTAAGCCTCAACCTTGGCTGTGAATCCGTAATGAAATGAGGACGGTTGTAACAATATAGGGTCTATGATGGCGGTGTAGGACGCCGCGTGTTTTCATCGCGTTGTAAGAAGGTACACGAGTTCAGTGACCTTTTCCATGCTTTTCTAATTCCTTCGTGTCATAGCTTTCGTGCTTCGTTCCGCTAAATCTTTTGATATCCAGTTCAATTCTTGCATTGACGTCTCGTGTGTATAGCATGTTTGCGATGAGAAGTAAAGTATTACGAACACCGCATGAAATTGACGTGTTTTGTGGGTTACTGTCTATCTGGATCAAATGATGCAACATTCGCCTTCGAATTCGGTTCAGGAGAGAACAACGCCCGCCCTCAGGCTTGCTTTTTGCCCCTTGTTCTTTTCCCAGCCTTTTCCTTGTCCCTTTTCAAGAAAAAGGAGTATAGATGGTGTTAACGATGAGATAAGCCTCAGGAAGGTGTCAAAGTTGGGGGGTACATCGCAAGCGTATGGTTGGATGATGAAAGTGATCAAGGGAATTTTTTCTCACTGCTGGGGCCGGACTATTTTGACGGGGGTGCAAAATTTAAGGCAGATTGTTTGGATTTTGACAATGATTTTGCGATTGGCAAAATTCAATCAATACTTTACATTTTCTTTTAGGCAAAATATGAGCAAAATTATGAATGTTGATTATATTTTGCCCATGGTAGAATTCAAAAATTCCCCCTTGTTTTCCCAAGGGTAAAATGCAGGTAAAACTTTCACTGTTACTGGAATTTTGCAAAGAATCTAAATGATATATTTTCACTCAAGCAAAAGAGTGGGGAGATGTTAAATTTTGTTTGCATTTTGCTCCCTGGCTAAATTTTAAATTTTGAGAGTGGTCAAAATGATTCACTTTGCTGAGTCATTTTCCTTGCATTTTTCTCACATTTTGCACATCATTTAGATTTTGGCACAGGACTTTAAATTTAGGACTGGGCAAATTGATTTATTTTGCCTGTCATTTTGCCTGTCAGATTTTGCCCTGTGCGAAATTGCAGTAAAATAGGAATTTTGCCCTCATTTTGCCCATTATCTCTGGTTTTGCTGATTGGGAAAATTAAACAAGCAAAAGGACAGAGCAAAATGATTTATTTTGCCCACTTCTAATTTTAAAATTTTGTGCCTATAACAAAAGTGGTAAATTTGCAAGTTGACAGCAAAGTGAATCATTTTGACCACTCTCAAAATTTAGAATTTAGCCAGGGAGCAAAATGCAAACAAAATTTAACATCTCCCCACTCTTTTGCTTGAGTGAAAATATATCATTTAGATTCTTTGCAAAATTCCAGTAACAGTGAAAGTTTTACCTGCATTTTACCCTTGGGAAAACAAGGGGGAATTTTTGAATTCTACCATGGGCAAAATATAATCAACATTCATAATTTTGCTCATATTTTGCCTAAAAGAAAATGTAAAGTATTGATTGAATTTTGCCAATCGCAAAATCATTGTCAAAATCCAAACAATCTGCATTAAATTTTGCACCCCCGTCAAAATAGTCCGGTCCCAGCAGTGTCTCGGATAGGAACATGCACAGCCACCGATCGAGATGTTATCTAATCTCGTCTTCAACTCATCTTATCTGCCGTTAGCTGATATACGAATTCAAATCACCAAACTGCGATGAATTTGATGACTGTATTTTACTTTCTTCGCAGTAGTCGTTAATAATGTAGTGCTTTGCATTTCAGCATCGTTGCGACTCAACCATCAAGGTGCGAGGTATATGCTATGATTTCGTTCGTTTCGTAGTCCTTGACCCCAGTCTGCTCCGACATGGTACCAAATTTGAATTCCTACGAAGTCTCGCTGTTTTCCTCACTTCCATTCGATAAGCGAGAGGAGGTATCGAGTGGGATAGAAATAATATCATGGACTGGACAAGATGTTTAAACTCCAACTGAGAGTAGTATGGAAAACCCCGAGAAGTCGTACAATGGCTATATACACAGATTCAAATTCAGAAACGATGTTGCACTTCAAGCTCTTTCCCATCGCTTAGGCATCTTTGAAGAAAATAATCCTAGTTGTCAAGCTTCGTCCAACACCTCACGCGACCCGAGACTACCGAATGACTACTTAGAAAACCAAGCGAGTTAAAAGGTATTCATGCTTACGGGTACTTGATAAAAATGATCTTGTAGGGATCGGCATTGGAGTCCAACTCGTCGCGCGCCATGAGACTACGCAGCGGTCATTTAGAGAATCTTACGAATTAAAAGAAATTTTATTCTTACCTGTCGTTGTCCAACACCTCACGCGAGCCCAGACTACCATAGTGAGTGTTACAAGAAACGGGCGAGTACAAGGGTAATTATGCTTACGGGTACTTGATAAAAATAATCTTGTAGGGATCAGCGTTGGCGTCCAACTCCTCTCGCGTCATGAGACTATCCAATGGTCATTTGAAGAACTGTATAAGTTCAGGGAAAGTTTATCCTTACTTATCGTCCAACACCTCACGCGACCCGAGGCTAACCAATGATTGTTTAGATGTCCATGTGAGCTAAAAGGTATTGCAGCTTACGGGTACTTTATAAAAATAATCTTGTAAGGATCCGCGTCGGCGTCCAACTCCCCACGCGCTTCGAGACTGTCCAGCAGTCATTTAAAAAGAACTGCATGAGTTAAGAAAAAATATTCTTACGTGTCCAACACCTCACGCGAACCGAGACTACGCAGTGATTAATTAGAGAGTCGGGTGCCAAAGGGCATTGATGCTTACGGGTACTTTATAAAAATAATCTTGTAGGGATCCGCGTCTGCATCTAACTCCCCACGCGCCCCGAGACTGTTCAGCGATCAGTTAAATAACTGCACAAGTTAAAAGAAACTCTATTCGTACTCGTCGTCCAACACCTCACGCGACCCGAGGCTGCTCGATGAAAAAAATTAAGAAATCAACGTGCGTTAAAGAAGATTTATTCTTACGGGTACTTGATGAAAATGATCTTGTAAGGATCGGCAAGTTTCGCGTTACTGTCTAAAATCTCTCGGGCCACAGCCCTGCCGGATAGTTTTTAAGACGCACAGATGAGTTAAACGGTATATTTGAGCTCACCTCGAAACAACAGTCCCAGAATTGACCACGGGAGTACCGAACACTCCGTTAACAAGGAGACTGATTCCGAAGGTAACAAAAACTGAGAGGTTGTTGAAGAACTTCATGGTATAGTAAGTTAGTAACTCGGTGAAAGTTGTAGATAGAGCTCGAGAAAAGCCAAGGCCCTTTTATAGATCGAATTATTATCACTTTCCAATTCTTTTATAATTTACTCAGTCTTCTGGCGAGATTTTGCGGTCTACTGTGTGACGCGGCTAGGGCTTGAACTCGCCACCGAGGATCCAGTGCACTTTTCTCCGCTTCTAACTTGACAGGTCTGAGTGACGGCTAGTACACGGCCTGGACCCCTTCCCCTCTTCTTGATTGTAAAAGT
Organism: Galerina sulciceps; assembly: GCA_023014345.1. Lineage (NCBI taxonomy): Eukaryota > Fungi > Basidiomycota > Agaricomycetes > Agaricales > Galerinaceae > Galerina > Galerina sulciceps. The sequence continues at coordinate 284,559 of JAEDXJ010000016.1, forward strand.
AAGTCGTACAGAAAATGAGTCATCTCGACTCGCTCTTTAGAAGAGGAAACATCGATGTTATTGTTGTCGTTAGTTGCCATTGAGCCTGGCTAAATTATTTGAGCAGGCAGATTGACGGACACGGGCCGTCGCTGAACCATATAACATACAGCGGACACGGTTGTCTTGGACTCCTGGAAGCTGGAAGGCCACTCCACGCGGAGTCTGCTAGAGCTGACTTGGAATGGCTGCTTACCCGTAAAGGATCCTTTTTCACAAGTAGATATGCCCAGACCAAAGCACGCGAGAGCCAATCGTGTTTTTAAGTTTCAACGAATCCAAAACCAGACCGGTTTCAGGGTACAGGTAACTATCTAGCAAGCTAAACCAGTAGCAATGGAAGGGAAATATAGGTTACCCTCTGCACTTCTAAAGGTGTGGAGCGGTTTAACGGTTTGGACGCTCTATTGGACTTTAACAATCCTGGTTTCGTCGTGATAAGCAATTCGGAGTCCTCAGATCATTCATTAATCAGTCTTCTCAACGCGCCTGATAAGACTATCTTTAACTAATCACTTCCTGTGTATTGACAAGTTCTAAGGCTATATTTCCAGTCTAGTAGTAGGTACAAGAGGCGAAATCCACGAAATCGTCGTGAGAAGTCCAGAGGGTAAACCATGAAGCGGAGTACTTACAAATGAATCTGATTCGCTTTCTGTTCCTGGTAGGTCGTCTTATCAACTGAAGAACGAACCAGAGATCTATTTAATGGCTGGAATAAATAACGAGGATTCAGATTGAAAGCAAATGCAGTAAATGGTTTTCAATACAACATGAAGACTTCGACCCCAAACCCGCGACCTCGCGGTCCAAAAGACGTTATAGAGCTTGCCTGATCCTCGGCTCGAGTCGACACTGCGAGTAGTCGACCTGTAATTTTCCCGAGCGTCGAATATAAATGAAGAACGACTGGATAACAGATTGCGATGAGCTGGGGTCGATGTATGCGCGTTATCCCGACTCCAGCGCATAGGGCGTCTATGACGCGGGTGTCCATTCGAGAGAGAGGCGACGAGAAGCGGCTGGCATCACCTAGTGCCCGAGACTTCATAGCGAGCTGAATGACGGTTGGTCGCACTCCTCCACGAGCAGTGGACCCGGCGGACGACACCAAAACGGCGGGTGACGGTCCCCGAGGCGCTGAGGTCGATATATGCGCGTTATCCCAGCGTCCAACTTGAAGGAATCTAGGATATGCGTGTTGTCTCGAAGTTAAAATGCAACGAGGTAGAAAAACGAGGTTCCTTCCCGCCAGGTGGTCGCGAGGCGTTTCGTGCCGACGACCAGCCTGTATGCTTGATGGAATCCCCGTTCCCGCTCCCAGAAATCGACCCGGACGAGAATACCGGCCAGATCGTGGCACGTATATCGTGCCCACTGCCAAGGACCGTAATGTTTTCTTGATGGAACCATCGACACGTAGAAAAACACCACCACGACCCCGCCAAAGACCACACCAATGGCGCCGACGAAGTCGTTCGTCCCAAACAACCACTCACGGCCTAACCCCAGCAAGAACACCAAACTCAGCCTGAACGCTCTCAGCCTCGTCATACCCAAACTATCCCTATCCTCTTCCCCGCCCCTCCCTCTGTCCCTATCCTCCCCATTCCCCCTGCCTCCGTCACACAATCTGGAAGCAGACCTAGCAGCGTCCCACCCCACCCCCCGCTCCAAAACCCTCCTCACCCTCTCCAACCTCCCCACAGGCACCTCACTCCCCTCTCCAACCGCTGCACAGGCACCCGATCGTCGACCTCGTCCATCTTCCGCGCCGCTCTCCCTATCGCCGCTAGCTCGAGCATAAGAGGCTTTAGCTCGTTTGGGCACTTTTCCATCGTGAGCCGACGACAGAGGACTCCGGTTATTGGGCCATATGAGGTGAAGGAGACAGAGGATACAAGGAAGATGGCGATGGAGAGGGGAGCAAAGTATGCTCGTGGTCTGTCGGCGGCGGCGGAGGAGGAGGAGGAGGAAGAGGAAGAGAAGGAAGAGGAGGAGCGGGATTTTGGTTTGGGTGTCCTTCAAGTGCGTCGCCTAGGGCGGCGTAGAGCGTTTCGCGGATGAAATGGATGGCGGGGGAGGAAGGGGGGGGAGGAGAGGGAGGGGGGGTAAGAACACGTGGACGTAGATGAGGAGTACGGAGATAGCAAGCCGGTGGACTGAGGAGGGACATTGATACGCGCCAGGAGGGGCGGGTTGCCTTAGCACACATACTCTACATCGACGAGCCCGTCGACCCCGCTGACCGAATCGACGGCGGAGGTGAAGGGTCGTACATCGGCGGTGGGGCCTTCCTCGGGCCCGGGGTGTTCCCTCCCCTTTCCCCTCCCTCTCCCGCGCCAGTACCCGTACCAGAATCAAAGCCAACGCCTGCGTCGAGCGCAGCCCGCAGATCCGCGTTGTCCTGTCTTGAAGCGAGCGGCGCTGCGAGATCTCGACAGCGGCACACAGGTCTGCGGCGATGCCGTTTATCGTTTGCAGCTCCGTTTCTTGCTGGTGGTCTTGGTTTCTGCTGCTGCTACCAGATCCGGAGGCGAGAGACGAAGGCGATGAAGGAAGGTGCGGTGGAAGCATGCAGATCACCCGCCCAAGATCATGCTGCGCCTCAGGCGCGAGCCACTGGATGGAGGGCACCGCGTTCGCCCATATGCGCAGGAAGGAGACGAATACGGGGAGCAGTCGTACCACAATTCCTGAAAGGAAGAGGGAGAAAAATCGCGATTTCGAGGAACGAGGGAGGGGCACGGAGGGCGGGTTGGTCGTGCATATTAGGACGGCGAAGTAGAGGCACAGCGCAGGCCCTGCTCAGCGATCGGCGATCAGCTTGGTTGGAGTGGAAGGATGGAAGGACGGGGGGGACACACCAGTGATCATCAGATTCCCCTCTGCACTGGTTAACACGCGTCGAGCAGCCGCTAGGCTTTGACTTGGGTGAGCCACGACTTGAGGTAGCTGTGGAAGCTGTCTTGGATGGCTTGTTCGGAGAGGTGGTTGGATTTGCATTGGAGTTAGGGTGCGAGTTTGAGTGTGAGTGGGACGAAGACATCGCAAAGAGTTTTTCTCTATCTTCCTTTCTTCGCTTGTACAATAACCAAACAAAACAAATCCCTGAGTCGTATCAAAAACATGGAACCTAGAAGCTAAAGATGAAACGGGGAGCGGGAGAGATCATGGAAAGCGGACGATAAATCTTCGATCACGTAATGTAGCTACACCACGTGGACCGGACCGGGGAGACGTCTTCTTCTTACCCACGGCCTTCTCACTGCTGGCACGGGACTATTTTAAAGTAGCTAAAATCCGAGTAAAATAGTATCTAGCTTGTTAAAATTTTAGACGCTTTTTCTTCTCCATTAAATGTCCATAAAATTTCAAATGTTTCAGTAGCTAAAGGATACAAAAAAGAAAATACTGATTGTCAATTTTAGGCTAGGGTAAAAATTTCATTTGACATAAATCTATTTCTAAGTAAGATTCGCTTAAAAGGTTTTATTGTGTCGAACTTTTCGACCTTCGTATATTTCAACTTTCCCTTAATAAAAAAGGAGAACAAAGGACAAAGTTGAACCGTTTTTTTCAATTTTTTAAAATGCAAAGTTTGTTCAAAAAAATTAGAATGTCTAAAATATACCTTAAATGTGAGATTTTACGGAAAAGAAAATATATCGCCCCGCGTGTACCCCACTAATCGGGTAGTCACTAGTGGAGACAATTGACAAGTGGTTCACTCCCTATTTCACGCACTGGGGGCGTTTGCTGCGGGCCCACGTTAGACGTCGAGGTCAGAGCTTTAAAGAAAGAACTTCACCTTCCTGCTTTTGCTCTCGCTGACGACTCAGCCTGCCCTCCGCCGCCGCCGCTTGTCATTATCGTTATCCCCTCCGCGCTTTCTCGTTCGTTCGACTGTCGGTGGGCTGGAACTGGATCCGCGGGCGGTGCAATTTGGTGCAGGCTCGAGGAGCACTGCGAAATGGGTGGGCGTTAGTTGCGTGACGTGGGCTAGAGATCAAGGACGGAGGCGATTACTTGTCGTTGTCATCGTACTCCGCCTTCCCCCTCTCTTTCCGTGTCCTTGTAGCCCGTCGTTACCCCCCGCTACCCTCTCGTTCGTTCGATCTGTCGGTTTGGATTTGCAGAAGGGATGAGGATGTCGGCTCGAAGAGGGGTCCACGTTAGAGGAGAGGAGGGGGAAGGCGTACTTGCATGTATACTCCCTGGGTGCAAGAACCCATTCGTCGCCATCGTCATACTTTCACCTGTCATTGTCAAATTTGCAGCATCGTCCTGGGTTGAGTCATCCGGCACCGAACGTACCCGTTGGGGAAGACGCCCCCTGTGATGTCAGAAGCATCGCAGCAAACCACGGGGGTCTTCGAGACAAGCCGCGGGAGGTGGGAGGGAGGGCGGGAATCAAGGGCGGGAGTACTGAGACTGCCGTCATCGCAAGGACAGCGGTCTCGACTATCCAGTCGTTGCCATCGTTGTCGTCGTTGATCATTTTTCACGAAGTGATGTGGAAGTAAGGCATGTGGGACGGGGCTGTAAAGTGAAGTAAAGTCGGAGGCGAAGGTAACGGGGCAGGCGCAGAGTTGGATCGGGGGTGCCAGCGAGACAGGAGGAGGTGCAAACGAAGGACAAGGTTGAAGTGGAAGGCGCAGGAGAGGCGAAGAACAGGGGTTGTCAGAACCGGCGTGGGTATTGAGAGAAGTGGAATATGTACCTGCCTTCGGGTGGTGAGTACTCGCACATCTTTCTCTCCACGAGCGCCGGCACTGCTCTCACCCCAGCTCGGCCTGGAATGGTGGAGGGGGAGGAGGTGAGGAAGAAGGAGGGGCGATCAGCCTCCCGCGGCGCCAGCGTTGAGATTGGGACGGGCTTCCTTGCTCAACCTATTGTCGTCGACTTGGGTATCTGGCCCGCTCTCCTCTTTCGTAAATGTCGTTGCAGCCGCAGCTGCGCTGGAAGGAATGGAGCTATGGGCATCGTTAAGATTGGTGGGTCTTTTGTATCATCAATTGTCGGAAATCTTGTGCTTACCTCTTCAATTTTCAGTCCCTATTCAACATTACGATGCCTAGAAGGAAACGAATCTGAAATAAATGCGACATCATTGGCAGGATTGAAAGCTGAGGAGAAGGGTAAGAGTCATAGAAAGGTATTTTGAGAATGTTGTTCTTACCTAAACGTTCGCTGACGGGTGTATCTAAAAAGATAGTCAGCGAACGAAGACGTGAGCATAACAAACGAATACCCAGCAAGCAGCAAACCAATCACAGATGGACAACATAAAAATATATTGACTTGCAATGGTCATCGAGAATTCTTAGCCTCTTTTGTTCGAATATCTAAACCCCCGATTCCTGGAACGAAAGGAACGCGAGGCCAATGAAAATACAAACAGGTGACTTATCAACAAGCTGACTTACCTGCAGCGTTGTAGACATTCCGACAGTTTCACGCTGGGAGATGGGACTAGGAAGGGAAGAGAATGGTTGGAAATGGTGAGAGGTACGTTGAAAACGTTTGACTTACCTTTTGTTTGCTAACATCCATTTTGTTGACCCAGGTACAATCTAGAAGACATTCAGTACTCGCAAACAAAATTGCACAACGAATGGGTACCCACCGAGCCGATTACGCAGGCACAAAATACTGCAAATGACCTGAAAGGTCGTCAAGGGCATTGGCACAGATTGAAGGCAGGCGGGACGCACTATGGCGCAGGTGTCGGGGAACGAGCAAACGGGAGAAGGAAAATGAGCAGGAGGATGAGGAGTGAATAGGACGAGGCAAGAGGAGGACTAGGAGAGAGCGGCGAACAAGGAGAGAGGAGGAGAGGAGGAAAGGAGGAAAGAGGAGCAGGAGAGGGGATGGATTGCGCATTCCAGTCATTTAGATCCACTGTTTAAAAATTAAATCAAGTGAGTCAGAGGAGCAGGGAGATATGAAAGTAGATAAATGATGAACTTAACAATAGGAGTTCGGAGGGAGGGAAGAATTGGCTGTATAAATTAGACTCAGTACAATAAATTACACTGGGATCTCCAGCCTCGGGGCGATCCACTATGCAAATGACTAGAAATCACGGCAGAAAAAAAAGCCGGTTGAGTCGAACCATACAATAGCTTGGGAACAAGGGCAAGTAATTGAATAGGGAAGTGATAAATGATAAAAGCAGTGGTCAGATTTAGCATAGTCGTTTGCAATATGGCCTTTGGTAATACGCGATCTGCTTTATCATGCACAGAATGCGTGATTTGTGTATTCTGTGCAGCATAAAGTGGATTATCGCACAGCACGATACGTGAAACAGACACCTAACGCATGCACAGTGCGGTCAGTGCCGTCGCCAATTTAGCTGAGTCGGCAAGATGTGCCGTTTGAGTGTGCAGAGAGTTGTGTCCCGAAAACACTAGGCAACTTGATCTGAGGACAAGGAGGATTCCAAACCGTGCATTGGGAAACCAGGGCACGGTCGGAGAATAGAGAGATAGTCGATCAAGAGAGGTTTGGAGAGGTTACTTATAATCTGACAAATGGATGACCAAGTTAAACAACCACAAATAAAATTCGGCTTATCGCCAAAGGCACTTAGGCACTGACACACTTTGGCACTTACACACTTTGGCACTTGGGCACTTTCCACTATCCACTTCGACAATCACCCCTAGCTTTCGGCGATCCTCTCGAGCTGTCTTACATAACATACCGCCGATCACATCCCACCCAGCCACGCCGTCACTGCAAAACTGCACCGAGCATCATCTACAGGTGAGTAAAAATTCTTTTGTTAGATACATGATGGAATGTAGTCGTCACCTTTCAATACATTTATTTTCCTTTACCTTTTTAGTTTGAATTTTTTTCAAGTGGTGAAGCCAACAACCCGCTATTAGGGGTGCGCGCCGTACCGTAACGGCATACGGCCGTAACATTACGGGGGTCCTACGGCGACGGAACTGCCGTAGCCGTGCCGTAAAGCGCTCAACCAGACCTCCAACGGTACGGCACGGTGGAAAAACGGTGAAAAACGGCCGTAGACGGTGGTACGGCACTTGGGTAAGAGTAAGTACCTGAAATGGGCCAATTTTATAGAAAAAAACATCGTACGAACTAAATCAATCTTAAATAGGCACTTAATCTGCCCATACTCGGGGCTCAACAGCGTGAAATGAGAGGTTTTCCAGAGGGACCACACGCCATCAGATATCAACTCCGAGTACTGCTTCCAAGGACAATCCTTTCTACCACTTTGTGTGCAAAATTTCGAGCTGAAATAATGTGAGTGACTTCTCTGCAACGTATCATTTGAGAAAGGCTCACAAGTTCTAACCTAAAACAGTACAATTCAGTGCATTGGGCCAAGATTCGCCGCACCGCCGTAAACGGCCGTTAACCACCGTATATCTACGGTGAAAACGGTGGTTTACCGTACCGTAGCCGTACCGTAAATCAACCTCTCTCAAGGCTCACGGTACGGCGACGGTGGCCGTATGTCGGCAGCCGTAAACCGTAAATACGGCGTCGGTGCGCAGCCCTACCCGCTATTCGAATTTTTGATTTGGCACGACAAGCGAGGCATTTTCAGAAAGTGCCTCCGAAGCTTTGCTAAATTAAAAGTTCCTGCGGTTTGAATTTGTCGGGCAACGCTACTGACAGGAGAAATCAAATTATTGTAGAGATAATACAGTCCCATAGATATTGAGGAATGACAAGTGGGGCGATAGATTAAAGTGCCTCTTTCCTCCTCACTCCATCTCAGTGAGTCATGACATTTAAACAAATTAGATCAAAAGAAATTTTTATTCATCTATGGACCTGTTCATACGCGCCGCAACTCTCTGTGCGCTTGAACTTGAGAATTTGCCATCTGCACGCATTAGGTACGCGTCGTGCACGTTTGATGCCAGATAAAGCCGATTGCATACATACCGCTAGAGTCCATCTTGAACTTGCCTTGGCTAATCTTGCATCGGCGGTATTGCCCCTACAATCATCCTCGAAATCCCACTATAATTTGTTTCCTGTGTCAATGCGGCCCTTTCCCCCTTGTAAACACTTTCTCCTATTGACACGCTATTGTTAAGTGTGTCATTACACGTCTAATTTCACCGCTCCCCATTCTCTGACTCATTTGATTGAATTTTCAGCTCACGGAGTCGCCGCGAGTACTTGAATCGAAAATCCACTACCCACTAGGTGGGATTCATTGATTACTCGCCTACAGGGTACCAAACACACAAGGTATATAAACTTACATGAATTTGTCCGATCTTTTCCATCCCCTCTTCTTCTCCTATCCATCTACTCATCCTCCTCTCTCCTCCTCTCGTCCTCCTATTTCCTCTGCTTGTCCTCCTCTCTGGTTTCCTCATCCTCATCCTCCTTCTCCTCCTCCTCTGTGCTCTTCTCGTTCCCCAACACTTGTGACATCGTGCATCCCGCCCGCCTTTTTGTCTTCGATCTGCATTGACATCCTCGATAACCTTTGCTGGTCTTTCTCAAAATTTCATACCGGTGTAGCTGATTTGGTGGGTGCTCGTTTGTCGTGCGCCTTCGTTTGAGGGTGCTGACCTATTAGATCCTACCAGGGCCTACGAAAGCATTAGAAAACGAAAGGTAAATCTAAAATTCCCAACGTACCTTTAAATAATGATAACGAAGCTCCTCATCCAATCTCCCAGTGCGAAAGGCGGCAGCATGCCTGCGAACCTCCAGGTAAGTAACCCCGCTCATCAGCCGCTTACTGGTCTCCACATTGATTTCGCTCCAGGGATAGCAGGCATTGTGAAGTCGAATGACAAAACAAGGCTGAAAGTCGGAGAGGTAAGTGTATAGTTTGACGATCAAAGATACGAAACACTTGCCTATTCTCGACGACTTTTCCTGCGTGCATCATTATAGTGATGTGTGTTCATTCGTCGTGTTCATTTGTCGTGCTCATTCATTTTCGTTGATTGACAGCCTTTTAGATTGCCTAGAGCACAAAAACGGAGGTATCAGTGAACGTCAAGGTAAGTGGAACGCGCTAATCATACTTTTCAGCGACTCCGACCCTTCTCTTCAGGTCACAGCCCTGCCTACAAGATCTCCTAGATAAGTCTTCTTGTCCATCGGTTTTGACAGTGATGTCGCATTGATTTTTGGTTTGTTTTGTGTCCAGGCACAGTGAAGTTGAAAAGACTGAACAGAGAAAAGATTACACGATTTTCGACGGTCAATGATACGAAAACTTACCAAATTATGTGTCCACAGCCTCGTTCCTTTGAGTGTAGCGGTTGCTGCAGTGACGCGTATGAGAGAGAGAGGGAGAAGGGTAGAGCACACAAATTGACGACAACGCTACTAGCAAAGTAGGCGTCCCAACCCTAATGTTGGTGCTGCGGAGACCTGAGCACCCCTCCCCCTCGTCCTCTTCCACCATTCCAGGCCGACTTGGCATGGTGCCAGCAAGGGTGCTCGCCGAATGAGGTGAAGTATGCCCCACTTGAAAGCGGGTACGCGGTCGTTAAGTGAGGCCCGTTTTCGAAAACGGGCCTCGCGTATGAACGGATGATCACATGATCGGTAATTACTAATAATCTTTAATTCAATATTTTCTCTACAACAATTCATGCAGACAGGTAGTGCTCGATATTTTTGCATGAGAATGTTCAGAATATTTGATAGAATTACGATGTGTACTTACCTTTTCTTAGTGGTTGAGCCCCCAAGGCAGAGATGCCACAAAGTGTATGACGCACAGATAAGATAACTAGGAAGATTAGATAAGAAACCTGACAACAATGACAGCTATTGCCTAGCCACTTTGGCACTTTCCACTGAGTCCACTTCGACAATATCGCCTAGCTTTCCGGACAATACTCAAATTCTTTAGTGGTACGACAATCTTATTTGAATAAATTTACTTTTATCTAAATTCCCTACAGTTTGTCATAGTCATTTTCATTACCCTCCCAAATTCCAATTATTTATGGACTCGTCTTTTTACCGCCAACCTCTTTTCCCTCTCCTCATCCCCTCACTCAATCCACACGGTTATCCTCTTCTACCTCTCCTGGATCATCCAGAAGAGCAGTCTCCTCCTGCCTCTGCCACCTGCACCTACAGCCTCGCTGGCACCTCTGCTTCGCCTCTCCACTTGCGTCCACTTGCGCGTTTGCCATCGCCCTTACCTTGTCTTCCATCTGTATCCCCTCCTTCCTCCCTCTTCCTTTCTCCACGCCATGCCACTCCAACCAAGAACGACGGGGCGACGACTGGAATGAATCAAAGAAGTAGTCGAAACCGGTATCCGTGCGTTGACGGCGGTCTCAACAATCCTGCCCTCGTCTTCCAGACTCCAGCTTCCGCTTTTGCCTCCACCTCCAGCCGCTCGTCTCGAAAGTTCGTCGCAATGCCGCCGGCGTTGCAGACGGCGTCATCTTCTTCCAAACCGGTACACATGGGTATTGGCCGACTCAACCCCAGGACCCAGGGCGCCGCGAATATGTACTCTAGAGGAGGAGGAGAAAGTATGACAACGACGTTGACTGGGTCGTCGCGCGAGGGAGGTGTATACGCCGGTACGTCCTTCCCTTCCCCCTCCTCTAGCAGGGCCGCGTAGCTAACACCTGCCGACCCGTTTCGTAGTGCTCATCATCGTGCCCATACCTGCGCTGCACCTTTAGTCCCAGCCGTCGAACGAACCAACGAACAGACAAGAGAAGGGGGTGGGGGTAATAATGGGCTGCAGGGGAGACGATAAGTGGGAGAGGGGGGAGTGCGGCGATGATGATGACTGGGTTGTTGCACGGCGGTGGAGCATGATCCGGTGAGTCCTCCCCTCCTCCAATGTGGGCCCTGCAGCTACGTAGCTAACGTCCGCCCGTTTCGCAGGGCTCTTCGAGCATGCACGCGTATCCGTCCCGCAGCTCCAAACAGAGCGAATAACCGAACGAACAAAAGGAAGGGGGTGGCGGTAACAAAGTACGACGACGACGGCGTCGCACGTGGGGGGTGTAAGGTCTGGTACGTCGTCCCCTCTGAGGCGTGCCTGGTAGCTAATACCCACCCGTTTCGTAGCGCCTCTCTTCAACAAGCCCACACAGCACCCTTCCCGCGGTTCCAAAGCGAATGAACGAACAAACGAGAGGAGGGGGCAAGCAGGGGAAACGATGGACTGCGACGACTGCGGGAAGTCGGGGCATGCGCGTCATGCCCTCCCGCGGCTGTGGTACTGCTTGTCGAATGAACGAACGAACAAGGGAGGCGACGACGACGACTTGTAAAAGAGGTCGAGAATGCCGGAGAGCGGCGACCTCCGAGATAGAATGGGAGTGGCAGTAAGAGTAGAAGGCATGGGTAGTGTTGCTGACGAGACCGGGTGGCTCTTTGTATTGTGGTGAGTTTGCTTCACAAACTCTGATCTCGAGGGGTTTGGGCTGATCTTTACACAGCGACGATGTATGCCACGGGTGGATTCGTGGGTTTGGGAGTTGAGAAGGTGGGTTCAAGAACGGCGGGGCGTTTAAGTCGCAAGTTCGACAAAGGCTGGAGACAAGGTGAGTACGAATATGAAGCCGATATGAACACCTCACCTGTTTTTTTTCGAAAGGCTCGGGAGTCATGTTTCATGTCCTCCTATGAGATCTGCATCCGCACCTTCACCACTCTGTCCTCCTACAGTTACAGTGCCAGCAATAAAACATATGAACAAATAAACGAAGAGGGGTGCCGCGGCGGTGACGAGAACACCAACGACGACTACAGGAAGTCGAGATCGCGGGACAGCAAACCCTCCCGCGAGGGAGAACGAGAGCCGTGGGCGATGTTGAGAGGGCAAGCAGGGTACTCATTGTGGTCGGTTTAGGTGCGTTCTCGGGTTTCCCGCTGATCTGCGCGCAGTAACAATGGATGTCGTAAAACGTGGGCAGTCGCCATTTGGGAACAGGGAGTCGAGGAAGCGGATGGGCTTGCGAACGATCGGGCGTTGACGTGGACGTTTCAACCTCCAAGTTGCAAGTCTGGAAACGAGGTGAGTTTGGATTTGAAAACAATACAAACTATTCCTCACCTGTTTACTTCAAAAGGTTCGCGATCTCCCGCGATGACGACGACTATGGGAAAGAGTCAATGCCACTGGATAGCAGGTGGTACACTGGGTTTGGGTATTGGCGGGTGGGTAAGGGGTGGTAATGTGGTACAAGCTGGCGAGTTCATCCCCAGTTTGGGTGGGGCGGAAAAGAAGTTGCCTGCAGGGCTTGCGGGTGTGTCAGGGCGTTCAATGCGGTAAGGTGGTACTGGGACTTACCTGTTGGGCCTGTGTATCCTCGTTGGCGCCGTGTGCAGGCTATGTGGCGCTCGAGACTCGAGAGGATCGCCGAAAGTAGTGAAGGCAGGGATGATAGTCGAAGTGCCTAAAAGTAAGTGGTTTTGGCGATATTTGCGGTTACTTAGTCATCCACTTTGTTTGTCAGAGTATCCCAACACCCTTGATCGACTGACGACTATTGTCTCTTGATCTCTGACCGTGTCCTGGTTTCCCAATGCACGTTTTGGAGTCCTCCTTGCAGCTCTCTATGCACTAAATCGACACATTTTTCTGACTGCACGCATTAGGTGTGTGTCTCGACTCTCGCGCATCGTGCTGCGCAACAATTGACTTGATCCTGCACTGAATGCACGAATCACGCATTACCAGAGTTCTTTTATCACGTCCGCAATCCTTTCGTCGCTATTTCTCTCAAGCTATAGTAATGTTTGACTCATCCGACTTCGACTTATGCTCTGATTTCTTGTCAATCGCAAAGTGGATCGCCCCGATAGTCCTCCCGCAAGCTGGAAATCCCACTGTAATTTATTTTACTGAGTCAATACAGCCGATTCTTCTTCCCTCCCACCAAACTCCTATTACTAAGTTCATCATTTTATATCTACTTTCACCTTTCCCTGCTCCTCTGACTCATTTGTTTGGATTTTGATTTCATTTTACTCCAATGGACACCGAAGGCCAAACAGTGGATCTATATGACTGGAACGCGCAATCTATCCCCTCTCCCGCTCCTCTCTCCTCCTCTCTCTCCTCCTCCTCTCTCCTGTTTGCTGGTTCCAGACACCAGCAACATAGTGCATCCTGCCCGCCTCCAATCTGCACTGACACCATCGACGAGCTTTGCAGGTCATCTGCAGTCTTATGTGCCTGCGTCATCGGCTCGGTGGGTGTCCATTCTTTGTGTCTTCGTTTGCAAATGCTGAACATCTTTCAGATCGTACCTGGGTCAACAAAATAAATATTAGCGAACGAAAGGTAAGTCAGATGTTTTCAACGTACTTACGATTTTGAACTGTTCTCCTCCCTTCCTAGTCCCATCTCCCAGCGTGAAACTGCGATGGAATGTTTGCAACGCTGCAGGTAAGCTATCTTGCCCATGACCTGCCTATTCGTCTTCTCATTGGCCTGGTGTTCCTTTTGTTTCAGGGATTGTGGGTTCTAGGTACTCGAATGACAGTGGCTAAAATAAGAGCCAGGGCCGGATATGCAAGTCGACAACGATGTGTAAACCCATCCCAACCTCAAAGTGTGCGCCATGGGAAGCTGATCGCCCCCGCCGTCCTCCTCCTCCTCCTCTCCGTTGATACCCACTGCGAATCTCTGCGCACTCGGATTCGGATTTTGCCGTACGCACTAGACGTGCGTCGCACACATCGCACGCCCACTGAAAGCGAACCGCGCACTATCGGAGGCCAGACTCTACTAAGCCGACGTTCGGTATTCGCACTCCCGTCATATGACGACATCTATTTTTCGCCCTATTTTCGCGTTTTTCTTCTCATCCGACGATTATTCTCCCCACGTCAACACTTTTCCCCGACGAATCGCGTCGCACTTTCTCAAGAATTTATTTTTCAGAGTCTAGACAGCTTTTCGCCATCACGAACTCGTTTATTTCATCATTCGACGCTCCCTTTCTCCTCACCCCAATTCTCTGATCAACTTCTTGTATTTTTGTTTTTCTATTCGATTTTTGTTTTCTCAGTTCACCTTCGCACTTTCTACTTTTATTTCGGACAAATTTACATCATAAAAACCCTCTTGTACTTTAGTTTACCTCCTCTGAATCGCACTCACCGTTTCCCCCCTCGAATTTCGTTCGCTTTGTACTTCGTTTCGTCTTCGGTTGCCTTTGTCGTCGCAATATTCGTCCTCGCCTTCGTACTTCGTCTCCAGCCGTCTTCGTCGTCACAGCTGTGCGTTTCGTCATCGTTCTCGTTCTCGTCGCTCGATCCTAGTACCTCGTCCAACCCCGTCATCGGATCCCTAGAACCCCGAATCGCGCCTCAGAGCCTCTCATTGCGATCGCGTTCGTGATGTGTTTTTGTGCACGGCATTATCGTGTCGTAGGCATATCACCGTCCATCATTCCAGGCCGACTAGGGGAAAGAGCAGCACGGCACTCATCAAGAGAAATGTTCAAGTACTCCCTACCCGAAGGCAGGTACATATTCCACATTTCTCGTGACCCACGCCAGTGCTAATAACCCCTGCTCTTCGCTTCTCCTCCTGCACCTTCCTCTTCGGCCTTGTTCTCTGTTTGCACCTCTCCAGTCTTTCTGGCACCCACGCTCCAACTTTGCGCCTGCCCCATTGCCTTTGCCCTCGCCCCTGCCTTTGACTTTGCTTCCGTCTGCAGCCCTCTGTCCGGCGTGCCTCCTCCCGCGATCCAACACGTCACTCCGCGAAATGAATAACGGCAACAACTGGATAGTCAAGACCGCTGTCTGCGATGACGGCGGTCTTGGTACTTCTGCCGGTGATTCGCGCCTCCGCCCCCACCTCCTGCACCCCGTCTCGAAGGCTCCTGTAGTTTGCTGCAATGCTGCTGACGTTGCAGGGGGTGTCTTTCTGAACGGGTACGCACGGTTACCGGCTGACTCAACTCCAGACCCGGGATACCGCAAATACTACAATGACGATGACGACAAATGAGTTATCGCATGCAGGGAGTGTACACGTAGGTACGTCCTCCCCTTCCCTCACTGCTAATGTGTTCCGTCGCTGACACCTACCGCAGTGCCCCTCTTCGAGCTCACATCCACATCCCTTCTTCGGATTCAATCTGACAGACTGGACGAACGCGAGGAGGATAACGACAGGCTGCGAGGACATCGGGAAGAGTACGACGACGACAACTAGATTGTCGCATGTAAGGAGGGTACACCTCGGGATGACCTTCCCATCACCTCCATCCTCGACCTATAGTCTGTGGTGTATAGTTAATGCACGCCCGTTTCACAGTACTCTTCGAGGATGCACCAAACGCGCTCCTGCAGATCCAGTTCCAGCCGCCGACCGTCCAACAAACGAGAGGGGGTGGGGATAGCACCAACTGTCAAACGAGTGAACAAGTGATGAGAGCCGACGACCTCCAGCGACGAAGACAACGACTTCAGGACGAGGTCGAGATGCCAGAGTGTGGCAGTTCTGCAAGATAGAGTGGGAGTGGGTGGGATACGGTGTCTTTGAGACCGGCTGATTCTTCGTACTGTGGTGAGTTTGCTGATCTCCGGGTTCAGGCTGATCTTTATGCAGAAACGATGTACACTGCGGGCGTGGGGGTATGGATGCAGACATGGGAGTTAAGGAGGAGGTGGATGGACTTGCAAATGGTCGGGCGTTGAAGCTTGCGTTGAAGTTAACGTCGACCGAGTTCGATGTAGGCTGGAAACAAGGTGAGTACGAATATAAAGCTGATATAAGTCATTCCTCACCTATTCCCCTCGAAAGGCCCACAAGTCATGCTGCAGCGCCAGCGATCGAACACTTGAACAAACGAACGAAGAGGGTGTGCAGCAGCGGTAACGAGGACGAGGACGACTGCAGGAAGTTGATTGCGGAACAGCAGCCGGGGTGCGAGCGAGAGCGAGAGCCGATCATCCACTCCTCGCTCAACAATATCCTCACATTAATATTGGACTCGAACAAGTCGGAGATTCCTTATTCACAGCCTTGTGATGGCGGCAAGTGGGGGCCCAAGTGAAATGCGAAAAGGAATCATCTGGAGTGCGTGAAATAGGCAGTGCACCACTTGTTGGTTATCTCTACCCGATTAGTGGGGTACACGCGGGGCGATATATTTTCTTTTCCATAAAGTCATACATTTAAGACATATTTTAGACATTCTAATTTTTTTGGACAAACTTTGCATTTTATAAAATTGGAAAAAAACGGATCAACTTTGTCTTTTGTTCTTTTTTCGTATGAAAGGAAAGTTGAAATATATTAAGATCGAAAAGTTTGACAGAATGAAACTTTTAAGGGGAATCTCACCTCGAATTAGATTCATTTCAAATGAAAATTTTACCCAAGCCTAAAATTGACAATAGGTATTTTCCTTTTTGTATCCCTTAGCTGCCAAAACATTTGACATTTTATGGAAATTTAATGGAGGAGAAAGAGCGTCTAAAATTTTGACAAGCTAGATACTATTTTCCTCAGATTTTAGCTACTCTAAAATAGTCCCGTGCCAGCAGTGTCTCGAGAGGCAGCAGCCAGGGCACGCAGGTCTCCCCACTCAATGAGGACGGAAAGGAAGAACGTCCGTAGGGGCTATACGTATCCTTAGGAGCGTGCTAGTAGGAGTCGGGAAGAAAGGTTGTACGGAAGGTGTGTAATCATGGACTCTAGTAATCAAGCTGCTGAGAGATTTGCGGTCCACAGTGAGTTCAACGATATAGTAGTATTATTTTGTCGTGGGGCATACTTCAGAACTTCGCGTCTAAATCACAGGGTAGATTCCTAACGTATATTGAATAGAGTACATGATATGAACGTAGCGCTTTCAGTTATTGTCTTCCCACCTCAATCAACCCATCACTCCCATTTCCCATCCATCTGCGCCTCCTGCCTTATCCTCCTCGCTCTAATCAAAGACTTCACTTACTTCACCGACACATATTCCCCCAAAACACCCGACACCGCCGCGAAGTACCCCAAGCGCGCTGGCGACGCGGCGGCGGCGACAAACCACTGGTGCATGAACGCGTGCGTGAGGGGGTAGGTGAGGAGCGCGGCGGGGAGGAAGAAGAGGAGCGGGAGTGTATCTGACCAAGGTAAACGCATCAGTCAGACGAACGAAGCACTTTATTGTGGGATGATGAACCAAGCGTCTTGCAACTAGTCTTCACCTCACTTGTTCGTACAAGGCATGTAGCTAGAGTATTTCTGTTTTACATTTAATTTATGATTTCTATACAGGTCTGAGTCATATCCTTCAGCTACCGTGGATAAGCGAGAGTCAGCTTTTTGCCACTTGCAAGCTACATTTTCTAATATTCGTGGCGAGTGGAGTGGGAGATGGACTCAATCTCATGATCAATATCACCTTTCGAATGTTGTCCTGGGAAAAAAGAAGAAACTTCTCAGCATAAAATTGAGGTTGCCTTCGGTTCCCCGACCAGGAGAGTAAGGAGTGATATTGTCAAAATGGAGTCTGGAGCATCGATCGTGTTATCCGCATTCTACAGTACGTAAGTACAGAGAACCTGGCTTAGAAAAACATATCTAACCGGTAAAAACCGAGCAACATATTTAAAACCAGCCTCTAAGCGTGTCCATCGCCGAATCAAAACCACTGGATATACCCTCCACTACTTGCTTTGCACCTTCATCCACGTGAGAGGCGAAATCCTCCGCGCCTTGAGTGACCACATTTACTGCTTGCTGTGCGCCTTCACCCACGTTAGAGGCAAAATCCTCCGCGCCTTTAGCGACCGCATAAACTGCTTGTTGTGCACCTTCACCGACGTTAGTGGCCAATTGCTCTGCGCCTTTACCAACCACCGTCACCGCCTCCTGTGCGCCCTGACCTATGGTAGAAACAACTTGTTCTGCGCCCTTGTCGACCTCATTCACGATAGTCTCTGCGGTCTCTTTGACATCGCCAGCGGCACCCTCGATGTCGTTCCCGATATCACGAGCCACAGTTTCGACTTCCTGTCCAACCTTTTCGAGCCCGTTCCCAATATCGCGGACTACCTCCTCCGTCTTGTCGGCGACTTGACCGACAACTTCCGTGACCTTGTCCGTCACTGCTAAAACAGAATCCACAAGGTCCACGATTTGTTCCACCACAAAGTCTGCCGCTTTGAGGCCATAATTCAGACC
This sequence comes from Galerina sulciceps, assembly GCA_023014345.1. Classification (NCBI taxonomy): domain Eukaryota; kingdom Fungi; phylum Basidiomycota; class Agaricomycetes; order Agaricales; family Galerinaceae; genus Galerina; species Galerina sulciceps. The sequence continues at coordinate 302,746 of JAEDXJ010000016.1, forward strand.
ATCGCCGATTGCATCACCGATCTCGCTTCCTATGGTACCTTCGTTCTTGGGAATGTTACGAACATTTTTCCCTTCGCGAACGGCATCCTGTGATGGATTAAGCTTGCTCGAAATCGGGTATAATTGAGCAATGCAAAAATGAAACGAACCAATGTCAAAACACCCAAGAGACTTTTCTGTTTATCTTCTCCCAGTCCGTCCCAATATGCTTTCATCTTCTTGAACATGTCATCCTGATGTGTCGACTTATCTTTCGGGAAATATGGGTGATGGAAGGTTTCCAAAATCTTTGGCCGAGTCTCATCAGTGCTCAAGTAAGTTAGGAATTTTACTGTAACATACTTCGTCGATGACAGAGTCCGCATCACGGTCGTTGAACCATGCCTGAGATGGTAATTAGATGCCAAGGTCGCAAAACAGAACTGCATTACTTACCGCGTATACTTTAGTTACGCAATTCTCCACCACGACGTGTGCAACCTGAGCAGCTGGAAGATGCAAAGCGTTCTTAAAGTGATCCTGGACGAAGGGTGAATGTATAATCAGCACAGGCTGAAGCCAAATTTAGAATTTTTAAAACGAACCTTTGCGACCCAAGAATGCGTAGGGTCAGCACAGTCAGCATCTTTAAAGACTGCGCTCTGTTGGTCGATGTACAGGAGGTCTTCGTGAGTCTTGATGACACCACCCGCCAAAGTATCCACTATAGGCTGGAAGGGGGATTAGTACACTACCCAGTTGCGCTGTTATTTCTCGTGACTCACAGCCACTATCCCTCCGATAAATTTCCACATAACTAATCGAATAACAGATCAGGCTATCAATTCGCGTAAAGGGCGTGGTGTTCCCACCTCTGTTGGCGATTTCCTGTACCTTTTCTACCACGTCATCGAGACCGAGCTTCTGCAGGGGGTCGAGAATCGCGTGCACCATGTCGTCTCTTATCTCCAGCACTTGGAATAATACCTCGGATCCGGGATTTGAAGGTAGATCCGGGATATGATCGACCACGCTTGTTTCTCGGAAGGCATTCCTCGCATCTTTGCGGCGTGTTTATTTCTCTTTTTCTTGATCGGTGGGGTTATTTTCGGTCTTGGTGGTACTCTGCGGCGTGGCAGGTCTACTTTCAAGTAGTTCTTTGTGGTCCTTTGCAAATTTCTTGGCCTCCTCTATTTTATCCAGGTGGTTCTTTAGCTTAATGTCGTTTTTTGAGAGGCGTTGAAGCAATTTGTTAAGACCATCCAAAGAGTTTTGATCAGCCGACTAAAAAGATTAAATGAGCTCATTGTGTCGTTAAAGAACAATTGTATGCACCTCTTTTATCTTCTTTAGATCCCCACTGTTGCCTGCGCAAAGGTGGCTGTCAACAGACTTTCGTCAGCAAACTGTATAACGGATAGTGAAGTGAAAATACTTGCTCGTCTACGGTACCGAACACAGATATATAAAAATCTTCAGCGCCAAAGGTACCCGTCACTAAAGGCGGGACTAGTTCACCGGAACGAGTTGGGATGTAAGCTATATAACGAAGGTAAGATATCGCGTCTAATCCCGCAACCAAGGACGTACTATTTGCTCCAGCGAAGCAGAAAACGTTCTGGTCATTGTTGCTCAATTTTCGTATGGCAAGTTCGCACCAATTGGCTATCATAAACGTATGGAACATATAGTGGGTCATAAATCAACCATATAAGTGCAAGAAAAGTGAGCAGTTTTTGAGGGTGTGATTCGAGATTTGCTGTTTTTTGAGTGCGGTTTTTCAGATCGACTTTTTTTTGAACACACTTTTTCGGATCAACTTTTTTTGAACACGCTTTTTTTTCACAACTTTTTTTGAACGCACTTTTTTTTCACAGCTTTTCTTGAATGCAGTTTTTGAAACTGACTTTCTCAGAATGTGTATTTCGAAATCAGCTTAATATGGCTCGGGTCAGGGACTTCAAATTCTCAAGTTTCCCGTGTAGCCAATCATTGTCCATCATGGGACCCGGGGCGAACTGCCGGATTCGAGATTAGATTATATTTCTCACTGTCACAGCACGCATTATTGGCACCAAATCGAGCAAGGAAACCTAGCTCAATGTCTAACCCCCAATCTAGACTATCCATGTTAGCCACTGGGAGGTTGCTCTACGAGGCTCCTACTAAAATAAATCAAAATACACAACATGTGCATATTGGGAATGCGATCGGTTCAGTAATGATTAATGGCCAAGCGAATATTGAGACTCTCCAAGCACGCACCAAGACCACAAGCTCCAAGATCAACACCAAGAAGTAAAGAATGAAACTTCCTGAAGAGAATGAGAGAAAAACGAGCCTAAAGACGAGTCGAGGGAAGTCAGAATCCCCCAAAGGAGAGATCTGAGAATAGACGAAGTGCCAACAAATGATGAACTTGCGAGTCTTCATGTCCCGAGAGGCGGAGATACAGGAATGACAGCCAATGGGGATGAAGGCCAAGCAAATCAGGAAAGAAAGCGACGCTCACGGAATTGTCGTCCGGGGAAATATTCCCCTATTTGAATTCCCGGCTCCCATGGGCGTGGGTCGTTACGCCTTCTGATTCCTGTAAATCAGTTCCCCTTAGGTTGAAATTTAGCTTTTCTGTTTCATTCACCTTCGGTACCTCGCTCACTAAAAACTCCTTGAAGATAGCGTATGGAACATATAGTGGGTCATAAATCAACTATGGAAGTGAAAGGAAAATGAGCTATTTTCGAGGTTGTAATTTGAGATTCACTGTTTTTTGAGTGCAGTTTTTCGAATTCACTTTTTTTGGAACACAGTTTTTCGGATTCACTTTTTTTTGAACACGGTTTTTCGGATTCACTTTTTTTTGAACACGGTTTTTCGGATTCACTTTTTTTCGAATACGGTTTTTTGAATTCACTTTTTTTCGAACACGGTTTTTTGAATCAACTTTTTTTGAACACTTTTTTTGATCAACTTTTTTTATCACACCTTTTTTTCACAGCTTTTTTTGAATCCAGTTTTTGAAACTGACTTTTTCAGGGCGTGGTATTTTGAAATCACCTTAATACAGCTCAGGTCGGGGAGTTCAAATTCCCAGGTTTCCTGTGTAGCCTCATGGGACCCGGGGCGGACTGCCGGATACTTCATAGATTAGATTAGGTTCCCCACCGTCAGTCAGTCAAAGTTGGACCGCAGACAATCAGCGCACCTGCAATGCGCCAAATCGAGCACAGAAACCTCATTATTCAATTTTTCCTAACCCGACGACGTAGTGCTCACCTCTGATCTGGCATCTGCTGCTAACATTCATATGGTAAGCTAGTATTTTACATGAATAACCCCCTAAAAAGTGGCTCTGAGGTGCGTTGAAGGAAGTCTCATCCTCTGCAATCATGGTTTGCCGATTATACGCGTCGCAAATCTCTGCGCACTTGAATTCAGACTTTGCCGCACACTAGGCGCTCGGCTTACGCTTCGCACGCTCTCAAAGCGAATCGCGCCCTATCGGAGGCCAGACTCTACTAAGCCGACGTTCGGTTTTTGCACTCCTCTCATACGCCGACATCTATTCTTCACCCTATTTTCGCGTTTTCCAACTTGTCCGACATCTTATTCTCGCCACTTAAACGCGTCCCTCCAACGAATCGCTTCGAACATGGTCAAGAATTTATTTACCAGAGTCTAGACAGTTTTTTGCCATCAAGAACGTCGCAACACTTCTTCCTCGTCCTTCAAGTTCGCACTTCGTTTCCAGCCGTCTTCGTCATCGCGGCTGCGCGTTTTGTCATCGCTCTCGCCCTCGTTCTCGTCTCTCGACCCTCGTACCTCGTCTAGTTCCGTCGTCGGATCCCTGGAACCCCGAATCGCACCTCAGAGCCTCTCATTGCGATCACCTACGTGTTGTGTGTTTTGTGCACGGCATTAGCGCATTCGTAGGCATATCACCGAACCAAGAACACGGACTTCGATGATATGCCTACGATGCGCTATGACGTGCACAAACACACAACAAATACGCGATCGCTACAAGTGGCTCTGAGGTGCGAATTGGGGTTCTAGGGATCCAACGACGGGACTGAACGAGGTACGAGGGTCGAGCGACAAAAACGAGGACGAGAGCGATGACGAAACGCGCAGCCGCGACGACGAAGACGGCTGGAAACGAAGTGCGAAGACGAGGACGAGTGTTGCGACGACGGAGGCAACCGAAGACGAAACTGTGACTGCGATTCACTGACTGTAGAAAACAGTACAAGCGAGTTTTTCATAGTATATATACGTCGGAAATAGAAGTAAAAATGCGGGGGTGAAGAGAGAAAACAAGCATCAATCAAAGAAATGAAAATACAAGAAGTTGATCGAAGAATTGGGGTGAGGAGAAAGGGAGCGAAATGATGAAGTAAAGAGTTCGTGATGGCGAAGAGGCTGTCCAGACTCTGAAAAATAAATTCGAGTGAAAATTTGAAGCAATTAGTCGGGGCGACAAATGTCGGATGCGCGAAAACGGTGAACGATGGCCGTCGGTGTATGAGAGGCGTGTAAAATACGCACGTCGGCTTAACCGGGTCCGTTCTGGGTGGGCTCCGATAGTCCGTGGTCCGCTTTGATAGCGCGAGACGCGCGTACAGTACGGCAAAGTCCGAATTCGAGCGCGCAGAGAGTTGCCGTGCGTATCATCGAATCATGAACTTTGAACCGTTGAACATTGAACCTCCGTCAGATGGCATTTACTCGCACTCGGAGCTTTCCCTCTAGAAACTCGTCCGATCAGTTCTTTGTTTCGCTCTCGGTTGCCCTCGCCCTCGCACTTCGTTTACAGCCGTCTTGGTTATCTACAGCTTCGCTCTCGCCCTCGTTCTTGGCCATTGTAACTCGTCGGTATATATTTTTAGTCTCTAAGAACCTCGGAACGCATCTCAAACCCACTTATTATGATCGCTTGTCTTGTGTGTTGTGCAGGGCATAGCGCTGTGAATCGGAGGACGGGATACGGTGAATGAAAATTCACCAAGGGAGTCTGTTGATAGGCGTGGAGACGACTATTCATACAACAATAGAGTAGCCGCGCTTGAAGAGTACCGGGAGCTAACGCGTAAAATAGGGCCTGGAGCATGAAACAAAGATGAGTCAACGAGTGCTAAACCCGCTATCTTCAAGGAGTTCTAAGTGAGCGCAATTTTGAAGTGAGAATGAGGTAAAGAAGTCAAATTGTAACCGAAGGGGAACCTAATTTCAGGAATGAAAAGATGCCCTATATAAAAAATCCCCCCTATGCGGTCTTGAATAAACCAAAACTCGTCAGCTCTTTCTAGCATTACGAAACCCATAGCCGGTTTAGCGCGTCCTCTTCAATGTTTCTTTTGTAACTGTTTACTTGCTTGGAATCTTGAAGCGCCACATTTATCTCGAGCTTCCCCTATTCGGATCATAGCCAAGCCGTCAAATACCTTCCCAGACGAAGCCCTCACCACCATGGAGCCGAGAAGTCAAATGGGGGATTATTTCTTTGCTTGGCTTTCATTCCTATTGACCGTTATTCTGAGGTCTTGCTGTCTTTCTGAGAAATGATCATCTGGTCTTCTTCCTGTATCCCCGCCTCTCGGGACATAGATAGTCGCGATTTCATTATGCTGGGCTAACATCGTGGCGGAGCCAATCTCCGAACCAATCATGGGCGGGCGCCAAGTTAGGCCGGCGCTTATTCATCGCACCGTAGTTTCATTTACTTATTCATCTATGCAGGAACTTTCTAGTTATTCTTAATTTTACTCTATGTAGTACATTCTAGAGAACATGTAAATATATATATCATATCCAATACGAGGGTAGAGGAATTCATTCTACCTACACTGCGCTCCAACTGCGCTCAAAACATTATTTGTCGATTGATCCGGTACATCGTCTATTCATCCCTTTCTTGGGCACTTCTGACTTTTCTCGGCTCTTCAATGTTAGGGATTGTCACGGGTACGGCAACCCGCACGGGTAGGGGTGCGGGTTTGCCCAGGGTACGGGTACGGGTAGCTGATTTTGTACCCTACGAAAACCCGGACCCTTGACACGGGTCGGCGGGTCAAGCGCCGAGTTCAAACTCAGCGCGTATCAGGCGTTGCACCGAAGGTTTTCTTACTGGAGGCAATCTCAAAATTGCCTCCAGTAAGACCAAGTCTGTTTGGAAATCCCTGGGTAGCTTAGAAAATGCAAATCATAGTTTAAACCGTGTTAAATACATACTTTTAGGACATTCTTCTTATAATCTAGGATGATTTAGGTATGTTACTGTATGTAGAATCAATTAAAATGCTATTTAACTGTAAGGTACGAGTTTTACCACTGACGGGCAACTAGAAATTTGCGTGGCATGCGTGCAAGTTGCGTGCCAATTTGCACGCATATCACGCACGCTGAACGCAACTAGCACGCACACGAGGGTGCGCGTGTGCGTCATCCAGGCAATATTTCTTTGAAATTGTAATAAAAGACTGCTTTTCTCCATTTTAATTAACTTAATACGCCACTACACGCCAATCATTCTTTGTACTGACTGAACATTTGACTGGATGTTTGAATTTATCGGTTTCCCACGATGTTGAGGCACCTCTCAAAAATCTCCGTGACGACTGTTACATTTCGGCGATTTCGAGGGGGCTGTGACGCGTTACTGCCGAATTGAATGAGATGGTACAGTAGATTCATCTCTCCCAGTTTCTTTGACTGATTTAATTGCACTCTAATTTCCTTATTCGAGTTTTTATTCTCCACTTCCTCCTATCGCATTCTAGAGTACTTCAAATCCCGACTTGGAAAATATTTACCGTAATTAAATCAACTTCCCTCGTCGTCTGCAGTCGCACTTTGCCCTCGAATCTCGTTTTTGGTTGTATTCGTCGTTCACCGCTTCGCTGCGGCTTCCTTCTTTGTCCCTCAACCTTGGCACCTCGTCAGCATTCTTGTTAGTCCCCAGAAATATTGAATCACACTGGAGAGTCGGTCTTCTTCCATTATAGAGCTTACCTCACTCTCCCGCTTGTAGTTAATACAGTGAGTGAATTCAGGTCATTACTGTATGTGTATACCGAGCTTCCAGTCTTCTTGATCTTCGGCGTTGTTTAATAGGTTGCAGCCTGATAAGTATTACTTAGATTCAAGACCGCAAGCGACATTCTGTAACGAAGAGAAAGACACAAATGCAGATTAAATTAGTTGTTGATTTTAATTCTATTCTACAGTTTCTACAGTAATTTTAGATGATTATATCTATTTTAAAATGTCCCAAGCCTCTTGGACTAGAATGGAGTTGCACGCAAATCACACTCAAAGCCAAATCATATGTGCACGCAACTCATCCATACACGCAACCCATTGCACGCACGCCACGCAACTGCCACGCAAGAAGTCTTGTGCCCCACCACTGACCCGTTGACTCAACCCGCGCGGGTTTATGTACCCGCCGTACCCGCCTTGACCCTTACCCGTACCCGCCGAAAACCCGTACCCTAAAAATCCATCTGGACTTCGTTTAATCAAAGGAGCATTCAGGTGCCCAGATTAGATTGATTACACTGTACACTGATTACTGCCCTCTAAGTGAGGGTCGAGATGTTGTAGATTAAACCTGTTTATTTAATCCATCTAATCCGGTGTTAATTATCTTCACAGAAGGAACAAGTAACATTGGAGACACGGATACAAACCGTTAAACATCCAAACTAAACCATCCAAACCATCCAACCGACTTAAACGGTCAACTCCATCCAAACCTCCCACTTATCTACACCATCCTGGGAATCCAAACTATCCAATCCAAACCGTCCAATTCAAACCGTCCAATCCAAACCGTCCAATCCAAACCGTCCAACCCAAACTGTCTAAACCATCCAAATCATCCAAAAACCGAACTAATCCAGCTGTCCGCCGCAATCCAACCTGAACTGAAGCCGCCGCTGCCCATTCCCACCGATCCTTGACACGCGTCTTTTTTGCTGGCTGAGGGTGTGTGTCGGGCGGGGGTCGTAATTGTGTCGGGCTGCTTACGCTGGCTGTAGTACGTTTGCTGAATCGCATTGGCGCAAGATGTGGAAGCGAAGCCACTTATGGACGTGGAAGGGGACTTTCAAGTCGCCGTAGCTGCTTTGCCCTCCGGAGCTCCTTTTCTGCCTTCTTAGTAGATGTCGCTAGAAGTCGGGGAAGCAGAGTAATCCAGGGACCCAGAAACGCGTCTTCGAAGGTCGTACCCAAAACCGGGTGGCACTGACATTGCAGAGGCAACTGTAAAAAATCATAGGCGAGAGCAGTAGCAGCCAAAAAAGTTGTGGCAGTCGTCAAAACTGAAGAGAAAGAAGTTTATTTAGAGCGAGAGGATGGAGTTGCTCTATTTACAGGCTTACCGAGTCAGAGTCCGCAGCGCGCTGTTGACGATGTTGTAATTGCGCATATCTCTGGATAGTGCAGGTAGGAGAGGTCAAAAGTCGCTCCAATTTGTAGGTGGCATCAAGGTAAATATCAGTGGCAAGAGTGATGGTCGGGAACAAGGAGAGTTGACGGCGTTTGAAAAATGAAATTCAAAGTGTGCGTCCATTGTGCCACCACGTGACTGGTACGCGCAACGCGAGACAACGCGTTTGAAATTCCGCAGTTTGATTCGAAGGCCATCTTTCCTATTGACTTCCATGAAGATGTCCACTCACAAACCTCTTCATCCCTTGCCTTTACCGCCTCCGTCTGCGTCCCGTTTACCCCACTTCAGCACCTCTTTAAGCTATTTCCCTGGCAATTGACAGGATTTGCAGGAACAGACGACCGTGCACGCTGCAATTTCCAGTGGCACAGTGGCACCACGTAAGTGAGAACTTTCCCAATGTCTTGATTCACATTCCCCTCCGAATGGCTAATCACAATCAGTATTTTTTTTGTGGTTTAGCGTTATTCAGCAACGCGAACTCAAGGATTCAGACGCGTCGCCCCTGAATGCTCCATTAGACTATCTAAACTCACGTTTGCCAAGACGTCGAGAGTTTGGGTAGGGAATAGTACAGGTAACCCGGGTGTCTGGGCGCCTACCCGCACCCGCACCCGCGCCTACCCGTACCCGAAACCCGCACGGCCTTCGGTTTAACTCTGTCGTTCGATGCGCCCTTGTGTGCTCGTTTGATTGGTTTGCTTGTTTTGCCTGATTGATTGGGCCATAGATATAGCCGGAATCCCGTCAGAACACTTAGTGTAGCAGAGTAGATAGTTTGGTTTAGAACGGATTGGATTAATCTAAACTGTGACCTCGAAGGGTCCAGGTTTAATCGAAGTCGGTACGGTTACGGGTACCCTTGAGCGCGGGTACGGGTTTGTGCGGGTAAGGGTACGGGTAGCCCTGGAATACCCCAGGGTTGCCCGTGACAATCCCTACTCTTCATTAGGCTTTTTCTTATTTCATTCTCTTCTGAGGATTCGATCTTTACTTCTGGGTGTCAGTCTAGAAGCCTGTGGTCTTGGTGCGTGCTTGGTGAGTCTCAATATTTGCGTTGCCATTAATTATCACTGAACCGCAATTCCAATGATTTCAGTGCTTAAGCATATTGTACGAGGTTTGAGGTTCGCGGAATGTGTGGGCAAAGGAATAAAACCGGTCATTGGCTTAGTAGAGTCCGTTTTGAGGTTGACCCTGATAGTACGAGATCCCCTGTGTTAACAGCGAATGCAGGACGCACGCCTAGCGCGTGAAGTGGCCAAAATCCGAGATCCGTGCGCACAGAGTGTCACGACGTGTATCATCAAATCACTTGAATTCATTGCGACTCCCTGTGCGCTCGAAGAGCTAATTTTGACTACTGCATCTGTTAGGCGCGCGTCCGGCGTCGCGCACCGGATAAGATCGACAACACTACCACGACATGTCTGTCCAGAAGCCTCCCAAAAATCCCATTAGTAAGCACTTTTTTGAGTATTTCTTTGGGTCCTAAGAAGCCCGGATTGCGTCTTAGGACAATTGAGTCTGGTTTGCTTGTTGCAAAGCACGAGCAATTCGTAGGCACATATATCAATGCCTATTTTGGATAGACTAAACGGGGGGTTAGACATTAACTTGGGTTTCTATGCTCGATTTGGCGCATTGCAGGTGCGCTGATTGTCCGCGGTCCAACTTTGACTGACTGACGGTGGGGAACCTAATCTAATCTATGAAGTATCCGGCAGTCCGCCCCGGGTCCCATGAGGCTACACAGGAAACCTGGGAATTTGAACTCCCCGACCTGAGCTGTATTAAGGTGATTTCAAAATACCACGCCCTGAAAAAGTCAGTTTCAAAAACTGGATTCAAAAAAAGCTGTGAAAAAAAGGTGTGATAAAAAAAGTTGATCAAAAAAAGTGTTCAAAAAAAGTTGATTCAAAAAACCGTGTTCGAAAAAAAGTGAATTCAAAAAACCGTATTCGAAAAAAAGTGAATCCGAAAAACCGTGTTCAAAAAAAAGTGAATCCGAAAAACCGTGTTCAAAAAAAAGTGAATCCGAAAAACTGTGTTCCAAAAAAAGTGAATTCGAAAAACTGCACTCAAAAAACAGTGAATCTCAAATTACAACCTCGAAAATAGCTCATTTTCCTTTCACTTCCATAGTTGATTTATGACCCACTATATGTTCCATATAAACGAAGTAAGTTTACTATCTAGAAAGATTGAAATCCGCTACAAAGTGTGAGATCTGACCATGAAAGCAAGGACCTGAATGACGAGTAGTATGGCCTCTTGTGCCTGCGCTTTGTTTTCCTCCCCAAGGATACTAAGACCCATGACATCCATTGCTTGCGAGTAGTCCCTCAGCCAATTTCCCTAGAGCCGTACATTAAACCGGATTTTAAGAGAGGAAACGTAGACGCTTACAAAGTAAATTGCGTTGACCTGACGCTTGGTGAATTCGACGCCAGCTATCTCGAGGAGAGTTTTACCTAAATCTGAGAAAGATGTGAGCTGGTATTCGTGGTCGAGCCATAAAAACAGACCTCCGTGTAGGAAAGCGTGACCTATACGAAGTAGATTAGTGAACGTACAAATCCTTAACGCCTTATAACACGACCTTTGAGCTCTGGGCCTGCAAAAATAAAAGTTAGTCCCAAATCTTGCAGCATATGCTCAGTTTCCACATACCGACTTTTCCAGCACCGAAGCAGAGCCCAAAGTGTGGAAGAAGCGCAAGAGTAGTTAGGCATAGAAGCCACTTAGTGGAGTTGTGCATTTTGTGGTAGTAATTCCTTACGATGAGAGTAGTGAGTGCTTGAATGGGAGAACCCTTGAAAGAACATCTAGGCTTTTATACGTTCAACAGCCATCGCTGTACGCCCCATAAACGACATGCAGTCAGTGGATATTTCCATTCGAAATTTCCGACCGATGTTTCGAAAAGACATGGACGGTCAGGAACAGGCGAGTCGACAAAAGAAATGCCTTGCTTTTTCGCTTCCGAGTCCTACCCCTGGCATAAAAGTTGAGAAATCCTGGTAAGTTGCCAAACTGAAAAATACTTTAACAGAAGGCCTAAGCGCCGCGTTAGTCAGGAGGTGCTTAATGAGGAACAAATGTTACGGCAGTGTATTAATTAGGCATTACCCTTTGTCAAACGAGCGTCGGTATACGATGAGTCCCGCTGCCAAAATGCCGAAACTCATGTCATCACTTAGCTTTCAGTCCGGTGGTATGAGATGGCTTCAACAAACAAAGCACGCTGGACGACTTTGCCCCATATACAGTATGTCAACAAATCCAGAAATAGCAGTCGGCACATTTGTTCTCCGCGAAGGCAGGATTCATGAATCCCAGATGGTTCATGTTCAATTCCTGAGTTTACCTGAAAGAGTGAGGGATACTATGGGCATAGAGAATACATGACTAGGTAAGAATACCGTTATACTCATATATCTAAACGATTGTAATTCAATGGGCACGCAACGACCATTAAATTTACTTTGCGTGGGCTGTTCCTGAGAGGTGTGGAAATAATAACGCCGGACTGGTGTCTCGCGTATTTTTATTTTTCAATCACTCTAATTTTTGTCTCATTACAGTTACCATAAGAAGCGCGTCGAGAACCTAGTTTTGCTTTCAGATCAGATGATTCTGGATAGACCTCAAGCAACGTTTACTCTGACAGATAGCCACTCACAGAGTCCGTGGTTCAGCACTTGTCGAAATCGTGCAGCCTCACGATTTAGAGGTTCAATCCTATCCCACGTCAAACACGGGCGGAAGAGACGAGACGCGGAAAGTTCGAAATGAATTGCTGATGCTTTCATATCGACAACACGTACAGGCAAACTTTCGAGTTCAACTTCCTCGGGAGGCCAACTTGGTTTGACGACAGCTGTCATCGTCCAGGACCGCCATTCCCTTGCCTGGCTCGCCAGTAAGATCCGTCCCAGGATCCGTCGAAAATCACGTCTCCGGATCAAGCGCTTGCGTAAAAAACAAGTCCGGCTCTGATCAATATGAAAATAAAGCAGATACCAGCACTTACCAGCCCTTGTCCGCAGCTAAAGCGCTCTAAACATATTTTCCCATCCGTCTTCTCCCAGCCTTCCACGCGGCGGTTCTGCGCCCGTTCCCCGCCTAGATGTCCCCCAGATACAAACAGGGAGTCTAATCGCGTCAACGCCTGGATTCGAACATCGTCGACGCTGCCCGAAGTATCCCAAATAGGCTGGAGATGCACCAGTGGCCATCAACTGGTGGGCCATGAACACATGGGTGATGGCGGCGGGGAGGAAAAGGTAGGGCGGGGGTATATCTAGTGAGAAAAAGCAGATCAGTTTACGAGTCGTTGAGATGTCAAGAGGCGTGCCAAACACAAATAACACGGAAGAACGTGGAGAAAGAGAAGAAAAGTTCACAAAGCTTCAGGACCATCCCCGTCATAAGCAAGTGGATCTGCAAAACAGAAAACAACATTCCCATCCCATCGCGGAGAGGCTGCCCAGCACGTACGGCGACGCAGACGGCGAGTTGGAAAAGGCGGTGGTCGAGCTGAACGAGGGAACCCAGCTCCATATGCCGATGACCGCACTGACGAGCCAGCGGACGGTGAAGAACGTGAGGGCGCGCGAGGTGTAGAGGCGCGCGAACGTCGAGCGGATCTTCCATGCTTTTTGGGATTCCGTAGACATCTTTTTTATGGGATTGGACGAGCACTGCGTGAATGCAGCTGAGAACCACGGGGCGAGCAGCCGTGCATCCGGTGAAATCAACCCACCCCATGAGGTCGTGAGAATTTCCATATTCAACTTACAGGTCACACTTCGTCACACCTGTATTCTCAAATCGAGTCTGCGCGACTTGACGCGACGCGTCAGCGGTACAGTTGATTCAACGTTTGTGACTGCTTAGCGCTTAGCGCTGAAGAATTTTTAAATTTAAAATATCGAAAAAATGCAACAGCCAGCTCCTTTTTTAACTATTTTTGAAGCTAGTCCTGAAATACGTCCACACACTTGCATACTACAAGTCTCCGTGACTCGGATATTAACACTAAGTCCTCTGGATGTTTTTTTTCAAGAATAATTACAATATCTGAGGTTCCCGATACCAGAGGATATTTACAGGGGGCAATGTTGTGCACTTTCAGATGTACTCCGAGTCAAAGAAAGAAACCAAACGCTACAGAAGCCTGGCAAAAGCCCTGGATGAAAGTTTTTCTCTTTTCAAGCCTACTATATGATATCTCTTCTGTATTTTTGATCTGCGACCATGAGTGGTCAACTGGTCAAGAGCGTAACACCTATTCAAGCAAGCAGCGCTGAGTGTGACTAAGCCATCCCTTGAGGTCGTGGGAGTTCCCACGACCTCATGGGGTGGGTTGATTTCACCGGATGCACGGCTGCTCGCCCCGTGCTGAGAACTGGCAGTACTTTTGAAGTTGAATGTCGCGCTCATGACGAATACGAGACAGAGGCGACATTGGGCCTACAGGATTTCAGTGATGGTGGTTCGACTTGTAAGTGACGTGCGAGTATTTGTCGTTGTATTTCGAACGGTGACGAGAGTGAAATTTACTGCAGGACAGGTCCGGGACCTGATGGGACTCGGAAGATTGATGGCCGAACCAATGTTATGCCGGCGTCAAAGAAATTTGACAGGCAAGGTTGAGCGAATTTTCCAGACTTTTTGAGACTCTGCGGATATACTGGCTTCTACCTAAAGGATGACGGACGCTGGGGATGGTGGTTCGACTGTTGAGCAACGTGTGAGTATTCGTTTCGGTGACGAGAGATTTTCGAACGGTAGGGTAGGATCCAAAGCGACGATGTAGCCAAAAGAGGAGGATGCCCCATATCACCCGCGCAAGATCATGCTGCGCCTCCGGCCCGAGCCCTTGGATGGTGGGCACCGCGTTCGCCCAGTACAGAGCGCGTACAGTAGCCTTAGGAGCGTGTGGCGCTGGGGGGAGTCGTGCCGAGTGAGTTGAGTCTGCAGTAGGGTCGACGATATTAGTGGTATTATTTTGTCGTAGGGCATACTTCAGGACTTCGAGTCTAGGTCACAGGGTAGATTACTAAAATATAATGGATAGAGTACATGATATGAACGTACAGCGCATTCAGTGACTATCTTCCTTCCTAAATCTGCGCATCACCCCCGCTTCCCATCCATCTGCGCCTCTTGCCTTCTCCTGCTCGCTCTAATCACAGATCTCACTTTCTTCAACGAGATGTTCTCCCTCAATGCACCTGACACCGTCACGAAGTACCCCAAGTGCGCTGGCGACGCGCCCGCGGCAACGAACGCATGTGTGAGGGGATAGGCAAGGAGCGCAGCGGGGAGGAAGAGGAGGCGCGGGGGTATCTGATGAGTGATGAGAATAAATGTGTCACTCACACGTACGGCGCCGCCATCGCCGACGTGCACGTGAATGTAGAGGCAGAGGCAAACGGCGACTCAGAGCAGAACCAGATGCTGCGGGCGGTACTAGAACGAAACGAGGGGAGCCAACGCCATTTGGCGATGATCGCGCCGACGAGCCGGTAGTGGAGAAGAAGGTGAGAGCTGGTCGAGCAGATCTTTCGTGCAATCACGGTTGATGGTAATCTCGGCTCGGCAGAGTTCACCCGTACCGCTTCTGAGATGCAGAGAGATCGTGCCCACTTTGAGCACAGTCAATACTCGAGTACTAACTCGGTGGATGCATGAAGCTATGCGTTATGATCCCTGCCCAACCACCCATCCCCCCCCCGACGGGTGTGAAAAGGGCGCATGTGTTGGAGTTCAAAGAATGCAAGGAAGATGATGATGATGGTATTTAGATACAGAGGTGTATAATACACACGACACATTTTGTGAACGGGACAACTACATACAAAATAAATTTACATTGTTCTTAAAACTGATCAGTCCAAAGATTTTATGGATCGATGGGATAAGTTAAGATAAGAAACCAAGAGAATGTTCGGGGGGGATTTGGGCATGGGAGCTCGTAAATTTATAGTGTCGTGAAAAAAGAGAAGAAAGCTGGAGGATAAGAGCGTTTTTTCGTTGACAGGAGCACAATCCCAACCAAGGAAAAGCAAGGGTACACACAAGACCAAAAATCGTCCGAAATGGTCAAAACTTGGATGAAATACAGTCAGAGCGTTGTTAAATCGTTCCAGCCAAGGACCAAAATGGCTATGGAAGTCAGGGAATAGCACGGATTGGCCTTACCCGCACGTGTCGCGGGTTGGGTTGGGTACGAGTACGCATGCTCATGAGCTTTCAAACCACCCCAAGAACGCATTTTTCCAAGCAGAAATGAATGAGATACACTCAATTTCGTGAAAAAAATCAAAATTGAGTGTATCTCTCTCATTTATGGACCAAGTTCCTTGTTCTTGGGCTCGGGGGCCAACAGAGGTTTAAAAGTAAAATGACCAAGCACCAGAACAATCGGACAATATTACATCCCAAGTTTTGACCAAATGCATGGCTTTCAACCTCGTGTACCAATGCTCTTTTCTTGGAACAAGGAAACACTTCCACAGAAACACGTCGATCCAGAGCAAATAAAAGCAGAGCTGCAGTCTAGTCTATAAGCGCAGATTACTTTTATTTCACTAAACCGCAGAGTATTCCGTGAAAGGTACAATTGTGGCCTGCTCACCGAAATAAGAAGCTCGTGTGGAGAATAAGGACGGGGAGAATCCAGAGCTGTCAGTTAGGAGCGTTTCCATTAATTCATGGTCGAAAACTGTAGAAAGACAAAGGAAACTTACAGTTTTCTCCCGTGGTTCTTGACCAGTCAATTGGCCAAAGTTTCCCCCGTTTACAGTGACCTGGCGAGCACCGTGGAAAAAGGCTGTGAAAACATAAATATCTTGTTCGTATCATACAGGTCATACAGGATATTGTAAATCTCACTTGTCAACTCCGACTGGGAAGGACGGGCTCCATGTCTACTGTCACCGATTCGAAAGTAATCAATCGTTCTCTACAACGACGACAACAAGTCAGGAATTAGAGGGCTTTTTGGTAGAATCATGCGTTGTTTACCTGGAAATCAATCATAAGAGCATCAAGACGGGAACTGATGTCGTTAATAGAAAGCGGGGGATTGGATGCACTGGGGCTGATTTCAAGCAGCATCCTTTGAAAGAAAGACGGTCAGCATGAGTAGCTGGGTAACACTGAACGAGGGAGATGGACGTACAGCTCATAAGCTGTCAAAAATGTGTGAAGTGACTGGGCCATTGACGGGCCTGGAAGAGAATAAACCTCATCCCAGACCTGCGTCGGCAAGTCAGATACCCGTCGCAAGGTGAACGCCTCAAAGCTCCCTTCCTGGACGCCGGGGTGTGAAAATGATACGCTTCCCATGTCGAAAAGAAACAACTAACCTCTGTATTTTCCTCACATGAAAATCGAACCTCCAAAGCTCTCACCATGAGCTCTTTCAGTTTGGAAGATAAGCGTTCAGTCTCGACCAGGGAAGGGGGGAGAAGAGTATCGGGAAGCTTCACGCGTTCCGGGGGTTTTCTTTCTCGGTGTGCGTGTGGCATCACTGGAAGAGGGGGGGGAGCATTGATTTGGCGCGGTGCTGGTGCCACTTTATAGCATGCATATGTCCCACCGGTGAGCGACACTGCCTCAAACTGGCTGTGAATTCGTAATGAAATGAGGATGATGGCAGTGCTGGACGCAAAACACAAAGTACACCAATTCAAGTGACCCTTTTCTAATCCTTCATGTCATTGATCTCGAATCTCGGGGCTGCATCAAGTTTCATGATGGTTTGAACCACCATTTTCCTAGTACTCAGGTTGATCGGGTTTCTCTTTTGTGCAACCCCACTTACATGGCATATGAAACCTGTTCATTGGTCATCTGCACCCTTTCATTGACTTTATATCGCCTCCCAGCAGGTGGGAACACAGGAATGTGTCTTTTAATGGGACGGTAAGGCATCTCATGTCTGTATCTCTCATGTCTGTATCAATTCATCAATTTCATCGTTCGGAATGGAAATATCAAAAACTGGAGTCGATTGTGGGGCGACATTGGTGTGCTTGAACTTACCCCGATCTTTCAGATAACGTTCTCAGTCAACTACGGCAGGCATACTACGCTATACATTTTCAGGCACATCACAACCGCTGGGGGAACGATGCCCATTTTCGATACTTTTAGGTATGTCACACAATATAATTCTCGAATATAATTATGCTAAAATAATCCCTACGTCTCCCAAGGCCACCAGTACAACATCCTCGAAGACATCGGGTGCTTTCCCGCTTTCTACAACTCCCCCGTCTCTCCCGTCCTCAAACACCTCCCGCCAATATTCATCGGGCTGTGGACGATCCCCGTGCCTAGCTTCTTTCGCTTCGAAGCTGTACGAGAGGGCCTGCAGCCGTGGACGAATTGGGACGATGTCCATTTTAACTTCTCGCGTGTGTTTTGTCCCTGGTGCTGTTTGGGAAGCTGATCCCGTAACGGTGCTTACCAATGAACTTGACCGCTGTCTTGCGCTTGTCGGTGCTTTTAACCTTTTTGCGTTCTTTTGGTTTGCGGAGGAGGCGAGGATGAACTACCACGTGGCGTATTGGGCGGTCGTAAAGCTCGTCGGGGCCTCTCCCGCGTCCTTTGAAGAGTCGGGCGAGCGGGTGAGTATCACCACGATCCAATGATACCAAGTAGTCTGGTAACCATAGCATCAGACCAGGATCTTCACGTTTCCAGCGCTCAGAGGTGCTCAATTCTTGTGCGGGGAAGCTATTTATAGCCGCTGCACCGACGCGGATCGAGATGCCCGGAAGGCCCAAGCGCTTATCCGCGATTGGTTCAGAAAACCGCGAAAGAGAGAATTTTTGCAACTAAACGAAGGACCACTGGGAGCAGAATCTGTGAGAGGAAGGCTTTCTGACTCGATTCCTGGTCGAACCTTTTGCTCCTGTTTGGCTGATATGTATAACACCACCCGTTATATTCCATATGGTCCGCATCAAACTTGGATTGCAGCCTCACTCCAATGACTCGCCTCCACCAGCTGCTAACACTCTTCTTATGCAGGATACGGGCTTTGACCACGGGCAAGAGTATCTCGTATCACGAACGTATGTTCGTCACGCGGTGCGCAAGAATCCTCGATCACAGATGAAGAATCCTCTGTCGAGTCGCGCCGCACCTAGAAGATTCAAATTCCTATAATAAAATTAGTTACATGCAACGCAAAACTTCAGTGCTTTTAATCTCTTCTCATCCCTGCACCTCATCACCGAGCACTCCATCACTCCCGTTTCCCATCCATCTGTGCCTCTTGCCTTATCCTCCTCGCTCTGATCAAAGACTTTACTTTCTTCACCGACACGTATTCCCTCAATACACCCGACACAGTAGCGAAGTACCCCAAGTGCGCTGGCGACGCGCCCGCGGCGACGAACCGCTGATGCATGAACGCGTGCGTGAGGGGGTACACGAGAAGGGCGGCGGGGAGGAAGAGGAGTAGCGGGGGTGCATCTGATGAGGATAAACGCGTCAGTCATACGAAGGGAATGCATTATTGCGATATGAAGAAAAATTCGCAGGCCACGAACAACATGCATGGAATTTAGAAAGTAAACGAGCAACTCACACATCCCAAAAACCAAAACCATCTCAAACACATGCATCTGTACCACCGAAAAGAGTAAAAAAGCCGGATCCCCATTCCCCGGATACGCAGCTAGGTCCTCCGACAAGTACTCAGGCAGGTTGCCGAACAGGGTCACCACCAGCGCGCAGAGGCTTCCCAGGACGTACGGCGCCGCCGTCGCAGACGCAGATGCAGAGGCCGACCCAGAGGTGACGCAGCTACGGGCGGTGCTAGAGCGAAACGAGGGGAGCCAGCGCCAGATGGCGATGATCGCGCCGACGAGCCAGCGGATGGTGAAGAAGGCGAGAGCTGGCGCGGTGTAGAGGAGGAGGAAGTCGAGGAAGGTCGAGCGGATCTTTCGTGCGCGGTCGGCTTGAGTCGACATATGAGTCTTTCTCTGGAGGGTTGAGGGTTACCGCTGGACGAGGGTGAGGACTGAGGACTGCGTGATTGAGACTCAGAGTACACAGCTTCTACGAGTAGAGAACCAGTATTGGAGTTGGATATCGACGACTATCGAGTCCACGGTCGATGGGTGGATGAGGGGAGGAGGGGACGTCAACGTTGAGCACAGCCAACGAACAGGATGGCGGTGGTGGCGCGTGAGTAACGTGCGATCGAGCTGTTAGTCAGATGCAGTGATGGGATCATTGATGGCCGATCAATTGCCGGCGTCAAGTTTTGCAGGCGTTTATTCGCCTTTACTTGTCTGAGGCAAAATAATTAGAATATTCAGATAATATGTATACTGTATACCAATTCACCCTTTGAATAGAAAGAGACTTACGCCAGTGCAATACTTAGTGAGATGTCAAGATGTCAAAATGAAGTCTGTAACATTGATCGTGCCATGTACCCAGTCGCATTCCACAGAATAATATAAGTACAAAAAAACAGGTCTAGACTACTTACTCGACTGCTAAAAAAACCGAGCAATACAATTACGGCCAGCCTCCCAAAAATTTCTTCACACCACCGGAAAAAGTCTCCGCTGCCTTCTTTGCCGCTCTCGCTGCATCCTCTGCGTCTTTGTTGGCCTTATTCACAAGCGTCTCTGCGTCTTTACCAGCCTGATTCACGAGCGCCCCCGCGCCTTTCTCGATATTGCGGGCGGTGTTCTCGGCTTCTTTCCCAGCCTTTTCGAGGCCGTTTCCAATATCGCGGACTACTTCCTGAGTCTTCTCGGCGGCCTTGCTGGCAGCTTCAGCGATCTTGTCCACGATTCCGAGAGCTGAATCTACGACGTCCACGAGTTTTCCTAAACCGTCGTCCGTCGCGTTGAGTCCGAAATTGAGACCATCGCCAATTGCATCGCCAACTTCGCCTCCTACGATGCCTGGGTTCTTGGGTATGTCGCGAACATTTTTGCCTTCGTGAACGGCTTCCTATAATGTATTGAATTAGCTCGAAATTAATTTGGATGAAGCAATTCAAAAAAGAAGAAACGAACCAATGTCAAAATATTCAAAAGACTTGTTTGTTTCTCATCACCCAGTCCGTCCCAATATGCTTTCATCTTCTTCAACATGTCTTCCTGAACCGCCGATCCTTGCTTCGGGAAGTATGGGTGATGGAAGGTTTCCAGAATCTTTAACCGACTCTTATCAGTGATCCGGAGACTCCGGGGAATTTCTACAACGTACTTCGTCGATGACAGAGTCCGCGTCACGATCGCTCGACCACGCCTGAGGAGGTGATTAGACACCGAAGTCTCGATAACGATCTGCGTCACTTACCGCATACACTTTCGTTACGCAGTTCTCTACCACAACGTGTGCAACCTGGGCTGCTGGAAGATGCAGTGAGTTCTTAAAGTGATCCTAAGTGTAGGATAGATCATTAGTTCAGTGAAATTTGATTACGAACTTTGAAAGAACCTTTGCGACCCAAGAATGCGTTGGATCGGAGCAGTCGGCTTTCTTAAAGACTGCGATCTGTTGTTCGATGTAAAGGAGGTCATCGTGACTCCGGATGACGGCACCCGACAGTGCATCCACCGTAGGCTGGAAGGAAGAATTAGCATAATCTATGGCCGAATTGACATTTCACGAGACTTACAGCCACTATTCCTGCGATAAGTATCCACATAGCTAATAAAATAGTATATCAGATACGATTGCATTCAAACTCGTTAAGCTCCTACCTCTGTTGATTATTTCTTGCACGTTTTCCGCCAAGTCATCAAGGCCGGCCTTCTGCACGACTTCGAGGATCGCATGCACAATGTCGTCTCGAATCTCCATGACTTCCAGTATCACCTCAGATGCAGGGTTTGAACTTGCGTCCGGGATATAATCAACCACGCTCGTTGCTCGGAAGTCATTCCGTGCTTGTTTGCGGCGTTCCTCGCGTTCTTTCTTTTCATCGTCTGATCCGCTTTCGCTTGACGGCTGTGCGGTGGTCTGGGCGGTGTCAGGCTTAGATTGGAGTCGCTGTCTGTGCGCCTCCCCAAAATCTTTTGCCTGGTTTATTTTATCCATGTGGCTCTTAAGCTTGGGATTATTTTTTGAGAGGCGTTGAAGCAATTTGTTGAGACCGTTCACAGACTTCTGATCGGCCGACTACAAGGACTAGATGAGCTCATCGCGTTATTGTTGAAGGATTGAAGAAAGATCATACCTCTCGAATCTTCTGAAGGTCTCCACTGTTGCTTGAGCAAAGGTGGCTACCAAAAGACGTTCATCAGTAACCAGTATTGAGGATACTGTAGGGGAAAGACTTGCTCGTCTACGGTTCCAAACACTGAAACGTAAAAGTCTTCACCGCCGAAGGTCCCAGTCACCAAAGGTGGGACTAGTTCACCGGAAGAAGTTGGAATGTAGGCTTACAACAAGGGTAAGACGTCACGTCGAATCCTATAAATAATCACGTACTCTTCGCCCCAGCAAAGCAGAACACGTTCGAGTCGGGCTTGCTTAATTTCTTAACGACGAGTTCGCACCAATTGGCTATCAAGAATGAAGTAAGTTAACTATCTAGAAGTATTGGAAAGAACTAAATCTATACTCACTATGAGCCAAGAAATCTTCGAGCGTGTGTAAAGCAGATCCAAGGAGCCGAAGGGCCTCGTGATATTCGTCGCAGTCTTGTCGCTTGGAACTTCTCCCCTTCGCAATGCAGAGTCTCAAGACTTGTCGGACGTAATTAGCGGAAGTGTGATATCCTTGGCCTTCGTGTGCGATGTAATTCTGAATCCCGATACTTAGAACCGCGAAGTACATGAACGATCAAAGAAACTCATTCACCTTCATACCAGTTGCTGGATCGACGGCACACTCGTCCGCGAACACCTCTCCTCTAAGCCGATTGTGATACTTCTGAGCATCGGAGCGGTATCCTCTAAAGCAGAATATCAGTATTAATCACGTGATAAAATCAAAGGAGCCGCAGACGTCGGGTTATCAATATGCTCCTAAGACCATTGAAATAGAGTAAGAAAACCTCAATTAGAAGGGCGAAATTTGACGAACCGCGTGCGAGTATACACCTAATTTATTCAAAGTTACTTTAAAGTCCTTCGTCGCGAAACCGAAGGACTATTGATACGTTGTTAAAACTCTTTGAAACCCACCACTAAGTCTGAAATCTTACCATGAAGGCAAGGACCTGAATGACGAGTAGTATGGCCTCTTGAGCCTGTTTACTGTCGTCCCCAAAGATACTCAGACCCATGGTATCCATCGCTTGCGAGTAGTCCCTCAACCAGTTTCCCTAGAGTCACACGTTAAACTGGGTTACACAAAAGGGAATGCAGACGCTTACAAAATAAATCGCGTTAACCTCACGTTTGGAGAATGCGACACCAGCTATCTTGAGCAGAGTTTTACCTAAATCTGAGAAAAATGTGAGCTGACATACGCGAGGGAATCAGAAAAACGTACCCCCGTGAAGGAATGCGTGATCTAGCGCAGTTGATTAGTGTACGTGCAACTCCTAAACACCATAGAACCCGACCTTTGAGCTCTCCGCCTGCACAAAAAAAAACCGGAAATTAGTTCTAAGTACAGCGGCATATGCTCAGTTGCCACACATACCGACATTTCCAGCACCGAAGCATAGCCCAAAGTGTGGAAGAAGAACGAGAGTAGTCAAGCAGAGAAGCCACTTGGTGGAGGTGTACATTTCGTCGTAGTAAATTTGAGGAAAAGCGGGATGGGTACTCGAATGTGAGGCCGTTTGGAACAACATTTGGGGTTTTATACTTCACGATGGCTATCGCTCCACACCACCTACACGACATGCAGTCGCTTAATATTTCCGATGAGTAATGCGAAATTTCCAACTGACGTTTCGAAAAGACGCGAACTGCCAGGAACAGGTGAGTTGTCAAAAGACAGTCCCTTGCTTTTTCGCTGCAGAGACCTGCCCCTTGATTAAAAATAGAGAAAATAAGGGTACTTCGACAGTAAGCCTAAGCGCCGCGTCTGTAAACATGTACCTATTAAGGGACAAATGTTACGCGTGTTACGGCAGTCTACCATTTAGGCACTTACCCTTTGTCGAACTGGCATCGGTATAGAATGAGTTCCGCTTCCAAAATGCCGAAACTCGCGCCATCACTCAGCTTTCCGCCCGGCGGTGGAAGGTAGCGCCTACAAACAAACCACGCTCGAGGACTTTAAAATTGTTACCCTTCAAGAAGTCCAGGAATAGCACTCGGCACATCAAGTTCTCCGCGAAGGCGCGAATACCAGGTTTTCGTGTTCTATTCTCCAGTTTATCTGGAAAAGGAAAGGTTACGATGAGCATAGAGGAAATATGAATGAAGTCAAGATACCCCACAATTGTAAGTAATTCAACCACCACCGCGACCATAAAACCGGCATTGCAAGGACCGTACCTGAGTGGAGTGGAAATAAATATTACGTCTGGTGATAGCACTGGTGCCTCGCTTACTTTATCTGTTGCCCTGTATTACAGGTACCATAAGAATTCAGGCGTCGAAAGCAGGCTTTGCTTTCAGATATGATTGCGGATATACCTGGAGAAATGTGACGGGTAGTGGGTAGTCCTAAAAAATTCCGTGATTCGCAAGTTTGTCGAAATTGTCCAACTTCTCGATTCAGAGGTTCAGAAATTCAGTGCTGACACCCAGTAAAAACCGGCAGAAAAGAAGAGACTTGCAACGTTTGAAACAGATTTACAAGTATTTTCATATTGATAATATAAATTACACGTACATTTACAGGCGGACTCGACTGTTAAGCTCCTAAGGAGTCCGAGACGCCAGCTGTCATCGGCATGGAACGCCATTCACTCGCCAGCGAGATCCGTCTCAGGCTCCGTTGAAAATCAGGTCCCCGCGCCAGGTGCCTGTGTATGTAAAAAAACAAGCCCGACTGATCAGTATGAAAACAGCTCCAAGGTGTTAAACTAGCACTTACCGGCCTCGTCCGTTGGCTACAGCGCTCTAAGCATATTTCCTCTACTTTACAGCCCATCTGCGCTCTTCCCATCCATCGGCTCCCAGCCATTGTGTCGTTTTCGATGTGCCCCTGTCCCGCCGGTAAAATCCAATACAAACAGGGGATTCAAGCGCGCCAATGTCAGGTTGGATTTGAACATAGTCGATGCCGCCCCGAAGTATCCCAGATGTGCGGGAGACGCGCCAGTGGCAATGAATTGATGGTGCATGAACACGTGGGTGATTGGATAGCTAAGGATGGCGGCAGGTAGGAAGAGGTAAATCGGGGGAGTATCTGATGAGATTAAGTGTGTCAGTCGTTGATAGTAAACATGAAGATATGACGAACGACACGGGAGAGAGGAAACTCACACATCTTGAAGAACATCACCGTCGCAAACAGGTGGACCTGTAAAACTGCAAACAACAAGAAAACAGAATCCCCTCCATCCGGTGCCACGACCAAATCCAGTGCCAAAAACCCAGGTAGAAGCCCAAACACGATCAACCCCACTGCGAAGACGCTGCCCACCACATCTGGCGCCGCGGACGGCGATCCTGAGGCAGAACTTGTTGAGCGTATTGAGGGAATCCAACTCCATATGGCGATGATGGCGCTGACGAGCCAGTGGACGGTGAAGAACGTGAGGGCTGGTGAGGTGTAGAGGAAGAGCAGGCGGGCGAAGTTCGAGCGGATCTTCCACGCTTTCTCGGAGTCCATGGATATCTTTTCTCGAAATGTTGGACGAGAACTGGGGGAGTACAGTTGAAAACCGACAGGACGATTGAAGCTGATATATCGTGCCCACAATGAATGCGATGCGGTGTCGTCTTTGAACACTGCATGCAGGCTCTAGAGATGGTTAGACTGGGTAACGTGCGAGTATTTGTTGTTGTATGTCAAAAGGTGACGAGAGCGATTTCGCATTGCTGCGGAGAAGGGTAAGATTGATGGCCGAGGCATCAAGTTCGGCAGGCGCTTATTCACTGATGGGAAGCACATCGACATCAACGACGTCTCCTGCATTCCTCGATAAGATATAAAGCAATCATAACATGAAAACTTTACTGGAAGAGATGGTGGTACGGGTACTGCATGCGGTAACCAATAAATTATCAACTTAAATACGATCCCTCCCGCCCTCAATCACAATAAATCCCATAGCTCTGGTACTCTGCGACGGCGGTAAAAATACACGTCCCCGTCGTATCGGTGTTCAACCTCTGGATGACGCCTCCCTGTTGGTTATTCTTTGGGTACAAGCTGATATGACAATTTCCTTGAGCATGGGTGACGACGATGGACGCTTGTTTCGGGGTGAAGTTGTTCTTGCACACCACCGAACCAGCAACGGGCGAGCAGGTAATGGTGGTCCCCTGACCACACGCTGTAATGACAACGTTTAATTTAGAGTTCACTTCGGATGTGGCAATTTAACGGAAACATGCTTACCGACACCCAGTGGCGCGACGTTGAAGGACACGTGCGGCGGTGACGGCGGCGGCGGAGGCGGCGGAGGTGGTTGTGGTTTTGGTGTAGGCAGGTGCGGGAAGGGGATTTTTGGGATAGGGAACTTGAATCTCGCGACGAGCTCCTGGACTACATGTCCATCGATGGCAGCTGCGATTGACTCGCTGGCAAAGACGCAAACGACGAAAGCGATTAGGTTTATCAACTTCATTGTTGGTAGGTTTGGTTTCGAAACTGGGTTTTCTTGGCTTGAAAGACGGAAAGTTTTATACCTTCTCCGACACTTGCAATAGAGGAAATCTGCCCAAACAAAGGCGAGTCCGGGAGGTCGAATTGTCCAGTGCTAAGTGCTATGGTGCACAACACTTAGTCACCGCTAGTTTGGTACAAATGATCCCGAGCCGTCAGAATTTCCCCTTTTTCTTATCCGTCTAGTAAAAATGTTCCTTTTGATTGTCTGAACATTTCTACAAGACCGATTTTGATTTGGTCAAAAACTGACCGAGATATGGACGTTTTTGTGATTTCGTCAAAAATGAAATTGGCCACCTTCCTTTTATAGAAGGTATATGCCGCTGTCCCACACAAGCGGTGACTAAGTGTTGTGCACCATATTTCATGGAAGTGCTAGTCTTTACAGGGTTCTAGATGGCAATGGGCGTCGCGGTGACGCGCCTCATTCTACAACAAGAGCAGTCTCATATGAAATTTAAGGGGATACGTGGGACTCCGGTCCTTTGGTGTTTGGACGGATCGACATTGTCTCTAAAAGGTTAGAGGTCTGTAAGTCTAATCCGAATCTTCAGTGTATCCCAGAAGGTGTATTTAATAAACAAAAAGGACGAACCATGCAGACTATACATTTGCATTGATAGTATTCGACATACAAGGACTCTGTGAGATCGCTCGAATCGCTTCACCAACGTGGATTCCGACGATTCCCGGAAGGAGTATCTGCGATTGGTTCAGAAGCCTGCGAATGAGAGACTTTTTGCCAAGTCGAACGCAAACCCTTAACCTCAAACCCGAACTTGTATCACCTGTCCGAACAATCCGTCAAAGACAGCTTCCACAGCTACCTCGAGATCTCTCTTACCCGTGCCAAAGCCGAGCGCCTGCTCGACGCGGATGTTTTGGCCAGTGCAGAGGGGATCTGATAATTATTTGTAACCATTTTTGATAAAGGGCGGTCATGTATTAACAGCACGAGTGGGGAATCGAAGCGAAACTGCAAATTATGCGAAATCTATTGAAGACAGTTATACTAAAAACTTCAAGTGTGGCTCGAAAGTATAGTCATATTGTAAGGCCCCGCTGCTGGAGCGGGGGATCACGAGCACGTATTTGCCCATTGACAATCAGGTCATCATAGCAATACAGTAGCGCTGAGAGGAAAGGAAGAAAACTAAAAGGCTGAAGCTAAGAGCGTTTTTTTCGTTGAAAGGAACACAATTCTGCGAGAGAAATGCAAGCGGACACACAAGGCCAAAAGACATCGGAATTTGTTGAATTTTGGATGAAATACAGGTTTATAGGTCCATTTCGTGAAATTGCTCCACCTATAAGTAGTCCTGACTGTGAGGCACCAAGAGAACTTTAAATCAAAGCATCTATCAAAGAAACCAAATTCGCCCGGGTACTATGTGAATAATATTCTATCCCGAGTATTCGATATTTACAACTCGTACGAGAGAAGAACTGTAGAAAAAAAAAAGAATCGCACCACCGGAATGGCGGCTTAGATTAGATTAGATTTGCCTGCCATTGCCCGACATCAGTGGCTGTGCCTGATTTCCCCCGAGAAAATTTACCCGGTTTATTCCGCTCTACACTTCCGTCAAGTCTTGCCCGCAACGTTATGTTTACCTGCTCAGTTGCTCGACCCCCTTAATTCGAACCTTCTCTGGACTGAAGTGCTGGATAGGCCTATTTGACTGTTACACCCACCCGTTCTATCTTACTCGAAAGGGGATAAGGAATGGGTCGGTAAAAGAACAAGGGGCAAAACTTGAAGGAGAGGTGCGTGTTGTACTCTCGCCTGGAGGTTTGAAGGCATGTGATCCGTTGTTTATGCCCTTGAAATGTCTTTGTAGGCATGCGACATCGCCACTGCTCCTGTGTCGCTGGTGAGCGAAGCGTTTGTCTCCTTTTTGTAAGTAGTCGAGATGCCCTCTGAAGCGCACACTCATCGGCGTTCTTCGAAGGCTTCAAAATACTATGTCTTACGCCATCTCTGAAGATGAAAAAAGCCGCATGGTTTACCCTTCAAGGTTCAATAGTACTAGTACATATAACGCCGCATCAAGCAACGCCCACAACGAGGTCACCTTTCAACAAGAGTTAAAATTAGACATGACAATCTGACCCACAACCGGTAGCAGTTGTCAGTAGGCGTTTCAGCGTTCTTTCGACTGGGGTTGCGTAACCTCTAAGGAAAACGTTCGCATAAAGCACGGTCTCGAAGTAGACGTCCAAGTGGTAGGGACGGTTCGGCAGGGACGGTTCGGCAAGAATTCTCTTTCCCGCTTCTCCCTGCACCGGCCACCATCCAGCGAACCCGGGGTCTGAAGCTCGCATCGTTGACAGCGTCCACAACGCTTGTATTCTAATTGATATTGCCATGTCAGAGATAAGTACGGCCTATATATAATCGATTTACGAATTGGTCGCCCTTGAATCCACCTCGCCTTCACTCTCTCTCTCAAAGCTGTATAATGCCGTTTTCGAACACAATTTTCTCCATCTTCGCATTCATCAGGTTTCTTTTTTGCGCCATCCCGTTTACCTGGCATATAAGAAGTAGATTGATCGATTCATTGATCGTATCCTCCCTTACACTGACTTTATCTTTGTAGATGGGAACACTGGCGTTTGTCTTTTAATGGGATGGCTAGGCGTCTCATGTCTTTATCAATTCATCAACTCGGTCGTCTGGAATGGAAATATTGAAAATTGGAGTCCAGTGTGGTGCGACATTGGTATGCTTAATCTTTTGGATTCTTTCCTCGAACTTTCGGATAATGTTCTCAATGAACTCTCGCAGGCATAAGAATATATCTTGGAAGTGGAGTTGGCATTCCGGCATCGACACTCTGCATCTTCAGGCGCCTTTACCGTATCACAGCTTCCCGAGGAACAATGCCGCTTCTTGACAAGTCCGAAAAACGACGCCAGATGATTTTCGACCTCGCTCTCGGACTGGGTCTGCCAGTTCTCGAGTTACTTCTAGGTTCGTTCCTCTATACAATCCGTGAAAACGCGGGCGCAAAATTAATTCCACAAATAGCCTACGTCTCACAGGGCCATCGATACAACATCTTGGAGGACATCGGCTGCGTTCCCGCCTTCTACAACTCTCCCGTCTCCCTCGTTTTAAACAACCTCCCACCCATATTCATTGGCCTCATCACCGCGCGCTACGCAGCTCTCACCATCATCTCCTTCAACAGGCGGCGCATCGAGTTCAACGAACAGCTCGCCCAAAACTCCAACCTCAGCTCTGCGTTCTACGTGCGGCTGATGTGCTTCGCGTGTTTGGAACTCCTGTGGACGATCCCCGTCGCGAGTTTCTACCTCTCTGCTGCTGTTCGAGTCGGAATTCAGCCTTGGACGAACTGGGACGATGTGCATTATAACTTTTCGCGTGTGGTTTTTGTCCCTCGCGCTGTTTGGGAAGCTGATCCAGTGTCTGTGAGCACTAATCAGCTCGGTCGCTGGCTTGGCGTTATTGGTGCTTTCAACTTCTTTGCGTTCTTTGGGTTTGCGGAGGAAGCGAGAATGAACTACCGCGCGGCGTATCTGGCGGTTTTAAAGCTCGTTGGGTATTCTGCTGCATCCTCTCCAGAGTCGAGTGATCCGAGGCCTGCGAACAAGAAGAGCAATGTTAATATTGGCGCTCTCGTTTTCGCTCACACTGCGAATAGCAATATTTCGACGTCCGTTTCCGATGTTGAGACCCAGAATCAGGCTGAAAAAGAAGGTGAGGACGGTATTTGCATCCGTCGAGCCTCAACATTCGCTCATTATCTCGGTTTGAAATAGAACTGCAGTCAATCAGCGGAGGACATTATCCAATACCCCAAATAATACCAGAATCCGCTCCAATCAAATCGATTCCCATTTCATAATTTCTGACTTCGGGTCTTTTGACCGCAAATAAAAGCACGTATTATGTGTCTTTCATGGAGGCACTACTCAGGTGGGAGATTTTTGCCGACGGTCAAAATGTCGAGTCATGTCGCTTGCATTTTCCTCGGGCATTTTGCTCTCGTAATTGAGGGGTACACGGGACGGCAAATTACCAGAGCAAAACTCGAGCGGCATGCCCCGACATTTTGACCTTCGTCAAAATAGTCCAGGCCCAGTAGTGAGGCCGTCCCCCTCTGTGCGGCGCCTTGCATTGATATATTTATTGTATAATATTGTTCGCTAATATAATTTTTGATCACGACGTTTGAATCCGCGTCCTACATAACGGTACTCGGTAGCAAAATAAGGGCCCAAGTTCTCTGATTAAAACCTGACCAGCACAAGGAACGAGGAGGCGATTATTGTCATGGCTTATGGTCATTTATTCGCGTTATCCCATCACATCGTCAAAGCTACAAAACTAGTGACTGCGACAATGATTATTATTCAGGGAAACGCAGAGGACACAGCCTCTCTTGCGGTATCTATCGACTATATTTGCTAAAGTGTCGACCATGTCCGGCTGCGAGAGAGGCGTGTTAGCTCTTGGGAAAGGGAACGGAAATGAGACTTATCGGAGCACGAAGCAAAGGCTTGTAGTCCTTGTGTTCGCTTCAAACTATCGGTTCTGCAGAGCCTGTACTGTCAATTTTGGCCCAGTTTTATTTTTCTTGTTCAACCGCATCTAGTGGTCCTCGGAACGGCACTCTTCTCCGGGTTTCCGTCTATAATTATCGACAATTGCCTTTTGGACCTGATGCCCGAGTGCAGTGATCTATCAATGTGTGAGTATTTCCTGTGCGCTGAAGATCCATTTCTTGGCATTCCATGTATATCAGGTTCAAGCACAACGCGAGTTTTTTTATTTATTTTGCTTGGGTCTCTCGTCATCGCTTGTCATGTCCGACAGCTTCGAAACTTATACGCCGAAGGCTGGCGGTTATTTCGATTAAAACATGAAACAGCTTGTCGTATTCACTTAGGACAGAATATTATTAGCAAAATTATGTAGACGGTTCGATATATCTAGGAGAGAAACTGGGCTCTTCCCATTGAAGGACCAGCATTTTAATAACAGAACATTCGGAAAACACAGCAATATGGCGTAATTGTTCCATGTCTTGCGTTATCAGAAAAAAATGAAAACATATGACGCGGTGATGACTGCTCTCCGATCCCACACTTGGCAGTCTGCCAATATTTCATCGGGTCTTACATTAAGCGTTACATATTGCCTCTTCCTTGTCGCTCTGAAAAGGATTTCGATAGCGTATACCTTCATCCCGCTCCACAAATCCACCACTGTCAATGAGGCGGAACTCACAGAGTTGGTGACTCTGAGTGACGCCTCCGAGTTCCTCGCATGAATACTCACGTTCCCGAAGATAAGGAATTACGCCTGCTTGAGTCCGCCATTTTGAATTATGAATTAGAGCATTTTTCTGCTTCTACTCGTAGAATAGACCTTTCAAAAAGGCTTTGTATGGTAGATTTCTACTTAATTTTCGACTATTACTTGGACAAGTTAGCCTTTCGTTCGATTAAATCATAAATGTCTGTAGAGGTCATAGAAAAATGACGGAGTTTACGTACTTTAAAATTCTGTTCTCTCCTCTGATGATCCGCTGGTTGAATGACATATTCGGTTGGTGTTCATGTTACGAAGTCTACCGGAGTATTTTAGGATGATTGAATGAGATAAATGGGACCTAAAATTTGCGACGTGCTTGAAGCTTGCACTCTGACCCGCATCCATTGCCGAAGAGTTCTCAGGCGAGTTCAGCCGGTGTCCGTCAGATACAAAGTTGTGAGGACTGTCTAATAAGGTTCAGGTTTTAAACTCCACTTGACGGAATACACTCCCAGGGCTGCTCATTTTTGGCGCCGTGGCTTGCTGTTCATGGCGTCTTCTTTCGCTAAATGTCGCTCTTCCAAGCAGGAAGTTGTGGAGCCTGCCAAACTACCGAGAGGTGAGGACGTCTTGCGCAATTCTGAGATTATCCGATGCATTCTCTGGATACTCCTCGCTCCTCGCTTGAGCATATTTCTCTCAACTAGGAGCCCGCTGCCCTCGTGAAAACGTATAAAAGGTGAATGAAATTTGAGGATTCAGTATCTGAAATCAGCGCATTTTCAGCTCTAGTTCTCTTCTCCTCGCTATATCAAATATGTTCGCCTCTCGCTACTTCGCCTCTTTCTTGGCCATGACCGCTCTCGCGGCCTATGCCAGCCCCGCCCCCGTCGAGATTGAGAGGCGCGCCGATATCAGCGACGTCCTTGCCATCGTCGGTACCCTCAAAAGTACTACCGCGCCAATTACCGCTCAGCTCAGTACGTTTTCTATTAATATTATTCACGTCCAATTTTCCAACTCGTACCTTTGTAGATGCCCTCACGGCGAACAACCAAGCGACCACCGCGAGCGTCACTCCCTTGATCAGCCAGCTCGTTCCCGCTTTCAATACCGCCAGCGCTTCTTTGGGAGGCATTACTACCGTCAACACCGCCTCCGGAGGGTCCACCCAGGATGTGGCCGTTCTTTTCGCGCCCATCCTCCAGGTAAATTACCAACTCCAAACTGTCGTCTCAGTGTTTTTAAACCATTCCGTCGATTTTTAGGAAATCGCTATAACTTTGGAAGCCGTTGAGGCCGTTGTTCCAGGTCTTCCGGTAGTCTTGGCTGGTATTGGACTCGACGCTGCAGTCAACGAAGTCCTTATTGGACTCGGCATCTTACTCGATGGTGTCCTTGTTCTCATCGCTGGAATGTAAGGATCTCTCTTTTTTTCGAAGTTGACATCGGGAAACAAAACACTGACATTTTTCTCTTTCCCTCTTCAGCTTGTTCGACCTCTCGGCCATCTTGAGCAACCTGGGCTTCGTCCTCGTCCTCCTTACCCTCCTGTTGTAGATGTGTGCCGGTCTTCCGGAATGATTTGTGGATGAATAGCCTTCGTGATGGGATATGAGTATAGGTATCTGTCGAAGGGAATGTAAAGAAAATCGATAAATAAACTTTGTTTGGTGGTTGTACTCTTTTTCAGTGCGAACATGGTTGATTTTTGAATTCGCGACCAACTACTCTCCAAGGATAAACTCGCAGAATCTGATAATGACCTTGCCAAAGCGGCAGCCTGAGGGCGGAGTTTGTAATGTGATGACCTATTTGAAAATTTTCCGTTGTGGGCACTGTATGTCAGAGACTACAAATAACTCACTTCAATCCCATCTGGTCATCCCATGCCATCGTATAACTCAGAGTGAACTGCCCCAAGGGGACCATCAACTTGAAGAGGCATAGCTGCATCAGGCTCGCTGGTATCGAAGTCAAAGCGGTTTGGTCCGATGTAAAGGCGATCTCCCGCCAACGTGATGATTCACGAACAAAAGCCAGCGTCACCACCACGGGGTTACACCCTTTTGTGCATTTTGTCCATTATAACTGCCTTTTGGATCTTTCAGAGTCGACTATAGCCCTTACTTCCAACGCTCAACCCACACAATTCGCGAATTCCAAGGATCCTCTAACCGAATCCCGGCGCAGCTGGCACAGCCTGACTGCAGAATACAGGTTATTCTTGATAAGAGTGGCACTGTTTAGGCAGCGTGAACTGTGAAAACAGTGAGTCCTAGTCCCTCTACTAGTGTGTAGTGCTTCCTTTTGCTGATGTGCTTCTGCCTTCTTGACCGTATAAGAAGACCTGGCATGCCCTCGTCAATGGCTCGCGATTGACACGTTCTTGCTGGTAGTCGGGTCTTGAACGGACTGCTGGACAACGATCCCGTAATTCTTCGGCTCTATCCCATCACATTTCAGCATCGGGCCATATTTCATCACTGACCACCTTTCCCTCGTCCTTCTCGTCAGCCCATTCTCGCCATGACTGAGTACGACTATTCCCCCTCTGGTCTGGAGCGCCATCTCGCGAAGCAAGCTCAGGTCGCGGACTGGGTCAAAAAGACCCAGAAACACGAGCCTGCTAACCCATTCGTTCCACTCCCTGGCGAGCATTCCCCGTCAGAGACATACCATTCACCCCACCGATCATACCAGCCCTCTCCTCAATACCCCTATCAAATCCAGCAGCCTCAACCCGCATTCTACGTGACTCCAGAGGGACTCGTTTCGCCGACATATTCCTCCTCGTCTAAACGTCACCACCGAAGGCACAACCATCGTCATAGCAGTAGTCACCACGCCAGCGGAAGCAAGAGTCTGAGACCGAGTCCACAGACATCCACGTCAGCCTTCATGACGACCACGGGTCTCTCATACGCGCCGATGCCCCAGAGGTCCGCCAGCACACCGCCGTCAATGTCGATGACAGCGCTGAACTCGAACGGAATGGTGGTTCCGGTGGCTATGGCATCACCTCAGTCTTATTTTAACTACCCCGCGCAGCGGCACCAATTTTACCAGCCGCAACTGCTGGGGTACCCCGCTCCTTACGTGATGTCGCCGCCGCCTGTCATGACGCAGAGTCATTCTCGCTCTTCGCATTCGCATTCTCGGCATTCTTCGTCGCGTCGGTCTTCTCGTTCGAAGGACTACGGGCAAGTCTACCAGACGTCCTCGAGTCATCCGTCTGTGGTCCCCATTGATGGAGGTGCGGGAGGATATGTGGTCGTTCCAGCGGGAACGAGCATCCAGTTCTCTGTAAGTAATGGAGTCTCTTGTTTATAATACGTTAGGCTCACTGACTTTCTCTTTATTTCGTTGATCAGCGGTGACTCGTGCCTGTTTCGGCCGTTTTTTAGAACGAATTTTGATAATTTTGATGCCGAGTATTCATACCACCGACACGACGACGACGACTCGAATCATTGGCGCTGCTTTTTCTTGGGCGGTTTGAGCTTAATGGGGCTCAGGATCAGTGTTCATTAACTATTTGGCATCGCTCCTTAGTATGGTCAGCTCAGAGGAGATTTTAGGTTCCATGTCGTCGTGGATAATCTTGAGGAAAAACCACCCCGCCTCCACGCCGCTTTAGAAGAATCGTTTAGGAGGCAATTTGCAAATATACCAGTATCCCACCCCGTCAGCATAGATTTCAATAATTTCTCCTCTCACGACAGCAGGGAAATGGCGACAACAACGTACCCCGGATTATCGGACCCAGAACTGTGCCGCGCTTTGTTTATCATGTTGTTGGCCTGCAACTGTATTTTTAGGCTATCCCGGTAGATCGAACAGCGTGACGTTTTTTTTTTTTTTTTGGAGAATTTGTACATCACACTTGGTAGAAATTTTATCTGAGAACTTTGCTTCCATGTCGCTGTCAGTAGACCAGGATGTACGTCTGACTATGGAGTTCTTCTTACCCCAATCTGAGGTAACGAACCAAAAATGTTTGCCTGTGACACGGGGAATCACTTCGATTAGAGATAGAAGAATACGCACTGCCTCTATGTATCGAATAACCACTTAAACTGTGTCAGGAGATGATATTACGAGAGGTTACTTGACCCAGAGGATTGGAAACAACCCTCTCGTACGAAAAACGGCCGAAGTTATGTATATTCAAGGCCCTTAGATAGATGGCGATCTTCGAAATAGGGCCTAGGCTACAAATTATGGACGAATTAAAACTGTTATCAAAGAAATGCATGGGAGTCACTTAATTGAACGCATCAATTCTATCCGGTAGATCATGAACCAATCGCAGGAAACACAAGAACAGAGTGGCAGCAGGTGGCAGCTCAGCGAACCTTGTGATTGTCGTGCTGTGCCTGAGGATTAATTTAGATTGTCCTATTCGAGGTTTCTGCTCTTCGACGTTCGTATACCTAAATCTTTCTTGCTAGTTGTTTGCCTCAAAAGACTTGAGAGATATGTAGAGGAAAATAATGCCTAGAGTGCAGATCGGTTCGCGGTTCCCAGAGGCAAACGCGTAAGATTAGTTGGCCGAGATATGAATGTAGACACGCCGCCAGAGAAAGAGGAGATAGAAAGGTTAGTAGGGGTCGAGACCCAAGTAGACCAACTCCTTGATCTCAGAGCACTGGATTTGCTTTGTCTTCCTAATCACTGAGAAACGCGATTTTGACGAAAGGTCGAATTCCTGATTGGCAACAAAAAATAGACCAACGCCCTAGATAACGAAGACAGGGATGATGTGGATAATCAAACCAACCAGCTCTCCCAATTGATAACGGTGTTCCTGTGGCCTGGGTCGTTTCGTAGGTTGGGTCAATCATAATCAGATACGAATGGAGGGAATGGGGCACATCAAAGATTGAATCAGTGGCATTGCAAACTTGTTTCCAGTCAAACGTGCGGCGGTGCCACGAGAAGTTAGAAAACCTGGAGAAAAAGACAAAGGCTGTGGGACTGGAGCCACAGCGACGGTCGTGCTTCCGCGCCGAGAATGAACGTGGAAAGGGAATATTGCAAGGTCATCATTGGACCTGAAATTCTGGAGACGGAAAGCAAGGGAGTCCGTATGAATCCCACCAATTGAGCGTTGAATCTCTTGGGGGATCGTTCGAAAATAAAATCCAAGCCTAGAACCATGTAAACGACATCATCTAGGTGCAAAGAGGTGGCGCACCGTGGATTTCTGAACAGGAAGAGATGAGTGATTGATTGATTTCCATGATGATGTTGCAGCTGACCACCTCCTCGTCGAGGTCATCCCACCTGAATGCACATAATTGGACGACAAATATGACGACGAGGGTGCTAAAGCTGACTTCTTAGATTCTCAATAGTCACACTTCATTTGGTAATCCTTAATTTATAATGGACTGGCGTGGTTAGAAAGGTCGTCATTCTCGTCCTTTCTCACTCTGGAGTAGAAGAGTCGGCGGAAATTCTGGAATTAAAGATACACAGCCGGCAGAAGATCTGGGTTGGTACCCATAGATTAGCCGTTGAAGTATTTCCAGCCGTAGATGAGTCCGTCCAATCATCAAGTAGCGACGAACTTCCCAAAACCATCATGCTTCATTTTTTTTGATAACAGATTTCTAGAAACCTAGTATTTATACCGAAAAGAAGGGGATCTGGTTGAGAGCGTAGAGGGTAGTGGCGTTATAGCTATTTGCGGAAATGTTGGCGAAACGGGATTTTGATCCCAAATCAAAAATTCGGGAAATTCTGACATGGCACGCCGTGCGCGCCATAACTTGATGAGATTTTGAGCTATGAGTACGAAATTAAGTGCATTGGAATTGTAAGAAGCTACGCTACCAGAATATGCAAAAAAATCTGGGAAATGTGGGAATTAAATGACAGTGGTCAAATCTTGACCTTGGACAACTATCTGCGTTTATTTAGCTTAAAATACAATATTTCAATGAAAAATTTTATATCCCCGTAATCGCACAAGCGTCCCGGAAGTGCTGAAAAAAGAATTGAAGCGAACGGATGATTTTTGGCGAAGTTAGGGTATGCCGGTTCAGATGCTCGATGACATGGCACTGATTTTGGGGGTGTCAAGCATGGCTTTCGTTCCAAAAACAATAGATCACCCTTAGTATCATTCATCCTCTACTCTAGTGACTTTAGAGGGCCTTAGATACGCTGCAATGGCTGGAATGCAATGAACACAGGCCAAATTTTCCACTATATACTTGCAGGCATTCACAAAAGATGTATTCCTGAAGTTTAGGAGTAAAAACATGCGATATAACTATGCTAGACAAGACTTTAGAGCAACTGACATAATTTAAGAGATGAAACGAGCTTTAGAGTGCCGAAATCAGTGCCATGTCATTGAGCATTTGAACCGGCATTCCCTAACTTCGCCAAAAATCATCCGTTCGCTTCAATTCTTTTTTCAGCACTTCCGGGACGCTTGTGCGATTACGGGGATATAAAAATTTTTATTGAAATATTGTATTTTAAGCTAAATACGAAGAGAGTATTGTTCAAGGTCAAGGTTTGACCACTTTCATTTTATTCTCACATTTCTCGGATTTTTTTGGATATTCTGGTAGCGTATCTTCTTACGATTCCAACGCACTCAATTTTGTACTTGTAGCTTAAAATAGGGTTCCTCACGGTAGCGTTTTTCGGCTGTTTTTCAGCTGTTTTTCACTTTGTTTTTTGTTTGTTTTTACCGCCAAGATGAAAATTTTGGCGGTAAAAACAAACAAAAAACAAAACGAAAAACAGCCGAAAAACAGCTACTGTGAGTCTGCCCTCCCCGTAAAACGCCAAAAACGAAGAAAAAACGAGACTTAGATCGTCTCCGGCACACCGGCTGACTTATAGCTCCGCTCAGACTTCCTCCTGCCGTTGATCGAGAAGGCGCCGCTTGTGTCCCGTTCCCTCTATAACTCCCACAGCGCCCTATCAACCTCATGCTCGCTATTTCCAACCATAAGTGTTCTGAGTTGATGGAAAAAATCAGTAATTTACATGGATATCCAGAGGTATGAACTGTACTGTAGTCTGTAGGAAACTATATACGAAGAGCTAAGACTTGTGAGGGCAAGAAAAATGTATTATTGCTAAGTACCTAGATACAACGGGCTGGATACAACTACACTATAAGTGAGCTACGTGAACCTGAAGAATAAGCGGCAGAGATTATCTGCAGTGGGTGTAGGATAGCTGAGGGTATCAAGGAGTTTCGTCGACGGTGCGAATGTAGAGAAATAAGTGAGGTACAAAAACCGGAAGAATAAGCGGCGGAGATCACCCGCAATGGTCATAGGATAGCTAAGGGTGTCGACGACGCGTCTCGTCGATGGCGCGAATGTAGAGAAATAATGACACAAGTAAAATTACTCAACGAAGAAGGAAGATGCCCTCGCATCACGCCGCTGTGCTCTCGTCTCCATTTGCCTCCCAAATTCCAAATCTCGAGGTCTCCTTCGTCGCAGTCGAAGGGCCTTGGCCATTGCCTCGTGGTACCGGGATTTCTTGCCTTTTGCCGTGACCTCGCGTTGGCCTTCTTCTTTTGCACTGGCAGTGGAGTCGGATAAAAGGAGGGTACGGTCATCAGGGTGGTCGTCAAGCCAGTCTAGAAGCGTTTCATCCTCTACGACGTCCACTTGGTGGAAAACCGCTTCGTGGTGGTCGCAGTTTCCTGTTGGACATCCGACGTGGCAGCGACAGCCTTCGAAGTAGGTTTCCTTGGGGCCTTACCACCCTTAACCTGAGACTGTCGAGACCGGATTGTGGTTGGTTCATCTTTCGCCATCGTTTGAGCAACGCTGACAGTCAGAAAGAAAGGAAGAGGTGCGTACCGGTGAGTGACGTGGTCGGAGGAAGGAGGGAGAGGCGGTGAGAAGACCAAAAAGCGGAGTTTCAAAGGAGGTTGGAAAAACGGGAACGAAAAAACAAAGAAAAAACGGGACTTTTGAAAAAAACACCTACGCGAGGTGTTTTTTTCAAAAACCCGTTTTTTCGGGCGTTTTTGATGTTGTTTTTCGTTTTGTTTTTTTGAAAAAAAACGGATCAAAAAACAAACAAAAAACGACACCGTGAGCAACCCTAATCTCGTCATGTTATGGCGCGCACGGCGTGCCATGTCAGAATTTCCCGAATTTTTGATTTGGGATCAAAATCCCGTTTCGCCAACATTTCCGCAAATAGCAATAATAGGGTAGCTCACGGTAGCGTTTTTCGGCCGTTTTTGGCTTGTTTTTCATTTCGTTTTTTGTCCATTTTTACTGCCAACTGTTGCATCTTGGCGGTAAAAACGAACGAAAAATGAAATGAAAAATGAGCGAAAAACAGCCGAAAAACGTTACTATGAACCACCCCTCCCAGAAATTTGCAAAAACAGACCAAAAACGCTGAAAAATGGAGGGTAGCAGTGGCCCGGCTTGGGTGCGGCTTCATGCCAGCTCTGAAACTCCGCCGAAGACCCATCTAAATAAGCACTTCGGCTCCCAAGGCAATTAACTTCATGTTATAGCTTCTAAGTACACCAGTTTCTGGCAGCGCTGAACAGGGTGTTGACTGAAATCGCAAGAGAAAGCCCTTTTATTTACTTCCTACACTATGTAGAGCACAATCTACTACGTGAAGTCTAGCTAGGAATCCAATGAATACCAGTCCCTGCAGTGTTACTACCTATATACAAGATAGCAGTGGGGGATGGGACAGTGACTACACTCCAGGCAAGGCCACAGCGGAACCACCTCTGAGTCATACGTAGGTGGTGGTCGTCCAACAGCTAAACGATAGGCATGAAGGCATGCTGCTGTCGTTCCGTCCAGTGGTCGTATGAAGCAATGTCGCGCGGGTCATGGAAGTCGACGTATCCTGCGCACAAGCTGGAGAGTGAGGATTAGATGGCGCGGTATGGAACAGTTAGCCACGCACCTGGTCGTCCTTTTTGTCTCTCGCCTCGCTGTCACCTGGTCACCGTGGCAGGTTGGGTAAACTGCGGTTTCTCGGGTCAGCCTGCGCGTTCTCGAGGGTTATGCACCGGTTATGGGTCACTCAATCCACAGTGGGGGCAAGTTGCGTTCAGTATCAATGTGGAAGGATGCGGAAAGTGTTGGGAAGGTGTATGGAACGGGAGGGAACGGGGCATGATGGTGGGGGGAAAGGAAGATGGATGAGGTACCAACAGATACGTGCTGTTGATTATGAAATCGGAGTTCGAAATGAAGGACGGAAAAACGAGACGAGAAACAGGATCAAAAATGGAAAATTCATGAAAAACAAGGTGCGAGGTTGTTTTTCAGAAATTTTTATTTTTCGGCTCGTTTTCGAGGTTGTTTCTCATCATATTTTTTTTTGAAAAACGAAATGAAAAACAGAGTAAAAACGAACGAAAAACGCTACCGTGAACTATACTAATGGTGGGGTCTGGAAATGGAAACTCTCTTCTATCTATGTATTGGAAACTTCAAAAACGGATTAATCTACGTCGTAACTATCAACACAGAATGTTAGCCACCTAGAAGTCGACGGCGACCTCAACACTGAAAGCACAAGTGGCAATTGGGGTGTTTTCTCTGTCCGCTTAAAGTTACTTTCAGGACCTTTAACGGGGCATGTCAATGCCATTACAAAGCACGTTGCAGTGAGTTGATGCCTTTATATCTGTCGCCAGAGTTTATACTTGGGATTCCTCAAGAATCGTAGCCGATTTAGTGATAGACAATACGCTTTGAGACTTATTAAAACTTGGACGTTCGGTTCAATCTATCAGTTGAAGACTGGACGTTTGTCAATTAACTCGACGTGTCTGATTCCCGACTTATTTTACATCTCATGGTCGCCGAATAGCCGATGAAATCGTTGGAATGGGCCTTCAAGCTTCAAGCCTGGGCCTTTGTATTTGAGAGAGTTTTCCAAATGTTCGTGGTTTTTGCTCACTTCGCCTGTGGATGTCGATATCATTGTATAGTCGGGGAAATATGAGGTAATATTTGTTGTTGAAATGAGCCAGAAAGCAAAGAAGGATGAAAACACCGTCGGACATGAGCAAGCCTGCTCAGCGAGTCCATGATAGTAACCTCCCATTCCTCGTTTAGTAATCCTTTTTGTGACTTCAAACTCAATAATTAGATATCCTATGGGACGGAGTCCCGTTGACTTTTGAGTGAATAGAAACAGGCTTTAGCGAAGTCATGTCAGCGTAGAACTGGAAACAACTATCTCCGTTGTAACTACTTCCTTCCGATTCAAGCTTTGGTGGCGCAGTTTCGGCGTTACTATATATAGAAATACATGATCTTCAAACCCGTGACCTCGGAAACTAGGACTCACCGATCTAGACGACCTCCAAAGTTACATATTGGTGTCAAAAAGGCGTCGTTTGCTTATTTAAGAATTCAGAATCCTGCCAGTGAAGTCGAACGGTCACTTGCAGGACCGACTCATATAATGCGTGCGTTTGCTAGGATGTTAATTATGGCCTGCTACGTTCTTGAATGAGATTCGCACGGAGGATATACTTTTGAGCGTCCGGCAATTCGGAAAGCGAATACGGCCCCGACGTACGAGGACCCAGTCGCTCCAGACACTTTGCCGTGAAAATATTTGATAAATTTTCAACCTAAAATATCATCCGATCACAAGTTTGAACAAGTGACCAAAACTTTCAGGCTTTAGAAAGTTTTGAAGTGCCACCGTCGTTACATCGGTCTCGGTGGGAAGTATACTTTGCCTTCCATCGAAATGTTCTGTACAGGCTATAAGACGCGGTACGGAAATGACAATATTTCACCGAGATGGAGGAGACGCAAACCTCGTGGAGTGGGTTATGGCCGTCGTTGACGATAGGTTGCTTGCAAAAAACCTGATCAGTGCATACTCTTTCGGGCACTTATTCTCATCCCCGGCTTCGT
This sequence comes from Galerina sulciceps, assembly GCA_023014345.1. Classification (NCBI taxonomy): domain Eukaryota; kingdom Fungi; phylum Basidiomycota; class Agaricomycetes; order Agaricales; family Galerinaceae; genus Galerina; species Galerina sulciceps. Next base: position 345,119 of record JAEDXJ010000016.1, read on the forward strand.
CTCTAATCAGCAGACTCATAAAATTTCTGATATACTTACTTTAGTAGTGAATTTGAATGTTGGCACCTTAATACCTAATCTCACTTATTTTGATCTGAATCGGCCTCAAAGTGGCAAGGAAACTTGTTTTGTAGAACAGTGAAGTTTGAAAAGGCAATTTGCAATTCTTTTCCTACCTTTTCGCTCACTGGATGTCTATTCTATGATCATTCTACGTGAATTTGTGAGAGCGGAAAGACCCCGTCGAAATCAAGTATTTCTCGAGTAACTTCTCGGGCCGACTTACCGGGCGTCTAAATTCAGAATGATTGACGTCTTGAATATTTCATCTCGGAGGATCGGGTTGAGGATCTGCAACCTAATGAGTGGAAATCTAGAAGTCATGGAATCATGGAATATGAACCTGGTCATCGTGTCCGAGGCATCTCACGTTAAGATTCTTCCCAAATCCAATTCTCTATGACACAGCTTGACATTCGCGGAACTTCAGTGGCCCACGGCAATGAAGAAGCTCTAAACACCGATAAGATATCTACGGTGCGCTATCGGCCCGTGGCAACTTGAACTGGGTACTTAAGGTCGCTCAAACAGGTCAATTAATTCAGGCTACAGCTCTCGTACTTCACAAAGACCAAACGGTAAGCACTTCCTTGCGATTAATATTACCCTTGCAAATCGACTAATATTTTAGCCCTATAGTTTCTATTGAACACCCGAGTCATCTCAGCCAATTCGCCAACATGATTAACATTCTTGCTCTTTCTGGCCTCGCCTTCACCATGCTGAACGTGGCTATCACGCCCGTCTCCGCCCATGGCTTTGTTTCTCAGCCACCAAGTCGTCAAGCCCGTTGTAGGGACGGCCAAGTTCCAGGCTGCGGCCCAGTCCAATGGGAGCCACAGAGCGTCGAGGCGCTCCAGGGCTCCTTCCTGTGCAATGGCGGGGGACCGCGTTTCCCCGAGCTCAACGTCGAACCTTTGTGGGAGCCGCATTTCTTCACGGTTCCTCCAGGCCTCGACTCTCTTTCCTTCACCTGGACGCTCACAGCGCCCCACAGGACCGCGTCATGGGAATACTTCTTGTTAACCCAAGGCAACACCTTGCTCACCTCGTTCAACGACAACAACTCCACCCCCCCAGCCACGGTGGTGCATTCCGTCCCCATCAGCGGCGTCACCGGAAGGCAGACCGTTCTTGCCCGCTGGAACATCGGTGACACACCCAACGCGTTCTATTCCTGCGTCGACCTTCTTCTCGCCCCTACCGAAACCGCGATCCCTGCTGCTGCTGCTGCCACACAGGTGCCCATCGCCATGCCTCTCGGTGTCCCGGGAACGGACGCGAATGCGATGAATAGCTCGGGCTCGGCTAACGCTGCTCCTGGCGTGGGCAAGGCTTTGCAAAATATTCTCTTCATGCAAGGCCCGTCGTCTTAAACCGTCAATGTTTCCCACCCCGTCGACAGTAATTTCCCCTTTTTTTCTGTAAATTCCGTTTTTTTCACCGTTGCTAAACATTCCCCACGAAAATCCCAAAAAAAAAGAGACACTCAGTACTCTAGTTTATGTAGTGAAGCTCAGTCGTCTATCGAGTACGTTTCGTATCTACCGGCTGTTTCAAGCGGCGTAATCACTGTTTCTAGAAGTACTATTCTGTACCCAAGTTGAAATTCGAATTTTTCAGTCAACAGTTGCAGTGTTCCCTGGCAAACTGAATATTTCCGCCGAACAGGAGTCACATGCCTGTTAGGGTTTCAGTCTGCTTGACGCAACTTGGTACATCAGGAGGTATTCCTTCATTTTAATCATATACAGATGAAAAATTTTACTAGTATTTAAATAACTCTGGCCATTTACCTCTTCGCCTGAACGAATTAACGGTTGATCGACTGAGTCGACTTTACATTTCGGTGTCCTTGACGTGCGCTGAATTATGGTCTACTCCAGAATTCCAGAATACCAATCCTGTATATATGCGATATTCACGTCTGTGCTCTTCCTGGACCTGGCTGGTACGTACCTTCGGTGGGCCTAACGATTCTTTCTCTGGTTATGAAGTTTGTCAGGCACGAAGATAAAAATACCGACAAACCGGTCTAGACCACGTCACCACGATGATGTCATTCTCTGGTCTAATAAACAAATAAAGGGGTTCTCGAACATAAAAAGCAGGCTTTTTATTTCTCAGTTAACCTGCGTGGTAAAACCAACCGCTCGGTTGCCCACTCACCTCTCCATGGACTCCTTCATCCTACCCCCATCGGACCTCAAATATCGAATCGAGAATATCAACGCCTCTCGATGGGAGATCGTCGAGGACTCCGTGACCACGTTCCCGAACGGCGGAGGGATGTATATCATCCAGACGCTCAAGGGCGATGTGATACACTCAGCACCAGCGGAGGAGGGCGATGTACTGCACAAGCACAAGCATAAGTGCGCTGTGTCTCAGGACGATGAGTTTGGGCAGCATCATGTCGTGCGTCTTTCGTTCATTCGTTTAACTGAGCACTGCTGATGGAGTGGTAGTGGGAGATACAGCATCTTGGGAATGGGAAGGTGACGATTAGGAATGTTCGAGTAGGCGCGTTCTTGGGTGTGCAGAGAGTAGGGCTTGCGGAGAGTGAGTATCAGTGGGTACCGGTGTTATCCACTTCCGCACCGGCGCTTCGGTGGAACGTGAAGAAGATTGGAGATTTTGCGTATTCGTGAGTTGATCTACCGTCAAGTCAACCTTCAACCACCTTACGTGAATGGATCCTCAGGATAACAGTGAAGCGTCCGGCTCCCCAACCTAAGCACTACGTTCTTACTGTAGAAAACGACGCCGTACGTAGATAACGTATCTTAAACAACTGACTCTGATCGTATTACTTTAGGTCGCCTTGAAACTTATGAATGTAAGATTTCGTGACCCGATATGCTTAAACAATTCACTTACCTCCCTTCCTTCCACGCCTAGGACGAGTACAACCAGCTCTGGTTTATCAATCTAATAGAGCCCGCACACTTGATGCTCCACCGGCACGACCTCGTCCCAAGGCTGCTTACAACCGAAGGGCAGTCGAGGATCCAGAGAAATCGGGTTCGTAAGTTGGACGGGTTAGTCGACTTGGATCGATTGTTTTCTGTAATATGAATGAGGATTGTCATCATCACGAAAAGTTCAACCACAGGACGGTTTTTAGTAGGAAGAGGAAGAGAATCGCACTTGGGCCTCGTCGTCGTATGTGGTCCGACACTCTTTCCTATCGAGCTACCACGTATCAGCCTCGACTGTTGCACTGTGTATGCGGCGTTGCCCTCGATGATACTGGTTGTATGCGAGCCTAGCTCAAGTCTTAGATTCGAGTTCGACTTGAGACGTGAGTCGCGTAGTGTCCGAAGATTATCTGGGATCTAGGACTGTGAGGTGTCTAAGGGACGTTGGCAGAACTATGAAAAGCGTACGTCTGGATGCTTGTGTATCGCTGCGTGCCTGCAATTTCCATAGTCCTTAGAGTAGGGCTGACAAGGGCTGAACGGGGTGTATGCGGGTCTCTGGTTCCTCGGAGAGGCAAGCTATCAGTGAAACTTAGAGGCAGACGCGAGTCAGCGACGAGAACATGGACGGGTAAAAAGTCGAGCATACCTCTCCAATAGTTGGTGCCACATCGTTCGGGAGCGGACGCTGCTGGCGTGGGCTTCTTACTGAGTAGAAGGCTTGCGGTTGGTCAACGTTCTACTGATTCTAAGACGAAAGCAGTCATCATTGTGAACATTCGGATGAGAGAAAGACTGGGCCAAAAATTTCGAGCCGAAAACCTGGCCGGGCCGGGTTTGTTGATCAAAAGCTTTGAAAAAAACCAACCCCGAGAAAGTGTTTGCCGACCAAACCGACCACCTCTTGCCTTCAAGTTGTCACGGTCCTGACTTCCGTTCTATCTCTGGCGATGGCCAACGAGCGTTGACAACGTTGACAGGGCCATTTCGGCTTCCTCTTCCTGCGTCCTCTTCGTTCCAAAAGCCTTTTTCGGCGCTGAATCCTGGAAGGTCTTTCGACCATCGACTCTCGATTCTGTTCTGTCGTTTCAGCCTTCTGGAAAACCCAAGGAACCGACTAGTTCAGAGTGGAACGATATCCCGTTTGGTACGGAACTATTGGCACATTAACAAATCCGCGTATAAGAATCCTGCTTCACAAACAAAAATAGCCTCGGATGAACCTTACAAGCACAAGCCGTCTTGTGGAGTGGGTGTGGCTATCGCTAATCGGCCGGTTACGTTACGAATGCCTGTACCTACGATGAGAACCTTCTGCTCGCTTGCTCATCGCCATCATCAACATGGACAACATCCCCGCCGTCTCTCTCCTCCTCGGAGGCGCACTAGTTCTCTGGCTGTTCGTAAATCGTTCGCCGAAACACCCACCACTCCCGCCAGGCCCGCCTGCGGATCCGATCATAGGGCATCTCCGGATTATGCCTACTGATCATAACGATGTCTTTTTCTATGAGCTGTCGAAGAAGTATGGTGAGCATAGCGAACCTTGAGATTGTCTTTGACTACCATGACTGACGACGGACGATATAGGAAAGGTCTCGCATCTGCGTATTCCAGGGAGCACGATGATCATCCTCAATAGCGCACAAGCCGCGACTGACCTCCTCGACAAGCGAAGTGCGATCTACAGCGACAGAGCTCCATCCGACGTATTCATGCTGTACGTCTTAAATCCTCCCCGTTCTCCTCCTAACTTCTCGAAACCGTGATAACCGTAATACTCAACAGAATGGGCTGGGACGAGAACATCGTCTTCTTCCCCTACGGCAAGCGCTTCCACAAGCACCGCAAGATGCTCAACGAGTACTTTGCGCACGAGAAATGCGAGGAGTACCGCCCCCTCCAGGCCCTTGAGGCGTGCAGGCTCGTGCAGAACTTGCTTGCGACTCCGGAAGGGTGGAATGATCATTTGAACCGGTACGAACCTGGGGGTTGTTTCCGCGGTAACATTTGTTGATATTGTTTTTTGACGGCTAGGTTTTCAACCGCTATAATTCTCCGTATTGATTATGGCCACGAGATCGAATCGAACAACGACCCGTACCTCAAGATCATGTCAGATGTAGGGTACTGCATCACCAATTGCGCGGCTCCGGGGAGTAATATAGTGGATCTCATACCTATCAGTTGCGCTACTTTCCCTCGATCTTGGCTTTTCTCGGGAAACTAACCTGTATTGAAATATTGATAGTGAAATACCTCCCCTCCTGGTTCCCAGGCACATTCCCCGCGACCCAAGCCCGCTCGTACAGACCCATGGTCGACCTGATGCACGACTACCCTTTTGAAGACGTCAAGCGAAAAATGGTGCGTTTCTTCATCCCAATTCATCCCTATGTCGCTTATGCCCGTGTAATTTGGTGGTAACAGGCAGATGGAACAGCAAAAGACTCCTTCCTCCTCACCCACCTCGAAGGGCTCCAACATGAAGGAGAAAACTACGCATATACCGTGAGGGATATAAAGGGTGCGACGGGGGTGATATACTCCGCTGGTGCGGACACCGTGCGTCATCCCCCGTCCCTCTTTTACCTTAACACCATAGTCATCCCTTCTCTTTTTTTTATTTATTTCCCAGACGTGGTCCACCCTCTCAATATTCATCCTCGCCATGACACTCCACCCTGCTGCTCAATCCCAAGCGCAGGCTGAAATCGACGCTTTGACGGGCGGAGAGAGGATGCCGGAGTTCGGAGACCGTGCGCAGCTGGGGTATCTTGAGTGTTTGGTGCAGGAGACGTATCGGTGGAATAATGCGCTGCCAACGGGAGTGCCGCACCGCTCGATGGAGGACGATGTGTATGAGGGGATGTTCATCCCGAAGGGGAGTATTGTTGTGGCGAATACGCGGTTCGTCTCTCTCTCTCTCTTTTTCTTTTTTGGTATGCTGGTCTTTCTCGTGCTGATCCTGCATTTTCGATCAGTGGGATAACACTCGACGAAGAAGTCTACAAAAACCCTCACACATTCGACCCGTCCCGATATCTTCGCGGAGAGCCTCATCCGGTGGGACACTTTGGTTTTGGACGACGGTTCGTTTATATATCCGCATCACTCCTCCTTGCTATTGTACATTAATTGGCCAACTTACAGCCTCTGTCCGGGACGCCACCTCGCCGACGCGAGCGTGTGGATCGCCATCGCCTCCATCCTCGCCGCTTTTAAGATCTCGCCCGTGATAGGGGAGGATGGGGAGCCGATTTTGCCAAAGGAGGAATTTTTGTCGGGTATTACGAGGTATGCATGCATGCGGTGATGGTTGGTTATACTAGCGAGGTCGCTAACTTTTTTTTTGGCGTAGTCATCCGAAGCCTTTTAAATGCTCGATTGTGCCAAGGAACAAGCTGGCTGCGGGTGTTATGGATGCTAATTGAACGCAACGCACAACGCGTTATGTATGTACTCTACGTGGGGGAATGTGGTACATTGAAGTCGTGATTATTGCTCTATTTAGAATATATACTCATTCTGACATTGAGGAAGGATGCTTTTGTATCTGAATGGAATACACGTCGATTTTAAACGATTTAAATAAGTGTCCTATACACTACAAAATTGCTTCGGCGAGGTTCTGTAAAGAGGGGACTGAATTGACGAAATACGCAGTACTTAGGCGGTCCCATGGTCGAGACACAGCTTTTGGAGGTTGGAACCAGGAATAAAGTTAGACGTGGAGATTAGATACTTATTTAAGCTTGACCTAGCTTGAGTCATTGACGACTGCGTTGAAACTTGATGGACACGCAGAGACACCGCTTCAACCTCTCGATATTCCCTTCACTCAAATTTTAAGCCCGTGTTCAAGTGAGTGAATGAGGAATTGAGCGTGGTGCACTATCTTCCGCCGAGGATTCAGAGGGTGGAATATGTAGGTCGAGGAAAGATCTGTGTGAGCTGTGAACACAGAGCATACTGCGTTGTCAACTTGGACGTTGACACTAGGTAAAGAAAAGAAAAGAGGGGTAGAGAGGAACGCAGTAGCACATCTGTGCCGTCGGACGGCCATTGGAAGCCTCTGGAGAAATTCCATGCAGCGCCTACTTTACGTAGACGCTGGAGAGAATTCTTGCAGGAGGCTCTCAACTTGAAGCTTGAGCTCGAAGCCGGAGCCGAGAGTTTAGACGCTGGCGTGGATGATAATGCATCGATGATGATGAACGCTGAACAAATTGTCGGTCGCGGGCCGGACTTGTTGATCAAAGCCTTTGCAAAACAACTCATCGCCATCGACGACAACGCCGCTCAGCTCTTTCTTCTGTATTCTTCGTTCGGAGCTTGACTCCTGTGCAGTTTCAGCTACAGTACCCGCTTCAATTTGGCCCTTGAGATAACTTCCATGGAGGCCTATGCCCAATATGTCATCTCTTCCTCGACTCGTGTTTCTGTCAATCTGGATTCTGGACCGGTTAGCGTTGGGTTAACGTTACAGCCAACTGGTGTGGTGTGGAAACTCAAGGGAACCAGTGATTTCGAAGCTTCGAAATAAGCTGGTCATCCCGCTTGACACGGAATGACTGGCTCCTCGACGAACATGCCTATAAGGACCACTTACTCAACATTCAAAAATAGGCCGGATGAACCTTGCAAGCCGTCTCGTCACTTGTGGAGTGGTTTTTTTCCCCTTCCATCATGTGCGGCCATCGCCAATCAGTCTGTGGTGTGTGATAAAGCCCTGCTGTTATAATGCATCGATGAGAGCTCGCTACTCGTTCTCGTTCTCCTGTTGGTACGACCATGGACAAGCTCCCCGCAATCTTCCTACTCCTCGGAGGTGCGGTCGTCCTGTGGGTCCTCGTTAAGCGGTCTCCTCCCCACCCGCCACTTCCGCCTGGACCCCCTGCAGATCCTATCATAGGGCATCTCCGGATTATGCCAACCGATCACAACGACATTTTTTTCTACGAGCTCTCGAAGAAGTATGGTGAGTGTCATAACCCTCTATCTTGTCTCGGCCATTCACGAGCTTATATTAACGTATGTAATATAGGAAAAGTCTCGCATCTGCGGATCCCTGGACGCACGATGATCATCCTCAACAGCGCACAAGCCGCGACCGACCTCCTCGACAAACGAAGTGCGATATATAGCGACAGAGCGCCCTCGGATGTGTTCACGCTGTACGCTTACTTCTTTTCTGAAGAACTCGAGCCCTCGCCTCCTGGGGCCGGGTCTTTTTAACCTCTTTGGCTTTGACAGAATGGGATGGGGCGAGAACATGGCATTCTTCCCATACGGCAAGCGCTTCCACAAGCACCGCAAGATGCTCAACGAATACCTCTCCCACGAGAAATGCGATGACTACCTCCCCATTCAAGCGCTCGAAGCACGTAGGCTCGTGCAGAACTTGCTTTCTACTCCAGAGAGCTTTAACGGCCACCTTAACCGGTATTAGATTGACTTGCGCATTCGTATTTGTTTATATCATTTATTTCGCGGCTAGGTTCTCTACTGCTATCAGCCTGCGCATCGACTACGGCCATGAGATCGAATCGAACAACGATCCGTACCTCAAGATCATGTCGGATGTAGGGTATTGTATAACGACCTGCGCCGCTCCAGGGAGTAATATTGTGGATCTCATACCTATCAGTTGCGCTTTTATCTCTCGATCCTTGTTCCTTTCTTGGTAAACTAAGTCTAACTTGATCGAATGCAACAGTGAAATACCTCCCCTCCTGGTTCCCAGGCACCTTCCCCGCGACGCAAGCCCGCTCATTCCGACACATGGTCGACTTGATGCACGACTACCCCTTCGAGGACGTCAAACGAAAGATGGTGCGTTTCGTTATTCCTATATCGCTCATCCCTAAACGCGTGATATTAATAATAATATGGTAACAGGCAGACGGAACAGCAAAAGACTCCTTCCTCCTCACCCACCTTGAAAGCCTCCAACATAAAGGACCGGACTATGCTTATACCGTGAATGACATCAAAGGGGCGACGGGGGTGATATACTCCGCTGGTGCGGACACTGTACGTCCTCTCTCTTTTTATTCCTTTCCCCTCCCTGTCCTTCCTTTTCTCCTAACACTAAAACCAACACCACCACCGCAGACATGGTCGACTCTCTCAATCTTCATTCTTGCCATGACCCTCTACCCCTCCGCTCAAACGCATGCTCAGGCTGAAATCGACACTTTGACGGGCGGAGACAGAATGCCGGAGTTCACCGACCGCGCACAGCTGCCATTCCTCGAATGCGTATTGCAGGAGACTTACAGGTGGAATAATGCGGTGCCTACGGGCATCCCGCACCGCTCGATGGAGGATGATGTTTATGAGGGGATGTTCATCCCGAAGGGCAGTATTGTGGTGGCGAATACCCGGTTCGTTGGAATTTTTCTTCTGTCGCCCTCTTTCCCGAACTCACAGAAATTTTTTGATGAAACGACAAGAGGGATAACACTCGACGAAGACGTATACAAAGACCCACACACGTTCAACCCTTCGCGCTACCTCGACGGCGAGCCTCATCCAGTGGGACAGTTTGGGTTTGGGCGACGGTTCGTCTCTTCACCTTATTTCCCTTGTTCCTTTTGTATTCCCATTTTGATCGACCGACATGTAATAACTATTCAATACAGCCTCTGTCCGGGACGCCACCTTGCAGATGCGAGCGTATGGATCGCCATCGCCTCTATCCTCGCCGCTTTTCAAATATCTCCTGTGATAGGGGAGGATGGGGAACCGATTCTACCGAAGGAGGAGTTTTTATCTGGGATTACGAGGTGCGTACGAGAGAGTGGTTGCTCTTTGCTTATAAGGATATTCACTTATTTGGATGTAGTCATCCTAAGCCTTTTAAATGCTTAATTGTGCCAAGAAATAAGTTGGCTGCGGGGGTTTCGGATGGTAACTAAACGCGACATACAACCTAATATTTATGTATTTACACGGCGCTGCATACACGTCAGTTTGGGATCATTTCGATGGTTTGTTCGCTATCGTTAGCTACGTTCAATCGAGGATCAATCCAACCTGTGAATATACAGTATGTATGCTACTTTGACTTCAATTTTCCTGGTACACAGCTTTCGACATGCCCCCATCGGCGCAGCGACGTCTTTCCCCTCCTTTACAGGCGTAGTTCTCAATGAGGACGTCCCTCGTGATTAAGAGCCTATAAATTTGCCTCAACCCGACGACTCGCAGGTATTGAGGGTCTTAGTTCTCTCAACTTTCGCCAGCATTCCGTTAGTGCTTGGGTTGTTCCTCAGTATAAGAATTGTCTTTGGCCGTGAAGGTAAAATTTAATCATTGTTATGATATTTACAGTTCCCAAATATCTTTTTTAGCTGCTAGACGGTTTGCATATCGATACACTGGGTGCACGACAACATATTTCTTTTAAAAGTGTGGTAAAGGATATGCTAAAAATAGTCCATATGCCTTTGACCATATTTTCGACAAAGGTATGGTAAAGAAAATGTTCCGCGTATTTATTAGCCTTTTTCTTTGTAACAAATACGTGAAAAAGTATGGTCATTGTTTGACTGACATTCAACATATTTTGTGCGGCATATTTTTTCCTGGAAAGTATGTTAAAGAATCCTACCAACATATTTCTCAGCTTATTTCGGATAGAAATACGGTAATAATTATATGGACTATTTTTACCATGTTTTTAGCATATTTTAACAATAAAATATGCTGTCGTGCACCCAGTGATATCAGGTGGGAATTCGGATCGTATTTTTGTTTTTGGGCCTCATTGCATGTTTGGTTTTTCTTGCCATTGGTTTTTCTACTCTGTCCTGGCTGAAGGGATACATTAATGACTTCGGACCGCGAGCGCTTTTCTATCGGTTACTTTTTCTTCGGTGCTTACTTTCTTGGGTCTTTGCTTCGCCTTGCGGGCTGTTGTAAAAGCCTTTTGGCATGCTGCTAAAAACACCATTTTCTTGCTTTTTCTTTCCGCAACTGCCAGATTAAATTACGGATATCGAGAGTTAAGCGACGCATTTTTCCTTGAGCCACTTTAGGTAGTCATACTAAACATTCTTTGGTCAATAAATCGAAAGGACGATCAATGTAAGCAAGGGGTGGATACTCGAACATGTCACTCCGAACATGAAATCCTAGCGCAATGTCGACTTTCCTCACCAGCCGGTCCAGCCCTCGTAGCTATGTCCATACCCCCAATCCAGCGACTCCGGACTCCCGCTTCCACAAATATACTCCTTTCGATTTCCTCCTGCAAAGACCACTACTTTCAAGCCAGTAATTTCCTCTAGAGACCTCATCGATAATGTGCCCAGACCCGGCTTCCGAATTGAAATCGTAGGTACAGGTTTTCCTATCGCTTTTCTGAAGGATAAAAAACGGTGGGGCTCGGTTACATCGTCGGCTCTTCCCCAATTCGAAAAGACGATCTCACTCAGTACTGGAAAAGCAACGTTGAGAAATTCGGCTGGAACACGGAGAAGAAACCCTAGAGACTCTGGGGTGGTGTGGAATGTGTTAACGTTGGAAAATGAGGTGATAAACTTTCCAAATTTGAGGTCAGAGGGGAGGACGCCGAATTCTTCTTTGAGAATTAGGTTGACGGTATGGACATAGGGGAAGTCGGGAACTTCTAAAGCACTCCAGAGCTTCGTTATTGGGTTGGAATAATGACGCAGATTGAAGGTGAAGGATTGTCCAGAAGGCTGTGTCGCACAGAAGCGAAATCTTTCTCTGAGAAAAAACAAATGAATCTCGGTAGAGGCCGACAATAGAGCTTGCTTCGAATAAGCGGACAAAACCATAGATGCAGCGGCAAGGTCTTGCTTATCAGGTTGAGGATATGATGGGTGGTAACCGGCATATGAGAAGGATAGGAAACGACCGTCGTGCGGCTCGATTTGAGAGAGGAAGGCCAAGTAGGAAGATATATCCGAGTTTGCAGTAAGAGATATTTGCTTCAGCTGGGGAAGCGCAACTTTGTTGGTCTGCTTGGAATTTCCAGGGACAATCACCTGATAGGATTCTCTGTTATCGAGCGTGCTAAGGAGGGGCATGTGTGTTAACGCCTCGAGTAATTCGTCAATGGGAGTTGGCATGTTCAGCGAGAGGTGACGGATGTGCAACGTCCATGAGGAATTTAAGTTGAGCTGGAGATTAGGAGCAAAAAATTCTGTTAAGGATGGCGCGTGGTTGTTGAAAATGACAAAATCAGGAGGAGATAAAATGGAGTTCGAATGCTGGGCGTCGGGGCGTGGTTCTCTGACCTGTAGGAAAACCCGAAACGATTTTAAGATGTTCGTTGGACGTTTCAGTATATTCTGTAGGCTTTGATTATCGGATAACGAAATTGTGGGACCATGACGCTGACGAAAATCTAGGTCCAAGGAGCGTGTCCTCTCCCAAACCTCTCCTAGGATGAAAATGACAGTGGCATGTGAAATCGTGCACCTATTATAACGCATGAAGATGTCAGAATTTCCAGTCCGGTGAAAAACCTCTCTCCTCCAGTTTTCATGGCGAAGATAATCGAAATCGATGACACGACCCCATAACGAAGGAGAATCCATGATGAGATCTCGCCAGGTTGAACAGACCTGGGAACTGTGTCGAAGGGTGTCCAAGGCGGGGATGAATTCCTGTTCTGCGTAGACAGTGCTCACGACAACTTGCTCGTCTTCCATGTTAGCGTTTATCGCAAAAATGTGCCAGAGAAGATCTGTCGCCAAAGCGTCTATGGTGAAGCGACTTTTAGAGTCTGAGGAACTGGTTGGTACGGCCATTGCATTAGATGCGATATCTTCTCCCGTTGGAATCATTGAGCCCTTAGTTTGTACTGAGGTGCACGGCGGTTTAACCACTTTGTTGGCGTGATGAGCGGGGCTGGGTTACAGCGGCTGCCTGGAGTCCAAAGGGAGGGCCGGGCCGGAGTTGAGTTTCAAAGACCTGTTTCTCCTCGTCAAGTTGCCCTCTCTCCAAATCCCAGGCCTTGCCCTGGCCATCAAGGCAGCCGTCCGCTCCTTTTTCCTGCACATCTGTTGCCTATCATCGGACGTTTCCTGTGAATACCAAGTGAATACGAATGAAGGTGGGAAATATTAGTAATGCGTACTGTTCATGTCGCTCAACTTGCCCTGTGTAGCTCTCATCGAACTTCAATCATGGAGCCCAAAAGGACTCTTGCACTGGATATCTTAGAACACATCGTCGACACCCTTGCCATTGAAATGTTTCACAATACCAAAACCCTTCAAGGGCTATCTCTGACCTGCCAAGACATGGTACCATTCTGTCGCAAGCACCTCTTCCGGTCCATCAACCTCCTCACCAAGCCCCAGTTGGACCGTTTTGGCGCCGTGCCCTCCAGAAACCCCGACATCGCCCGTTACGTGAGACTCCTGGTGTACCCAATCGACAATCCCATTAACGACCAGGAGCCGAACATTCTCGGCTGGCTGAAAGAGCAGTCTATGTCCATACAAGGGATTTCACTCAGGACACAGTCACAATCGTTTGACTGGAATGACTTGCCAGAATCGATGCGATCGTCTTTGGTATTTCTGATCCAAACACGCTCAGTCACCGACCTCGAAGTCCGGTCCATCAGGAACTTTCCATCACATGCGCTTGCATTGTGCAGCGGTCTTAAGGAACTGGAGCTTCGCGAGTTTGAAATTGCCCCTCCTGAGATCAGTGAGGTCATCTTACGCAGGAATATCCCCACTCCAGTTAGGTTACACGACTGCAAAAATTCTTACGATGGCCTCGCAATTCTTATGACATCTCAAAGTGCGTTAGCAGATAGCCCACTTGTCGATTTCAGTCACCTCGAAAATGCGTTCTTTGTGGTGGAATCCTCTGACGACATGGGCTGTATCTGTCAACTCATCAAGTTGACGACACGACTCCACATTCTCGACATAATATGTAGGTAACGAACAATTGCATGCGCGCTTACATATCTTCCAAAGCTGACGGAGAAACTCTACAGTTAATCGGCCAGTAAAGTTATCCGGGCTAGGAGCAAGCTTTGTGGTCAACACATACCGAACCCTCCAATCACTGGCGCTCAGCATCAGCGCGGTAGGAGGCGACCACGACCCCCTCTATGGGTTCAACGATGAGCTTAGATTTCTCTCGGGGAACAACATCCTGCAAGAACTAGATCTGGCGGTATGGCTTGGGCCAAGCGAACTCTTTCAAACAGAGTCGGAAGACTGGGCCGCCCTCGACACGCTGTTGACTGAACCAGGCGCGTTTCCTATGCTGGGTCAGGTTGATATCAGAATTTCGTGGGTGTTGTTTACCCGGGAAGAATATGCCATCGCCAGCGATATTTTGGGTAGATTAACCGAGGAACGATTTCCGCGACTTCTGGAAAGTACAGCGGTGACGTTTAAAATTTTTAAACGTCACCAGTTTCGCAGCTACGGAACGCTCGTACCCTAGGAATAATAGTCAACTCTTGATAGCTATTAGCTTTAGTATCTACTACATTATGCATTGTGTTCAATTACTTTCCATAACCCCCGCTGCTATCCTATTCCTCGGCACAATCAAGCACTTAAAAGGCTTCGGATGACTACACCACCCCCCCAAAAAAATATCAGCTCTCCACTCGTAACTTTCACCGCATACACACCTCGTAATCCCCGACAAAAACTCCACCTCCGGCAAAACCGGCTCCCCATCCTCCCCAGTTAAAGGCGAAATTTGAAAAGCGGCGAGGATGGAGGCGATGGCGATCCATACGCTCGCGTCGGCGAGGTGGCGGCCCGGACAAAGGCTGAGATTAATGTATGAGCAAAGCAAAGAAGGTGGGTGATGTGGAGAGGGGGAGAGAGACGAACCGCCGTCCAAACCCAAACTGCCCCACCGGATACGGCTCCCCGTCGAGGTATCGGGAAGGATTGAAGGTGTGTGGGTTTGCGTAGACGTCTTCGTCGAGTGTGATTCCCCTTATCGAAAAACTTGAAATTAGTCAAAGCAAGAAAGGTAGGAGAAGCCAGACGGACCGCGTATTCGCTACGACGATGGATCCTTTCGGGATGAACATCCCGTTGTAGACGTCATCCTCCATCAATCGATGTGGGACGCCTTCAAAATTCGAATACCAGCACCCATTATTACTTCAACCGGAATTCGAGAGCAAGGAATGGTATACTCGCCTGTAGGCACAGCATTATACCACCGATACACCTCCTGCACCACGCACTCCAGATACTCCAGCCCCGCGCGGTCGCTGAACTCCGGCATCCTCTCTCCGCCCGTTAACGCGTCGAGCTCGGCCTGGGCGCGGGCTTGTGAGGAGGGGTGCAGTGTCATGGCGAGGATGAAGATGGAGAGTGTGGACCATGTCTTGAGGGTGATGATTTTAGTGTTAGGTAAAGGAGGAAGGGGTAGTGGTAGGAGAAGGGGAGGAGGAAGGGAAAGGAGGGGAGGGAGGGGCAAGGGGAGGAGCAAGGGACGCACGGTATCCGCACCAGCGGAGTATATCACCCCCGTCGCACCCTTAATGTCCTTCACGGTATACGCGTAGTTTTCTCCTTCGTGTTGCAGGCCTTCGAGGTGCGTGAGGAGGAAGGAGTCCTTCGCTGTTCCGTTTTCCTGTTAATGTTGATACCACCAGATTGCACGTGCAAGGATGATTAGATGAGCAACATAGGGATGGAGAGGAAGGAATTTAAGGAGGAATGACGAGACGCACCATTTTTCGTTGGACGTCTTCGAAAGGGTAGTCGTGCATCAAGTCGACCTTGGGGCGGAACGAGCGGGCTTGGGTCGCTGGGAATGTGCCTGGGAACCAGGAGGGGAGGTATTTCACTGGTGTAGTCGATCACACTAGTCAGTATACAGAGAAGAGGATAGAGGTAGGATCGAAAGAAGAAGAAGAGAAAGAAAACCAAAAAAAGGGAGGAAACCAAGAAAACAAGGGAAGAAAGAGGGAAGAAAGAAAAGACGCAACTGATAGGTATGAGGTCGACGATATTACTCCCCGGAGCCGCGCAATTGCTTATGCAGTACCCAACGTCAGCCACCATCTTGAGGTACGGATCGTCGTTCGACTCGATCTCGTGGCCGTAGTCGATGCGCAGGATGATAGCGGTGGCGAAGCTAGACGGGAGATAAACAAGTGCTACTGCGGAAACCTAGGCTCGTACCGATTCAAATGATCTATAAACCTCTCCGGCCCTACAAGCAAATTCTGCACGAGCCTACGCGCCTCGAGCGCCTGGAGGGGGCGGTACTCCTCGCATTTCTCGTGCGCGAAGTACTCGTTGAGCATCTTGCGGTGCTTGTGGAAGCGCTTCGAGTACGGGAAGAAGGCCATGTCGTCTTCCCAGCCCATTCTGAAGGGGTTGGGGTGTCGTTAGCAAGGTCTCTTGAATACAATACAAGCAAGAAACAGGAGGGAAGGGGGTGGAGGGTGGAAGAGGGTGGGAGGGCAGCGTACAGCATGAACACGTCCGACGGAGCTCTGTCGCTGTATATCGCACTTCGCTTGTCGAGGAGGTCAGTCGCGGCTTGTAAGCTATTGAGGATGATCATGGTGCGCCCTGGAATGCGGAGGTGGGACACCTTTCCTATGGATTACATTACAAGCTCGTGAAAGTCAATTACAACCTGAAGAGCTACGAGACTCACCATACTTCTTCGACAACTCGTAGAAAAACACATCGTTGTGGTCTGTGGGCATTATCCGGAGATGCCCAATGATCGGATCCGCTGGTGGTCCGGGCGGTAGGGGCGGGTGTTTCGGAGAGCGCTTTACGAAGAGCCAGAGGACGAGCGCGCCGCCCAGGAGGAGGGAGACGGCGGGGAGGTTGTCCATGGCAATGGTGGAAGGAGTGATGAGGGAACGAGCAGCGAGGTCGACTTCTCATCGATGCGTCATTCGCGAATACGACGGCGCCGTACAATTGGCGTTAGCCGAAAGAAAAAGACCCTCAACTGACAGAAGACAGCTTGCAAGGTTCAGCCGAGGGCTATTTTTGAATGTCGAGAAAGTGATACAGACGTGATGGCCACCATGGAATAATCGGATAAGTTCTCCAAAGAGCCAAGGTATTTCAACTGATAGAGCATAGGGGCAAGCTTCGAGAAACGAGGAGAAAGAGATGAATTTGCAGAGAGCTCGTCGTTGACGTTGATGATGACGAGTTTTTTTGTAAAGATTTTGATCAACAAACCCGGCCCGAGCTCTTTTTTTTTTTTTTTTTTGTCGGTCAACATCAACGCTCCTTCGACGGTCCCCACTCGCGTTCATCCGTCCTTCCTGAGGAGTATTCTTCGTCTTACAGCCCCCGTTCTCCTGGCAGTATCGTCGTGCACGTACATAGCTTTTGTTTTCAGCTTGCCTAGATATGCCGACCTCTTCGACTGCATTTGCTCACCTCAGGCCCCACACATCCAGCCCTCGTCGAACTCGAACTAAAGCGATGGGAGGTCTTTAAAAGACGGGAACTTGGAAGTAGGGATAAAAAGAGATACCACGCCACACAGGAACTCAGAGGTACGTCTTTGATAGAATACATAACCAAGTTTTGTCTAAGTTTTTCTTAGTCCCAGTTTGGGATGTTGATTCCGTTCACTCTGTCATCCTGATCGCGCCAACGTCTCAAGTCTTTAAAGTTCTTCCACACACCCGACCTTTGACGCGAGCCCAGCCATAAGATCGCGTCCCGAGGACTCCGATGTACCGAGACCCACAAGGCACGTTTCTCGTCTACCTTTTCAACTCTTTATGCATCCTAAACCTAAGTCATTCCCTCAGCACGAGTTGCACCTCGTCCTTCGTATCATGCCTCACTGCGCACCGGCCTACAAGTTCACGATAAGACGCAGCTACCCAAAGCCCAGCCCATACGTTCGCAACGCGCCACATCACATCGACTCTCAACCCATTAGACGCGTTTTCCATTGACTGGATAAGTTGAAAGTCGTATGATAGGGAAATCACTCATAGGTGCGTGATTCATTGTTTTCTTGTTATTAGAGGCGTCGACAATACATGTATGCGCAGCCCATGCTCCGGTCCATCCGCCCATAACTTGACCCACGTACCCGATAATTGAGTTAGAAGCGCATACATCGAGGCATGCGCTTAAGAACCACGAAAGCTCGTCCATCGCAGCCCGAGAGGAGACAGCGGAGATAGTAGTCACTCGCGCGACAGAGCTCTCCTCTCAGCTCCCGGGAACTGGAATGATACCAGCAGAGACTCCATCACTGCCATCGCCCGTCGACGTTGTCTGCCTCTGACCGTGACTCTGCGGCGTAGCACGCTCTTTCTGTGTAAACGCCGGCCCCATGCGCTTACCGAGCCCCAGCACGTTGTCGACTACTCTCTTCCAGGCTAACGCGGACGGCGGGTGCGATGTATTGCTGGTGCCTTCGCTGCCATCACCAGTCGGATTCGGATTGGGGTATTTCGTGAGAGTGGCATCTGGGACGCGTGTTCCTGTTGTCGGTGTCGATGAAAGCTTCTTCTGCGTGTGAGTGACGGTAGTGCCTTCGCTGCCATCGCCATTCATATTGACATCGACATCACCCAGCAACTGCACGCTTTGAGCGCAGGGGTCCGTCACGAGGAGCGAGGATGGGCCTTCGCTTCCATCAGCACCGAGATCGAAGTCCGTATCTTCCGAATTCCGCATCTCCTGCACGAACCCCTCAACAACTCCCAGCTCCGAGTCGTTGAACACCGTCAGCGTGATGGGCAACCCGAGAGGCTGGGTATAAACATTATGACTGGCCGACGGACGACACTGGATAGAAGCAAGGTACTCCCCATTGATATACGTCGTAATCGCAGGGCTGTTGCTTCCTTCAACCGACTTATCAATCCTAGCGACGAAGTTCCTATCGTGCTTACTCCTTTCCGGGTTCCAATTTACGCTTTTCACTTCCCTATCAGTATGCGAGTAGGTTATGAAACACTCCGAGGAAAACGTGGACAGCCAGTACAGCTCCCCGCTGAAGTAGATGGTGAGAGAGAGGCGCTTTTTGTCGGTGTATGTTTTCATGGGGGTGGTGAACACGTAGCTGGTACCGTCGGATATGGTTTGGAAGTGTTTTCCGCTCATGAATTTGTATTGTTTCATTTGTTTTACATGGAGCTCTGGACCAGCAGACGCAGTGAGTTAGGCCTTTAGGGTTGATACGATCGGATTTAACTCTCCCTGGCTTACCTTTCAGAGCGTTTTCAACAGCGATATTCGTCGAGTAGATTTACGTTGAAAGGCGAGAATGGCAATGCAGTCAACGATGAATTAGTCAGGCCGCAAACCACCACTGCTGCGGCCGGATTATTTTGCGGGGGATGCAAAAGACGAGGCAGGTTGTTTGGATTTTGCCAAGTCACGTGTTCCCACCCGCAAAATCGTGGTAGGCAAAATTCAAACAACCTCCTTTGGATTTTGCACCCCCGTCAAAATAGTCGGGCCGCCGCAGTGCACCTCAATTGGCGGCCCATCATTCGGCTTGATCTGGGAACCAAAACGAAATGCACCGAGAAACGTCCACCTCTTGTACAAATTGAATGAAATCGGACAGTAAATCAGACCTCTCCAATCAATTAATTTGCGCCCTTGGAATTGAGGGTAATACTACTACTAGTGGCCCCATCACTGCCATCGCCCATCACCTGCTGTTGACGCTGCTGTGAAGCCCGTTCTTTCGACGTAAACGCCGACCCCATGCGCTTACTCAGTCCCAGAACATTGTTGACCACCTTTTTCCAGCCGAGTGTGGGGGGTGTCGGGTTCGTAGCACGGGCATCCGTTGGGTGGACTTCAGTAGTAACGGCTGAAGACACCCCATCGTCCAAGCTTATGTCGATGATGCCTTCACTGCCATCGTTGTTTGGATTGAAAAATTCGGTGAAATCCGTGTCTGTTGAAGGGGTTCTCGTTTTTGGTGTCGACAACGACGACCCGTCCTGCGTGCCAGTTGCACCTTCGCTGCCATCGCCCATTACATTTAAGCAATCCATCAAATTGGTTTCTTGGATGCGGAAGTTTGGTCCTAAAATCGAAGTTATCTCGCCGCCTGTGGTGGTTGCTCCATCACTCCCATCGGCATCGCGATCGAAATACGCCTCTAGAGAACCCCGAGCTTCCCGCACGAACTCGTCGACACTTCCTAGTTCTGCGTTGTCGAAGACAGTCAGAGTGACAGGTAAGCCGAAAGGCTGGATGAAAGCGTTACAACACGTCGATGGACGACCCTCTGTGGTAGCGAGAAATTCCCCATTGATATAGGTGGTAAAGACGGTTTTATTTCCTTCAGAGGGCTTGTCTACTCTGACAACGAAGTTCATGTCCAGATTGCGACCTTGGGGTTTCCACTTTACGGTTTTGAGTTCCCTAGTGGTGTCCGAATACGTCATGTAACTGTCCGGGGGATGCGTAGACATCCAGTACAACTCTCCGCTGCAGAAGAGATGGATTGAGATGCCCTTTTTGCAGTCATTGTATGCCTTCATGGACGTGGCTATCACAAAGCTGCTGCCGTCGGCGATGGGCTGGAAACAATTTCCAGCCGTGAACTTGTACTGCTTCATTGTTCTAAATGCGCTGTGAACAGAAGTCGGTATTTGCAAGATCAGAGCTTACCTTCCTATTGATCAAAATCGATATTTTCCAACAGTAGTTTTCGTCGAAATTCGAGAACAGTGATAGGCAATGGATACGGCTCTGGACAAGGAGCGCCGCCTCGCTCGAGCTGTGCAAGCCCGCCACTGATCCGAGATTTGATTCCATCAGAGGCTGTGCTGCGAGTGAACTCAGAGCACTGCCCGATGCTGATCGCCTTCCTGAAGTATTTTTTATGACCAGTCTATTCTTACCACCTCAGGCACGACCGCTGTCCCTACCCTAAAGAATTTGTTGTCCTAATTTTCGTCCCAGAATTAACAACATCAGAATACCGAAACAGATCACTTCCACCCGCTCCTACGCTCCGTACCTAGACCCTTGTGTCCGTGAAACTCCTCCCTTGGACTTGAGGGTGGTGCCATCACTGCCATCTTCAGTCACTTGCCTCTGACGCTGTCCTTGCTGTGTGCCGCGCTCCTTCAGTGTGAATGCCGATCCCATACGTTTACTGAGGTCCCGGACGTTGTTAACCATCTTTTTCCAGGCAAGCGTAGAGGATGGGTTTGTAACCTCAGCGTCTTGTGGGGGAACCTCTGAACCGTCTTGCGCTTCGGGTACTTTGATGACAGTCTCGCCGCCATCGTCGTTCGGGTTAGGAAACGTCGCTGAGATCGACTCAGAGAGTGTCACTGGTGCGCCGTCGCTGCCGTCGCCATTCAGATCGATACCATTCGCTAACCCAACGTCTTGTGAGCAGATTTCTGTCTGTGGTGTTGAATTGGGACGACCATCTGTTGTTACATTTACTCCTTCGCTACCGTCAGCGTTGAGCTCGTCGTATGTTTGTCTGGTGTTCCGCATTTTCTTCACAAACGCGTCGACTCTTCCAAATTCCGCGGCGTCAAAAACAGTCAAGGTAACTGGCAAGCCGTACGGCTGAATAAAAATGCTATTACTGCTCGCTGGCCGGTTACTTCTGGTCGTGGCAAGGAATTCCCCGTTGATATAGGTTTTGAAGACGGGATTGGAAACATTGGTAAAGTTGTCAACTCTGACGACAAGATTCAGGTCCTGATCAATCCTTTTGGACTTCCAGGTTACGTTCTTTATTTTTCTGGTAGTCGCAGAATAGGTCGAGAAGTACTCCGGGGGAATCGAGAACAGCCAGTATAGATCGCCGTGACAGAAGAGATGGATAGAGAAACCGTTTTTGCATTCTCTGTACGCATCCATGCTCGTAGTGATCACGAAAATGGTGCCATCTGAAATGGGTCTGAAATTCTTGTCAGCGATGAATTTGTACTCCTTCATTGTTCTAGATGTCGCTCAGTAACTGAGTAACGGTGTAAGTGGTTAGAGGTCAGCGCTTACCTGTAATGTCCTCTTGTTCAGAGATTTCTGACGAGGAGCAACTTGCCAGTAAGAGGGTAAAATTTTGAAAGTGATGGGCAATCGACAAGCGTTTAGACTACACGACAACATGCGTGCTGCGGGACCCAGGCGCTCCGCACGCTTCCCTTTTAAATCGCTCTAACCCGATTAGATTACATAATAGATGTCGATCGATCAGAGGCTGTGTCATTGCGTTTTTTAAAAATTTCTTCGTCTTCTATCAGCCTTTATCGGAGCGTAAGGCCTACACATCTTGGACTCGACACTCTTGCTGCTTGTCCCTCATCAGTCGGATGTTCCTATCCAATCTCAACGGTTTACTGATGACCTTATTTTTTGGGCCAAATATATTGATGATTGGTTTTCTTTCCTGTGATGATCACTTCTACCGAGGCTCCAAGTATCGGCCTATGTAAATCTGTCTGGCTCCTTATTCCTCGCCGCAATTGGCGGAACAAGCAACAGATTTACTAGCCCGTCATATTGATATTAATACTCCACGAGCATCCTTGTTTTCTTCTCTCGTAGTTCGAGCCCTCCCGGAGTCAAAGAATTCCTCACGAAACTAAATTGACACGTTCGCCTCCATACTTATTTATTTTCGAATGGACTGTGAGTAAGCGGTTCAAATCTCAGAACTTTCCCTGTCATAACGCGGATTCCTAGCGGAGATAGCCTCTCGTTGTTCTGCTACCATCATCCGAGGTATCGTATAATTTTACTGGTCTCAATATGAATTGTCTCGGAACACTCAAGAAGAGAGAAATAACATACACACTGTCACTCCCTACTACCCTTCGCATCATGACTCTCCCGTCTGGCTGTACCATCACTGCCATCTTCCATCCCTGCCTCTGCTCTGACTCGGAGCCTGCTGTGTACCGCGCTCTTTCAAGGTGAACGACGACCTCATGCGTTTACCCACTCCGAGGAAGTTGTTGACTGCCTTTTTCCAGGCTTGCCTGGAGGTCGGGTTCGCATCGTCGTTGTTGCTTTGGTGGCCATCTGACCCGTCAAGCGCGCCGGGTTTGTTGCGGACTCCTTCACTGCCATCGTCGTTCGGGTTGAGAATCGAGGGTGAGGGCAAGCTATCCGAATCGAGTATGGCGGCGGCGTCGCTGCCGTCGCCGTTCAGATAGAAATTCATAGTCAACCCGCCGTCTTGTGAGCTGAGTTCAGTTCTCGACGTTAAAGATGGACCGCCTTTTGTGGAAATTACCCCTGGACCTTCACTGCCATCAACATCATAAGTTCGGCTAGAGTTCCGCATTTCCTGCACGAACGCGTCGACCTTTCCGAGTTCTGTGTTGTTGAAAATCGTCAGTGTGACTGGTAACCCGAAAGGCTGAATGAGAAAACTATTATTGCTCGACGGTCGATCGTCTTTATTGCCTTTGGTGGTAGCGAGGTGTTCCCCGTTGATATAGGTATTGAAGACGACATCGCTGGAGTTTTCAACTTCTTCCCGAACCGGGATCTCGATGTTGTCTATTCTGACGACGAAGTTTTTGTCCTGGTGGCTATTTGTGGGCTTCCATGGCCTTTCGTTTTTAATATCTGCGGTAGTGGCCGAATAGGTGGAGAAGTGATCTGGGGGCATGGAGAACAGCCAAAAGAGCTCTCCATGGCAGAAAAGGTGGATTGAGAAACCTTTCGTGCATTTGAGGTATTCGTTCATGCTGGTAGTGAATACGAAGCTGGTGCCCGCGGAAATGGGTTTGAAGGATCGCTCGGCGAGGAGTCTGTATTGCATCATTGTTCTATCGTAGACGGAGCTCGGTCACGGTGTAAGTTGGTATTGGCGGTCGGGGCTTACCTTCAGTGTCCTTTTTTTCATGGATTACTGGCGAAGAGGTATTCTTGCCAGTCAGAACATAGAGTCGAGGTTTGAGACTGATGAAAGATCGACAAGGATTGTGACTGCATAGCTTCTCCTTAGCTGCGCGAGCATGAGAGCCGCAAGCTTCCGCTTTGAACTGATGAACTCGATAAGATTAGATTGATGGACCCATCAGAGGCTGTGCACCTATATTGGTGCCCCTAGGCCTGCTGAAACATGAACATGACTTGCCTCCTGCGAACACCTTCGACGCGATAGCTCCCTGTTCGACGCGTTCTACGATATTCCCCAGCCTTGGGATTCATGTGTAGGCTTTATAGGCACAAGACATCTGTTTACCAGAAAGTGCTTCCACACCAAGCGGTTTGCTCGATGACCCTCCGGATTCCACCCTCCGAGTCGTACCAAAAATCTTAGGTCGCCGTCCTCCGGTTTCGGCGCATGCCATCACTGTTGCCTTGCTGGGAAATTTGTAGTTGTCACGGCAGGCCAAAGTAGGCGAGGCTGGGAGGTGGTTGCGAAGAAGGCAGGCGCGAGAAGTGAAACAGCCTCGGGTGCGTCTCTTGTCTTTTCGTCGTTTTATGCCGCGTATATGGCATTGTCCGAACGCCATTCCTCAGGAAACCGCAACATTTCATGTTTCCAACTAGGTGATCAATCTGCACAGAAGCGGTTTCTGATCACCCAACAGCCATTATAAATGTAGTTCGGATCCCTTCAGGTTATTTATGGCATGCTAACATGACTGGACATAATACATTGCCGAGGATAGCGAGGAGGTTATGAGTCCTGTTTATTTGTATGACTCATTTTCTCAGAATTATTATCATCGAGGACCACGTACCAGCATGCGAGCATTCTATTTTAGTTTTGCTGTGCTTCTTGCCTTTTTATTTGATCTCATCGACGTCCAATCAACCTGATTGAGACAGTTATGCCTCAGGCCTCTCCGCTCCAGGCACGTTTTATTGTCTTTTGGCTCCGTGTTTTTCATGGAATGGCTTCCTTCATTTCCTGTGAGAAACGCTGCACTTTTTTTCTCACAATGCGCACCGTTTGATCCCGCTCGCGCCAAAGCCTGGTTTCGTCTAATTCGTTGTAGTTCACCTCCCACTTGACAAATGTGAAAGGAATGGATGTAAGTTAAATATCTGAGCCATTGATAAATCGTAGCTCTCTGAAATTTGGTCAACCCGAACTTTGACCCAAGCTGCTACCTGATCACAGTAGGGTACACACGAGTCCCCTCCAGGGTTTACACAAAAAAGGACATGAATCGTAGATGACCAAGTATCCGTTGTAAGACATATTTTACGGATTAAAATTCAAGTTTGAAGCTCGGAGCACGAAATTGCTTCACAGACTTCGTCGACGGGAGCCCCTCCGAAAGTCGGTCCTGGATTTCCTACTGCAATAATATGCAAGCTTCGAGTTTTTTAGTTGATGCTCCATGGTTCTTTCAATGTATTTTAACCAATGATTTCAGGCTTTGGCACGCGCAAAATCAATTGGGGCGCGTCGCGAGAATAAAAGTGTGGGCGGACAGTCATACCCGGTGAGAAACGCCTCAAGCGAGATTTGGGTGAAATCGAGTAGAGTCGAGCTAGTTCTCATGTCATCAGTGACGTTGTTAGAATTTCGACCGCGCCCGAGTACCTTCTGACACTCGTGTCTTGGCATCTCTGGGCATCACCGTTTTTTATTGGAATTTGGCGTAGGAATGTGCTGCCAATTCAGTGTTGGCTTTAAGAATTCCCCAGTTTGCCAACTTCAACTCACTCCTTTGCCAAGTAGCACCGCCTTGACTTCTGCGAACTCGTTTTACCTCGACTCCTCCCACCGTGACTACATCCTACTACTATCTTCTCACCTCCTGTGACTTTCACAAGCGCTATGCACTGTAAGCGACCAACCCCTTATCCGTAAGCCCTCTATCCTTTTAGGTAACACCAAGCAAGCACAACAGTGGTTATTGGCCTGATTTTTCTCACTCAAATGATTGCCAGCTTACTGTATTGCGAAGCGGGAAGGTGAGGTGGGCATTTAAGAAATTTGAGGGACGGGATTGTCACATGCAGTAGGTCGGCCATTTTGCCTCCTGCTAATGTGTTTCTAATAGTAGGCTATCAGCATGTAGTTATAGAGGTCGGAAAGGGTCAATTGATAATTTTGGTATCACCTATCTTAGTTTATACGAATACAATCTATTTCATGCGATTTATTCACATTGTATGTTCGATTGGGATAGAGGGAATTCGAGCAGCTATGGGATCTACCGCGTTCGAACACGTTCGAGGGCACCCAATGAGTGGGCTGTCAGAATAGCGTCGATTCCAGTGTAGTAGAGCGTGCACCAAATTACTCGATATCACGCAAATCTACTCTATGACTCGAGAAATTATCGAGCCAATCTCATTTTTTATCCTGAGATCAAGTGGCATCGATTGAGTCGACACCTCAATCCTGCTTGATCCCACTCGAGGCATTTCTCACTGGGAGTCATAGCCCACTGACCTTCGAACACTTTTTGATGGTTTCAAGTTGTGCAGAGAGAAAAATCCCATTCTGAGAAGCCATACTAGTGGAGCAGTGCTGTGGTTGGTCCGCAGTAAGCATGGAATTCTGATTTGTTAGATTGCTGTATCAGCGCTGGAACCTGTCGATCAACCGAAGCAACATATTTTAGTGCTAATCTTGTCCTCAATTATTATAGTCTGGGGACGGCTTTGCGGTGACCGATTCCCGTTGATGCATTGTGGATAAATCGAAATCAAAGCTGTATATAAGTCGAAGAACCATCCCATACATATTACAATCACAGATCCGAAGCAAAACCCCATAGCTCAAAGACCGTTCTTTCGCTTAAACTTCGTCTTTGTGCCATTTTATTCCTCTCAATCCCTGGGATACTATGGTTGGAATCGATGTCACCCAGCTGTACGTTAAAAATTCCACTTTTTTTCTTGTTGCGCTTAACTTTCTGGCAAGGTATGGTCCACAGCTCATTGGAGTTTATTTCAACATGATTCTCTACGGTGTAAGCCCTCCAGCTTTTTCCTTTCAGCCGTCAAAGAACCCGACTTCTCTTTATAAATGAAAATCTTAGATATTCTTGTTGCAGGTTTGTCACCGCTAAATTTCATCCGAAGCAATGACTTATGAGTGACTAAATTATTGGTGTAGTCCTTTCGCTATTATCAAACGCGCAGAAAGTTAGTCCAGACCACCCGATTGTGATCTTCAGTGACTTATATTATTCCTGAAACAGAAGCGACGTTGCGTGGTGGATAAAATATTTCGTATGTACCATATCTTTCCCTCGGCAAGTCTATCAATTTTGATTGTTAAAGATTGCGTATCTGTTTATCGTCGAGGCATTTGATACAGGCGCTAGCATGGCCATAATGTATGAACCTCTGATTTTAAAATTTGGTGACTACTCTTCTTTCTTCATGAGTGCACTGAACTCTGACATTGTTCAGGTCAACCTGCGGCTGTCGAGTACTTTCCAATAAGTCAGCGTATTAAGTTTTATCGCCGATTTCATTCCCTGACCGGACTTAACAGTGTTTGGGACTCGTATGTTTTTCCTGCTTACTTGACTGCCTCTTTTATCCCGCTCTACAGGTCCGCTCACGGTTGTGAGCATTTTCTCCTGCCAGTGGAACCTATCTAACTACTTTCTTCTCAGGTGGCGATATCTACTCCTATTCAGATATTTTTCGCCTGGAGAATCAAAGTACTGACCAAGTCAAATATCCTGAGCGCAATTGTGATCGCATTGGCGCTTACGTCGTTAGGTATGAATAAATACCCTATGCCCGAACGTCTACTACCACTACTATGGTTTTCTCTAGCTGGCGGACTGCACACAGCTACCTTGGTCTATCAAATAAGACTATTCTCCCGAAAAGTAGAGACAGATACCCCTGCCCTTGTTTGGTTTATTCCTGCTGGCGTAGCAGACATTCTGATCACAGTGGTTTTGGTGATAACTTTGGTCTGTGGACAAGCAAATCCCGCATAAGGAACACTGCTAAAAAAATTTCAGTCGAGGCACAGGACAGGGTTTGCTGGTACTGATGATGCCGTCTCAAGAATTATTAGAAGTATGTCTGTTAAAATATGCTACGAGACTATCTGCTCAAAGGTTCTCTTGACATTTCAAAGCAACGGTTCAGACTGGGATGTTGACGTATGCGTTTACCTCTTATAAATGCTTATTACTGACGTTGCTTATGACATATTCTAGTTCGATATTGGCCGTCCTAGACATCTTTGTATTTATGAGTGAGTGCCCATATATTCTGCATAAATTCATTCCTCGAAGTCTCATCGTCAAAACTTGTTGTAGAATTCAAGGTAAAACATCATTGTGTCGTTTTAGTTTCACTGAAACAGATTCCAATGGAAACATAGCAAAGCACCGTGTAGGCTCTTTCTTTTCCCATAATATTCCCTCGGCTAAATGTTCGATAACAGCAACCTCATATTCGACAATTGTTTGTCGAAGATATATGCAATCTGCTTGCTCTCTCAGCTCAATGCGCGCACAGAGTTACGGGAGTGTATGGGATATAAGTCACAAATGACCAATCCTGGGTTATCATTTGTTGCCGCTCATAGACAGGTACCAATTCATTTCAATGTATCCGTCATGTTTTGCTCAGGACAGTTTCTACAGGAAATTTCCATAGAAGGTCGTACAGTCGTGAGCATCTCTTGTACTTGGCGATTGGGTTAATATTTAGTATAACGTGCGATTCGAGGAGCAGGATTCGTTTGCCTCCTCGGCGTATGAGCTAGAGTCCCAGAAAATGGTCGGGCCTCAGGTACCATCCCGACTTGGTGTACAAGTTACCAAGGTGAGGCAGTCGTGAATATTTTTATTTCAGATTTTTCCTTACGAGCCACAGACCATTGCCGTTCGGGATGATCCTCATCTTGGAGAAGTTACCCAATAGGCAGAGAATCTAGATGGTGAATTTCGGGCCTTTATATTGGGTTAACACGATGAGTTCTCGTAGTACTTGAAATTGCGGTTGTACATATACTCGTGGTGCGCAAAAGTATCGCAACAACATGACCAAACAACCCAGCGCGAGTTGTAATTATTGCACGAGTTCTTGGTACAACAATGTCAAAGGTCTACCACGCAAATCTTGCATCATGAGTCTGTGAAGTCACTAGAAATCATTTAGTACCCAGTCAGGCCCCAAAATGTACAAAACAGTGGCTTTCCGACAAGAGTATAATCCTGTTTCCCCACCAATAAAATTCTCCTGACCTTAATTCATCGAACCGGCCTGGTACGTACTCAAAAAAATTACCAGAGCACGTTTACATATCCCTTCGTATATTATACAATAAATTTTAGCGATTCTTCATACAAGCTACCGCACAACGACATCAACAAGCATGGTGCACCTCCAAACCATGCCTGAAAGAGTACAGGCGGTCCTCAAGGCGAAAGATGGTTGTACCCTATTCTGACAGCATAATATGGTTCATTGTATGTGTGATTATATTATCCTATTAAACCGTTTCAAACAGTGCACTTGTCGGCTCGGAATTTGTGAACGACAAGACGCGACGTGATGTTTGGTCGTGTTGTTGCGATACTTTTGCCACCATGAGTACACTACCTCGCTATAAAGATTGTCCGCCCTTCTGTACACTTTATCGCGAGAATGATCTGGGGAGGGGACTTAAAAAAATATGGATAATTAGCTATACTAATATATTCCTCAGATGACATTAAAACAGAGAAGATTTGACGAGATTCTGACTTGTAGCGCGGAGGTACAAAAAAGTGACGTTTTCCAGGTACCTCGAGACAATAAGGTTCTGAGTTGAAAAAAATATATGTTGAAGAGGAGGTCACTTAAAGTCAGTACAAACTTGATTGAAGTTATTTCCTGTAACGGTTTTTCAGTTATGCGTCCTTCAAAGTGGTCATTTTGACCCTATTTTGGGTAAAGTTTCCTTTTTAAGCCCAAAATGGTGGTATTGAATGCTCTACAACTTCTGAAGCGCTCGACAAAAATTTATGAAACAAGGTGCAATGGAATATGACGACCTAGTGCTACAATATATATATTTTCCAGCCAAGCATCCTATCATCTTGATGTACTTGAAAAACGGCTCTTTTTTCTACCTCACCGCTACCTGTCAGAACCTTGGCAAATTTCTGCCAAATAGAGATGATTATAATGGTATATTGGTTTAGTATTTTATCATTATTTATCAGTAACCTCATCCCATGTCGTTCATGAGTGGCAGTTCTTTTAACGGCGGACAATCTTTTTGCCTAGTTAGTGTATATACGCAAAACGGTAAGAATGTTCAGTTGATACTTGAGTAAACCTATTCTTCCCCAAAGAATTTGAAGAGGGATGAGGAGCCTTAAAATCACAGCTGCCCGGTAGAGAGACTATCTGACAAGATAACGTTAGAAAGACGGATCTGTGCACCTTTATTTGTGCTCTGCCAGAGTGATTTTTCTTCTTTTAGTCACAAATACAACCATGACTTGCCTCTTGCCATCACTTTCGACGCGTTCTTCGAGCTTCCTGGGTGGCTTTGTATACGCAATACATCGGGTGACCACAAAGTGATTCCGTCCAAGCCGTTCCCTTTGTCTCTGGCTGCTGGATTGGAACTTTTATCGAGCGCGTTCAAGCCTCCTTCCCTCGACATTGACGCATCACCAATATGCCCCCGATATTTGCTGTTTCTGCAGTATTCGGCCCATTGGCGTGCAGGAGATTTTGCTCCTGAGTCATGGGCTGGTACGGCTCCTTTGCGGCCGTCGTCGCTTTGGGTTGATAACTGGGGAAGTCAACCCTTCAGAATTCAATATGGCCACGGCGCCATCGCTACCGTCTCCGTGCAGATCGAAACTGAATGTCAATTTGCCATCTTGTAAGCAGGGTTCTGTTCTTGACACTGAAGATGAACTGCTATTTGCAAGGGTTATCCCTTCGCTGCCATCGGCGTTGTATGTCTGTCTAGAGTCCCGCACTTCCTGCACGACCAACCAACCAACCACCCAACCACGATTCGACGTCATTGACTCTGATGAGTGATGAGGACCAATTCCGATTCAGATGGGTGAATTTGAACGGGAGATGAAGGCCGGGGTTAACGAGGAGAGTCCATAGTAAATGTGGACCCGTTAATACGTAGCTTGATTGTTCTAAATGCCGTTGAGTATCGCAAGAAGGTTGTGTGAGCCCTACGCGAGCTCAAGCAACCTGGCCCTGATTAGATTAGATAGGCACACCCATCAGGGGCTGTGCACACTTGTTGATGCGCATTTTTTTTTGATCCCAAGTACACAACGATGGCTTGCCTCTTGCCACGACCTTCGAGTCGCTTCGACGCGACAGCACGTTGTTCGACGCGTTCTCCGTGTTTCGATAGCCTCGAGCTTCTTGAATGGGCTTCATAGCCGCCCTATACCTGCTGAGCACAAAGTGCTTCCAGCCTAGCTGTTCGCTTGTTCGCTGATCCAGCCTCGACGACCTCATCAAAGACCCCTCAACTTTGTCCTTATGCCGATGTTTCGAATGCCCAACATTTTGAATGCTCTCGGTGGTTTGTATGTGTATCGACCCCGTTTGCACTCATGTCGTTGACGTAGACCCCTAGAAACCGATGTCTATCGTGAACGGGCCTTCATTCATCACCGAGTCCACTGCTGCATCGCGGTAGAGCTATGCGAAGACGCCTGCCAAGCAACCTTGATCGAAAAAAATGGTGAGCGTCTAGATCATTTGTTTACTTCGTATTGAGTGACGTCACCAAATCTTAGGCTTGACTGCTATATGAGTCTCGATTCTCGATCAACCCACTCCAACCATGTCTCTTCCTCCCACCACAAAGGATATCAGTGCCCACCCAGCCAAGGGCTCCGTCGTCGAGCCCGTCAACAAAGCCGCCAAAGACGCCGACGTCGACAGAAAGGTGCGTCATTCGTCTCGTCTCCTCAGCTCGTCTCCTCAACCTCAGACATTCTAACATTACTCTTCCTAGATCCGGCTTTATGGCGTCATCAGCGCCTTCCGCAAAGGCAAACTGCCCTCCAACGCGCAGATCGACCGCACGCTGCAGTACCTGCTCGACCACTCGCCCGTCGACGTCGACAAGCTCTCGCCAGAGGGCCGCAAGCTCGTTGAGGACACCCGCGAGATCATCAGCACCGCGCGGGTGATCGTGCAGGAGAAGAACGGCGACGAGCTGCTGCAGAACTTCGTCTGGCACACGCGGGATGTGGATGCGGACCATTTGAAGCAGACCACGGGCGAGTTGAGCGAGGAGGCGCCGGTGGATCAGGGGAAGGCGCAAGAGGATAGGGGTGAAGGTGTGCTTGTTTTTCATTTTCTCCATTCGTAGTATCGATACTGAGACATCCACAAAAGCCGTCAAACACCTCCGCACCCTGCTCACCCTCATCCTCTCCAACTCCGAAGTCCGCAAGCTCCTCTCGGACTTCTCCCTGATCGGCCGGGACCTCCTCTCCAAAACCGCCGTCAAAGCCGCCACCGCCATCGCCCCGTCCAAAGAGGGCCTCGCGAACGTCGACAAGCCGGCGCCGGAGAACGAGTTCAAAACCGAGGGCGGGCGCACTGCGGGGCCGAATGAGACGCCCGTTCTTGAGGCGCGTCTGCCTGGAACGGACACGGCGGTGAAGCAACATCCGAAGGAGGACGCGCAGCCTGTGGTGGAGGGCGCTGAAGGGACGCAGAAACCTGTAGGGGAGGTGAAGGAGGAAGCGAAGGAGCAGGTTGGGCAGGCGAAGGAGCAGGCGGGGCCGGCGGCTCAGCAGGCTAAGGAACAGGCGCAGGATCAGGCTCTGGAGGTTAAGGAGGGTGATTCGGAGGAGGTGGTTGCGAAGAAGAAGGGTATGATGAGTAAGATGAAGCAGCT
Source organism: Galerina sulciceps (assembly GCA_023014345.1). Taxonomy (NCBI): domain Eukaryota; kingdom Fungi; phylum Basidiomycota; class Agaricomycetes; order Agaricales; family Galerinaceae; genus Galerina; species Galerina sulciceps. Next base: position 377,866 of record JAEDXJ010000016.1, read on the forward strand.
CCGGGTAAGTTTCTTGTCTGTTTCGTGATTTTGAGGCGCATATATTTATGTTTCTTGGTGTTTAGGATAACGTTCGAGTATGATTGACAGAGTTCCTTGTATTTCATATGAGACTGACTATGTTTATAGGAAGGATTCGCTGATCGCGTCCCTCAGGAACACAAGGACAGCGCCAACGAGCAGCTCGAGCGCGGAAAGCGGTTCTTGTCTGAGGAATATTTCCCGGAAGAGCGTCGTGATCAGTTTATCTTCCGATTAAAAAAGGTATATTCAACTTTTAAAGCAATCTAGAAACGACTGATAACGAAATTTTACCTGTTTTAGGCCGTCCTGGAGTGCCAAAAGCACGACGACTACCAGAGCTCCATCAAATGGTTGCTCAGCTACATCGAGGACTACGCGAAACACGGGCGGAAAGCTGCTGGTCTCGGGAAGGACCGGGCGAAAGGGGCGGGCGAGGTTCGTTCTTCCCTCATCTCTTCTCCTCTCGCAGTCAGTATTTTAACACGCATATAGACCTCCAACCTCAGCCAACGCACCGCGGAGCTGCGTACGCTCCTGGAGCGTTTCGCGAATGGAAAGTCGATGGACACCGTTACGAACGCTGTGGATGCGCTTATCGATGACGCGCACAACGATGAGGCGCTGAAGCAGTGGTTCGAGGCGGTGGATCTGTATGTGCATAAGGTATGTTGCTTTCTTTCGCTTGACTTTGAACAGGCAGAGTACTGACGGGACTGTATTAGGTTCTCTTGGAACCGGGATATGTCCTTGAAGCGGATTGTAACACCCACGCGAACAAGCTGCGCGACCTGGGGAAGGAGTTTTACGATACACGATATAAGGAGGATTTCGACAATTTGTTTAATAGTGTTAGTGATTGGTTCAAGGCTATGGGCGATGATCCAGTACGTGGTTTCGTGCTCATATCTTCGTTCTATTTGCGAGTCTGAATTTCCTATCTTTCGTGATTTTAGCTCAATAAGCGGTTTGGCGAAGATTGGGCGAGGCTTACAAGGGACTTGCTTTTCAATAGCGAGGGCAGCCTCAAGTTCAAGCCCGATCTGTGGAACGACATCCGTAAGGTAATCCTCCCAACACTCATCGACGAAGTAAGTACCCCCATCCCCACCTGCCCTTCAAAAACTCACCCAACCCCTCTCCCTCTCCTCACAGGTCGGCTACGTCCCCATCCCGCGCATCGAATACACCGACGACGCACTAGACCTCGTCGTCGAGAACCTCACGCTCCAAGGGCGGAACCTCTTCCCAAACATCGTGCAGCTCGAAGCGCACAACTATGTCAAGTTCTCGCCGTACGACGCGATCTCGGACGACCATCGGCATAAGATCAGGGTGACGCTCGAGCAAATGCAGGCGGATATGAGGGATGTGGCGTTTTATTATAGAAGGAAGACGGGTGCGTTTAGGTTGAGGGATTCGGGGCTTGCGGATGTTGTGCTTGGGGGGGAGGGGATTACAGTGCGTTTACTCGTTCCTTGCTCCGTGTTCGTCTATATTCATTTACGCTGGTCGCTGACGCGTGATGATGCAGGCCACTATCGAGCTGGTGTCAACCCGCAAAGACCCCTCGTCGGTGTTCAAAGTCGCGGATGTGCATGTTAAAGTCGACACGCTCAAGTTTGCTATTCGTGATTCGAACCACGATTTCTTGTACAAGACCCTTCGGCCGCTCGCTACGGGTTTGATAAAGAAGCAGATACAGAAAGCGATTAGGGATACGCTAGTCACTGGGCTGGAGTATGTGGATGGCCAGCTTGTGGGTGTGCGCGACCGGATTCGGACGGAGGGCGAGGAGGGGGGGTTGAAGGCGGTATGTTGTTCTTTTCTTCAAGCTTCTATTCAATCCGGCTAATTTTATTTTGATACCATCCAGCTCTTCACCACGAAGAAAGAAGCCGACTCAGCCAAAGAAACCGCAAAAGACAAAACCACCACCACCACCGAAACGACGTCGCTCAAGAGAGCCGAGAGCACGAAGTCGCACCCTCAGTCGCACTCGCATTTCAAGGTGGTGTCCGACAAGCGGAACTCGCTGCTTGTGAACCAGGGTAGCCCTGCTGGGTGGGTGAATCGGACGGCAGAGAAGGAGAAGTTGGCGGAGGGCGGGGAGGGGTGGAAGAGTGATGCGTGGGTGTCTTTTTCTCGATTTTTTTTCTTGCCTTTTGTTTTGTTTTATGTGTGGATGCTGATGCTCTTTTTTATTTAGGTTCGCTGTCGTTTGAACGTGTTGACGGGTTCGTGTTCGTGTTTTCGAGTCTTGGTGGATTTGATTGATGTATGTAGTTCCTTCTTAAGCTTGTACTATTATCGAGCCCGTTTTTCCTTTATCATTCATATTTCTTGTAATTCTATTTTGATTTTTTAAGTCCCACTAAGCCTGTCCAGAAACCTCTCGCCGAAACCTGTCGTCGGTACAAGAGCCGGCGCCCCCAACCTTCCAAGCAGCATAGCGAGCAGTGGGGACTGCCTTTTGCATTGCCCATGCCAGTCTGGATGTATGACCCTCTGGCCCTCTGCATCAAGGCAGTGTTTTGTACGTAAATTCGTGACAATTCTTCATTGGGATAGAGACTCTTTCGATGCTTTGCGGCATTGTACCGAAATCAACGGAACGACAGCATGCACGCTGCCAAATAGGTCGATCCTTTCTTCATCTTCCACCATATCTCCCTGAGAAAATCCACTCAGCGCCAGCTAGTCAGACAGTGAGGATCGTACTTATCGCGAAGGCCGACACGACACGACAGGTCTATGGAGATAGAAAAACCTCCAGTCCAAGGTCCTCGCGACAAGGAGACGAAACACCGTGACGGACCAGGTTCAGGAAAGCAGCGTTCTAAGGGTTTCGACGACCTGGACCAGGCCGACTCTGAAGAGCCTGAAGCCATTGCATGGCACATGGAAAGGGGCATTGAACATGATGACTCGGAGGACGACTTCCCTTCCTTTTTGGATGAAGACCTCGTCCATCCGTCCGGTTACGATCAACCTGAGAAACCTTCAAACCCTCGCAAATCCTCGCTTTTCAAAGGAGCATCGAACTTTCAAATAACAAGTGGTTCTTTCTCGTATGTCGGTGGCAGATACAGCATCCAAGGTGTAACTGCTCGGCAGCCACAGGCAGGGGATTCTAGGACGGCAGAGTATGGAACACATGGGCCCCAGGGTAGATTGAACTTCTATTTACAACTCTGCATTATCAATTCCTTATTTTTCTTTCTGTAGAACGATCACTTCTTGCTGGACAAAGTCAAAAACCAGAAGAGTTGGATTATATGCCTAGTGAGTCGATATTTATTTTCGGTCTGAAGTATCTATGTATTGATCTTTTTACCAAGTGTTTTCGCACTTCTCGCGAATCCCTTCAAGGCGCGAAGTAGCACCAGACGCAACAGAAGGTAAAGTTCAGATCCAAGGGCGTACAATGATGGAACCCGTCAATGAAGGCCCAGATATTTCAAGCGCCGAGGGACAATTGAAACCATCCATACAAGGTGAATGATTCAACCTGCTGACCTAATGCCGTTATTTGCAGAGGGAGTGGGTGGGCCAACTTGCACCGGAACTATCAGGGCATTTCACCGCGAACCACAGCCTTCATGCGTGGATTATGTTTTGGATTAATGTTCAACTTATGCTAATCCAAATTCTCTTTTGTAGAAATGAGGGTCGATGGGATACCCGACATGGCCCACAGAGGCAAGTCGGAATGCTTCCGTGAGTTGCGAATACTATACTAGCTATCGTTTACCATTTCAATCTCCAGCTATATTAGAAACCACAGCATGCTGGATTGCGGCGGAGCATGCGCTAGACCATGCGAAAGGCAAAACTTCGTTGATTTCCGAGATTTTTGGAAGGTGGAACGTTTTAAAATCCGAATATGCGGTTCATGCTGGGTTCGACGAATCCCTCATAAATTCTGGTGTCGGTTACCTTGAACAGGTCCACATTTTTGTCTCCACAAGCGTAGATGCCGACTCTCCTCTGCTGTCTGAACTGGGAAAATTACTGTCCCCTTTCTCTTCTATCCTTTTCACAGATACCTTTTCTTATCGGCTTCCGGTATTCAAGGACGACGGAACTATTTGGGAGTTTGACGAGCTCGTGTATCACTCTGCTGCAAAATTTTCTGATGGTGGATCTAGCGCTACATTCCCTCTGACCATCATCAGTCTTGCCATGAATTCGGTGCCAGCTGATGGTCCAACTGGTTTCTCACAGGGCAGCTCTGGTGGCCGTGAGGATGAGGATAGAAAGCCGAATAGAGGTAAGAAGAGAAAGAGAGACGGAGGAGACAAAGATGAAGCCGGAGGGGGCAAAAAGGACGACGGATACCCGTCTGATGACCCCGATCCAGTACCAGAAGAGAGCGCCAATAAAGTGCCGCCAGAAATTTCCTACGAAATTAAGGCAAGCATATACCCGGACGGAGGTGAGGAAAACCCCTTCCAAACTTTCACGACGCATGGAGGCTTAACCATAAAAGTACTTCTTCACTTGTTTTGAGCACCACCTAGTAACTAAAACTGAATCTATAGACGTCGCCGCAGGTTTGGAACTTTGAGTCACGCCGGTTTTCAAAGCGTCATGTCCAATTCAAAGAGCTAGTATTTAATACTAGGGCGAACACAGACAGCCAATACAAGCAATTCCATGTACGAGTTCTTATCGATTCACGACAGGAGAATGCTCGCGTTAAGGACATACATCCGGAGAGGACCCGGTACTCCGATGGGGAAGAAAAGACCTCATCATCAAATAAAGTAGGCCGGAGTCGTGGCATCGGAGCAGAACTGACTGCGGCGCCAATTCCTTCGGGAAAAATATCAGCGAATGCAACGAGAACAAACGAGGTAACGACAGGTGTAGAGAGGAAGCATTACAATTCTGGAATCACTTCCCACCACGGCGACGGCATCGTCGATTGGCACTATCGTGTCGACGATGAAAACTTGCAATGCTCGGGAATCGACATGAAAAATATTCTCCCTAGTGCATCCTTTGAGTTTGTTGGCGACTCTAATGTACCGGCACCTCCTCCGAAGTCGATGGACATTGTTATATCGTCGTATTGGTCAATGATACTCCCGAGCGAACCAAGAGGTGCTTGGATTCTCAAATTCTTGCGCGGGTCCTCTGGCAGTACTCGGCCCGCATCTTACTCTAACCTCGTCCAGACCGTGGTTCTAAAAACAAACCCATCCAATTTGTCAGAGTCGTCTCACTATAAAGCCAAGATGAAGATTAGATATGGTGTCAGCGATCAGCCAGAGGTTAAACGACCTGCGGCTGATTCGGTCATGGTGACACCTGTGGCAATTGTTAAAGGTGTGTACCGAAATTCACCGACTTTTGACTTGAAGCTGACGATTTAAATATTTTCAGATCAGGATACTCCAATCAAATTTTCGTTCGATATTTGCTCCTGTCAATGAGTCCCAATCCAGAGTCCAGACTGAAGCTCTGTTTGTATTGCAGCCCTTGATACCTTCCTATTACTAGTAACGATAAATCCGTGTATTATATATCTGTGTGGTAGTTCGTGATTTCCCTAAATGTCTGACTATTTTTCCCCATGTTACTCGCTGACTTCTTTGGGGAATAGCATGGACTCGACCATTTGGCATCGGGCACGAGAGCGGCAGAGTCGAGGAAGTCACTCGTCGGTATTTCGAGCTGCAACGGAAATTAAGGGAATAATATCATCGTGGCTGTGGAACGAGATACACCAAGGTGACCGCCCCAACAGGCAAAAAAACCAGTTTGGGCATTGCTACTAGAAAAATCGAAGTGAGTATTCTTGGTTGAACCGATCGATGTCTACTTTGTAGCAGCGACGAGGAGTCGATTAAATTAGATACTCGGTAGCACAGCCTCAGACTGTCCATGTGACAAATTCGTCTTTCCCTTCCGTCCACCATCATGACGCGCCTGCTCGACGCGCTCCCCGAGCCTTGCCACACCGAACTGCTAGGGTGGGTTTGATTAGACCACTTCAAGGTACACCCTCATGCAGCTGAAACCACTTGATACCAATGCTTCTATGGAAAAAGATGACATGTTCAATGCAACAAGGGGACACCGCGAACGAGCAGCTAGGGCACAGAAAGCGCTTCATCTCTGAGGAATATTTCCTTGAAGGGCATCGCGATGATCCGGTAAGTGTGTGCATGCACTTGTCGTCGTTGTATCTTATTTAATGTTACTAGCTCAATAAACGCTTCGGGGTAGGACTCGGCGAGGTTTACGAGGGATTTGGTGTTCAGTAGCAAGGGAAGCGTCGAGTCAAAGCTCGATTTATGGGATAACATCCTTAAGGTATTGTTCCAATTTCAACCAGTTTTTTGCCGCAAAGAAAGAAGCCGACGCTACCTAAGAAACTGCAAAAGAAAAAACCACCATCGCGGACACCACGTCGCTCAAGAGGGCTGAGAGCACGAGGTCGCACCTGTACCCTCGGTCACATTCGCACTCACACTTCAAGGTGGTGTCGGATAAGAGGAACTCGCTGCCTGTAAACCAGGGGAGCCCTGCTGGGTGGGTGAATAGGACGGCAGAGAAGAAGAAATTGGCGGAGGGCGAGGAGGGGTGAAGCAGCGATGCGTGCGTGTCCTTTTCAATCTTTTTTTCTGCGTAGGCGCTGATGTTTTTTTTTTTACTTAGTTTTGCGGTTATATGAACGCGTCGAGGGGGATCGCGTTCTCGAATCTTGTGGGGTTTGATCGAAGTATGTAATTTTTTTTTGTACTTTTATCATTGCAGTTTTCCCCACATTCTATGCTGCCTTTCCACGTCTCCTTTTCAGTTTTCCCAGAAACCGAGACTGCTTTTGTCAAAACTTGTCATCTTGTCAACAGAAGTCCTTTGATGTGCGTGTTGTACACTCCTAGGCACTGTTTTCTACTCGCATTTAGGGTAAGCATCACCGCAACGACTGCTGCGGGTCGGTGGTCGAACAATCCACTATCGCGTCGTGACAAACACGAGCTTTGTGGTTTGACTGGACTTACTCTTTGCCTTATCTGCGGCTCCACCCTCTTGGCTCCTGCTTGACAGCTGAGACAGATCATACATAAGAACAATGATAGCCAAATCTTGGCTCTTTCATCTGTTTGGAGACGGCCGGTTTCCATGTTCTGGAGAGTTGGTGCGCTTTATTACCAGCCTTTAACCTTCTGGATGTGTCTGGGTTAAGTTTTTCAAAAACGATGCCCTTTATCTTCTCAAATACCAGGATCCGAATCGTTTTCTGCAGCGCGTTCCTCCTCTTCTTACTAGGCTTCGGGGCGACATTTTCTGGACGCGATTACAATGAACATCTTTCTAGGAAGATTGGACAACCGAATGCAGTGATACTCATCCTTCTAGCGCCATCTCGTATCACGCAAGCGCTGTTGACCCTTCAGAATATCGAAGACCGATTCAATAACAGGCTGAAATATCCTATCGTCTTGTTTACAGCTGAAGACGAATCCCGGTTTATCACAGACGAGGTCAGGGCAAAGGTCCGTTGGGCATCGAAGGGACGAGCAACATTTGGTAGGCACTTGAATTGATTCCTATTGAGCGGCGCCGAGGGTAATTTTTGTAGCTACGACGACGAAGGAATCTTGGGAGATCCCTTCGTGGATGGATGAAGAGCGGGTGAAGAGCTCCATAAGCACAATTGGGTATATTTATTTATACAGCGATAACAAGTTTTAAGGTTGTAACCCGGGTCCAGATTTTCATCAAGCTATCGAGCGATGTGTCGATTCTACTCAGGTGAGGATACCGTTGCTAGAAGAAACCATGGGTCGTTGTCTAATTTAGCAACATTGCAGGCTTTTTCTGGAAACATCGAGCGCTCACATCATTTGAGTGGCTTTGGCGGCTTGACTCTGATATACACTTCCATTGTGATTTAGTGAGTGATTGGCCGCCCAGGTGCTATCGCTAGGATTGATCGCCTCATAAAAACCAGCCTTACAACCCAGTTGAAAGATTGATCAAGAATAGGTCTTTGTACGGTGTGTCCGCAAGCTTCAATAGCGTATGGATATTTGAACTAATAAGAGGCCATACTAAAAGGGTTTGTGCAGGTTACATACGACCCAGTATGGGTCCAACCTAACCTCGCTTCCAATGTTTCTCAATTCCTATCTGAAAATCGACACATTATTCCCTCAGACGCAAATCAACGCTTTGTTTGGAAAGGCGATCATGGAGTGGCCAAAGCCATGGCAGGAACCGCGACAAACGACGATTGGACTGGCGCATGTATGTACGTAAGTACATTTCGTTTTGATTCCCAGTCCGTTAGCCTCAGGCTCAAGATATTTTTTTTTTAGAATAATTTTGAAATATCGCACCGGAGTGTGTGGGAGAGTCCGATTTATACCAAGTTCTTTGATCACCTCGACACATCCGGAGGTAAGATATGTATTACCGTTGCTTTTTTGACTGAAGACGCTCTAGGATTCTTCTATGAACGATGGGGAGACGCGCCTGTTCATTCCTACGGACTAGCAATGTCATTAAGGAAAAATCAGGCGTTTCAGTTCACTGACATCGGGTATTTGCAGTTTCTCCTTCGATGTTTTCGGCGGTTAACCGTTTCTCTCTAGTTACCAACACCAGGGATGGCCTTACGAATGTCCACAACTTGACCACTGTGCATGTGTGCCTGAAGGAAACTCTCGTAGTAGGTCGCCCTACTTTTCTGAGATATCATTGAATCAAGTTTTTCTTCTAGATTTCAACGACAATGCACAAGTGTACGTCTGCCCTGTTGATTTATTCAATTATCTGGTAGTTTTAACTGCCGAGTTTGCAGATGGTTTAATCCTCAATAGATGGAATCGATAGACGCTCGTTCCTCGACGTCAGGTCATCCTTTTTTTTTTTTTCAGAAATTAGAAGAAAGAAGCAGGGCGACAAATCTTCAGAATTTCAGGTCTGAAATAAAGGAACTACAAGAGACGTCGGACCAAGCGAATTATGTTCAAATGACTGCGATGCCTATGATTCTTTTCGTAAACAAGTACTTCAGTTCGTTCTTTATTTACAACATCCGTCGTAATGGCACATCAAGCCGCGTTTTGTACAATTTCAATACCAGTTCGTTACTAGAATGAGGAAGAACGTAGAATGACTCTGAAGAGAGCGAAAACATTGATTGTTCAAAGTTATTTCGACTTGAAAACGGGGAATTCCCCTATCCGCAACTTGGTCGCCTATTGAAATTTGGTCAACTCAACCGACTCCTCAAATAAAGGATATGAAGCGTACACCATAAGGGGACAACTTGAGAGTTGTTTGAGCTCCTGTACAATTGGGGTTTGTTGGAGGAGACGATACGAAGGTATCTCCAGCTTTAGACCAAGGGATTGGACATGCAATGACACTGATTGTCATAGGAGGCTTTCCAGAATCGAAGATGGGAGACGAAAGGGCAGGAGCAGGGGTTCCAGGATTGAACTTCAAGGTTAATGGATCGATGGCGTACTCCCAGTTGACTGTGGCATCGAATTCAAGGTCTACCGCTAGGGGCTGTAAACGATTTTGGGCCAAAACTGTTTGATTCCGCGCGACTGAAATCACAGGGCAGTTAGGTACATAAGTGATAGAAATAGAAGGAAGACTGACTGTCGAAGGCGTAATGTAATGGCCCCCGATGAACTGCTATGGAACCGTGAGGTCTGGATTCTGGGAAAAAATATCAGGAGTTGTCAGCTCTGCGTTTTTTGTTCTGAAGGTTTAGATTTTGAATTGAACAAACCAGTAGTTATAGGAGCTGGCAGGTTGAGAACAAATTTAGTCGTTCCTGCTATGGCCGCCACTGCCTGCAAACCGTTCACCGGATTGACGGGCTGGGCGGCGGCGCCGTTAATTGCAATTGTTCCACCCACGACCCAGCTAGGAATGCGGACGTAGTACGTGAAAGGCATGGCTGCGGTGATGGTCGTGGACAGTACGTCGCTGAACGGATATTGAGTATCGACCGTTACTCTGACCTGATTACCTAGTATGCATAAAACAACCTATTCGTCAGAAGGTGTTCATGATTAGAAAGGGAAACGGCTAACTAGAGGCCAAAGTCGTTTTAGTCTCGAATGGACCTAAGTATACATTGACGAGTGCGGTTTTGTTTGGCGTTGTAACAAATGCATTCGTAACGAATTTAGGCCATCCTTGAGGATGATTGACGGTGCAACAACTAAACAATGAAGGTAAGAAGGCAGAAATTAAAGGAAATGGATCACGGACGGGTAGTTTGGTTCAAGGCCAAAGACATTAGAATATGCTCTGAATGAGAAAGCAATTCAGTCCTCCGAAAGCTCCTAAAAGCCTGTCTGCCTACCCGTCATTCGGGAATGGATTCCTAGAAGAAATTTAGCCTAGTCCAGCCAAAAAGCGCAATACTCACGGATTCATATTCTTTGAAGCAATTTGGTTTTGCTGCTGTAAATATTGCCTGGACCACATGTCTGCCAGAAAATATTTCGTATCCTCCAACGTGGATACGGTAGATTCAAGGCTTACCCCCTGTCAAAGTTGCGGGTAGCGCGTTATACGCAATCCGTTCAACCTAAAAGGCGACATAATAAGTTTTTTGATACGTCGAGATATGGAGAACGTACTCGATCTGCGAATTTTGGATCCCCAATGACCTGGAATAAATACGATCCGCTTTGCACTGTAGGTAAGCAACTGCTACTCGTATATGTGAAGCGATAGACTAACGAGAACATGGTTTCCTGAAGCAAACAACTTGTGAAAGTCGTGTCTTATCCCATTGACAGGGCTTACCACAACTAAGCAGAGTTCCGTTCTGTAAAAGAACCAAAGTCAACACCAAAAACGAGACCTAGTTTACCACGTACCCTCGAACAGCCTCTAAGCCGGCTAGGTATTCGTCAGCAGCATAGATGCCGGACGGACGACCGTGGTATTGAAATAGCAAATCCCAGCCTTGACTTGCGGCATCGAGATCTTTCAAAAAAAATTCAGAATGAAATGTGTTGAAATGATTAGAGTGATGTGGACCTGATTGGTTATGCTCAGTAAATACAAAATTCAGACAAAAGTCGGCAATAGTCATAAAACAGTCTAGAGGGGCGTTTTTGTTACGATTTGTCGACAGTTATCTGACTATGAAATTGCCAAGAAATCCGGCAAAACATCAGACAAAAGTCAGATACCAGTCAAACATTGGTCAATCAATAGGGCTTATATTCTCACTGGTTTTCACCCTTTAAATAGTCATACAATTGTCAGAAATAGTCATTCGAAAGTCAGGAAGAAGTTTATTACGCTAGGTATTACAGAGGTTATATAGTAGACGAACTTCTCATCTACGGCATCCCAACCGACGTCCTCCACACCCACCCAAAACCAACCACACAAATATCACTCGAATTCACGGCGTTCAACTCTGGTCCATGGCTTTGAGAGAAGGACAGAAAAGGGAAGGAAATTCTTGCTCACCTCACCAAATTTGACCCTCCGATCTTCAGTCCTTGGAATTTGAACTCTAACAACCTTTGTTGAATGCATCGAACAACCAAAAAAGGTTACGTCACTCTCGGGCTAGCGGGGAACTCTAAGTAGCTTACCTTCGTTCAAAACCGCCTGACGGTCATCTGGCCGAGGCGTGTGGCACAGCGACTAGAGGAACCCCGAAGTGAGAGGGTCCGCATGAAGATGAACCATCGGCTTTTCCATCGAGAGAGGGACGCAGGAAGCGTATGGTTCGGAGTTGGTGGTAGAAGACAAGGTGCAAATTCACGCCAAGTCGGGAATTTCAACATGTAGCCACGTGATAGAGCCGCACCAGTCGAAAATATCTCCAAGTTCAACTTCAAATTTGATGTTAGCTGGTTGATTGAAAGGTCAGGCCGTTTGACTTTAGTACAACGAATGTACGACTGATGTACGACTAGTGTACGACTACGACCTGAGAGTTTTCGCTTGCCAAGAAAAAGTATTCGGATCCCTGACAACGTCTGAGTAATATCTGAATCTTGACTGACTTTGACCGACTAATACATGACTTTATCTGAATTTGCTTTTTACTGAGGGTTATGAGTGAAGCGGTAAGTCGATGGTAGAGCTTTAAGCCCCTCTGCCATGTTGACTCCATGCCACTGAATAGAAATAAACAATTTGTCCGCGTTGGAGTCACGAAAGCCTACCGTCAAAGGAAGGTTGAATGGATTCTATTCGACGACCGAGCATTGTCATCAAGCTGCGAGAGATATTGGTAGAAAATGGAAATACCGGCGTGTGTTCAACTGCAACACGTATTGGTAAGATTAAATCTTGCCAGGGAGTCCGAAGACTGACCTGCAGTTGTAGGGAAATACTTTCAAAGACGCATTAATTCCTTAATCAATAAATAAGTATGGAGAAATTCGACGTTTTACCTTTGGACTGAAGACTTTCTCCCATGGAACACCTGTATATTTCAATTGTTTCATAGTGTCGATCAACAGTGCCTCGTTTCCATTAGGATAAAAATCATACAACCTGCGAAGATGTTGAGGAATATCCAGAACCAATTTTACTTCAAACTTACCACTGCAAGGCCATTACAAAATCCTCCCATCGTGTCTGTGTCCACGCTTCGACGCCTTTGCCGGCGTGCAGCATCGAGTTAGCGAGAGCGACGAATTTATGAAGAGCAGTGACCACTTGGTTAGTGAGGGATGGATCGTGTTCCACCATTTGAATCGCGCCGAACATGAATGGGTACCTCCATGTCCGTAAGTTAAGAGAGGGGATAAAGGGGATGAGATAACAAACCTTCCCCACAAATAGCGAGGCTTCGTGGTGTTAACTTCCGGTCCCAGCCAGCCGGTAGAATCCTGGTGGGTAAGAAAGAAAGGCTGACGTCTTCGCGTTGATAGCGGAGTTGTTGACCAGAACACCGTTCGGCACCATCGCATTCTACATGGTGTCGCAACCATCGTTAATAACGGGTAACGTCGAAAGTCGGAGTTTACCCACAAACCAGTAGCTACCAGCTATTTCAGTCTTCAGTACGCGAAATCGTATATTGAGAATCATCGAATTTACCTTCTTCGAGATTTGAATAATACGAATTGCCTCCTATCCAGTCGGTTTGGGCGACACTTGGTTTGTCGTTCGCAGTAAGCTCAAGTTGAATATCAAATGGACAGACTTACTAGTTGTAAAATTCGTGCTCGTGACCTGCGAGGCCATTTGTCTGTACTTTTAGCTGCGTGGAGAGGTTATCCCGGATGTACTAAATAAATGACTTGGAGAACGAACCTGGTCCATAAGCCACCCAGACGGCATGACCGTCCCGAGGGGCAGATTGACAAATTTCATTGGTGCGACTAGAATGTGAAAATTCAAGTCGGTATACTATTAGGATATTATGAACACGTACGCCCCATCTGAGCCCATACCGTACCGAGAGTCGGCAGTAAAATCGAAAGCAGTTTCATTGTCGTTGTCCTTGCCATCCGATGGTTGTTGATGAGGGGTATTTATACTCATAGCGCTCCCGGACCGGACTACGAGTCCCCCATGCGTTATTTTAGGAAGAAATAGGCAGATGATGCAGGAGCTATCCGCAAAGGAAAAGGCTTTTGCGTATGCTTCGACAAACATCTGATGGTCCCCATTTTCAAGTTAACAAAAAAGAAGGTCTTCGGTGAAATGTTTTGGTGGTATTTACCTCAGTCAAAAGGGGAGTACGCTGATGTCCCAGAACCTGATATACAGAAAAAGAAGCAGAGAGAACACCGTGACGTATGCTTTGGCGAACACCTGATGCGCCATCCATTTGATCTTATAGGAGAGTGAAAAAGAAGGCTTTCGAATGTTTCAGTATATTTACTGCCGAAGAATCAAGGATGGACCTTACTGAGGAGGGCTCTGCACTTGGGTAAAAGGTTTAGGAGGACGACTCCACAGATGAATTATTCAATCGACTTCAGACATGTCGCGCGAAGCATATTTTATGCCTCAAATTCGCCGAGCGAGGACGGCAGGTGAGGAACATGTGGCGACACAAGTAAAACAAAGGATCGACTTAATTCGAGCGAATTAGAAGAGAACATCGCCTTGGGGGTCGGTCCTTTATGCGACCGAGTTGGGCGATGATGTTGGAAGATCGAACTTCTCTGTTTTTGACGGTGCGCAAGCTGGGATCTGAGCGGTCCGAGGACTAGAATTTTGGATTACTATATACGAGCACTTGCTCGACAAAATTCCTTGTCATTTCTCAGACCAGCTACGATTGATGTCGGCGGGCTCGAAAGGACTGAAATTTTAAGTCGTCGTGTAAGTTGATTTCATTGTCATCGATCTGGGAAACAAGTGTCAGACAAATTCGGAGCAGAAAGCGTACGAGAAAGCAAGGAAAAGGCACCCTTCCCATTGTATATCTCTGGGTATTCGAAAACCCGACTGGGATCTCAACTGTCGCATCATCGCCTCCCTGGCTATGGATTGACGAATGAAGTCCCCTTTCGAGCGATTATGGTTGAGTTTGAGAGCAACTTTTCGGGAAGTGCCTAGGCAGACATACACGTGGTTTCTGTCGATGAACTTTCCGCCAAGCCCGACAGTGGATCCAAGAGTTGAGGTTTTGAACTCACGGAAAGACATAGCAGTCACGACGGGGGAGCTTGACAAGCAGAAATTTTGAGCAGAAACCTAAATATCAGTGTTTCACGAGGAGCCGGTGCTCCCTGAATCTTTTCAAACTTGAGAGGGTGTTGAATGCGTGTGTTGAATGCGTCTGATGCAGGAAAAAAGATGGAGCAATTATGACTGCAGTCAACGAGTGAGGAGAACACCTCCAGCAGGAGGCTTGTTGTCATGAACATCCGGCTCAGGCAGTGTTGTGATGTCTGTGATGATGTGACGGCGTACATCACTCAACCTGATTTGGCACACCGCTGATCCGTTCGAACTTTGCACTACTAGATAATGTTTCCTTGATGCACCGAAGTTCAACGTTCAGGCACCGAGCGGTAAAACGTAAAACAGGTGTCAGAACGGAATAAATCATGAACTTCATTTAAAATGCACGTAGTTATACATGCCAGTGAGGTATGAATGTAGTCCATTTAACAACGTTGTGAGCACCATCAGGAAGATCTCTAAGCGAGAGGAATGCTTCTACCAGAAGTCCAATTCTAGCCAGCATATACGGCGGTATAAACAAATAAAACGCAATATTAAAAAAGATTGTGCGCAATCTGGGAGCCTCGGGCATCCTATATGCGAAGTGTGGTAATAGGGACCATATCCCCGACAGTGGTGCGCCTGAGACGATGATGGATAACACACGCCAGGTAGTAGCCTCGCCTTCGGTTGGGAAGAAAAATAACCATCCGGCGCAGTGGACGGTCCCAAATAAGACACCAATCATGGATATGGAAGCTACGATTGTGACATTCAACCAATCATAGGTTCCTATAACTGGGATTGGAAGAGCATAGAATGTTGGCACTCGCTCCAGTCCATCGACCTTGGGGTCTGAACGTATTTGAGACATATGTTCCATCCTCGTGAGGACCTTCGTGATGGGGAGCAATGGCCAGTAATCAATAATTTTCGTAAAAGCTTCCCACTCGGGTGTTGAGCCGTCGAATTCTGGAGATAATTGCGAGCACTTAGAGCTATGGCTTAATTTTCAGTGGACAAAAGTAGAATGCTCACCCTCGATCTCATTTTCCATTGTCAAACTATCCCTTGTCTGGTTTGTTGAATTCTCCAAAAGGTAAACCGGCACCGTTGACTGGACGTCAAGCGGCTTATTCCACCAGAAAAAATACATGATGCTGTTCAGGACAGAAAGCGCAAGGGTTATGAGCTCAATTTGAGTCAAGACAAGGCCGCTTGCCAACCGCGCAATACATTGTGCGATAAACCAGGAGGTCTGCACGATAACGAGGGCCTTAGCCAGCCCATCTCCTTTGCTACGATCCTGAATCTCCGCTTCGGTTATACTGGGCATGTTTATCCGTCCCTTTTCTAGCAAGGTACCGAATTTTTCAGCAGATAGGATACCCAGCGATGTATCTCCTTCGTATAATCTAAATCCGCCCATTTGGATAAAATAACCGTGGGTTTTAGTCCAGCCATGATCTGGCAGAGGTAAGATTAAGTAACATAAAAAAAAGACAACTTACCTCGATATTTCTTCTCCATCCTACGCGCTCCCAGCCACTGCCTGATCGCCCACATTATTATAAGCTCCGGGGACAATATCGACCACAGCATAAGTTCAAATCGTCGCAGGCCAATCATCACCTTTCCTTCCCCAGGTGCTGGCATATTTGGATGGACAGAGACCCATGAACAGGCGAAACACGTAACCAGACAGCTCCAGACAATGTCCCAGAGAGATCGAGTGTCCCTGCATGGGGGTATGGGAACCGGGGAAGCACTGGGGGTCATCTCGTGGGTCGGAAAATAAAGGGGTATAGCATGGGTGTTGCTCTGGTAGACAGAGAGAATAGCAAGCAGGAGCAACATCAGCAACGAAGGCTTGGGTCAAGAAGATGGATGTTGAGCCCAAAACCTTGCTTGAATTTATGCGTGAATCAAGCGACCCATTGACACTGTGGCAGTTGGCGTTGCGACGGTACGTTATTCGGAGGCGGAAGCGGCGTTGATGTTCGACATCGAGCAATACTAATGACGTTGATCACGTCCTGCGCTTTGTGAAGGCTTTGTCTGACCTTGTAAATAATTTTATGTAATTATTGTTTCTTGTCGAGACGATTGCCTTGTTTTCTCCCGATCGCGACTTCCCTACCTCTTGACAGGTTCTTCATACCTGTCGTACTTTATACAGTGAACCCTTGTTGTCGTTTCCCTCGGGTCATGCACTGGCATGAATCAATTATGAAACATAGTCAAGAACATGAACTTATCGTAATATGTATGTTTCACTGCATTCATATTCACAGGAAACGTCCGATGTATAGGCAGCAGGAACGACAGTTGATTCCAGGAAAAACAAGTGGACGGCCGCCATGATGGCAAGGGATTTGGAGGGAGAGCAACGCAACACTGCTTGGGGTGTTGAAACCAATACCGGCCCGGGACCCTGATCCTTGTGCTCCAGGTCCGTTTATGACCTGCGATTACCCACCACTTAGCGGCAACGAATGGAATGGACCGACGTGCACCCCGGTGCAATGATTCCAACAGGAGGAGATATCGATGTCAAGCCCGATGCAATATTAATATCCACAAACCCCTCTGACTCTAAAAGTCGCTTTACTATTGACACTTTGGCTACAGATCTTCTCTGGCACATTTTTTCGATAAACGCTAACATGGAAGACGAGCAAGTTGTCATGAGCACTGTTTACGCAGAACGAAAGCTCGTGCCCGCAATGGATACCCTTCGGCGTAGTTCCCAGGTCTGTTCAACCTGGCGAAATCTCATCGTGGATTCTCCGTCGTTATGGGGTCGTGTCATCGATTTCGATTATCTTTATGGTGAAAACTGGAGGAGGGAGGTTTTTCACCGGACTGGAAGATCTGACATCTTCATGCGTTATAATAGGGACTGCATGTTTGCACATTCCACTGTCATTTTCATCCTGGGAGAAGTTTGGGAGAGGACCCGTTCCTTGGATCTAGATTTTCGTCAGCATGATACTCCCACAATTTCCCTATCCGATAATCAAGGCCTACATAATATACTGAAACGCCCAACAAACATCCTAGAATCGTTTCGGGTTTTCCTACAGACCAGAGAACCACACCCCGACGCCCAGCATTCGAACTCCATTTTATCTCCTCCTGATTTTGTCATTTTCAACAACCACGCGCCATCCTTAACAGAATTTTTTGCTCCTAATCTTCAGCTCAACTTAAATTCCTCATGGACGTTGCACATCCGTCACCTCTCGCTGAACATGCCAACTCCCATTGACGAATTACTCGAGGCGTTAACGCACATGCCCCACCTTAGCACGCTCGATGACAGAGAATCCTACCAGGTCATTGTCCATGGAAACTCCAAGCAGACCAACAAAGTTGCGCTTCCCCAACTGAAGCAAATATCTCTTACTGCCAAGTCGGATATCTCTCCCTACGTGGCCTTCCTCTCTCAAATCGAGCCACACGACGGTCGTTTCCTATCCTTCTCATATTTCGGTTACCACCCATCGTATCCTCAACCCAATAAGCAAGACCTTGCCGCTGCATCTATGGTTTTGTCCGCTTATTCGAAGCAAGCTCTATTGTCGGCCTCCACTGAGATTCATTTGTTTCTTCTTAGAGAAAGATTCCGCTTCTGTGCTACACAGTCTTCTGGACAATCCTTCGCCTTCAATATGTGGCATTACTCCGACCCAGTAATGGAGCTCTGGAGTGCCCTAGATGTTCCTGACTTCCCCAATGTCCATACCGTCAACCTAATTCTCAAAGAAGAATTCGGCGTCCTCCCCTCTGACCTCAAATTTGGAAAGTTTATCACCTCACTTTCTAACATGTACACATTCCACACTACCCCAGACTCCCTAGGGTTTCTGCTCCGTGTTCCAGCTGAAGTTCTCAATGTTGCTTTTCCAGTATTGCGCGAGATCGTCTTTTCGAATTGGGACAGAGCCGACGATGTAACCGAGCCCCACCGTTTTTTAT
The DNA here is from genome assembly GCA_023014345.1 of Galerina sulciceps. NCBI lineage: Eukaryota > Fungi > Basidiomycota > Agaricomycetes > Agaricales > Galerinaceae > Galerina > Galerina sulciceps. The sequence continues at coordinate 396,517 of JAEDXJ010000016.1, forward strand.
CCTTCAGAAAAGCAATCGGAAGACCCGTATCTACGATTTCAATTCGCAAGTCAGATCTGGGTACATTATCAATAAGGTCTCTAGAGGAACTTACAGGCTTGAAAGTAGTGGTCTTTGCAGAAGGGGATCGTAAGGAATATATTTGTGGAAGCGGGAATCCGGAGTCGCTGGATTGGCGGTATGGAAATAGCTACGAGTTCTTCCCCGGCTGGTGAGGAAAGTCGACATTGCGCCAGGAGTTCATTCCGACTGACTCGTTTGTGTATCCACCCATTGCTTACATGAATCACCCTTTCGATTTATTGACCAAAGAGTGTTTAGTATGACTACTCAAAGTGGTCAAAGTAAAATGCATCGCCTAACTCTCATATCCGTAATTTAATCTGGCAGTTGCGAAAGGAAAAAGCAAAAAAACGGCGTTTTTTACAGTATGCCAAATGCCTCTAACAGCAACCCGCAAGGCGAAGCAAAGACCCAAGAAAGTAAGCACCGAAGAAAAAGTAACCGGTAGAAAAAGTGCCCGCAGTCCGAAGTCATTAATGTATCCCTTAAGCCAGGACAGAGTAATAAAACCAATGGCGAGAAGAAGCAACCATGCAAAGAGGCCCAAAAACAAAATTACGATCCGAATTCCCACCCGATATCGATATGCAAACCGTCTAGCAGCTAAAAACGATATTTAGCAACTGTAAATATCATGACACTGATTAAATTTTACCTTCACGGCCAAAAACTATCCTTATACTGAGGAACAACCCAAGCACTAACGGAATGCTGGCGAAAGTGGAGAGAACTATGATCCTCAATACCTGCGAGTCGTCGGGTTGAGGCAACTTTATAGGCTCTTGATCATGAGGGATGTGCTCATAGTGAGGAACATCTAGAAAGCCGAGTTAGCTGGGGAAGAACAATGTAATGTCGAGGTCATACGAGGAATGATCGTCTTTCCATAAATTCCCAGAACGCCTCCGATAATTACCACCACAGATGTTATCAGCTGAAAAATTGCTGCGACGAGGCCGCCCCCAAAAGGTATGCCACATATCACGGTGCTAGGATAATTACGGGTATTCTGGAAGAAAGTCGTCCATTTCCCAGCTGAGTTGTTTTCATATAGCCCTGCAATATATAGGCTATTCAGGTTGAGTAGGCGCTGGTACTCGAGAGACCGGATGGCCACTTACACCGAAGTGATGATAGCTGCAAGCACCCATTCAATCCAAACAGATGCGACTGTACGATCGAAATAGGTGGCACAAGCTTTTGTCATACCAAAGAGAACGACGGTGTTGGAAACAAGGAGATGGTATGTGCTGAAAATTGGTCCAGATTCAACACGCTCAGCCGACGTGTAGTGTGGGCGAGGAATGGAGAAAGCATCGAAGAGGCCCCAGATATATTCCAAGCAGTCGATTTGGAACACCCACGCAAGTCTCGGCGGGGGATTTTCAGACGATTCGTAGTAGCCAGCGTGAAATAATCTGTAATGAGCAGTATTTCAGATCTGTAGCACTCATGAGTGGGAGGAAAACTTACACCAAAAAAATGATGACGCCTGATATCCATTCCAGAGTGATGGGAGCAGTGGAATCGCCTCTCAGACTAGTTACAGTTTTGGCGGACGCAATTGATATGGGGATCAATAGGTTCAAGAGGCGAAAAGGCGTTAACTTGGGGTGCCAAGACGTTTGGAGTTCAGAGGCGGTACCTTCCGGTAGAGGCAATCCCTCCTGGTTTTCAGCTTCATGAGTCGCAGTATCCAAAACCTCCATCTCTAGGATATCTGGGGCAGCTTCGCTCCCTTCCGCTCCTGACGCAATATCGGGTTCAGGGACCATAGCTAGCAAAGACGAGGACATGGGGGGACAGCGGGGAACGAGGCGTTCTATCACAGCGATTCAAGCGATACGGTTTTCATATAGAAATGGAGTGGGAGCCAAATAACATATGACACCCTAGTACAACTTCGTATTAGCGACAATTGTGACTATCTTTAACCGCTACGCAACCACCAGCAATGTTGAATGATCGAGCGGAAAGATCCAGGAAGACTCCTAAACTTAGGAAAGCAGACAAGTTCACAACAGTTGACATCTGAGAGTGTTGACCAACAACCGAAAATAACTCTCGGATAGTTGGAAGGCTTGTTCGGTGGCAAGGTGTTGAACATCCGATTGTATTTATCGCCCTCTTCCTTTTCTTTTTGTCTTTGTCGACCGCCTGGTAATTCACACCCCAGTATCTCTCCTCGCTCCCTTCAACGCCTCGTTCCCTCCATTCTTTGTGACGAGAGGAAAGCAAAAGCTTGAACTCGGTGGCGAGCTTCGACAGAGCGTGATGACTCGTCTGCTGCCCGACTCATGTTCAATGAGAGAGAGAGCTGGATGCTTGAGGCATACCCGTTTCGTCGTCGGTGGGACGTGGTCGGCTGGCAGCAGTGATAAAAGGTAGGGGTGGTCGGACCATGCACATGAAGGCATACAGCAATCTTCCTCGCCATCCTTCCTCCTTTTAAGGACGAGCAAAGTACGAGTTCGGGCCTGAGGTCGGGTCCTTCCTTCTGCTTGGACTGAATTGCAAATAACGACAACGGAGGAATGCCACGTGGCAGGCAATAGAGCTGACAATTCGACCCAACAAAGCCTTGGAATTCCACTATACGTTTGCTCGTTCTCTTCCTAGTTGGCCCCGTGTCGTCCTTTTGGTCATTCATCCTGTGCTTGTCCGAGCTAGGTTTACGTTTGAATCAACCCACGAGCACCGCCTCATATCTGAGGTGTTTATCTTCAATTCTTGGCGCGCCAGCCAGGAGCTGCAGGCAGCGATGACAATCCACGTAAAAGGAAGAGAAGCGTCGAAAGAAGGCAAGGCAAGAAGTGCGAGGTTATCGAGTCTTGACGCTCCTGGTCGTAGAACTGAAGGCCCTAGTGATAGTTGAAAGGCCGCAGAACTCCTGGCTGGCCGGCTGAGCATTGACGTTGGGTTGTGGTCTTGTGAAGCACGAGTCTGGATTATTGATAACATCAGTGGGACATAATCCTGAGTAGGATTCAAGCTGAGCTACCTCAATGATGCACCTGTGTACTGGACGCGTCGATTGGAGGGAACTTGATATTTGAACGTCGGGAAGTTCCCTTCAGACTACATAGGTCTTCCCCAGTTCGCCCAGCAAGCCAACCCGTGGATGACATCGTCTTCGACAGTGGTCGTGACAACATGTTTCTCCAGACGTAGAACCTAGATGGCCTTGATGGAATGTGTTGGTGATACTACTGTGGTAGTGAATTGGTGCAGTTATCAGGGTTGATATTATCGGAAGTAGTGTCGAATTCGTATTGTTCGTTGAGCGGGTTGAACCTAGAGCAGCAGTTGAAGCCAAAGCCGAAGCTGCTGTGCCACGAACCAACATTGCGAGTATCCGTACGTTTGTCTCTTTAGCTTGAGGCAGATCCTCAGCGTAGCCAGGATTTCCTATTCGTCCTACGTCCATGGCTTCCAACTAAAACGGGATCCGGGTACCCAGTATAAAGCTCGCAGCTCAACGCAGCATTGACTCGGACTACTCGAGTGTTCGAGTGCAGTCGTTGAAGATCGCGGGTGCTCGAGACGGTGGTAATTGTGGACGGTGACAATGACGTGGCAATCCAAACATCGAGGAGAGGTCGAGGGTCAAACGACGAATGATGAGCAAATGTCCAGACGAGAGGAGGTCGGTATGCTGGGGTTGAGTTTCAGTTTTTCTTGACGCAGTGTATTTCGAGTAAGCGGGTGTTGTTGGATTGGTTTAGGAAGGGACATCGAGACTTGTTCACGAACTTCTGCCCGACACTGCTTCAGAACGACCGTTCTGGAGCCCCGAAATCGTCCTTCTTGGGATATTCTGAGAACGACCATCGTCGAAGGTGGTTCTTAACGCGTAATGGATCGTGTCACAAATGTTGAGTGTCATGCAAACGTCCTTCTCTCTGGCAGATTGCGCAGGAGGAATGGGTTGAAATAATCTCGATGGACAGCCAACGAGGATAAACACCTGGCTGGGTAGTTATCCAAGCCTTGGTTGCGGAGGTCAAGGGGGGCCACGGAGGCCTAAACATGGCCTAGACGATATGACCAACAGTCGATACAACCCGAGGCCGAATATAACATCCGTAGTGGCTATTTAGCCTACCAATATGTCGCAGACTTAATCTGCGGTCGAGAATGTCAATAAGTACGAACTCTAAGATGAGGACCGTTTTCGCTTACAGGGTCAAAGCTTCTCAGCAAGCATCACCTTGAACTTGGAAATTGGACGAGGATTCAAAGGCGAAGGCAAGACCCGAGGGCGCCTCTCGTCGGCATTCCTAAAAGAAGAACGGATTCAGTATGAGAAACTAGAAAACAAATGCAAAGTGCTCACCTTCAGAACGTTGCAGAGTCCACCGTAGAAAAACTGTTGACATTGCCACCGCCACAGCTGGAAGCTTCTACCTTAGAATGTCGTCTCTCGAGCGCCCAGGAAATCGCCTCCTAAGCTCTCTTGCCCCCCTCGATGACGAAACTGGTGACAATTTTGTAGGATATAGAGCCTGAGGTGGGAAGGATTTGGGATCCAGATACCTCATGTTCGCCGGGGGTTGGACAAACGTATCCACGTACTGCAATTCAATAGAAGGTTGGCGGCGTAGCTTGATGCATGTTTGAGAATTACCCCAGCGTAAATGAGAGCAAGACGTTGTCGTGGAGGAGGGTCTGAACTAAAGTTGTCGCGAAAGTTTGGGTGTCACATGATCCCGGTACTTTTAGCTTGACGGTTGGCTGAGGTCAACGTGTTTTCTTGGTCTTTTCACGATCTTTTCAGTCAGAACATACGATTACAGTAATTTCGTTTTATGGCCTCAAAAAAGTAAGTCGTAAAATTCCTGACGGTGCTGAAGAGCGGGACTATCGTATCGTCGGATTTAAAATGACCAATGAAACAGCATTCGCCTGGGCGAACAAAATTTCGAGGGCCAGTGAACCACCCATATTTGACAGAGAACTGCATTGGAGCACACCTCGCCATATGGACCACAGCAACGCTTTGAGAATTTTACGTCTCAAATTCGGAAAGGAATACAAGAAGCACAGCATCAAGCATCATGATGATGTTGAAATTCGAGAGGTTGGAGAAGAATTGGACAACGCCGACTTCATGGTCATTACCCGGTATATTCCATTCAAGGGCTACGAAAACATGCCTATTGAAGAGGTTCCACAAGAGGAAAAGAATGAGCATGAACGGAATGTAGAGCAGTGGCTGGGGCCGAAGGTGAGGATTCTAAATCTCACCATCATTAAACGCTCTCATCGTGGCACATAATTAGGTGAATTGGATGGGGAGGTCGTGACTATTGTTGGAGAAAATATCGAAAGGGTCTAAGCAGCACAGCTCGTTCACAATTCCTGCCGAAAAGTGGGTAGTAGGATAAAGGTCGAGTACCTGCGAAATGTAAAGCGTCTTCCATGTGTGCGACTCGGCTTTTCATTGAACGAATGTAAATTGCTAGCGATGCAAAGGCTATATATATAAATAGTTTACAACCAAAGCTGAACTTGAGAGATGACACGAGGGTACTGCCAGCGGTGATGACCTGACAGCACTAGGCTGTGATGAGGGCGGACTGGAGCCCGCAGTGATAGGAGTACCAAGTGTCGAGAGTAGGCACAGCAGTCGTGGCTAGCTGGCACCTGCAGCGCAACTGGCATCGAGATCAGACCTTAAGCAATCGGATGGCGGCTTAACGGAGCGTTAGTGCAGTGAATTGCGCCGAGAAAGGTTCAAACTAACCTTGGAAGCTTCATCGATGATGCAAACAATTACAGGAAACAGATCTTGAACGTCCTTCGGCCTCAGTACCCTTGCCCATGGATCCCAACTGAACAAGATATCCTCCCATCAGTCGTCATCCTGCCCGTACTGATGCTGCGGAACGTGTTTCCTCGCCCTTCCTACACCTTGATGGGAATGAAACTGCAGAGGAGGTTGAACTTAACCACTCACATCAAATCGGGAATGAGGCTATGAGGGAAATCCAGGCAGTCGACGTCGTCCTGGAGATGATAATTCCACATCTTGCTTCAACTTGAAATGAATAGAGCCTTGACCAAAATTGCAGGCGGGCTAGTGAATAAAATCGTTCTATCGATCTTGGTCGAAGAGTAAGTTGGACCCAGAGCAAGCATTGATACTGGAGCTGCTGTCAGATGTGCAGATATCTCGTCTTTGTGCCTCCATTCTTCAGCTCTAGCCAAAAACGTAACACTGCGCCGATAGAATCACGGACATGACCAGCTCGTCTTGCCCCTTGCTCCGGGAGGTTCCCCAGTTGAACTCGAACTCGGGATATGAGACCTTGTGGCTCAGTGCAAACATTGAGCAAGATCACTCGAGTATATGTGAACGTCGAAGAACAAGGGGCCACGAGGCGATGGTCGTTGGGACGATGATAGTGACATGGCACTCGAAATGACGGGAACCAAACGACTACTATGAAGGAAGTGTCCAGGTGAGAGCAAGCCAGTGAGCTATAGATGAGCTTCGGGTTCCCTTTGACGTGGAGGACCTGGAGTGCGCGGTTTCGGGGTTGGGATCAGAGAGGACATTGCCTCGTGGGCATGAGGCCTCGCTCGATGCTGTTTCAGGACGACCGTCATGCACGCGGGGGCTGCGTTCATGGTGATAGTTGGGGGGTCGAAGGTGAACCTGAAGGGGCCGTATGATGTATTATGGATGAAGAGCTTCATTCGAACGTACTTTGTCACCAGGATCAGACGAGGCGTCACTTGACCCAAGACAAGAAATAGCGTTCTTGGAGCGAATAGAACCTGAAAGTGTTTCGAAAAATTTGACCTTAACCAACAACGTAAATACGCGGGCAAATCTTACAACAAGAATCGAGTACGCTCACATATCCAAAGTGTCTCGGCCACTATCTTGGACGAAGATTCGAGCAGGAAGGCGGTACAGCACTCAGAGTCCCTTCGCCTCAGCCATCCTGAAAGAAGAACGTATCAAGTAGGTGAAAAAAGTTGAACAGAAAAATGCTTGCCTTAGAACCACCGCAATCCACGTCGCCTACGACTCCTAGCGGCCATTGTCGTAAAATCTCACTTCTCAGGCAAAAAGAGAGGTGCCAGCTGGTCTTAATTCACCCTCGAGGTCGAAAGTTCGCAGGAAAAAAAAAACATATAGCCGCCAAGCTGGACGGGAATTAAGTAGGGTCCAAAAGAAGTCACGTCCGCCGAAGGTTAGACCTATGTTGCAAGGTGGATGCTTTCTAGACCTGGGCTGGCGGTGTAACCGAGAGTGAATGGGGAGAAGGGCGCATACGTGGTGGAAGGAAGAAGGACAAAAAATATTCACCAGAAAGGGTTCGTTTATCACGTGACTATGATATTTTTACGCGGAGGCGACCATTTTTGGATCGTCTTTCCTTAATCTTTTCAGTCAAAAACGCTCGAGCTCCTTGAATATTCGGACAACTCTAGCAGATGGCCTCGGAAACAGAAACGCTTGGAAGGTCAGAAAGTCCTGAAGAGCGCGACCTTCGTATTGTTGGATTCAAAATGAGCGAAGAGGCCACGTTCGCCTGGGCTAACAAAATCTCCAATGCGGCATCGCCTCCACTGCTTTCCAGGCAACTACATTGGAGTACACCACATGAAAGGGACCACAGCTATGTCGAACGGATTTTGAAAATTAAATTTAATCAGGAGCGCCAGAAGCACGGCATCGAATATGATGTTGAAATCCGGCAGGTTGGAGAAACCGATGATAGTGGTGATTTCATGATCATTACTCGGGAAATAGAGTTTGACGGTTATGAAAACATGCCTATTGAAGAAGTTCCGCAAGAAGAAAAGGATGAGCAGGATCGCAACGTGGAGAAGTGGCTGAGAGCTGAAGGTGAGAGCTTGAATCTCCAAATAGTTTTGCGTCGCAAAGCTGATCTTTTGAGCGTCGTGTATAATTAGGTCAATTTGACTGGGAATTTGTGACTATCGTCGGTTGAGGGATCAAGAAGGATTATATACCAAAAAAATCCATCTGGACTTCGTTTAATCAACGGGGCATCCATATGCCCAGATTAGATTGATTAGACTGATTAAGGTGCTCATAACCGTCTGAGTGAGGGTTGAGAAGTTGTAGATTAAACCTGTTTATTTAATCCATCTAATCCAACTAATCTGGTTTGAATTATCTTGACTGAAGGAACAAGTAAACATTGGATACACGTATACAAACCATTAAACACCAAACTAAACCATCCAAACCATCCAAACCATCTAACCGACAACTCCATCCAAACATCCCACTTATCTACACCATCCCGTGAATCGAAACCGCCGAATCCAATCCAATCCATCCAATCCAAACCGTTCAATCCAAACCGTCCAAACTGTCAAAAACCAAACCAATCAAGCTGTGCGCCGCAATCCAACCGGAACTTAAGCCGTTGCCCATTCCCATCGATCCTTGACACGCGTCTTTTTCGTCGGTTGAGGGTGAGCGTCTGGAGTCGTTATCGTGTCGGGTTGCTTGCGCTTCAAGTCAGCAGTGCGCTTGCTTGATCGGGTTGGTGCGCGAGATGTCGAAGTCTCGCTTATGCCACTGATGGACATGGAAGGAGCCTTCCGAGTCGCGGTAGCTGTTTTAATTTTGGGTCCTCCTTTTTTCGCCTTCGTAGTGATAGATGTTCCCAGGTTTTCAAGATTCGCACTTGCGGTGACTGCGGCGGGATTCGAAGTCGGAGAATCGGAATGATCTGAAGAACCGGGAGGACTGGTCCGACTGGTCGAGATCGCTGTTGATGAATCATCGACGAGTTCTTTGTCCTCCGATACAGGAAAATTAACGGAGGAGGTGCTATGCAACGGCTCCCCCAGCGCCTCCTCCGGCAGAGAGGTCTGGGGCGTAGGTTTCGAGATAGGAACAGAGATTTGAGGTTCTTTCAGAGGTGGAGAGGGTTGACTGGCCGGCGCAGAACTTGAAGTAGAAGCAGCTTCGCGATCCGAGACTGAGAGCGGCAACGCGCTGGTCACGGCTGCGTCCTTTCTGCTTGAACGAGAGATTTGAGGTCCTTCATCCTCCAGGTCCGAGTCGTCGTCGTCGTGATCGGCCTCTGATATTTCGAAGGGAGAGCAGAAACGAAAGGGAAGGGAGGAGGAAGTCGAGGAAAGAAACCGGTGGATATTGAATATTTCGAACAAATTGGACTTCAAGATCTGAGGTGACTTGAGTGGACAAGGGAACTTGTAGGTCGCAGTGTCGAAGTAGCGGTCTGGATTTGCGGCGATATCCCCCCACGGAATAACCGGCGTAGTTCCAGTCCCGGCCCAGGTAAATTCTATGATGTCTCAATCTTAGACACTAATAGCACGGAGAGATAAAGTTTTGAAGCTTACCCCATAACGAAAGGAAGTATTCATCCAATAATGTCGCGACTTGTGAGGCGCTCGCCTCCTGCAAGTCGACTGAAGGAAGAATCGGAACACCATCTTCGTTTATCGGAATCCTATGGACCGAGGTCTTTGGCTTTCCTGGAGTTAAATTGGGTGGTTAATCAAAGCAATTCAGTAAAAAGGAAGGATTACTTACGTGATAAAATGGCGTCAGCATGGTTAAACCAGGCCTCTAACTGTGTTTTGTGATCGATCGGCTCGCAGTCTTTGGGAACAGGGGCTTGCTTATAAGCGTCGTAGCCAGCGACGATCCTGACAGTAGGCTAGATTAGTGATATGGACAAAAACAGTGTCAGTGCCACTTACGTTCCGCCTTTCATGCCGTTGGTATTATCATCACGAAATGCCCACGACAACGACATCAGCGTTGAGCCAAGTCGTTTGTGATTGCAGAGTTTCTGAAGCGCCTCGTATATAAGAACCGAAAATTCGGATCGGTTTCTAACGAGTGGCATAAGTGGCACGATCTGGCTTACATAGGAATAAGGAACGTACCTTTCAATATCCCCAGCAAACTCCTCCGCCTTCGATTTCCATAGGCTGTGATCCGCCTTATCCCAGAGAACCTTGAGAGCTTTGTTGCGCAGCCCTCCTCCAACCAAGTCCGAGTCGGGATTTTCAGACTGAAAGGCCTCCATTTGCTTGCAAATGGCGTCTTCGTTTTCGATTGCGAACATCTCACGTGGAGGGAGATCCCCTACAAACACAATGAGGGCGCGGTTGTAAAGGTCTTGAAGCGCTTTACTGGTGGGCTGACGAGAGGCGGAGCTTAGAGACGGCGATACAGTAGTGGAGGAATGGGAGGACTCGGACGCGGCAGCAGATTCAGCCTGACGGTTACGAAGGAGATAGATGTTGTTGTAGTAATTGGTGTAGAAACGGCGGATCGCCTAAAGGGCCTTATTAACAACTCTCTGAACGAACGACAGATTTACTTACAGTTTCCCAGGCTTTTGGTTCTTTCGAGCTGTTTTTGACGAGATCCTGGAACATCTCTTCAGCCATAATGGACTTGGCCTTTTCTTTTCGCCACTTCATAAGCTGAGACGATCTTTTCGTGTTTTCCAGGTTCTTCTCGCGGATAAACGCCTCATAAGCAGGATAGAATTCCTCAAGTCGGCTCTTATGGGCGAGGGGAAACTCGGTAGACTCTGGTTCAAATGCGGTAGTGGTAGAGGGCATGATGGAAAAGTGAAAGCAGCGATGAGAGGATGAAGTACGCGTGTAAGGGGATTGGGGAAAGAAGACGATGAAAGTTTAATCCTCCCGAATATAAGCACGTTGAGGTGGCACTCAGTGCGCATTGTTGTGTAGCCTCTGGCCCTGGTCCGGGGCCACTTTGCGCTTTGGTCGGTGGTCGCCAGTGGCCTATACCCAAAAATAGAATAGGCCATCGTCGCACCGCTTTGTAGCACCTAAATAAGAATTACAGACCATATTTAGCAGGAAGACGGAACTGCGAATGAGTGCCACAAACGTACAGATGATATTCAGTATAATACACCGAGTGAAGTGTGTTCTGGGTTTGTGGGGTACTAGCTTTCCCATTGAAAAGAACGAAAGCCTGCCAGAAACTGCCAAGAGAGGAAGGTAAAAGAGTAGACTTTGATTTAGAGAGATCGCGAAATAGGAAGACGAGAACGAAAATGACGCATTGGAGTCGTCGTCACAAACGCTTTGCCACGTCACGCGTCGCGTTATTGTCGCGTTATTGTCACGCGACCGCGTGCACTTCCCACTGTGATGTTATTTTTGTCGTTCTACAAGAAATACTGCCCCGACGATGGAAAATTTGGGCTTAATCGAAAGCTAAGGAGGCCTAAGTTCCGATTGTAATAGTATTGGAGCTTAGTAAAAGCCCGCCCTATGTAAAATAGGCCACACACGTTGGATGCCTCCTAAATTTGGATGTTCCTAGTCATTATTTGCCACGGACCCAACACAGGCTCGTTCCAGGTAGAAGTACTCGCGGGTATATGTAAAGGTAGCGACTTACAAATCTGCGACGTTTAAAACGAGCTCAAGCTCTCATTTTTTGGTGGAGAAATGAGTGAGTTGGAGCTAATTTCGATGATTTTGCATCTAAATTAGATTTACTGTCTGTATTCAAACATGTTTCGACTAAATTTATATAAACTTTAGGGCTGTTTTGTCTAACCACACGGACCGAGTCTTATCAGAGTCATTTTAAAATGTGACTCTGGTAACGAAACCTTCATTTGGAATTCTGAATAAGCGCCTAATTTGAGCTCCGCCGCCTCAGCGCCTGACCCGCGAATCCGGGTATGAATTCACCTACCCGTACCCGTACCCGGGAAAAACCCGTACCCAACCGTGAGGGTTGACTTACCTGTGACAATCCCTATATTCAGTAGGGAGTCAGTCACTTCAAAATGCTGTTCTTGGCTTCCATACATGTCCTTGATCGATCATGCTCACATGGCTCGCCATGGAACTGTTAAAAGTCAACAATAAGTCGAAGGTGAGTTCCAAACCACCAATATGCAACACAATATTCGTTCCACCGCTGCATGCCCTTCTAGTGCGCAGACCGAAAGTAAGAATACTGAGGGATCGACTCCGAGTTGAGTTCAGAGTCTATTCTCTCCTGATCTAAGTCTTACTTTCTATCTAGCTCGTTCCTCTGACCAACATGCTATTGCAGGGATAAATTTGAGCCAGGGTGTGTGGCTTTCGTCGTCGTTGGTAGCCTAAACTGATTTAATTTGTCCTTGCAAAGGGGAGAAACTGGCAAATACAGATATTGGTGAAGCGTTTTAGTTCTTTGACATATATATAGCATCTGATTACTGAGAGCGACTGCCCACAGCCGTCGCACATGCACCTCTTGAAGTAAAGAGTGCTGGCCTATCATACGATTCAGGATGCCAGTATTGCTTACAGGGTGACTTGTAGTTTGCTGGGACCTTTGGGTATAATCTGAAACTGGTCCGACGATGCGATGACCCAAGAACACATAATAATAATTGTATTCCACGTAACAACGAATCACAATAACGGTACTCACAATTATGTATGATTTTATTTAAGCGCCCATTCTTCTGTCCACTCATCATACTTTCCTTCTTCCTTAAAAACTCGAACACGCCGCTTCTGAATCTTCTTGATATAATGCGCCAATCTGCTCGAAAAGATTTTCTTGACCTCCTTGCACCGCGATGGAGGATTCCCCGATGCACCACCGGGAATTTTCATAACCCCGGACTCTGCATGGGTGCGTCCGTTCCAGAAAATCTCGGACGGCGATATTTTTATGTATGTTCCTGAATCCAATTTTGATTCAAGGCCATTCTGATCGAGGCGCCACTGTTTTAGTGCAATACCCGACAGTCCGGGAAACCAGCGTGTGCCCGCGGTGAGGAGACGTGGTCCCCAATTGTTCCAGAGACCTTGCATACACGCTTACAAGCTGCGCTCGATCTATTCAGCAATGAAATTGCTTCAGGATCGAGTGTTGAGGTCGCTAGGGCCAAGGGTCTGGCTGCTTTCAAAGCAGAGGAGCATGCTCAGCAGGAAGCGGCTGAATTTTCACGTCGTAAGTGTTCTTGAAGCGTGGCTTACCTGTATACTAACTTTTGCAGAATTGGCCAATCCGCCCGCTTCTGTTGATATATTCATCTACTTGGAGGTTTGTCTTTTATTTCTTCGTATCAAGTATTCCTGAATAACTAATTTGGATAGGCGGATGACATCTACGTCAAGGAAAATAGGCCGCTTAACAAAGGATGTTATTCACTCTACTCGGATTCAAATCTCTGTGATATCATCCAATTTCCCGCCAGACGCTGGTCCGTCTACGACCGCTTTGTGAAACAGTTTATTCCAGTCCCAACTTTCAGCAATTTTACGGTTCTCAAAGGCGAATTCATCATTATTCGGCCCACATCTTTTGCAGACGAAGATTGCGAGGGTTTGGACCATTTGCTTTTGAAATTGAAGTCTTGTAAGCTTCCAGAGCCTCCGCATTTGAAACGTACTCTAGGGACTGCTGGAGGTCAGCCACCTTCTAAACGAGTTAGGCGTGACGATAATGTTATCGATCTAACCTGATTTAGAGTACATATTTTACTACACAGATGTATATTAGTTTTCTTTCTGGTAAAGAATCGTGTTTACAGCGACGAAGGCAGTGCGCTTCCCCTCCTATGTTGCCGTTGTCCTTGGCACCTGCAAATTAATTGAGTCGGCAAACAAATTTTGACAATAAAAAAGGGTGGACCAGCTCGTGATGATCGAATGGTGGAGAATCGAAACAAGACCAACAAGGTGCGCAGTTTAAATAGTCTTCACGGAGCGTAATTATGACTCAAACGCAATGACAACCTCAACGAAGAGCTCAGACGCACCTCAGTTGTAGGTCCTATTTAAATTCAAGTCTGGTACACATAGCTAACATACACACTTTGCTCTCGAAGGGAAGAGAACCACTCCGATTGTTCACGGTTTGCAAGGTGAAGTTTTGCCAAGTCTTGATGCTGTTCTAAATTTATTTTTGAGTAGGAAAGACTATGTTTTGCATTCAAAATGGACGATCGATCACATGGAGGAGTCGAAAAGAGGAGTGTGAGTCACTTTGATATGTTTTGTCATCGCAGATTTCTTGATACCTGTCATCATCCCATGGTATGTAACTTGGGGTCAGTTTCTTAACCGGCTCTGAAATGCTCGATTCCTCTTAGTCGGCATGCATTAAGGACGCAGAACGCAAGAGATGCAGGTACCATCGCACGGAAGGGTTCTAATTTTGTAGCACCATACAAGATTTTCGATCATTAGCCAGGCAGCTATTTTTAGACTCACAATTGTCTTGTCCCAAAATAAACCCTGGCCAGTTCAAAGCGTGCATATGCCACTATGAATTTCTGGCCTGTGCCGCTGACTAGCGACTCGCGTCTCGCATCTTGTATCTGTCCCAAGTCATTGATCATCTCTGCCCACTATGAGACGCTCGTTCAAGTCTCGTGCTAAGGCGTTCGAGGACGCAAAAGCTAAAGCAGAAGGACACATCTTCGAGAGTGATAACACTCGTTACAGTGAAGGCATGACCATAGCCGGATCATCGACAGGTCCGATCAGGAATACTCTTCCAATACCACCACAACCCCTACGTGTCAAACTACCCCCACTATCTCTGGCGCCAGCGCCTACTAGTCTCCCTGACCCCAATCCGAATCTTGAATTACCTCAGAGTACAGATCCACCACCGAAGAAAAAAACTCAGGTCAGTCTGCGAGAAGTCTTAACTTGGTGGCATATATGATTCATCGTGTGCTACAGACTTCGAAAACCCTCGAACAATTCCAAGACGCATTTCCCAAACTTTTAGAGCTTATCTTCGAGGGAGAAGCTGACGCGCATGTTGGCGAGGCTTGTGTATGTGGCGCGAAACAAACAACTCGATGTCTCGACTGTCTCTGCTATGAGATTTCTTGTACTGAGTGTTTTATTCATGCACATCAAAATTTACCGACGCATTGGGCCGAGGTATGGAATTTTGAACGGGGCTTCTTTGTCCGCCACGACATTAGCATGCTGCAAGACGACATTGCCTCAATAAATCTCGGCCACTTCGGGAAACCGTGCCACAGCAGTTACGCCACGGTCAATCTCATCGAAATCATCGACACAAACGGTATTCACAAAACAAAGATTAGATTTTGCACCTGTCAGGGTTCCGTAGATCGTGCGGAGCAACTTATGCGTGCAAGACTATTTCCTGCTACGATGACACAGCCCACCATGGCTTTTACCTTTCGCGTTCTTCGACAGTATCATCTTCACCACCTTGAAGGGAAGGAATCTGTGCACGACTTCATTGGTGCCCTTCGTCGTCTTACCGACAATATGTTTCCGCAACGAGTATCCGTGGGTCTAGTCTCCATGAATTTGACTGCTTGCTTATATTCCACAGGACCCGTCTTCTCAATTTCGGCTTGTGATGCGTATTTGGCGGTTTCTGATTGCCACTAAGCGTCAAGGACAAGCTCATGGAATAGATGCTATAATCCAGCATCGCCGAGAAGGAAACCTGGTTGTTCATTGCCCATGCTGCCTAGAACTGCACGTCAACATGGAACCTGGGTGGGAAAGAACCCCACCTAATTTTCGGTATGCAATCTGTCTTTCAAGTATTGATGTCACATTCACTCCTTGAGTAGCCACTTGAACCAAACTCAGTACACCGCTGACGGAAACCATCACTCTAACAAGTATGCCAAAAATACAGATCCTGATGACGTTTCACTCTGCGACAGCAAAGCATACTTTCCAAATGATGCCGAATATCGTGAATACATACGGAGGCTTCCCAATACCGCTCCAGAGGTAAGTTTTTTCTTGATTTTCAAAGTCCTGAAAGACGAGAATATCAACAGAAAACACCATGCGACCACCTCAATGCGTTAAATAAGCAAAATCGAAAAAAATTCCGCAACATGGATATTACTGGGATTGTCAATATTCAATGCAGCCACATTTTCATCAAATCGACTGTCGACCTACAGCTTGGCGAAAAGTGAGCATGCCTTTCTCCGTAATACTCTCGTTCTCAGATATGTTCCCTGGTTAGATTTGCAAATACGGACTACGCACTATGGCATGCGATCTGCCATCTGAAGCGCGTGGGAATGACGCCTTCAGCCGATGACCTCGGGTTCGTCACTGACTGCGACCACCTTTTTTCATACAACATCTCTTGTGGCTTTTGTATCAACGCGGTTTCTCGATTCGTGGAGAACTTTCCCAATGAGGCCGACTTCGTCGAAAACATACGATGGCTCATTCCTCTTGTTCACATACAGAATCACAAGGACAATTGTACCTATCAGTACTCGTCAGCGTACCTCAAAGGAGCTTGCCACTTCCAGGGCGAAACCGCCGAGATGCCTTGGGTCGAGCTCAATCAGCTAGCTCCCCAGACCCGCCAAATGAACAATGGCCATCGTCAGGACACCATAATCGACCACCACTCACACTGGAATTGGATGAAGACTTCAAACATTGGTAGTTATTGTCGCTTCTTCTTCGAGACGCTGAACACTGATTCATTCAAGTCTCGCAACTTCGAAGTGACCTCGTTCGCGCCAAGAGGCTCTTCCTTCAAAAGCACCTCGCTTTCAAGACACTTTGCTCCGTTTACGCCGATAGCATCCCTGAGTGGAACGCCCTTGACCGTCAGGAACGGCGTCGTCGGGGCAGGTCAAAGGAGATACAATGCATATATCGTCAAGACGATAGCAAAGGTTCGTTCAATGCTTTTTATACCTTATCTTCCACGCTCAGACTCTATGACCTTTCAGTCCCATCTCAAACTCGCATTTATGATGCAATGTTGGCAGAAGAAGGCGAATCCGCGAACACCAAGGAAAGGCTCCGAGCTACTGTGCCGTGCTACCTTAACGAAGGGATTCTAATACAGGAGGAGCAGTTCATACACCCCTCACGCTTCTATGATAAATGTCTCATACCTTATCTCAGGCGAAAAGTCCGTCAAAAAGCAAATTCATACAAGACTAATTTGGCCGATTTGTCACAAGAAGAATCCTCAGAGCTTGAAACTGAGATAGAGAAGAGAAGGGACCGACTTAGGAAGCGTATTGACGACTGGCGTGACGTGATACAGAAGGATCTTGTCCCCCAGATTGGCGACGTCGTAGCTCGACAATCTATCTCAGGAAAGAGTGCAGATAAGCCCGAAATCGAAATCCTTTATCTTCCCTCCGATTTTACTGAGGCTGATCGCATTAAATTCGACCTTGTTCAGCTTGGCGAGCAGGAGCGTCATCTTCTCCAGGGTACTCTATGCGATTTCGTTGCAAAGATCAAGACACAATCAAAGACTATCGATGCCTGGAAGGCCGACAAGAAGGCTCAAGCCTATGGTCAACGTGGTCATACACGAGCTTCGAAGCAAGTCTACGTTGTTGAAGAGCGTCGAAATGGGCTCTTAGAACACTATTCGGCCTGTCGAGGAGCAATGATATCGCTCGGGATGTCACCAGATGATCCTTCGTTCCCGAAGTTGACTTTGGAGGACACATATCGAAAGGCAACCCACTCTAAGCGGAAAGTCGGTGACTCGACAGCTTTCGATGGTCTACTCTGGACACAGTCTGGGGTCGGGGCGGGGACACGCACATCACGTGCTTCCACTTCATCCGCTTCGGGATCAACCACAACCATCGGAACTCAAGTCGCGCACCCAAAACGTACGTCATGCTTCAAACTTTACTTGTTTCCCTCTCTTAAAGTCTCGTCTAGGCCATCACTCACCATCTGCGGAACCTAGGGCGAAGGGCAAGAAGCGTCGAATGGGAGGAGTCCCGCCTATGCTTGAGGGACAGAACAAGGAAAAGTTGAAAGGTTTGCCATGAATTTTGTTGGGTATACCGAGTCTCATGTTCTAAAGACGGCTGGATTTGGTCCTTCTGCCCTCAAAGCGGGATGTCTGACGAAGACGTCGAGAAATGGATGAAAGAAGGCGAGTATTAAACTGTTTATACTTCATTAGACACTGACTGTATTCGTAGGAGACCGTGTTCAGTGGTTCAGAGCTGAAGCGGAGATGGAACGCTGGAGAGAGGAGTGGGAAGCCAAGCAGGCCGACTTTCTACGCTGCATCCGTACCTTTGGAACTATGTCGGCCGCTTGGGAAACTATGTCCGCCAGCTGTGCACCAGGAAAGACTGCATACACGAAGCAAAAGTCAGCTATGTATCGTGAAATGGAACGTGACGCGAAGGAAACATTTTCAAAAGCTGGGTATGCGGAGCTCGTTCAACGTCTTATCGATCACCCAGAGGGTAAGATCCTCGCGGACTTCGTCGCTATAGAACAGTCAGACCCAAGATACGTGATCCCAGAGCTTAATCACGCGGTACGTTGCCCCCAAACCCTCCATTACACTATCTAGACTCATGTTAGGATTAATATCGCTTCTTTCGTCGCGCTATGCCGAGATGTCGAAGGTTTGGATGGTTTAGTGGTTTAGTTTGACAGTTTGGTTTAACAGGCCTTTCTTTGCTTGATTGATTGGTTTACTTGTTTTTTCTGATTGATTGGGCCATGGGTATAGCTGTACTACCGTCAGAAAACTTAGTATAGCAGAGTAGATAGTTTAGTTTAGAACAGTTTGGATTAATCTAAACTGTGATCTTGAAGGGTCATTGTTTAATCAAAGTCGGTACGGTTACAGATACCAATCTCTTTCTGATTACCCAGTAGTTGGAGCTTGGAAGATAGAAATATATTGAAACTTCGAAGCGTCTCAATATGATGGATATTTCAATAAAAATATAAAAAACAGTTACGAGGTTATTAAAAAGGAGTGACTGGCCACCTTAAGGCGAGCAAACAAGTTCATTTAAGTGGGCATGCAATTCTGTGCTAGGCGATGAAGTTTGGATTGCAATCAGACACGGAAGAACACCAATATGCGAAACTAACCGAAAACTCGCTGGAGTCTAGTAGTGTAAGACGACTGCACGGTGCAGTCAGCCGTATTTGCTAACGCTTGTCACTCCTTCTTGCTTTTCTTGCCGATAGGGAAACTGTCGCTTCTCAAACCCCACATCCCCTTAGGTAGCCCCAAGGTCAGACGCGAACTCGGAACTGCTGGCAATTTAGATACAAAACACAAGCCGTGGGCGGGCATTAAATTCAACAATTTAAATTCCTAACTGCGCCTGCACCAGGTGTGTGTATCGAAAGCGAAGATTGGATGATGTTTCCGGAAGGCCTTCCATTCGAGGGGAGTTTCAAAGTTGTCACATGATACTTTTTAAATGATTGTGAACTTTCAAGAAAGCCGGGTTCAACAAAGACATTTTCACTTCTCTAGCAATCTTTTGTCTACTGGTCTGAAGTTTTGATCTACTGAAACCAATGCCCCAAGACACAAAGACAAAAGGAATACCACCCGGTCGCGAACGTCGAAGTTATTGGTTTGTCGGATTTAAGATGAGCGGTAGTGTTTGAAAGTCCGGTCCGGTCCGGTTTTTTAGCCTCGAGAGCCTTAACCGCAGACCGGGACCGGTCTATCAAAATTCAGAAAGTGGAAAAAACCGAACCGGACTGCAGTAGACCGGTTAAGGTCGGTTTTTTGGCGGTCTATGAACCGGTCTTGACCAGTTACAGTCAAAACCGGTTCAGGACTGGTTAAAAACCGGTTTTTTCCTCTATTTACAGTCCCAGATTAGTATTTAGCCATTTAATCAGTGAAATTAGTGAGCATGAACACCACTAGAATAGATATAAGCTAGCTAATTAAAACACAACTATTTTCCTCTCCAAAATGAGGTCAAAAACACGAATATTCACTGACAATTAAGGAAGTTAGACATAAATGTATTTGAATTCGAGTAATTTCACGAATTTGACTGTAACTTTATCAGATTTTCGTTTAAAATTATGATCTTAGAGTCGTCGGAAAGGTATTTATTGGCGGTATCTACGTGTAAAATTACAGCCCGAACGACCGGTTGGAACCGGTTAAAACCGGTTTCGCGTCGGTCCTCGGATTTTCGAGAATATGGTAGACCGTTAACCGGACCGCGGTTAACGGTCTTCATTGGTCCTCGAGTTTTGCGGTCCTCATCGGTCTGGGTCCGGTTCGGTTACGGTCTTTTTGCAGTTTTGCAACCGGACTTCCAAACACTAATGAGCGGGGAAGCCGCATTCGCGTTGGCCAACAAAATCTCCAACGCAGCGAAACCACCTTTGTCTTCCGAGCTATTACATTGGGATACACCCTATGAAGTAGATCACGGCCATGTTGTGAATTTTTTAAAGTTCCAATTCGAGCGGAATCAGACGACGGCGCTGATTTCATGATCATCACCCGTGAAATAAGGTTTGACAGTCACGAAAATATGCCTATTGAAGAAATACCACAAGAAGAAAAGGATGAGCACGATCGGAATGTGGAAAAGTGGTTGAGAGCTGAGGGTGAGAGCATTGATTATTTTCCTCTTGCAAAGCTGATTTTTTAAATGCGACATATAATTAGGTGAATATGAATTCGTGACTATCGTTGGTTAATGGATTGAGAAAATTTACGGCTACAATTATGTCCGATCTGTCGGTAGTCGAAGCGTGGTGTATGGGGCAATAACCACCCTCATCAAAATACGACCATAGGCACAGTTTTTTTGCGACTGAAGCACAATTTAGAAGGTAACCGACGATCGGGGTGAGAACCGCACTTGCGGAAAGGAAATCTGTGCTTTCTGGAGGATTAAGCGTCGTAGCATCTGATCTGGACTCGCTCAGCTCAGAGAGGACAGAACCTTGCGTTGGCCATATCTCTACTACTTAAGCACTGTTTAGACGGTTACAAACTCCTATTTAATATGCCTAAGCGCCTCAATGCACTGGTATGAGTTCCATATGGAACGCTGTAATCGGTCCCACAAGACTTACTGATAATTCATCGAAAAAATGTTTGGGTGAGAGTTGATGTGGATGTGTTAATGGAAAGGGACCAGCGACTAAAATAAGCGCTGAAATGTCCATAAATATCAATGGGTACACGAACCGCGAACTGAAAACAATCCTTGCTTACAGAATGGAACGAAACTTGTCATACATCCCTATATTATTATCTAACTCAAAAAAAAAAAGTACTTACCCATAAAACCCTTTGAAAATTGCGAGATATAAAATGGCCAATCAGTAATGTTGATTTGACTGTCGGTCAGTCCTCACTTCCCATCAATTCTTGTCGTAGGGAAAGCCATCGCTGTATCAAGCCTCAAACCCACTGAGGTAGTCCAACGTAGGATTGGAAAAAAAAACCATTGACAGTTTAGAAGCAAAATTCGAAGTTCTGGATGGCCTTTAGACTCAGTATAAATTTCTATCCTGTTCCCAGGTATTGCAAGGCAACTTAAACATTTTCGAGATGTGATTCAGATCTAGTTTAGACCAGATCAATGAAGCTGTTGTTTAATTTTGACTCGAAGAGAGTAACTGGATATTGCTGCCTCAGTGGAAGATGCAGAGAGCTGCGAAGAGGGTGTTCAAGGATGAGAAGATACCAGATTTGTCCATTTTACAGACCATTTCGGGCATAAAAAGTCACGTGATAAAAGTGACCTATGTAATTGTGGGCTCATCTTGAAACTCCGACATTCAACGAAGGTTTCTCTTGGGTTTCTCCTTGTCTTTAATCTTGAAAGTTTGATTAACTGAAAGCGATGGCCCAAAACACGGAGAAAAAAGGAATACCACTTGGTCGAGAGCGTCGGAGTCATCGCTATGTCGGATTTAAAATGAGCGAAGAAGCCGCTTTCGCCTGGGCTAACAAAATCTCAAACGCAGTTTCACCACCATTGTCTTCCCGGCAACTACATTGGGAAACACCCCATCAATCAGATCACTGCGAAGTCGAGGACTTTTTGGAGTTCCAATTCGAACAGGAGCACCAGAAGCACGGCATTAAGTACGATGTTGACATCCGACGGGTTGGAGAATCCACTGATGGTGCTGACTTTATGATCATTACCCGGAAAATAAGATTCAAAGGTTACGAAGACATGCCTATTGAAGAGGTACCTCAGGAAGAAAAGGATGAGCAGGATCGGAACGTGGAGAAATGGTTGAGAGCTGAAGGTGAGATCTGCCGTTATTCTGCTCTCGCAAAGCTGGTTTCATTCAAATGTGCCATCTAACTAGGTCAATTGGACTGGGAATTCGTGACCGTCGTTGGTTGAGACGCAATCGGTCGCTGGTGGTATAGTGGCATTGTGGGCTATAAATCACCTGTGCCTCCAGGTTGTGCGGAATGGACTGGACCAGACAAACGACCATCGACAAGTTGAAGGAGGAGGAAGTTGAAGCGGACATGTTGAACCAGCATTGAGCATCTTCCCTGAACAAACAAAAAGTAAATACGTATGCGATCAACCAATTGATAACAGCCTCTGCGTACTGGATAAAATAGGAGTTCAAATGAGAAAACAAGTAAGAAAACGACGACACGTACTTTGGAGGTTCGCCAGAGCACTCGAGGAGGTCATAAGGAAGTATGACTTCTACACACTTCTGCCAGTCGTCGCTGGTTCAGGTTACTCCCAGGTGACGAATGTACACGGACTCGACAATCCAAGTTGAAGAGAAGACAGAGCGTTAAGCAAAGGCGGGGCAAGGTGTGCGAGGTTATCGAACCCCGATCCTCCATGTTGTAGGTTGAACCCCGTTGAGGTCTATCGACTCTGAGAACGGACTTCGGCGATTACGCAGCTTCGGACGCGTTGAGCATGTATCGACTAAGCGTGAAGACAAAGCTGCCGATCGAAACAACGTTGCTAGAATAGACATTTCGTTTCTCTTCAACTCCAGGGGAATGCGACACGTCGGGACGGTGGAATCGCGGGTTTGTCTCGTACTTCGTTCGTCCAGGGTAATTCGAACCCAACGAGGGACCTGCACAACGAGATCTCGGGGATCAACGCAGAGCTCGATGTGGTGGTTTTCGAGGAGGGCCGCGGTGCCACGTCACAACCTTCGAGGACGAGGTACGAACCAAAATGACGAATGCAGAATGACTGTTCGACATTTTGCTGGAATCCAGGTTGGTGAGGTCTAGGCGAGTTATGAGCTACCGTTTCTCTTTGGGGCACGTGAAATTGTCAGTCGAACGTGAATCATGTAGTGATGATGGACATTGAACGAAGAGCGCTGTTCGGTCGTTATGGGTATTCCTACCCGCTGGAGACGCAGGAAGTGGGTGTGGCATAGACTCGACGAAGAATTGAGAAGAGTGACGTGCTTAGGCATCCGGTTAGGCAGAGTTGAGCGTTTCCGTTTCCTCCTCGCTGTGTGCGTTCTCGCCATCCTCGCTTCGTCGTGTCAACCACAACGATGATCGATCATACTTGGAGAGGGAGAAGGAATGCGCGGTGCTGAAGCAGCTACCCTCGGACAATTCCTGTCGTATGAAAGTCAAGAAATGGACAAGGAAACACCCGACGAGAATCATTCATGCTTACAAGTCGAAGTTTCCCCGGCCTAGAATCCATCCCTATCTGCGATAACAAGAAGGCCATGCACTCGAAGCCCGAAACCCTCAAACTGCTCTACACCATTGGCTGATCTACAAAAGGATGAAATAGGAGACACCGATCGAGGAAAAAGCTGCATACCTTTCGTTCACAAAGACAGGAGCTGCCACGCACGGCGACTATTTATCGCTGCTACCATTGGTCATTCCCGATTCGAACTCTCGCCTCTCTCGCTGGACGGTTAAAATGAGCCAGCTGTCGCCTCCTGCCATAATATCCTGTTGAGAAGCCTGAGGTCGGCCTCGTCCCGATTCAGAAAAAGCGGTACAACTCCGAACTGTGGCCGGAATCTTCAATTCCTGAGCCATCCTTAGCCAGCACTCCGAATGTGTTTATTGAATCGAAAGTTTGACGTGGTTCAGTTGGTCCAGGGCAAGTTCAGCAGTGCGAGACATGTTGCAATGTCGAAAACTTCGCGAGGGAGAAGTACTGCCAAGGTGTCGCTGCGCTAGCGATAAGAAAAAGTAAAAATCTGGAAGATCCGCAATATCCTACGTCCTTGGTCGTCGTGGTACAAAGCTGAGAATTGGTGAACCTTGTTGACGTTTAGACGGCCATTCGGGGAAACATCACATGACCGTGATGTCACCGTCTATTTTGAGACTTGTCGTCATCATTGTGAGTCGTACCGTCGAGCTCGTCGAGGATACATACCACTTTGTGCTCTACGATATGGATTGGGCTCGTGACTGGAAGGTACACACCTTTATCTCGCTGACACAATGAATGCGTTGAGGGGTTATTTCGCCTTACATCATGCATGAAGACAGTTCCACGACTCGGAATTTAATATTCTCCAGAGAAACATAGTACTGACATAGAAGATCTAGATGTTCACTCAAAAGTATACGCAGAACGCACTTCAGGTCGCGATTACGCCCTTTTTGCAAACATTTTTAAGCCCTAATCGTTCTAAGTAATGAAAATTTTCCCAAAATATACGCTGCTAACAAATACACCGTTGCTAACTACATCAGGAAACAGCAAAAGGATACGTGCCTCCCACCAAAGGCTACGGAGGCTACGGAGATCACGCGGCGTCCTCCGTAGGACTGATAGCTCCGATATCCCGACGTAGTCATTGCGCTGGGTTATATAGCTCTATGTATCAGTCTCTGTATCCTCCGTAGAACTATATAGGCGACCTTTATTTTTCATGTGTACAGCCTGCTACTAGTAGTAGTCTGTCATTAGGAAGAACCTAAATTGCTTATTTGCAAAATAAGCTTGAAGCTGTCTTTTTCTCTAATATCTGCCTCAATACGCAGAGCAATTGTCTCATTGGTATTTTATTACATACATATCCATCGTCGTTAATACTATAAAACTACAAATGTCAATAATGCTGCTGTGCGTTAATGCAACGTCATCGCCCCGGGTTCGAGCAGCAGCAACATCGCTGCTGCTGTTGTGCGTCGTCTCCATCAGCCCCACGCTTGATCAGCAGCAGGTCAGGGATGTGGGAAGGGAAGCTGAGGGAGTTGGTTAAGGGGAGTGAAAGGGAGGCGTGGCAAGTCAGACGGGCGTACGAAGGAGAGAGGCGTTGGGACTCGATCGTTTCGACTCATTCTGTGAGGCACCATGCGGGTTGTGTACCGCGTTCGAGAAGCAGCGGCAACGTCGGTGATGCTGCTGTTGTTCCGCGTCGTCGCCCTGGTCTGCGTTTGAGCAGCAGTTGGCCCTGCGTGATCGGGTCCAGGGTGAGGGGAGAGGTGTCGACGGGCGAAAGCAGTTAGGTGGAAGCGCTGGCAAGGAGTTGGTAAATGGCGGGAAAACGGAACGGCAGAACAAGTCAAAAACATCGACTCACATCGACTCGTTCCGTGCCAAACGGGTCTCCCTCGCTTGGGTCCCCTTGCCGTTCCTTGTCTCCATCTCCATCCAAATCCGATCGAACGTCGGCCCACAACCCTCAATGGTTGAGGGGGGGCTACAACGTAGCGCGAGTCCGTTCGCGGGATGGCGGACCTACTAGAACTGAGAGCGGTGAGTAGAAACGGAAAAAAGGAGAGTAAAAAATACTTACAGATAATAGATCATGGCGATTTGAATTTCGCTAAGTCAGTTCAAACTCCGAAACATGTGACGTTGTTGATTGTGGCTGAACGTGAGAAATCAACTGAACTCAACTTCAACTCTTTCCACCACCATGGTCTCTCCGCTTTTGAGTCTGACAACGACCACTATTCATATCGTTCCCTGATGTTCGTTTTCTGGGATACAAGGTAAGAACTCCTGTGTCTAACCCTCCATGCCCCCTACTCATTCCTGCCCACCACCGACCAATTTCAACAGAAACCTGGTGATTCCACCACCATTGCGACTCGATGTGTGGGTTTCAAGGCCGTGATCGGACTAGGAACGGTATCCGCACGAGGATAAAATAGGCGACGGCTCAGAGTGCCATGGGTTGTGTGGTCTCGCCGCTCGTCCTGGCTCACCACTGACCAATCTCCACAGAAATCACACCTTCAAGCATACCAAGGACGGCATGCCCTTGAATCCGCGCCGTAAGTAGAGCAATCCAAATCAACATCCCGCCAGCTCACGCGTTCCCCCCCCCCAGTGTTAACATCTCACCCGTGGTGATTCGATTCCCCACCCCTGAGCACGAGGGATAGCCCAGCACTGCACCTGGACAACCGCCGTAAGTGCAGCATTCCGTTAACATCCCACTGCCAGCTCACAAACCTTCCCCCAGCTTCAACGTCTTGCCCCCGGCAGTCAAACCGAATGGCACTGCGTGTTTCACAGCAGCGCAGGAGCAAGCGACGTGAGGGGTTTCAAGGTCAGAATCGGACTGGGATGAGTACCCGCAAGCCCAAGACGAGAAAAAGGCGACGATGGTCGTGAGTTGCGTGCCCACCGCTCTCTTACCCTCCACTGACCAATTTTGACAGAAATGACACCCTCAAACATACCAGGGATGGCACATATGCCCGCGCCGCGCTGCATTCATCGTAAGTACAGTATTCCGTCGCCATTCCACTGCCACCTCACGCGCTCTCCTACAGCTCGAATGCTTCCACCGCCCCAATGGTTTGGCCGCCTCCGCGCCCCATCCTGCATGAAGATTCGCACTGCCAATTCATCTCTCAGAAGGTTCCATCAAATGGTCGTGCGGAGCGTCCTTGGCGCTAGCTGCACGCGTGAATGGACGTCATCCCCGCCTTCGCAGAGTGCGACCGACTGGGAAAGCATGGAGAGCAGGGGATGGGGGTGAGCAGGGGAGAACCGGTGACGATTTGGCTGGGAGGGCAGGTGAAACCGACAGTGAAGTATCTGACTAGGCAGGCATGTTTATGTTCGTCTACATTTTATATGGTTCAATATAGATTGTTCTGCCCAATGCCCTATGTTATTGTGTGAAGTCTACGGATACATTTTTGTGCTCAGTAGCACTGGTAGTGCTGGTAGACCTCCGGCTATGTGTGACTACGTAGTGTCACATATCCATATATGGGGGGCTACAGAGAGCTACGGAGCGTCTGCAGAGAGCTACGGGGTCTACTACACAGGGTACTTGTCTACCTGGCTACCATGGCTCTAGAGACTACATAGCTCAACATACCCATGTGCTTTTTTCCTGATGTATGTTAAACCAGGCAACCGGAGCGAAAGTACTGGACGCCTGAGTCCAATTCTCGAGGAACCAAAGTCCTTTTTAAAGTTATTGTATTCCCGCCCTTGCCCTGAAGTCACTATACCCATACTGTCCATCTTGATCGTCAGAAGAGCAGGAAGGATAACAACATTTTCGTCCGACTGTATAACTGAAAGGGAGTGCAACCACTTCAGCGTAGGAAAATCAGTTTTCAGAGTTTGGACCGACACAAGACCAAGTACAAATGAAGCAATGTCGTTGTTTGAAAGTAAGTCGAAATCTGTGATGCTTAGCGTTATCTCGGTTATTCGGCACAGTTGAAGAGTTTTGATAGACGACAGGAGACTGGGGATGGCATGTTTTGGTAAGGTGTTTTTGTACCAGCTGATGTAGATGGCAAACGGAGAAATCTGTGGATGGAGGGCTCGCATTTGAAAAGTGCTCCCAGTAAGATCAATATCGACTGTAGTGATGTTCTGCAGGTCTGTGCAATATGTAGAATAGCTCGATAGAATGTAGTGGAGCAGTTCCTGACTGATAACGTGTGGCACACGGCCACTAAAAGAACAGTAGAAAGCTAAATTACACCCATTTGCGGGGACGAGATTTGCAAGGAGAAGTAAGCCGGCCCCAATCCTGTCTGCATCGCGGAGGGAAATATTGGTAAGTCGGGGAAGGGAAACAATTGGAAGGGATGTGGGAGTGCTTTTGCCCAGTATGAGGGGTGTAGATACATTCAACGTTTCTAGGACTGGCATTTGACTGAGCGCGTCAAGAAAAGCAAGAACTGATATGGATGTGTTGAAGGTAAGGCTGAAATTTCGAATAGTGGGGTATGAAATATTGAGTAGGTCCTGTTGGAGGTAATTCAGAGAAAGTGTTTGCAAAAAGGGTGCCTGTTTCGAGAAAAGTTCGAAATCGCTGGGGGACGGGGTGATGACGAGCCCCAAGGTAACCCTGAATATTTCAAGGGAGGGAGCTGGGCGATGAAACATTTCAAACCATCTACCGGCTCGTTCTTCATTCCTCAGCACCTGATGGGAGAACAAAAGGTCTAGGCTTTGTAACCGTTCCCAGTACTCGTTCACAACCCAGCTGTGCCAAAGTTCCGAGTCAGCCAACAAGTCTTCATCGTGTTGATGCCATTTAATGTGGAGCAATGCTGTCCCCGTTCTCCGAAGAACTTCGTCTCTCCACTCCCTTCTCGCCTTCAATAATGGTCTAAGGTTGAGTACACGGGCCCACAACGTCGGTGATTCAATCGCAAGTGTCCTCCAATTCGTGCACACTTGCGACGTATGCCGCAGAGTTAGCAACGCAGGAACTCTTTCCTCGTCCTTGAGTTCCATATCGGCATTCAGGGAGAAAACGTTTATCAACATGTCGTCGTCTGGTTTCGAGATCGGTGGTGAAGGCGCTGAACAGGGGGAACTCGAGATGCTCGGAATGGACCACGTCTTCGCTTAGATGTCGTTTGATGTTCTGCATGAAGTCGATGTTCAGAATGTACCAGCAGAAAATTCGAATGATTTTGTTCAATGAAGTGGTAGATTCCAAACTGTCAGATCATCGATATTCATTGTTTGACACTGATGAGAGCTCTCACGAGCGCGTGCCTCAGTCGCGTGGTCGTCGAGCCGAAGAGAGAGCCTCCGTTAAGTCGCATTTCCTCATTGACCTGCGCTCTGGCACGGCACTGTCGAAGGAGTAGTAAGTACTCGAAGTGGGAGACCTGGTGATAAATACATCATCGGTAACTACACGAAACTACTTTCTATTTTATAAGGTGTCCCCGCGAGAGCAAATATCGACTGTAGTTATGTTCCCCAGTTCTGTGCAGTATGTTGATAGGTCGATAAAATATCTTGTAGAAGTTCCCGACTGATGTCGATTAGCACACTTTCGCAATAAGAACTACTAAGCATAGAATTACACCCGTTTGCGGGGACTATATGTGCAAGGAGGAGTAAGCCGGCCCCAATCCCTTGATCTTCACGGATAATGATTTTTGTAAGTCGAGGAAGGGAAACCGGGGAAAGTGAGTTCAGGGTGCTTTCGCCAAGTTTGAGGGGTGCAGACAAGTGCAAATTTTCCAGAACCTGCATTTGGCCGAGCGCGTCAAGAAAAGCAGGAACCGATACAGATGTGTGGAAGGTAAAGCTGAAATTTCGAATAGTGGGATATGAAATGTTAAGTAGGTCCTGCTTGAGGTAATCCAGAGAAATTGTCTGCAAGGAAGGCGCCTCTTTTGAGAAAAGTTCGAAATCGAGGGGGTTTGGGGCGATTACAGCCGGCAACCGAAACCTAAAGATTTCAAGGGAAGGGGCTGGGCGTTGAAATATAGCAAACCATCCACCAACTTGTCCTTCATACACCAGTACGTGTTGGATGAACGAAAGGTCTAGGCTTTGTATCCGTCCCCAGTGCTCGTTCACAACCCAGCTACGCCAAAGTCCCGAATCAGCCCGCAAGTCTTCTTCCATTAGGTGCCCTTTAATGTGGAGTAATGCTGTTCCCGTTCTCCGAAGA
Organism: Galerina sulciceps; assembly: GCA_023014345.1. NCBI lineage: Eukaryota > Fungi > Basidiomycota > Agaricomycetes > Agaricales > Galerinaceae > Galerina > Galerina sulciceps. Next base: position 426,214 of record JAEDXJ010000016.1, read on the forward strand.
ACTTCGTCTCTCCACACCTGACTCGCCTTCAACAGCGGATTTAAGTTGAGGACACGAGACCACAATATTGGCGCTCCAATCGCCAGCGTTCTCCAACCAGTGCACACTTGCGATGAATGCCGCAGGGTTTGTAGAGCTGGTTCGTCTTCCTCGTCTTTGAGTTCCATATCGGCATTCAAGGAGAAAACGTACAACAGTACGTCGTCGTCTAGTTTAGAGATCGGTGGTGAAAGTGCAGGACCTGGAGAATTCGAGGTGGTCTCGGAATGGATCATGTCCGTGCTCGAATGTCGTTTGGCGTCCTGCATGAAGTTGACTTTCAGAAGGTCTCCGTCCGATTTTGCAATGAAGAGGTACGGTATACCCATAAACCCGATAATCGATACTCCTCGCCCGCCAGAACTCCCACGAACGCGTGCCTCTGGATTTGGATGGAGGCGTGGTCAACATCAGTACGTTCATCGAAAGCCGCCAACCTCGCCGCCCTAGTTCTAACGAGATTTCATTCGCGTTTATTTTCTCTCCTCTTGTTGCTCTTGTTGCTCGGTTCCGTGTTCCTCTTCAAAGCAGATATTGACCTGTCCATGCCAATCGCGATTCCCTCGCGAAGGTTTTCCATTTCGCTGTATATATGTATATCGAGTACGCGTTGTTCCTAAACTTAGCACTAGAACTTCCTTAGTATAAATTTAACTCGTTACATTTACAAGCGGAGACTGTGCTTATTGAAGTCTGTACAACATCATCGTTCTTTAGTTCATCCTATATCGTTGATCAATACCGGGATTTTCCAATGATTTCCCATCGCCGGGTCCCCATTCCTGTACATTTTATGTATTCGGATCAAAAAGACGGCTAGGGCAAACGAAGAAAAGGCTTACCGGGGGAGGCGCGTCCCCATCGAAAGGCGGTGGACGAGCTAAAAATCTTCGCTCTCTTGATCTCTTCTTGTACCACCAAACAAAAACACCAAGGCCGAGAGCGACGAGAATCACGACAAAGAGGGTGAGGACAATAGGAAGGACGACACCCTTCTGCTGGTTTGTTCCGCTTGAGTTGGCATTGACAGGAGCAACAACAATGGTTTGGGTTACTCCATTGCTTATGACGGTGGCGATTGTAGGCTGGATTAACGTGGTGAGAGTCGGCGTGATTACATGCGTGGATTGTGTCTGAGAGCTGATCGGTGTTGAGAGTGAGGAAAGCGGCAAACCAGGAGTTGAAGTCGAAGGATCGTCTGTCACAACCACCCCGGATTTCGGGACGTAGCAGCCATCCGATACAGAGTCTTGAGCCACCGCGACGATGCACTCCGCACCGAGAAAAGGCCAGAGGTCGTTATCCTGCTGTGTCGTCAAACACTGGGTCTGAAAGCTCCCAGCCAACACCCCGGATGCACATAAAACCACCCTTCCTTGCCCAGCCGGAATGCTGTAATTTGCGTCTCCCAGACGAGCGCCATCGACATAGTTATAATAAGCAATGGAAAGGCCTTGCTTGATATGCACCGCAATGAAGGGTGCCATATCCGGGGTATGGTTAATGGTTCCTGAGCAGTCCACTGCCCCACCCGACGTAGATGGGTCTGGGATGTAACACCATCTGCCTTGCGAATTCTTTTGGATGCAATTGTTGCCATTGCCGCATGTCGGTGTGGTAAAGCTACCATAGGCAACCCCGAAGAACAAAACCAGGCAGACCAGAAGGGTTTCGACCCGAGATGCTGCGTTGACCATCATCAAATTGGATCCTGGTCGAATATCAATGAAATGAACAAATACATAAGAGAAATTTGGACGTACCGAAGAATCTGGTAGGCACTCGTAAGTGGGCGTTAGAATAGAAAGGAAAGCGTTCACGTTCATGTTTTGAGCGATAACGCGGTTGTGAATGCAGGAACACCTGTCGACCGCAGACGATGCTTTATTTTTAGAATGAATTTTTCAAACTCATTCATCAATTCATCACCTGACAAGCTGACACGTGCTCGAAAAGGTGCCTGAGACTTAGAGGTGCTTTTACACCCGTCCAATATCTATTGGATTGGACCCAAACGTCTAGGACAACTTTCGAGTTTATTGGAAGTACTTAAGGTCTAAGTTAAAGTAAAAATGTCCAGGACAAGGGCGAGTAATGAACGTCGGGGTGTTGATTATGAGTCTATAAGTAACCGCAATCGCATGAAGATAACCAGGATAGTCCGTTGCATGGAGTCCGTTTTCCCTTCTACTTAATCGTCTCGAGTCTCAATTTACATCCTTGAACGTGGTTGGGAGCAAACCATTTGACATCGCTTTTTTTCGTTCGTCCTTTTCTGCCTTCCTCGCCTCCTTCTGCGCTCGTTTTTCCTGTTTTTCTGCCTCCTTTTCCTCCTTCTTCAACCGTTTTTCCTCCTTCTTCTGCTTGCGAGTTTTAACCGGAAACTCGGAGTCTGGTCCTACAAGGATGGGGCCGGGGTGTATAACATTGAACAAATACGCGGCGACCGTCATAGGAACGGCATCAAGGCAGTAGAAAAACGCTTCGTGGTCGGAGATGATACTGTTTTTGCCGGCGGGCGAGAATTCGACAAGCCTGAAAATTATACGAATCTGATAACGTCGTCAGCGGCTGTTGACCTCGAGGACGATCGAGTGAATAGAAGCGTCACTCACGGTAATGCAAGTCAAAGACGCATAAAGAGTATACAGGAGTTTCCTCCACCCTCTCTCCTTGCCTGCCGTGTGCAGCTCACCGCTCTTCTCAAGTCGTAAGAGGTGCATATGCATCCGCACAACTAACGACGAGAAGATCAAAATCGCCAGTTGTTGTAACCCGATGCCGCCCATATAGACGTTGAGTCCAAGATTGACAGCGGACGGACTTTGCCCGGATGCCATGGAACCTCCAGTAGCCTGTACCAGGAAGGAGACGACATCGAGAATAACAAAAATCTTGGTGAGCGATGTGGCACGGATTTTGAAAACGGAGTGGGACGGGATATAGTAGTAAATCATTCGACCAAGAAGCATGTAGTCGAAGGCGTTCAACACTACGAAAAATGCGGAGTATTAACACAAAGTACCTTGCAACAAAATTCCACTTACACAACGGAGCAAGGAATATGAGCAAGAACGAAGGTATATACAACCCCATGCTAATTTGATGGTGTGTCGAGACAGCGCGAAGGATGAAGGCTATCATCTCCCATGTAACTCCCATGATTATAACCCAGCAGAACTTCTATACTCAGAAAAATCATGATTAGCGTCAACAATGCCGACGATGGCTAGCTTCGAAACCTTACCTTTTTCCAAGTAAATGCCTGAAATACATGGAGACAGAGCGAAATTCCGAATACAACGCAGAAGACGATGGCAGCAGCGAAGGAAGGATAATAATCATATAGCGCGCGACAGTCGTCGGAAGGAACGTGACCATTTCTATCGGGCACTGCGGTAATGCAGGTTGGCGTAGCACTCGCACTGCTGGTCGCTGACGCACTGACGACGGAAGTCATAGCGGCTAAAGAGGTTAGAAAATTTCTGAGCTAGGCGAACGGGTTATTTATTTATTGATGATCGTTTGATTACCTTAGACCGGCGCAGTCTGCGCAGCTGCTGCAAGTCAGCACAGCTCTGTTCACGCCGATTAAACAAAACTCAAACCTCTCACGATTTCTCCGGAACGGGTTTACGACTACTTGATTGGCACCCGAGCGCATCGATCTTGACGGAGGAAAGGTCATGTTTATGGTCGTCAGGATAAAACTCAGTACAAACTTACGATTCGAGACTACCAGCATAACCCAGTACTTGGCCTAAAAGTTCTGTACTTCTCCCACAGCCTGCAAGCAGGTTCGATGAGTTTCGGTAACCATGAGGCCGAAGGGAAGATCCCTACCATTCATTGCCTCGAGGGTGACCGTTCGAAACGAGACTCTCATCAAGGGTAGCAAGCTGCGGGACAGCGACATCTGAACTGCGAAGAACCGAGTACACAAAGATATTATCAAGTGGACAGTCCGCAGTCGGTTTGAAGCGTATTGCCCCAGGGCGATAAGAGTGTAGGTCGAGGTAAATACAGGAGGCCAGCTTATACGAAGTTCTCTGTTTCGTGCAGCTTGAAATCGTCGTGGAAGCCTGACTTCTTACTAATCGCGGTGCACTAAACGTTCAGTAATACGAAGCCCAGAACTAAACCACCGTCACAGCGAAAGTTCTTCTAGGGGCAACCGGTCGATAGCCAGGCCACGGTTTACCCTCCTGTGACCGTTCATTAAGCAGGCTGCCTCGTCGGGGGCCTCCTTTCCTTCATTCAAAATAGAGAGTGTCATAGCTTATGCCCTAGTGATGGACAGATAGATTGTAAACGAAGGACAAAGGATTTAGGCGTTATCGTGCAGTTTAATTGGGGAAGTTAACAATATTGATTTGTGGGCGGTGATACTGGGCTGCTTTGAGGAACGCATAAAAATAACCGGAGGACTATGAAATGGAAACTCCTAGTTCAACAAGCATGTAGAGGTAACATACCAGTAAACCACAACAAATAGAAGCGTGAGGTTATCAGTCAGAAAGTACCACCTATCTCGCATGAATTTGTTGTTCAGGAGGCGACCATACCCCTGTGATTGGTGGGTCTGAGCTCGGATCCGCGGAGGTCTAAGTATGTGGTGGCAGACAAAAGGAGTTTCTGAGAATAGAGCCTGGCGAAAGAAAGGAGTGATAAGACTAAGACGCAATACCGCCCAAGGCTCGAATTAAAACATACCCGCAAAACTGCCCAGCATACTTCTCTCATTGCAACTCGCGAGTCATACGGTTCGACGCAGAGCATTGTACGAAATGCATCAAAAGAGAACCTTAGTGTTTCGGCATGCTGGGTGCGCTTCTAAAGTGTAAGGCATACACGAAGGTAAATGCAGTCTTGAAGCCACCTTCGTCGATGGTGGTGGTGGTCATGGGGAGTGCGAGTTCATTTGTGTCGCAGGATCGGAGTTGTTCACTCGATGAGATTCTCACGAAAACTCGTCACGTGCAAAATAATAACCGAGAAACGGTGATGAGCAGGTCCTCGGATTAACCAGAAACAATTCAGATACAAAATCGGCGAGTGATGGCAAGGAATAGGTCGACAGACACTTCAGGGTCTGGGTTGATATCGAACACAGACAGAGACTGGAAAGCTCTGAACTTAAGACCACAGAAGGCCGCCTGCTTCAAGCCCACTTCGACTCGGAGGCCATCCGATCACGTCAGTGTAAACTAGAGAGAAAAAGCGCACCCTCAGCTCGGAAGATAATGCGAGAAATCTCGGGAAGTTTTTGATATCTTCAAGCAGGATCGGGACATCGTAACAATCGGCGTCGGGAATTACTGACCAACCTCCGACTTGGGCCCCGTGGCAGTGAATAAATTTAGGAACTCTTAGATAATAACATTGAAGTCTAACCTTCGGCAGCACTTCCAAATCGTATCTGTGGAATTCCGTCAACTATAGGTCGGGGAGTCCGTTAGTGGTTTGAATGACAGGTTGTGATGTTCTGCAAATCCAATTTTCCGTTATCTCCAGCAACAAATGACGTCATAGAAGACTCAAGGCAAACACCGGAGGCAAAGACCGGGGCACATAAATCCATGTGCCTTTGAGGCACTTGACTTGTATGTGACCCGTACTTTGGACGATGGTACACGTTTTGGTCGCATGTCAAATTTATTTTTGTATCGTTGGCAGAACACGATGCAAGTCCTTTCGAGGGATGAATTTTTTATTGTATTTTCACTTCTGGGGAAGTTTGAAGCGCAAAACACGTACTGTGGTCGAGATGTCCTAAATTCTTGGTCTGTGCCAGATCTCGGAGTAAGATATTACTGACCACTGGCCAGCTATAATTGAATTACCTGGTCGAAAAAAAAGCTATATCAATGTCTTCTCACCTCGAGGCAGACGAAGAACTATTTTTGGTCGAAGCATCAGCCAAAACACTGACACGAGGCTGATTCGGAGAACCACGGACGGTACAAGTCAAGTACAAGTCAAGTGCCTCAAAGGCACTTGGATTCATGTGCCCTGGCTTTTGCCCCCGGTGAAAGTAACATCGCTGGTGGTTGTACAGTACCTCCAAAAAGGTGGATAAAGGTAAAGGTGAGCCACTACGCCGCCCTGCTTTCAATATTTTTTTTGCATTTTCTCTGAATCTGAACAGGATCGCGTGTCAGGAAATAGAAAGATAAAGATAAATTTAGCCGGCATCTCGTCGCTTCTTCAATATCGGTCTCAATCATCCACCGATGATCTACAGCGTGTTCTATTCTCTTTACACCCCTTTGACCGCGGACAGCCCCAAATTAATCACAAAATGCGACACAAATCATCCCGTCGCTCAGAGGTGCTCCGTCTACAAGAACAAAGCTTGATTCTATCCACGTCATATTGGGAATTCATCTCAGTATGGGACTTGGATACGCCCCCCAATGGTAACAGCGACGTAGGCAGTCAACTCGACAGAATTCAAGCATTTTTATGAGTAAACAAATTTAAATGAGATTCGCGACGAGAAGTGGAAGTAGAAAACCCGGAGGGAGCGGTTTCTAACGGAAACGTTAAAATAGCGGCTCATGTCCGGGTAATACGAAAACTAACCGGAATGAAGTTTTACAGAAGGGAAGAATGCAAAACGCTTGTGCGGAAGGTCATCTCTAGCGTATGCGCAAACACAGGATTGCAGCGTATATAAAGCAGATTGTTTCTGTTCGAGTCATCACAACCCACAGATATCATGGCATCGACATCCAAAGACCTATACGCCTCCGTCTCGAGTTGCGCTCTACTTCCCTTGGCGCCAACCAGAAAAGAAACACGGGAAACGCAAGATACACCTTCTTCCTCGGTCAAAGAAATCTTCGCCAAATTCGTTTCGAGCCTGGAGTATAGCCCTGAAAAACCTATGGCGGATGACAACGTAACCTACCAGTCTCTACGTTCTGAATTCGCGGCATACGACAACGGGAATAAATGGTTTGACCCACTATGTCGAGAATCGTCCACCATGGCAGAGGTACGCGTTTCTTTGGATAAAACTTAGGTGCATTCGAGTTGAGCCAATTTTACAGTTACCGTACCCTGGACACACACCAGAGGTCCGACTGCTGATCGCGCGATTCACTTGGTACGCTATTCTCTTCATAGTGGTCCTACTGGTTTGACTAACGATTCACAGGTATTTAATCTACGTCGACGACCTCGGTCAGAAATTTCCTGGGCCGTTGGAAGATTTCCAACAACGCGTTCTCAAGAACGATCGCCCAGAGGGAGACTTCCTGCAGGCCTTCCGCGAGCACTTGACCGACTTGTATCTCTATTGGGACGCCATTCCAGCCAACTGCATGACGCTGGCTGCCATGGACTACATCAACGGGTGTCTTCTAGAACAAATGCCGAATATCCGCGACATGAAGCTCTCGCAAGACGCTCAATCATGGCCATACTTCCTGCGTAACAAGACAGGCAGTGCAGCAGCCTATGCGTTCATGCTGTTCCCAAAAGACCTGAAGATCGAGCTTTCGGTTTATATTCAAGTCATTGAAGACATTGTTCTGTTCACGAACCTCGTGAACGATGTACTGTCGTGCGTTTCTCGATTCTTTCTCAATTGTCGCCGTCGTATTGTTAACACGTCCTCCACAGGTTCCACAAGGAATACCTTGCAGGAGAAACAAATAATTACGTCTCCAATAAGGCACACGTCACCAAGAAGCACATTCTGGACGCTCTACAGGATGTCGTCGACGACACTTTGGCTGCACACGCTAGAATAACGAAAGTCCTACAATCCACGGATGCCGCTGTCCCCTGGAAGCGGTTTGTGAACGGCTATTTGTAAGTCTTAATTTGTTCGTGGTTTACCTCTAGACCAACTGATCAAACTCTTCCATCAGAGGTTTCCACTTTACATTAAAGCGTTACCGGCTGGAGGAATTGGGTTTATAATTATATGACGTCTAAAGTACCCAACCCATTCGAGGATATCATTTTTATGTAAACTTGACTCGAGTGTGTCGTGTAATTTATTGTACAATATGTAGAACTTGTTTACCGAGCCATAAATGAATTTTTTTCAGCATGAAGTGATACTACACCCAACTGTGGAGATTTGACGTTTTCATTTTCCATCACTCTGAAGCACCGCGGAGATTATAGAGAGCGACGAGTTCTCCCTCTCAACAGATTGTTGGACAAATGAAAGGTACAGAGGAAAGAAAGTGACACGTAAATTAGCTACGTTGAGCTCCAGGCACTACTGCCTTCACCGTCGCCCTTGAGCTGCTCTCCATTGCGAACATGTATCTGGCTCAAAATTCTGGCAAACAAGTCCTGATGGCTGTAAAACATAGAACTTACGTGGACTTCCGTCGAATTGGAAAAACACGCATCTTTTCCGTGATAGATAGAAGAAATTCGGGCGGATTCACGCTGTAGGAATTAATTAGAGGCAACGCAAAGGATGAACGAGATGGAGACCTTGATTTTGTCGTTGCAGCGACTGATCAAGGTAGCGTCCCCCGGCCTGGCTAAACCCGAGCGCAGATTCTTAATGTCGACGCTGATAGACCCCTCTTCTCGAATGTGGTTTCGAGCATTTAACCTAGAAAATGATGACCGAGATTCAGAACTTGACGCAAGGTAAAGGGGTTTAAAGGGAGACATGCATCGCTACATAGCTATTGATATATACTTCAATCCCTCGCGGGTCAATATTTTGATTTTTATCCAGATTGAACGGTGACGTACGTTTGGTGACCAAGAAACTAACTCCCAAGAATACGAGATTGTTGGGCATCACAGCAAACTGACGGAAGATCATGAGCAAATTGCAGCGTAGAGATACGGAAATAGGACGCACGGTGACGATCGATGCCAAGGAGGTTACACTGCTCGCTTTCGTTAGTATCTTGGTCTCGTTAATCTCAATACCAAATAGTGTACCTGGTTAAAGTTCCAGATATCAGCACGTATTGCATGATCGAGAAGACGAGGTTGTTTGTTCTGAAACACGATTGCGTCAGGCCGAGTAATGATAAAGGCAGGATAAATCGACAGCGTACCTAGCAAAGCCAGATCTGCTTTTGTTAAGGTAATAACACATCGAAGCGGCAATAAGAAAGTCCATTGTTGTCGTGGTCCCAAAGATTGCGTAGAGGACCCACTGCAAGACGACGGACTCGTTAGTGGTGGGAAATACAATGGTCGTCGACAACCTACAGTGGCTTCATGCATATCCGCAAATTTCTGGAGCCGAAAGCTACGCACAAACCGAGTTGGGTAAGTAGACCTTAATCGACCAGCCGCGAAGAAGTAATTGCTTACGCGTGGTATATTAGAACTGGAGCGTTGCTTCAGTGAACAAAACTCTGTATGAATTTGGAGGAGACTTACAGGCACCAATTACTAAATTTTGTCGAAGCGTTGGCGTGAGTTGATGTCTTCCATTGCAGAGATAGTATAGACCTACCTGTCGCACATGATAAGAGCCCGACCTGGGTTTAAATACGTGAGAAGACGAAACAATTATCAATGTCAATGATCAGACTTACGAGAATCCCTGGCCAAACCCGAGAAAAGCGGCTTCCAACTTTGAAGAACATCAACTCTAGTATTCTTGAGATTAAAAGGAGAAGACGTACGTCTCCAAATTCTATGAATGTATAACCTGGAATGGTTGCGTTAATAAAACTTCTCCTGCGAAATCGAAGATGATGCGCACCCGTGGACGATTACAATAATGATGATCTGCACGCACGCGAACTGGGGTCAATAGATGTCATAGAATCGTCAATCCATACTCACATTAAATATCGTCTGAACCTGAGATGGGGGTATTTAGCTTGAAGGAGACGATGCGGAGAACACAGATAATGACGCTTACCCTGAAACTCCTGAACCGAGCGAATGAAATTATGAAACTGGACGAAATCTCGACTAGAGAAGGTTTCGACTTACCACACGATCTTCGCCAATCCCTCGGCGTTTCCGAATTGCTCGATGGTATAATGATAAACGATATGAATCAGACACAGCAAGTGACCCGCGCTCAGTGCCCTGGATATGGTCATTAGGTTTGTCGAAATTGAAAGGACGAACTTCACACTGACGTCAAAGTACCGACCTGAGTAACGAAGTATCAATATCAAATATGCATACTGGATAGTTGCGAAGAACGTACAATGGATTTCTGAAACACCCAATCATTTGGGTAAGTGGTATAATACATGTACGCTTGAACGAGGGAGAGGCCGAACAGGCTGATGGACGCACGTAGGTGAGAGGATAATCAAAGACGGCGCGGGCCTAGGAGAACTCGACGTACATGCTCGCCCCAAGAGTGCCCAAGAGGGCTGCGCCAATGGTGTTTCCCAGCGTAACGAGCATGTCCGGCGATGAGGTATAGTCGACAGAAGATTAGAGGGGGAAAAACGTCAGACGAGTAATGCTGGTTTCAATAAATATTCAATACCAGCGGTCTAGGTCCCCTGAAGCACCGTCGACGATTCGTTTTCTACAGTTGTGTAGAGGTGATTCTTTTTTCAATGGATGCGTACCCTGAACAAAATCCTTCCATGGTCGAGTTCTGGTTGATGAAGTGGAGTAACGGGGCGAAAGCGGATGCGATCGGTCGATCAATTTAGACGCCAATCATACTCGTCCGCCCATCGATTTGGCTATTCAGTGTATGGTTTAGTTGGGCTCTCGGACCCTATCCCTAAGAATGAGTGCAAATGTAAACTGTAAGGTCACCTTGGAGGCTTGGAACGCACGATCAACGGATTTTTTCGTAGCCTTTTTCTTTCGCAAAATTACATTAAATTGAGAGCGTCGCGTGAGCAGATCATAAAGATTACTATGCCTCTTAAGAGTTGAGGATCAGCGGTAGTAATCAGAACCTGCAGGAATACATACATTTCGCCATCGATTAGGGGAAATGTGGACTTGTGTGGGTCCCCTGATATTTGACGGAGGCAATCGCCGTCTGCTCCACATCCGCCTTTTTCCTTCCCAGATTCGCTGTGCCTTTTTCAATCGAAAATCAGGACCAGTAGTTGAATAGTGAAGGTGCTCACATAGAACAGAAGTTGGACGATGATCGAGGATCGATCACGTCGTCGTCCGTGATTCTAAGCTTGGTCTAGTCGCAAGAGGGTCGCTGCCAAGCTTGAGCGATGACAGGGGAAACGAGACAGGAGGAGGTGCATTGGATGTATGAGTGACGAAGTCAACATCCATCCCGATTTTAGGTCATGGGGGATTCACGAGGACAGTGGCGTGCGCTACAGATGAGGCTGAAATTGACAGGGTAAAAAACTGAATAGCCTAGGATGGCCTAAGATGATAAGACGATCAGAATATCGCGCCAGACACACTTGGGGTTCCATAGGAGAAGAGTGAGTTTCATGAAGGTGGGATGAACGAGATAGGAGAAGAAAGGTGCAAGGGAACGACGACCTGTATTTGATAATTCAATGAGCCGTAAACGGTAAAAAAAATTTCGACCTTATTATTGCTAGTTGCTAGCTATTGTCAACGGGGAGCGGGGAAGCACTAGGTAAAAGATACCAGAGCGAAAACAGAGGCTTGCATGGTGGATTACAACTCCTTTTAGTCGACGAAGGGATGTTCGATAGTCTCAATCGGAATATAAGGCAAAGATTACGACAGACAAAATCTGGAAAATTTTCATAAATCAAGGTCAAAACCATAACGATTGCGTGGTCGCATATCGATCTTGCGTCGCCAGAGAGTAAGAGCAGCCTTGCCCGTTGAATTCTTAGAATCAGTATAAGCAGAGTCACAGAGAGAGAAACTTGAAGGAGCCTTTTCCTTGGAATTATGCACGATTCGCAGTGGCGACTCATTCCAGTGTACGCGCAGCTGAGGCGACGTCGACGAGTACGAATAGAATGCGAACACCAAACGGTGTGGCCACGTCACCGAGCGATGAGCCAAGCCAGCCGGCGTATTTTGATTGTATTTTGGTGTAGTCGACCTCGTTGTTGAGCGCTGTAATCGAGAAAGATTTTGGAAAGGTTTCAGGACCAACAGGAGTCCAGGACTGGTGGCAACGATAACCCGATTGTTTGTCATGAAAACCCAAGGCAAATAAATTCGGATCAAATTGTTAAATCCTATTCAATGTCCGCTGTCCAGTGACCACCATACGCTCAGAGTCAAAACTACGGCTTCCAGGCGCGATGCACGTTCCTCACCTGGCTCATAGTCGTTGCGGTGCACGTCCGACCTTGACGGCAAAATCAGCGCGCCGTAGTCCCGCATCCTGAGGGTGGGACCAACGGGTACTGTAGGTGCTTCTCGTCGTTCGTGGAGGCCACGATTAGCCAGATGTGTTACTCGCGGACAATGTTCGAGGGGTATATGGGCCTGTGTTCGAAGGATCGAAGGCGGCAGCGATGCTCACGGGCCTGCTTGGGATGGGTTTAATTCCCCAGGCGTAAGGGTTGAACCTGGCCAAGATGAGTATTTTCATTGTAAGGTACGTCTCTTCTCTTCCGGTTTCTTCTTCATCTGATCTCCAACATTTTTTCATACCCTACAGTCAACTAGGGGGATAATGCATTGCCGACGAAGTCCTCAACCGCTCCCAGACTCGCCACACTCATCCCTATGCTCAAAGTGGCTCAAGGAGTTCGTCGGGTACACTACCGACTGGACACACCACCCCGCTCGTGCTCACACGTACTTACTCGCCGATATCGCATTTCCATGCGAAATACAGCTCGGTCGGAAACCGCGATGTGAGAATCCTAGCGATAGCCATGCGCCTCCAAGATGGACCTGCATGTATGCTGTCCGCTATCTCGTATATGCGGTTCGAAATGACGTTTTATCGATTTTTTAGGAGGGAGAGTTCGAAACGACCGGTCTAAGAGTCTCGCGCCTTAAATAATGTCCAGTGGGCGATCTCAGTCCTACCCCGTCGTTGACACATTATTCTCTTTTCCTATTATGAATGTACCCGGTACATCATAATCAATCAGACGGATTTCCTTGCCCAGGACACAGGAAACGAGAGCCGTCGACCCGGCTTGTCTATCATTTAGATTTCTCTGTACAACTCGAGTGTCTTGTATGTGCGATCTCGCATTTGACCTCATTTCTTTCTGTGCGTGTCATTATTTCCTTATTTTCTACTTTTCTAGGATTTGTTTTGAATATTCGCTATAGCTCGGGTGCTTTCGGTATACGCCGTTGTAGGGTGCCGGTGACTCTTGGTAAGGCTGTTACCTCGCAGGTCTTGGAGCGGTGCTGAAGGTCGCGAAGCTGCTGGACTCTGGGAAGCCTGGATAATCTTAGGCAGACAGCCGCTGGTCACAACCAATTTAGCTCTCGCTAGGGTTGTCGATACTTTTTACCTATCGATCAATGTTGCCAGTATTTCGTTCGTTAGCCTGTCTCTATGAACTGAGGATGCTTTTTTGAATCATTGTTTCATTCTAGCCTGCTTAGAGGTACTATTGCCTCGCTTCATAGGTGAGTGGCATTCCGCCTGTACTCTGACTCGAAGAATTTTACACGGCTTTCTCATCTCTTGAGACGCATCATGAGCTTCATACATCAAGGTCAAAATTCTAGCTATTTGTCGTTTCGGAAATCTGAACGGCAACCTTACTAAGTGTTAGATTTCATACTTCATTTCGTAGTGTAGTCACTCTCGTCACACATTTCAAACCCCGCTCGCTCGTAGTTCAACTCGCTCGCTCTCGTTCTGTTTCCTCAGTCGTTGTTATCCACGGCTGAGGTATGTCACATTCATTACATTTCATTCCATCTACTTACTGTACCTTTCCTTTAGTCTAACTCACATCCTGTTAGGTACAGTCTAATACACCACAGTCGTTGTTATCCACGGCTGAGTCTAACTCACATCCTGTTAGGTTATGGGCCCCGCCGCCTAAAGGCTCCATTTAGACCAGCTACGACGTCCCGGAACACACTCGCTACCCCGGTCCCTCTCGCTCTCGTAACGACATCACGAACCCCCGCTCCAACGACACCTGCCACCCGTTTTCGTCACCTGCCACCCATTTTCGTCACCGCCGACCGTGATACGCGACACGTCACACGTTGAATGGGCGACGACTCGGAAGCCACACCGAAAATGGCCGCGCGAACGCTCGGTTGGGATCTTCCTCATGCCGCGTCGACGTACTTCCCGAAATCGCAGGAGGACCGCCTCGAGAATGAGAACAACTATTATGTTTGGTCCATCCGAATGCAGACTGCCTATGAGGCCTGTGACCTATGGGAGATTATCAGTGGCACTGAGAAGAAGCCCGAGGACGACTCTAAGGATCTTGAAGCTATGAAGGAGTGGAGAAAGAAGGATAAGGCTGCTACTGCTTTGATGCACCAATGCATTAAGCCAGAACTCGTCGTCAAGGTTGCTACAATGGAAACTGCAAAGGATAAATGGGAGGTCTTTTCCTCGGAATTTGGCCAGACTGGTATTGGATCGCTCATGCTCTGGTTCCGCCGTCTCGTCACCCCGCTAGCCCCTGGGGGCGATATCTCTGCCCATGTTACTACTTTCCAGGAGGCTATTCGCCATCTCACTAATGCATCCTTTGATATGCCTGACTACGTCGCCGCCGCTCTCCTCATCTCTACCCTTCCAGCCAATCCTAAGGACTCGGAATCTTGGCACCACTATACCGTTGGGATGAAGCTCGATAAGACCACCACCCTCTCCTCCGTTATCAACAGTATACTCGAAGAGAAGCGTCGCCTCCAGACCTTCGAGATATCTGAAACCCAAAAGCAGGAAGCCACGTACGCCGCTTTGGAGCAATCTGCTCGCAGCCGTGGCCGACCTTTTTGCTCTAACTGCAAGGTCGAAGGTCATACGACCGATAACTGCTGGGCGAAAGGGGGAGCTAAGGAAGGTCAGAGGCCGAAACGCAGGGGGAAAAAGAAGGGTAAAGCTAAGGGCAAGGAAAAGGCCCACAATACTACGGATGATGGAGACGAAGACGTGGAATCGAATCATGTAAAGTTCGAATTGACATTTATGGCTACTGAAGCCGACTTTTCTGCTTATCCTTCGAACGATTCTAAGTCTATTTCAAACTCTCCTCAAGCGACGGAAGACTCTCCAGTTTCTGCAGACATATCGTTGAGCACGTCCACCATCCTCGATTCCGGAACATCATCTAGTATCCTCTCCGACCGCTCCGATTTCAATGAAATCATTCCTTCATCTGGCAAGATCTCTGGTTTTGGTAACGGATCTCGAAACATTGGAGGTCGCGGTACGGCATCCCTCATGGCTAAGCTACTGAAAGGTGGCGTCGCTAAACTCAACCTCAAGGACACCTGTTACGTGCCGGATTCAAATATCAATCTTATCTCGGTTCCATGTCTCGACGAAGCAAAATGTTATACCGTCTTTGGGAATGGTCAATGTGTCACCTTTCACAAGGATGATAACGGCCAATTTATCAAGGATATTATTGCTCGCGAAAAGGTAGTTCTCACCGGTACGAAGGGACCCGACCGTCTATATCACCCCAATATCACCTCTTCACCTAAAGAGACCTCGTATTCCACCAAACCTCTATCCGACCTTGAGAAATTACACCATCGCATGGGTCATCTCAATTATCCTGCCGTTAAGGCCATGGTACGGAAAGGTCTAGTCACAGGAATTTTGCTATCTAAGCAGGATCTCAAAAGCGAGTCGCCAATATGCGCTGCTTGCGTTCAAGGCAAAATGACAAGAGCTTCCTTCCCAGTCTCTAAGACGGAATCCAGAAATTCTTAGCCTTGTTCATTCGGATCTTTGGGGACCTGCGCCAGTTCGCTCCCTTCATAAAGGATCTCGATACACCATCACTTTCACCGACGATAATTCGCGCTGGGTATGGGTTTATTTCCTCCAACTCAAGAGCGAAGCCTTCGCTGCCTTCAAGCAGTGGCTCGCCGAAGTTGAGAAGGAAACCGGTAAAAAGCTCAAAGTCTTCAGAACAGATAATGGACCTGAATATATCACCAACGAATGGATCGTGTTTATGAAGGAACGAGGTATTCGATGGGAAACCACCTCCACTTATACACCGGAGCAAAATGGTATCTCCGAACGTCTCAATCAAACCATCTTTAATTGTGTCCGGACCGTCATCATTGACGGTGGTCTTCCTCTTTCATTCTGGGCTAAGGGTGTAGCCTATACTATCTGGCTCAAAAACCGGCAACCTGTTTCTGCTTTACCAAATCAAACCCCTTATGAGGTCTATCGCAAGAAGAAACCCGACTTATCTCGTGCGCATCGCTTCGGTTGCAGGGCATTCCTGTACAATAATACACCTGGACGGAGTAAGCTTGATCCTCGAGCTGAAGAAGTTATTTTTCTAGGCTTTTCTACGACTCAAAAGGCTTGGGAGGTCTATTGTCCAAAGACGAAAAAGTGTGTCTTTTCGACGCATGTTCGCTTTGATGACTCAACAATCGGTAAATCTTTGCCACTTCTTCCGTCCGAGGGGGAGATAGATTATTCTGCTCTTCAAAGCAAATGCTCTCAGGACGAAGAAGAAGCACCTCCAAAAACCTCACCACCTCCTTCCTTGCCTCCTAAAGTCACCCCTTCAGTCAATCCTCCGCAAATTGCTGAAATCACTCCACTTCCTGCTCCTACTCCTGCTCCTAAACCCAAACGTGCTTATAACAAAAGACCTCTTCCACCTCCTCGTGAAATGCCTGCTCGAAAGGCTGCTAACCGAGAGAACCCTCCTGTTCCTTCATCCAGTTCAACCTCTGCTCAGTCATCAAATTCCTCCGTTCCATTCCCTAGTTCGGAATCTGATCCAACTGAAGATGATTCATCCTCTAACCCCATTCCAGGGGGAGAATCTTCTGAGGCTGAAGCAACCTTGATTACGGAACATGAAGACGATTGGAAGGACTTTGCTCATCACGTTTCCAGTGACGATCCACGTACGGTTGCAGAGGCGAAAGCTTCTCCTGACTGGCCTCACTGGGAAGCAGCCATGGAAAGAGAGCATGAAGCCATCCTTCGCCTGGGTACCTATTCCCTAGGTGAACTCCCTCCTGATCGCAAAGCGATCGGAAGCAAATGGGTATTCCGAAAGAAACGTGGGCTTAATGGTGAAACAATCTATAAAGCCCGTATCGTTGCTCAAGGATTCTCCCAAATTCCTGGAGTCGACTTCTTTCAGACCTACGCTCCTGTAGCGCGGATCGAAACCATTCGGCTCCTCATGGCTATCGCAGCTATCAATGATTGGGAATTTCATGTCGTGGATGTTGACTCTGCTTTTCTCAACAGTCTCATTCCGAAGGATCAAATCACCTACATGAAACAGCCACCTGGACTCACCGTCGAAGGAAAGGAAGACCTGGTTTGGATTCTCTTCAAGGCTCTTTATGGTCTCAAACAATCTGCTTACCTCTGGTACCAACGCCTTCTTGAGATCCTCACCAAACTTGGTTTTTCTGTCCTTAAATCTGATCCCTGTATCTTCATTCGACGATCTTCCACTGGTCTGACTATCATCTCTGCTCATGTTGATGACTTAGGTCTTTTCGCCACCTCAGTCACTGAGATTGAGCTTGTCAAATCCCAGATCCGAGAACATGTTTCCATCAAGGACCAAGGTGAAGCCAAAACTATTCTTGGTATGGATATCATTCGAGATCGCAAAAACCGAACCATCACCCTCTCTCATCGCCATCTCATCAACAAAGTTGTCAAGGACTTTAATATGCAAGAGGCAAAACCGGTTTACTCTCCCATGAATGCATCATCTCGCCTTTCCAAGGCTGACTCTCCTTCCACCCGAACAGAAACAGGAGATGCACAATATCCCATACCAGGAAGCTGTAGGTTCTCTCATGCATATTGCTGTCAATACTCGTCCAGATATTGCATTTGCTGTCCAGCAAGTTGCCCAATTCATGTCCAACCCAGGTCAACCTCACTGGAAGGCTGTCAAGCGCATTATTGCATACCTGAAGACCACTCAAAACCTTGCTCTCACTCTTGGAGGTCATGCATATTCCCGATTCACTGCTTCTCCCCTCATAGCCTATTCCGACTCGGACCATTGCAGCTCACGTGACCACGCTCGATCCATCTCTGGCTTTGGACTTTTCTATGGTCAAGGCGTATTCTCCTGGTCCGCAAAGAAACAAACCTCAACTGCCACTTCAACTGGCGAGGCTGAACTTTACGCAGGATTACGTGCTGGAACCGAAATCACCTGGATTCGTTCATTCCTGTTTGAAATCGGTCTTGAACAACAATCTGCTACTACTCTCAAGATCGATAACAACTCTACCATTTCAATGATGGATCCACCTGCCAATATCTGACGTCTTGTAAAACATGTTCATATCTCTTTCTATTGGATTCGTGAAGCGTTCAAGCTCAAGTCATCATCCTACTATATTCCTACCGACGACAATGTCGCCGACATTTTCACCAAGCCTCTTCCCATTGCTCGACACCAAAAACTCACGAATTACTTGGATTTGTCGATCAACCGATGCTCGTTGAGGGGGAGTGTTAGATTTCATACTTCATTTCGTAGTGTAGTCACTCTCGTCACACATTTCAAACCCCGCTCGCTCGTAGTTCAACTCGCTCGCTCTCGTTCTGTTTCCTCAGTCGTTGTTATCCACGGCTGAGGTATGTCACATTCATTACATTTCATTCCATCTACTTACTGTACCTTTCCTTTAGTCTAACTCACATCCTGTTAGGTACAGTCTAATACACCACAGTCGTTGTTATCCACGGCTGAGTCTAACTCACATCCTGTTACTAAGACGTTCGTGCATTAAAACTCGAAGATTTTACTGATAATTGGGCGGATCAGAAACGAATCAAGGAGGCGAAACTTACGAATCGGGCAATGGTACGGGTAAACCCCATGAGCATTTTCAAGGTATGCCTTTCAGTCGATAATAAAAACGATCCTTTGATCCGACCTATAGCCTTCAAGATATCGATAAGACAAGCTGCAGGATTACCGTGCCGGGCATGCGGACTAAGAGTAACAGCTTATTACTTGGGACTGGAAAGTTGAGCGGCAGGTATCGAAGCGCTCAGCGTCAAAATGGAAGCTGATAGGAAGCATAACAAAGGATCAAGCCTGAAGTGCTTAAAGAGGAGGTGCGGTCCAGAGCTCCTGAGCCATACCCACTTCGCTGTTCTCTTCGACTCGTACCATGTCCACGCCTAAAGTCTGGTTTGGTAAGATCCTCGTTTCCACTCACTACTATCCCCCGAATTCTGACCTTGTTTCCCGCAGTTACTGGCTCTTCCGCTGGTCTAGGACGCAGCACTGTCGAGCACGTCCTCGAAAAAGGAGACAAAGTCGTAGCCACGCTCCGCAAGCCCGCAGCACTCGCCGACCTCTCTGCAAAATTCCCAGCTTCCCAGCTCCTCGTCGTCAAGCTCGACGTCACATCGCCAGCGGACATTAAGGCGGCCTTCGCCAAGGCTATCGAAACCTTCGGGCGCGTAGACGTTGTCTACAACAACGCTGGATATGGCTCGCTTGGCGAGATCGAAGGCACGCCCGATGAGGTTGCTCGCGGAATATTCGAGGTGAACTTCTGGGGATCGACGAATGTTGCCCGTGAAGCCATTCGGGTCTTCCGTGACGTCAACAAACCCTCTGGAGGTCGCCTCTTGCAGGCGTCTAGTATGGCGGGTTCTCAAGGCATGCCTGGTACCGGGTACTACAGTGCCAGGTAAGTGTTCTATTTCTTCCCCCTCCTTCATGAGATAGATTAATTCGTTTTGGCGTCACATAGCAAGTTCGCCCTCGATGGTATTTCTGAAGCGCTCTCAAATGAAGTACACCCGTCGTGGAACATCAAAATCACCATTCTCGTGCTTGGCGGATTTGCCACTCGCTGTATGTCTAACGAATCGCTTGTCATCGTCCCCGAGCACCCAGCATACACAGCTCCCGATAGCGTCACCAAGTTCGTCAGGGGATACCTCACTGGTCCCCTCGACTTCGGTGACGCCAAGAAAGCTGCGTGGGAGATTTACAACATCGCTTCTGATGACTCGGCTGGCCTGAGGGTGCCGCTTGGTTTGGATGCGATTGGAGTTGTGACTGACCAGTTGGCAGCTATCCAGAAGGATGTCGAGGCTGCGGGAAAGTGGAGCGTTGATCTGAAGTAAAGGGTGGATTCTACAATTTATTTCCTTACGACCAAATTCATCCTTCGTATTCTCAGAAATGAATCGATATTGTATTCAAATTTCGATAAAGGAATTTACTACACGTTATAGCGACAATTCAGTGACGGTATCTTGCAGCAGGTAGAGTTCGGATTGCTTGGTGCGGTTCTAGAAAGTAAGGCTTACACGAAGGTAAATGCAATCTTGAAGCAACCTTCGTCGATGGTGATGGGGAGAGTGAGTCCATTGTCTCGCCGGATCGGAGTTGTTCATCCGCTGAAACGTAATGTCACAGCGGTTGAAACGACTTGAATGGGAAGCAACGGAGGCCAAGAAAGTTGTCGAGCAGAACAAATTGGACGATGAGCGCCGGGCAAGAGTGTCCACCCATCGCCCAGCAAATACTGAATTTCTAGAGCCCTCGGCGTTATACTCAGTACACTAGAAAATCAGGATGGAATACCTATGACGCCTTTATTGGCAGCACTCGGACTCATCGGCGACATTTCAGCTGACGAGGCTGTGCCCGTCACCAAAGTACGAGTTCTGCTCAGGACCGCCATGGACAACGCCGGCTTTACATACCTCAGCCAAGTACCATCACCACCCTCTCTTATTATGCCCCAAATCACCTGGAAAGAAACCATTTTATCTCTCAGAAGGGTAACGAAGCCCAAGTCGACCAAAAATCGCCGTAATCGTCACTCTGACACACCGATATTCAAGTTCAATGAAGATGTCCTCACAGCTGGCGCCGACCGCTATTTCTGAGAGAAAAAGCACTTATAAACAGGTCTTCTATTTTTAACCGCTTTTTGTCAAGTAAATAGAAATACTATTTCTTTCAGAAACAGCTGACAAAAAGAAGGGCTATTTATGGGGTGTTTCTCAGACAAAAAGATCTTCTATTTCTTTGATATTTCTCTGCAAAAAAGCCGACAAAAAGAAGTTTTTTTTTTATCTGTTTCCTAAGAAAATATATCATCTTTATATTTCAGTGTTTCTCTAGGAAATAGAGGTTCTAATTACAATGGCTTTTTCTCAAAGATAAAGAGGTCCTTTATTGCAAAGATATAGACAAAAAAAAAAGAACTAGTATATGTTACACAAATAGACGTTAAAAAAACAACTTCTATTTCAAAAAGAAAAAGCGAAAGAAAAAGCCGGCGCGCGCTGAGCGAGTCGCAAAGGACGCGATGAGCGCGTACTCCGCGACTCCGTCAGCGTCGTACGCAGCGGCGCACGGAGTCGATACGAATGTCCATCAAAAAAAAAAGAGGGCGGCGGCGGCGTATGTTGCAAGATCGAGTCGGGGCGCGTCGGTCGTCAAGAAAGTGTGAGCCGCGGCGCGGCGTTTCGGCGTCTCGTTGGGCTAATCCTCGAGGGAGCCGTACCTGAAAATAAGGGGCGGTCAGAGCGTAAAGGGAAGCGGGAGGAGGACTACTCACTTAATCATCACCGCGTCTGCCACGTCCGTGAACCGCGTCACCGCCCCTACTGTGCCGGTGTTCAACACTCTTGATCGCGCGGAGGACGAGTCTGGGTAGGCTCTGATCTCGTGCTGCAGCCGGCCTTCGAGATCGAAGGCGAGAACGACCACGTACCCGTTGGGGCCCGGGATGTTGCAGCTTAATCGATCCTCGCTAGGGCGAAACGAATTAGCACATCCGAGTTCGAAAAAATGGAAAATAACGCACTATAAAACGAGGTCGAAGTCGTCAAATCGACCCTCGAGCATTCCCTGCGCCAAAAGCTTCTCCACAGCCGGCACCACTATCCTCCCAATGATCTTATACGCCCCAAATTTGACTGGGAAAGCAGAGGTGGAGTAGAAGGTCCTGAAGGTGGTAAAGTCCCATGCAACTGACATTATGATGTTCTGGAGGGGTTGAGCAGCAGGAGGAGGTGCAGTGGTGGTGGTTGAGGAAGAAGAATGAGGTGGCAAAAGAAGCTAGGGGTTGTGAAACGATGCCAAATTGTGCGCCCTCGATGTGACATGCGATGACCAGAGATCAATGGCACCCAGACCAAACGTTGTCAAATGCTGTCCACACCTCATGCCTCAACTGGCAGTAGCAGCCGGTAACAAATGGGCAAATATACAGTGCAACCGGGTTTTTGTGGATGTTAAGTCGGACGGCCTTCGTTGCAGGCTGGTTTTCGTGCTTCCAAAGGTCGTAATAAATTCGGCCAAGGCGAGTAAGGGAGAGAACTCGGAGCTGGCTTAGAACTGACGTCGAAAACATTAGCTTTTCTCGACTGCTCAACATATTAAATATAAAAACTCGTACCTTTTCCTTGTACCGATGTCTCCGCGCCCAAATACCCAGCCCTATAAGGCGTCAACTACGCCGCACCGCCGTTACAGCTCAATGATTACGCCGCAGAAACACGTGGGGCATTATTTCAGCTGCAGCTTTTGCACACTTTGAAGCCTAAAAATGAAATTAATCGAAGAAAGGTATAAAAATGGTTCTGGATACCTGTAGTGTGCGTGATATGGGCCTGCACCTATGAGAAGAATGCATTCCAATGCTGTGAATGCCACACCGACGCGGTATAGAAGGCTCAAACATCATGCTGGGCGAGAGCCGAACGCGACATTCTAAGAGCAGTTCAACACGTCATCGGGACTTCCAAACACAAGCAAGACGCTGACTCGCTGAGGTCCGAAATGGCATTAATCATCCTTGGAACGAGGCTTCGAACTGTAGGGAAATTTGCAGAGTCAGCACTACAGAAAATACAACTCCGAGCTTGACTGAAAGACGTACCATATAGCAAACCATAACTTGAAATTCAGTCGCTGAGGCTGTGAGGTTCGTTTTATTTGGTCAACAGCGTCCAAATCAAACTCAACACGCTCACATGCATATTACCATACTCCTCGTATTATCTAGGTCTGTTTTCATTCTTCCTCTCAAGATGACTTCGTTCGTAAATTACATAGGCGCTATTTTATAAATATTGAAGTCTTTCTCCGCCCGTCATTTCGCCCTGCCCAAACTCCACACCTATGCCGCATTCATCGCTCTCTTACCCTCTTCAGGGATCTGAACCGAATTCAATCAATATACCCGTCTTACAATGATCTTCTCTGGTCTCCCTCGCGATTTCTGTAGTCTTTAGGAGTGCTCACGGTTGAAGATTTCCGAGAGCTTGTGGAATTCTCCTATGGAACTCACCCCAATGTATGATCAACTTTTTTCTATCTCATCCAAACATCACTAATACCGTTGCGAAGATCTGCGCGTCGAATCTAGGTCTCCAGCTCACATCGATTTACTCCGCTATGTGTACTCTCGACAGCGACACTATGACTGCAACCTGTTTACCTTCCCAAGGTACAATCCGTTTCGCGAAATGCGTCCCAACTCTCGAAAGTGGTATCACTCTAACACCCTCTTCCAACTCCACGCCCCACATCTTTGCTCTTATCTCTGGATATCTCTCGTAAGGATCCTCTTCGACCTGTGCTTTTCTGTAGCGCTTAACCACAAACCAGACCTCCTCCAGACCCGACTTCTTCGAAAATTGGAGGATGTTTTGTATACAGTACGGAATTGCCGACTCGTGAAGTAGAATTCCACTGTTGCCTTCATGCGTCTTCCGTACAGCGTATGTTATTCCGTTCCGAGTAATGCGGTTGGTCATGTGAGCCTTCTTGGGAACTGAGACGTCTAAATCCACCTCTTTGCGGAGCTCCTGAAGTACGTCGCTCGAAATGCCCTTTTCTGAACTGGAGTCGTCTATGTATTCATAATCTTCGTTGTCGTCTTCAGTTGGAGTTGCAAGGTTGTTATGGTTCTGAGGCCGGACTAGCTTCTCGAACATCTCGGCACAGAGACGGATGGGCGTTGGGCAGGACACTTTCGTGAAAAGGGCCCTAAAGTTTGAGGTTCGGTGCCAAGAACGTCCGATTGTTTCCTCATATTCACCTGTACATAGTGTTAACCACGACTAGCAAACTGCACCCACGAAGGCCTCATTCACCTGGTTTATAATTGGTTTGTATCCTTTGAAGCATGCCAATCATTCGTTCGATAGGGAAAGCCCACCATCCGTGAACAGGCCCGTAAAGGCGCAAGAATTCTCCTACGTGCATTGCCATGTGATGGTTCGGATGACATTTGTACGTTGGGAAAAGGCGGCCCAGTTCTTCGCGATAGTGAGTCATATATTCGAGGTATTTGTCGGCATTTTTGTTGGAGGTCGATCGAGATGAAGCGATAGAAATCGCTGATAAAAGCATCATCGTGAGATTAAGTAATTTGCGTCGCATTGCCTTATCCTCGCCATCTCCATTGCTATTTGACCAGAGTCGGATCAGCGTCACAGGCAAGTACAGGGTTCCAACTGCTCGCCATTGGTCTGACTTCAACTTTGGCCCAGCTGAAGAGAGCGTAGTCGGGACCGATGTCGCCCAAGAGGGCTTTATCATCCCGTTAATGTCGTCCCAGAGGGCCTTCATTTCCGTGGTGGTAAAGATATGGCCATTTTGCAAACTGGAACTGGACGTATGAGTGGTGGGCACCTGCTTGAGACGCTTTGTTGCATCTTTCAGAACGATCCATTCTCCTGGGATAGAAAAACTCACCCAAGAAAGCAGCTCCTTTGCCAAGACCTTCTTCCGCAGCCGTGGTGCGTTGGGTTTGCTTTTCATTCTGCCATCGCTACCCATGTCAGCAGAAAAACAGCCAACTGCTTTTCCGACATAGACTAATGATGCAACATGGGGCTGCGACCACTGGAGGATCGTATCATCCCAAGCTTTCTGGCTGGACGTGTCGAAATCCAGTGGTCCCTGGATTAATGAAACTAATTTCCGAACAGTTCCCTTCTCATTTGGCTGTTCGGGAAGGGGGTTGTCTTCTGTCGGGGAAATATCAACGTCGAGCCAGGCCTCAGAGTCGTCATCCTTATCCTTGGGTCGATATCCAAGGATGTTTTGGAAATGCTCCTTAATCAGACCAAGGAACAAATTGTGCATGGGGTCAACGACAAGGTTTAAAGTCTGGTCATAGTAGGGCAGCCGAAGGAGCTCAGACCAGCGTATTCCTGACTTGTCGAAGGAACTTGCGGCCCCTTTCTCAGAGGAGGAGGTGTGGAATTTTTCAGCATGCTGTCGGCATTCCTCGTTTGTGCGCCTTTTCCAGCTGCTATAGTTGAAGTCGTCGTAGGAGTGCTGCGTCCTTGTGCACCAGCAGATGGAACAGAAGTATTCATGGCCGCACGAAGAGAGACCTGCAACTTTACGGGCTCCTTGAAGATCGCAAACCACAAGTATAAGGGCACAGAGTATCAGTCGTCCCAAAGGGTAAAGGCAGGTGCGACTGAAATAAACGCCAGTCCAAAGCTCTATGAAGGTGTCAATTAAACGCCTTAGGTATGGGTTTATTGCACCAAGTCTCGGCTCATGGGGACCTGGGGTGATGCCTGCAAGGAAAATATTCTCTACCTTATATCGCAGTTCGATTGGAAGATTTATACAAAATACAGCAATGATGCCGATCGATATCTTCTTTCCCCCAGCCAAGACACGAAGTGGGTTGAAGAAATCGAATCCGAGACCGAAAAGGTAGCGCCCTGCCCCTCGTCCTCCTGCCTGACTGAAATGTGTGGACTTGTCCGGGCCCTTGAATTCTTTGACATAGGATCCTTGAAAGACGTCGTTCACCACGTCACCCTGCGCTTTCCTTTCCCAAGCTTTATCGACCATATCTTCGTATCCGTTGCGCGAAAGCATTCCAGCCCACCAGTCCTTGAAGTCGAACGCAACATATGGTTTGATTGGAACGTAGATCTGATGGCCTGCGATGGTTTTAGGACGAACAAGCAATTCTCCACAGCGATTGTTATACGCTTTGGCGTTACAGCGCTTTTGATAGATGGGGATGCCGTTCTCGTATTTGGCCTTATACGTGTTATGACACCTCGGGCAAGCAGCATCCACAGACGACCTTCCTTCAAGATGGAATTGGTCGGTCGCTGTCCGGATGTCTCGAGGGAAGCCGTCGAGCATCTTAATAACCCATTCAGGCAACTTCTGGCCACACACCTTTTCAGCCAATACCTGTACAATGTAGCCAACCATTGAAAACAGCCAATAACACCCTCGTCGAGGAAGGCCAAGGATAGTATGACAAGCAACGACCATAAGGATTGCCAACTGGACAACTGATCGAACCCCACCGAGAATATCCTGAAAGTGATGTGCTAGGTAATGATCAGGGCAGGCTTTCAACTGCAAATAGCTACCTACCTGTGTCATATTCTGTAGCTCCTTTCTCCAAATTGGTTTGTCGTTCGGCCATGCGTATATCAAGAACGTTCTTCCAAGCGGTTTCAAGCTTGCTCGTGTGTTCCAGTAGCTGCTTGAGCCCCTCCGTCGCTTCATTCCGCAAGTCTTTCACTGAAGCGTCTTTTCGACAGGGACCGTGCTCTGTGGTTTTCAAAATTTGAGTAAGATCTCCAGCCGTGTCGCGAACTTCTCCACAGCGATCTATGGCATCAAGGACCGTCTCGTCCGTTACAGAAGATGACATCGGAACTCCAATGGCTTTAATTTCGGCATTCAGGCCATCGGTTTGGTCCATTGCGTTCGCAATACATTCTAGAACCTTCTCCTTAACGTCGGTTCGATATTTCGCATCTTTGGTCCCTCGCAATGGAGGTTGCTGCTCCAGAGGCGACCCTTCGACCGCTTTTACCAGGGATTCTTCATGCGCTTTCAACACTCTCGTATGAGCAGCGATTGCTGCGGCCCTCAGCTCGTCCTTTTGGTGCGTCTTCCAGGCTCGGAGACCAAGCTTGACACCGCGCTCACCTGTTTCGGGATCCAGGCTTTCACCGCACTTGCGATATTCACACGTGCACAACAGCGACATTGCCCTGTGATTGATAGCTGAGAAATGTCCTTGCAAACCCATTATGCACGTACTGTTGTAACACGGCCTATATGAGTCAGTGGTGGATCAGATCAGATAAGTGATCGGTGCATTTATTGTCGCTCTGACTGCTTGATGCGTATCGGAAGAGACATGTCACATGTTCCCAGTAAGCATTCGAACTCTCCGAGGTAGTCAGTCTAATCCAATTCCAATTCCAAAGAATTGTGCTGCTGCTTCATAACGTTCCCAGCAAGGTCTGAGCTTCGTTGAGACATGTCAGCGACCCTCAAAATATTTAGGCGAGTCGCAATGCAACTGTAGTGCGCTATTCCTTTGTTGTATTAATATAGAACTGCGATAAAGGGGTTTCTCAAATTCGGAAATGCCACTGGGTACTGAAAGCCTGCGTTTTCGTCGTCGCTTCTTACGCGTCATTGCTCTCCCCAACACACTACAATGTCGACTTCTGAAAAGTTTATGAAGAAAGCTCGGATCTTCAACTCGTACAAAAAGAGGACAAAACTCGACGAGATTACGAAGCACGTGAGTTTCTACAGTTAAACCAACGTCTACATGACTCATCTAGGCAAAGAGCGAGTTGATAAAAGAAAGCCTACATGAACGAGAGACGGAAGTAGAGCATGGGCAGGCCTTGGTAGTCTTTTAAATCAGTGGTGTTCTGAAGCGCTGATCTGTCCTCTCCAGGAAACCAGGGCCGAGTTTGAGCTGAGAGAGGCCGAGGAGGAGTTCCGCACACAACTCACCAGGGCCGAGTTTGAGCTGAGAAAGGCTGAGGAGGAGTTCCGCACACAACTCAGCGCCAAGGACGCAGAGAATCTGGAGGCGCAGCGCCTACTGGATTTCAAGAACGCGGAGAATGCGAAGTTGCAACACCTGTTGGGCCTGAAGCATGCAGAAAATTCAGAGTCTCAAATAAGATTGAAAGATGCTTTAGAGGTTTGTCAACGATGTTTGATTCTTCTTCTACCATCGCAGTGTTGATGCGTCCTTTAGGAAGGTCAATCTCTTGCCAGCCAAATAAACCAGCAGCAAATTGCATTTTCCGAGCGCGAGTCAAGTCTTCTCCAGGTAAAGTCAGGAGATTCTCTAACGTTTGGACGTCCACACTTACTGGGTTGGCGCTACTTGGTAGGAGAATCAGAAGTTTTGGACGCAGCTAGAGCAGAGCAGTTTACAGATAGCCGAGCTACAGAGCTTATCAAAGCAGATCGAAGGACGGCTTCTTGAAGTAAGTAGTTTAGAGGTATAATTATTTGGGACTACTGACAGGCGTCCTCGAATAGGAGAATCAAAATCTCGCGTCAAGATGTCTTCTCGCTGAGAAAGATTATCACCAGCTTCGAGGTGTTCACGAGGCTGATATTATGCGACTTCGTACGGTAAGCTACCTCAAACAACTCAAATGATTGGTACACTTATTTATTGCCACAGGAAATGCAACAGATGGAGAAAGAAAGGGACGGAATATCCGAGCTGATATATCAAGAGGCGCGGTGTGGTGTCTGCCTTGAATTCATCGAACGACCTGCGGTGTAAGCTATGAGACGGTCACTTTGAAAACTTAACTAACTCAACTTCAGCTTCGATTGCGGTCACATATTCTGCTTGGCTTGTTCTAGGAAACTGAAGCGTCGAGGTCCAGATGGTCCTACGTATAACTGCCCAGTTTGCCGCCAGACCGTTAACATAGGGTCAAAAAAACTACATTGCCTCAAGAGCATATTTTCTGTGGTCAAGCCTCGCTTTGATTCAGAGTAGTCGCATATGTTCGATAATATTAGAAAATACAGTGCTACAGATTTTATAAGGCTAATGAATGAGGATACCGTAAGGGCTGGAGCGTCGTTTAAAGAAAGTCGTATCGTTGAGACTACCAGAGCCGAGTCGTTATAAAAGAAGCAAGTGAACGTTATTAAAGCGAGGCGTAGTGTATAGTCCCAAAATCCGATAGGCTGGCTAGTCGTCGTCTTGTGCCTGCAATGCATTTTGAAGACGTGTGGTCATCTTCTTAGCTGCGACGCGCCTTGTTGCTTCCGACGTAGACTTGAGGAGGAGCTTCAAGATGCTATGGACGGGCCAGCAGTTGTCGTAATCTTGCAGCTCTGGCCAATGATCTTGTCCCATCATCTTGAAGTTGAGTTTAGTATCCATTTCGCGACTCGTCAACGAGCAACTTGAAATCAACGAACCTTTTCACAGATGTCCTTGATGAGTCCTGGCCTCTGATTCCAGTAGCTTACAGTCATATCGAGCTTTCGCGCTGCCTGGTCACGCACAGCGTCCTAGAGAGCGATAGGGTGATTAATCTTGCAAACCAATATCAGGAGTTGCGAACTCACTGAAAGGGCATCGATCGTGGCTTTTTCCCAGCCATGAGTGTCTATGAGGGTTAATTCTAAGGAGTAGCCTCCCGAGCCTGGCCTGCCGGGCTGACCAGGAGGCTGAGGTATCTTGTCTTGTGCGGGTGGCTGTCCGATTGGCGAAGAGGACCGACTAGGAGGAGAGGAGGGCGTCCGAGATCGAGATCGCGATGGGATCTTGTTCGCGTCGGTTCCGTTTCCAGCGCCTGCACGTACAGTGGCGCTAAAAGATACTCGTCGACGTCTAGGAGTGGTCGCCGTGCTGTCCAAGCCAGTTGGAGGACGAAGGAAGAGGTGAGGTTGAAATTCACGGCGCTGCGTAATATGGGGTAGCTCAAGGCGAGGAGCTAGTTGGAATTCGATGCGAGAAGTAATGAGTGGACGGTGTTTCTGGATGTACGTACGAACTGGAGCCATTATTTAAGACGCAATAGATATCGAGCAGGGAAATGGAGGTACGCATTAAATAGAGATGGATTGCGTGAGACAGCTGCAGTGAAAGAGACAAAGGGAGCATTGTCAGCGAGTCGCGTGTTCGAGCCACTGCCGCTCACAGGCCGCATCTTATAAGATTTCGCTTTAGGTCAAGAGGTTTTTTAATCCCCTTCCAATCGTGAAACCAACCAAGCTGGAAACGCGCGAAACTATGTCACTCAGCAAGGTAAGTCCTTGCCCCTATTCCAAACATTAGTTACTCATACACTTTTGACATAAAGAATACTAAGTTCACTATGCGAAAGGAGCTTAAGGGTACCGATGCCGCGATTAATTTTCTTCTTTTCTCCGAGGATGGTAGATATCTGCTGAGCGGCGGTGTGTCAAGCTTTCTTTGCCTATGTTTCAAAGGTTGACACTTATGCGACGCAAAGGCGACGACGAGAAGGTTCGTGTGTGGGATACTACGACCTTCAACTGCGAGCAGGTTCTCGAAAGCGATAAATGGGGGCAAGTGACTACCCTAGCCTGGGTTTACCGCGAGTTCCCATCCAAGCTGGTTGGTGTTACGCTGTTTGTGGGCTCTGCTCGAGGAGGAATCACCTTTTTTCCGATGGTGCCTGGTGCCAAAAAAGTGAGCCCGACTATATTCGGTTCTTAGAGTGTTCTTTGACAAATTTTGAAGCCCTTTGCGTCCGAAGAAGCAGCGTATTCAGATGTTTTTGGCCTTAATGACTCTATTGAGGCGCAGGCTTATGAGCCAGTCAGCTCTCGCTTAGCCATCGCGAGTCACTCGGGGCTGTTGAAGGTGTTTGTCGTTGATAACTGTGAGTGCATCAATGCATGCGAGTTTGTCCCAGCTTACTCTTGTAGTAGTGGGCTTGAAGCCCCTTTGGGCTGGAAGCCTGGATAACGCAATTCCGAGGGCGATTTTTTTCGTAGATGGAGCTAGTAAGAGCGTGATGGCGCTCGGTTTGGAAACGGGGGAGCTGTGGGTCTTTCTGTCCTTGACATAGCATAATGTTGAGGTTTTTATCAACAGAGTGTGCTGGGAGGGAGCGAAAGGGACGGTTTTATGGAGAAAGTCGCTGGTCGGTGGAATGTAAGCTGATGAGATACTTATGTGGTAAGGAGCTTGCGGGCTAACCTTTTCTAGTGGAAATGCTGCGTTATCGGCTGACGAGACCACCCTATTGGTGGATAACTTGACGACTGGAAAATTCGACGTCTACCGGCTCCCTTCGGACACTCCACTTCGGTCGCTTCAACCAACTTCGGTACGAAGGTTTACCAAACAGTGTCAGTTCCTCGAAGGGAGCACGACAGCAATTCTCGGGAGCGATGCCAATAAGGTCCACGTTATGGACGTGGGTTCGAACGAATGCATCCAAACCCTCGTAGCAGGCAAAGGTAGGGGTATTTTGCCTGTCAATTAGCTATTCAGCACTGAAGTTGCCAACAAGAAACGGATCTGACGCAAACCGTCGCCGGCGTTGTTGTAAGCCCGAAAAGGCAGCTTATCGCAGGCGCTTCTGGCGGCTCTGTGTACCTCTGGGAGAAGGAGACTGAGACCGAAGCCGTGAATGAGGTCCAAGAGGCGGTAGGACGCACCCGACTTCAGGACTATGCCTCCAACGGCCCCGTCAACGGCCCGTTAGTGCTCCTTGTGATGCTCTTGACGTACTCTAGTTGGTCTCCTTTTTTCTTCGAAGTAAGTCGCCCTCAGTTTCTCACTTTCAAAGCTCAAAGGACTCCCCAAGTCTATTGCCTTCATAGGAAGTTTCGTTAGTGCATTCATCGCATCCTACCGGGCTAAAGGTGAACTCGAGCCTGCTCCGGCTTCTTCTGCGGGCGTCATACTTCTTTAAAATCAGGACATTGGGGCTTCTTAGTTGGCGAGCCTGATATTTTATGGAGCTCAGCGAAAAGAGAGTTGGTTGTTTCATTTTGTGCTTCCTATTAGGATTCCTACTACAGTACTATACAGCGGATTAATAAACAAAGCTACTTCTCAGAGCATTGAGACATACCTGATAAGATTTCTGGCTGCTACTATGTAACAAGAGTGACGTTGAGGAGTTGAGAGATATGAAGTCGCTATCGGCGTGTCTCGGCGTGTCTCAGCGTGTCGGCGCGATACTGGGATGGTGGTGAGGGTATAAAGGCCGTAGTAAATATTTTGCGCAGGCCAATCGAGCTTCGTAGCGTATCAAGAAATCATGGCTACCTATTCGCGGTCTGGATGGGAGGTTGATTTGCTCGCATGCAGCAGCGCGAGTGAAGAAGGATCCAGTGCCCAAAGTTGTGTTAGGCAAGGGGCTAGGTCATGGGTCGTTCCCAAGGTGGAAATGGCATTGGGCATACGCTTAGAAGGGTAACGGTCAATAACAGGCAGAAATTTCGAACTGCATCGAACTGGAATTGGAACTAGGAAGACTGACCATCGAATATAGATTCGGATGAGCAGAGTGAAATCACGTGATGTGTAATTAAAATAGGTTCACAAGAGTATCGAGTTTCGGGTTGATGTCTCCCAGCCTCCCTTCATGTCTGTATCCTCCAACCGCCGTACGTCGCAGCACAGAAACAGAGAGCGAAGATGAACCACAATGTGGGTACGAGGAGGAGAGTGGGCAACGAGGTAAGTACGCACCTGCCACGTAATCATCTAACTTCTAAGCAAAGCCTGCAGCAGTCTCGCCACGGCCTGCTAACAAAGTATGGAAGGGGAGCGTCTAGCCCAGCCCTCCGTTCATGGTGCTCCTACTACGGATGCCAGTTTTGGCCCAACGACGTCACATCCAAGCCAGACTGCCCACGACGTCCCCGCTACGTTATGGGCTTCGCACCCCCTTCCTGTGCACGATGCCTACGTCCACGTCGCAGCGTGTTCGTATCTGCGGCAGTCTCTCGCCGTACCTGGGTGCACCAAGCCAATAACTCGCGGCATACTCGGACAACACGCTGTGGGAGTAGTCTTCGGTCTTTGGACCCGCCCGTTTCTATCGTTCGTCCTACTGCTTGTTATGCTGCTTTGGCTCGAGTTTCTCAGCACAGAAAGACTGAGTCTTGATCGGAGCATCGAGAACCGGCCGCCCTTAGAAGATAGGCCAAAGCCCTCTATCTATGTTGTTTACACGTGACGATAAAGCGAATGTTTAAAGCTTTCACCCATAGCCACTCCGCCGTCAACTCTTCCACTCTCAACCTTTGCCTTTAGCCCGTCTCTTAAGTAGCGCCACTCTCCATGCAGGTATGTCTTCCTCGCTATACGCACTACCTTGCCCGCCATGACATCGCCTTCGTTGACAGGTTAAAGGAGCCTATTTCCCCTTTCATGAAGAGGGTACTTTTATTGTATCTGTGCCTTTCGAGCCTATGAACCCCTCCGGGTTCGCGGAGGATAGGCTCGGGCTGCGGGTGTTGTTTCGTAGCAGGAGCCCCATCCATCAGCACGAGGCTGTCATTCGGTCACGCCGCTTCGTTGTGTTTCATCAACGCCTCTATCCTGGTGAAAGCAACCGGTCGCTTCAAAGCCTCGGCCTCAAGGTCGATAGAGAGTATTTTGCGGCTAGGATTGGTACGGATGGACTCCCTGTCAGCCTGGGGAGTGAGCAGGACTTCGCCGACGCGCAGGCGTCGGTCGTCAGGTGCGCCTACGTTTCATACAGCTCTCGGAATTAGCTCATTTCCTTCCCCTCTTAGGCTCGCAGTCGTCCACCAATACGAACCGGTGATGAAGGCGGAGGTCGGTCTCATGGTCACAGCCGTTTGCCCGCTGATAACGCTGCTATTAGCTCTCCAAGGTTCAACTCAGGGCTTTCGTCGCGGTCTTACTCATCTCTGTAGCGCTTTGCTACTTCATAACCGGTATGTTTTGCAAAAATTTCGTACCCTATCTTAAACTGAATCGACCTCTGAAAGGCGAAGGGAGCGAATGGGCGAGAGCCCAGTGGGCTGGGCTCTCTTTCGAGTTTTGAATGCGGATGCCGTTTGAAGGCTGTCTGGGGCACGAGGGATGGAAGCACGTACCGAGGAAGTAGGCTATAGCCCTTGCTACGCAGACTGGACGAATGTTATACGCTTACTTTTACTTGAGCTTTCACAAATTATCAATGTGACATGTGTCACAAAGTAACAATCACATGATTGCTTTGCATTTCGTTGATTCAATAATTGAAGTTTTCTTTGCTCTTCCTTAAGTTCAGTGCTCGTGTTTGGTCGAGTCCGCGCCTTCAACTTCTCCTGCCGCCTTCGCCCCTTGCTATCGTCGGCTCCAATATGCATGGTACGTTCCCTCAACAGGCCCTCCTTTACCCAGCCCTCGCCCCCCGCAGAAGCAACGGTGTACGTGAGGAGCAGAAATTCTCGAGCCCGGGAATACGCTGCTCTCAGCGTATGCTTGATCTGCGCCGAGGGGGGTGTTACGGTATGCGTCTGTGGCCCGCTGACAGCCAGAGGCTCTCAAGCATGGGCACTCACTGCACCAAATGCGAGGCTCAGCTGCAGCAGACTTTTCCGTCCCTTTTGTCCCCTTTTTGATCTAAATCAGTGCTGATGCGAGTCGTAGGGGTTTCTGTACGTTTGCTATCAAAAAACGAGGTGGGTTTGTCCTCAAGCATGCTACAAACGCAACGCTAACAGCCGTCCTCAGCCTCAACAGGCTCAGGCTCGCGAGTGCGTTACTTTGCCTGTAGAGCCCGCGAACGCAAGCTTTAACTTCGATAACCTCCTCCAGGAAGCCATCCGTCGCGAAGAGCTAGGGGACCTCGCTGGGGACCTATCTTTGCCTGACTTTGACGACCTCTTTAGCCTTTCGCCCCTCTCTTCCCCCGCTCCAAGCCCGTCGTCCACGCCTATGGTTTGCTCGGCGCCTCTTCCTCAGCTCGCAGTGCCTTTTGCGCCCCCCAACGAACGCGCTCCTCCACGGACTCTGCTCGAAGACAGCGATGGTTCAAACCCTGCGCCTACGTATAAGAAAAAGTCCCGCCACAAGGAGAAGCTGCAGAAGAATAGCCGCCTGCTTCGCAGGGAGAAGCGTCGACAAAAACAAGACGGAGACGCTGCCCCCTTTAAGCTTCGAGAGCGTGTCAGAAGGAAGTACTTGGATGCCGCGAGCCCGATCCCCTCCTCCTTCAAGCTGGACAGCGCCTGTGTTTCTGAGGCTGCTTTCGTTGGGGTCAACAATCGCAGCGGTCGCAAGAGGACGTATGCCCTACACGAGCTCTGCGGCAGTGGTTCAAAGCTTCGCTTCAAGTACGTTCCATGGGACGGTGTGTGCGTTTCGAGGCGTTTCTTCGACAGCGTCGCCCTAACGTCTTCCCTTTCCTCAGCACGCCTGCCCCGATCGTTGATAAGGCCGACCGTATCGTCTCAGTCCTTGCTGGCCGGCCCGAGAGTGCTGATTGGGGCAAGATGGAGCTACTGGGGAGGGAGGCGATTGAAGCCAGACGAGGCCGCCTCTCTATTCACAAGAACGATCGCACTCACCGCCGCGGAGCCTTTCCCACAGTTCGATGCGGCGTTTCTCATGGGCAGGGTCCCACTCGCCCTCACAACCTAGGAAACCCAGGCCAGAACGCAGAAGTCATCAACGAGCTCAACGGCATGGAGCCCTTCAAGCGGCTCTCTGGCTTCGCCTCCTGTCAGTTCGCCTCTGCTCCCCCTTGTAGCCTACTAATAAAGCATCCCAGCCGCTATGGCGTCGTGGGCCCCTAGGCTCTACAGCTATTATACTGAGCACCTTGCTGCCTTGTACGATAAGCATCCCGAGCTCAAGCGCATTTTCCCATCCAGCGTCTTCGCTGCAGCCTCTTATAACTTTGGGCCTCGCACGGCCTGCTTTAAGCATACTGATTTTTTGAACCTACCGTTTGGTTGGTGCGCCGTCACTGCGTTCGGAGATTTCGACCC
Source organism: Galerina sulciceps (assembly GCA_023014345.1). Lineage (NCBI taxonomy): Eukaryota > Fungi > Basidiomycota > Agaricomycetes > Agaricales > Galerinaceae > Galerina > Galerina sulciceps. Next base: position 462,042 of record JAEDXJ010000016.1, read on the forward strand.
TACTAAGGGCGGACACTTGGTCCTCTGGGACCTCGGCCTTGTCGTCGAATTTCCTCCAGGTTCGACAATCCTCCTTCCCTCAGCTGTAATAGCGCACTCGAATGTCCCGGTTTCAAGGCACGAAACGAGATACTCCTTCGCCCAATATACTGCTGGCGGCATCTTTAGATGGGTCGAGAACAAGTTTCAGCTGCAGGCCGACTACTATGCCTCGCTTTCAGAGGAGGAGAGGGCTAAGGCTACGGCAAGGAATGAGGCTCGGTGGTCCTACGGCCTATCCTTGTTCTCTAAATTTGCGAGGGTGAAGGGCCTTAGTTAGTCATCGTTTATATTCTCTACTTTTTTTTGTACATAGTCTATGCCGCTGTGTTTTGGCTGCTGCGACCGGCAATGTATTTTAAAAGGAGCGCAATCTGCTCATCATCCATGTCAAGCACGAGGGACCTCGTGCTTCGACTCGTGCAGAAAACATAATCAGCGACTGTTTGGTAAGCCGAGTACGCCAAACAAACCTCTTTGTCGCTGGTCACCACCTTCTCCTTTGCATTTCCTTTCTGCGTTCACCTTTAGGCACCAAGTCTTTGTCTTGCGACGCTACTTAAGAGCTTTCGACGCTTCAACATGGCCGACCAATTCCATTCCCAACCCACGTCCGTTTTTTGCCACTCCAACACTCCCCCAGAATGCAAGCCATCTCTCAAACTAATGTTTCGACTGCCGACGTTTCGGCTGCCTCGCTTCCCGACGTTTCGACTGCCCCTCTTTCCGACGTGCCTGCCTTCATTGACAGGATCACCTCCCTTCCTCCCGGCCTCGACGGCCTCGATGGTGCACTGGCCCCATCTATAGCAACGGAAACCAACCTTCGCAAGGCCTTCGCCACGCAGCCGCGTGACTCCCGTTTGGACGATCCATTTATTGGACTCTTGGACGTCTTCGCCAGTCCAACCGAGCTTAGGCTCTCTCGACCCAGGGACTCCACGGGAACTCCAGAGGAGCTCGCCGCTCACTACGTATTTCCCCTTTCTGCTGCCAACCGTAGGGGTGTAAACGAGCCCAGCACTGTGCCTACTCTCGAGGAGTTTCAGGAGAGATTTCATACCTTTACTTCGGGCGCTCTCAGGCTGATTGACTGGGGGAACATCATTGCTGCTGGTGGCTCCGTCTTGGCTGCACTCGCTGCGGACACACCGCGTCAGCGGCGCGTTCGGATGCAGACGCCGCTCGGAGATTTTTTCCATAGATCAGAGTACCCCACATCGGACGTCGACTTGTTCATGTATGGCTTAACTCCCGAACAGGTATGTCTGCTGCCCTGTTGTGCACACTGCCCACACTGATGGTTCAAAGGCTCGTTCGAAGATGCTTCAGGTTTATGAGGCCGTGACGAAGGCTGTTCCGTTTCATACGGTCTGCATAAGAAAGAAGGCGGTGGTCACTATTTATTGTTAGCCTTTACCCCCATCCTTTGTCACCAGCCTCTGACCCTTCCTTAGCGCAGTATCCTTTCCGGCCTCTCCAGATAATTTTAAGGCTGTATCAATCTCCGTCGGAGATCCTAACCGGCTTCGATATAGATTGCGCTTGCTTCGGGTTTAACGGTAGGCTGCTCCTTATTTTTTGTGAAGCCAACTAATGGGCATGGCCACCTTAGGAACCAACGTTTTTGCGAACCCCCGTGCCATTGTCGCACTCATGCGGCAAGCGAACACCATCGACCTCTCACGGAGGTCCCCGTCGTATGAAGTAAGGCTGTCGAAGTACGCGAGGCGAGGCTTTGAGGTGTACGTTCCTACGCTTGAGCGTGAAGAAATTCTTCCAGAGGTGAGCGCCTATAGCTATATTACAAGCAGTCAAGCTTACCATCGCCCGTCGATAGGTGTATAACCCATCGTTGCCATTTTTCCCGAGAGGGCTGGCGCGCCTCCTTGTACTTGAGGCCATGGCTACGCGCACCGTCCCCTACTTCCCGCTTGAAAGGCCAGAGCGAAGGAACCTCGCTATCGCCTCCCGCCACAGCGACATCGCCACTCAAGAGGCTCTTGAAGTGAGCTCCTATGAGTCCAGCTACATCCACATACCCTATAAGGAGGGCTGGAATGCCTGGCGGATCAGGTCTCTCGTTGAGTCTGTGGTCAGTGTCTACGATGTTGCTTTGAAGCGTCGCCTAACTTATCCGTAGAATCGCCGCCTTGATTTTACGGCCAACTACAATCTCCCTGAAGGCGAACCCAACCATCACCGCCACTCAATGTTCTGTGGCAATATGGCAGATTGCCTAGGTAACTTTTGCCCGGTACGTTGCCTACGTCGTCTAAACATCCTCACGACAAAGTCTAACAAAGCCTAGGACTGCCCAGGGCCAGCCAACAACCGTGAGGCGGAGGCCTACATATGTGGGCCCATAAGGTATCTCGTCCATCGACTTGCATTCGGAGCTACTTCCAACGCTCGCAAAGTTTTATCACAGATAACCCAGGAAGACAGCTCCTTACCGGGAGCTTTCGCCCGATAGATGACGAGGACTGGGAAGTGGACGCGTATAAAACCTTTGTGCCGCGGTATGTTGCATGTCTGTTCCGTAAGCTTAAAGGCTCACACTGTCACTGTTTAGGTTGGAGCTTTTTGAAGGGCCTTTGGAGTTTAAGGCAGTCCTGGAGCTGCCTGGGGTTTCTCTGACAGAAATTTCCATGCGGTTCCGCAACGACCAGCTCGTTATCTCGGGCAATAGAAGGCCTGCTCACGACGCTCCTCAAGAACAGCTCGTTGGCGAGATAGGGCACGGCCGATTCCGTCGCGTTCTCCCAGTCCCAAACGAAACCTGTGTATGTCTTCGACCCTTTTTCCCATCTGTAGGCGTCTGGCTTATTCTCCTCCGTAGGTTGGCCCGGCTCGTGCGAGGCTCCAGCGAGGTCTGTTGACGATACGGTGGTCAAAGCGTGTTCTAGAGGGCTGAAGCATTTATACGCGATATGTTGCGGGGGGGCTACGTTTTCGAACTTGTACTACTAATAGGGTCTTCAAAGTGTATTCAGGCTTGCTATATATATTTAAACCACGCATACAGCAGTGCGAAAAAAGCTACCTCGTTATCATTGTCAGCCGGTAAATATCTATTGGAATGAGAAGATTCCACTCCTGCTGGAGTCGTCTGACTTAGACACCTAAATGTAACAGGTGCAAACAACGTCAGACCTGAATTCCAATTTCTAAATTTTGACCATTCTGCTTGCATTACAATACGGATAACGTTCGTCGATTGTGCTAAAACGACGCTGTGTTCGCCGCTCTCTCTCTTGTTGTTGCCGTTCTGGCCTACTGCGCCGCACACCCCATCACACACTGCATGCACCTTTTTGACCTTATGACTGTCACGTAGGCTGTTGGTGCGTGTCCTTTCTCATCGTGGCGGTTTATAGTTTATAGGCCTGAGTAGTCTTCGATGCTAGGCCCTATCGCCTCCAATGGTCGTCTCCGGACTTTTGAAGGACCTTCCAAGCGACACAGGTAAGGGCACTCGTCGTTCTCAAACACGCTTACATCTCATCCTTCCAGCGTCGTCACAGCTTTCTTTCACCAAGCTCGGCCTTAGCGCGACTCCAACCAGAGTGCATCCCACCGACTTTTCCACTCGGCTCACGCTGTGAGATGGAGGCCCATCGACTTGGAACTACTTTGACAGCGCTGCCCGAAATTCCAACTAACCCTAACCCTATAGCTAGAACGCTGACAACGCTGTCAGCACAGGTGAGCAAGGATCGACCCTCAAGTACTTACCAGCCTTCTTTTTAGAGTCCCATAGCCGCTCTGCTTCAGTTCAAACTTGCCTAAAGAAAGGAGAAACCTGCCAGCACGTAGAAGCGGCAGGAATTTTGGTAAGCTTTACTTGTGCTCGTTTGTCCAAAAAAGCGTGCTCACTTGAGCCATTTTTTTAGACTAGAGCCCATTGTTCTATATCAGTAAGATGTCGATGGAGCTGCCGAGGGCGGCTTACTTGAGGGTTTAGGATGTCGGAGCAGCGTCATCACGTACTGCACTTGAATAATGAAGCAGGACTTAAAGCTGCTGCCAGGTGTGTCGAAAAAGCCCGAGAACTACTAGCTCAACCGCTTACGATTGTGTTACAGGCTTTCGGTGAACCTTGGACGTCAGTAAACGAAGCTATGGAAGGCGGGAAAACGAGCATCCATCAGGCCTGTACAAGCCGGCGAAGGTACTGGGCGAAGTAAAACGCTTCGCTCTTAACGCTGAGCAGTTTTTGGACAAAGAGTAGGAGACGCAGAGGAGATTGAGTAGGGTCCTTTATTCAGACGGTAAACGTTCGCCTTTCGAGCGTTGAAGGTATTCTGATGCTTCCCTTAGCGCATTGTAGTCGAGTTTCAGCGGCTTAAACCCAATTGTATTTCAAAACATTACTAATAGGCGAACGTATAGTATCAAAAGGAAACAGAATCAAAACCCCATGGTCAAGGGCCTGAGAGTGTACCGCAAGAACAAATCCTCAAAACTTTGTCACTAGCTTTCATGGTTTAGTGAAGTTGAGACCCTTGGGAATGGAGAAGCGACGTTGACGCCTAAGAGCGTCAATGAATCTAGAGATCTCACATTAGTGCAGGTGCAGTAATTAGTAGCAAATAGTACCCACTTTTTGACAGCGAAGTCAGCTAAATGCGCGTCCTTGCTCTGCAGATTGACGAGCTCGTGCGAAACACCCTTCTTCATTATAATAATATCGCCCTTCCACGAGACGTTCTTCCATCGCGCAATGCTCTTGTTGTCTTTCAGTCGGCGGTGGTTCTTTAAGAAAACGTGAAAACTGGTGGATTTCCCTTTATGGCAGACTGTGACGACGCCATCATGGATGCGAGGCTGCAGTTGATGGTCCGCCATCAACAGATCAAGACGTGGCGAACGTCCATGTTCGTTCGACTGGGCGAACACTTTCTTCATAACAGGACGACAGCCACTGGCTGCGTAGGTTCGAGCGTAGAGCTTAATGGTACGATCCTAAATCTTCGTCAGCTGAGTGAATCTAACCATACATCAGCCAGGAGTCACCTGGGAGGTTGCCTGGAAGGGGAGTAGAGCAGTGCCCATGGTTTAGACGTAGGGGTGAGGAAAGACGATGAATTGCGCGAGGGCAGGAAGGGTACTTTTCTTGTGTGTACTTTTAACCTCGCCTCGGTCGTTTGTTCACTTTTTACAAAGGATAAAAGCCCTAGCCACTCGCTGAATCATCATCCAGCGTAACAAAGCGCGTCCCTCATGCATTCTGTATATATTGCCGGCTTCTCCTCCCATTTCTTTCCTTTCGCCCTCAAGAGACACGCCTCTGTGCAGCCATGCTCCCGATGATAGGCAATATCTTTCCTGCCCTAGCCCGCAACCCAATCACCGACGAGGAAAGCGCTCTCCAACAGGTTGAAGAAGCCGCTGTCGTCGAAATGATAGAAAACCCGTCGACTACAGTACCTGGGAGTCTACCAGAAGACCCTACATCAAGCCTTCCCCTTCACAACCTACCAGTCAAGGCTCTACCCAAGAGGCGCGATAAATGGAATGTTTTGTCTCTTCCATCTTTTGGGATTGGCAACCCGCCCCCTAAGGCCTCTCCGTCTGCAACTTCAAAGCGCCCCGAGCCGCATGTCGGACTATCTGCTGATCAGAGCGTGAGTTGACTTTTCTCTCCTTTGAGGAGGCACTGACGCGATCTTTCAGGATTTGAATCGTAAGCGTATAAGAGGCGACGCGGCAGACGGCGCAGAGGATGAACTTACGGAGTACGAAGATACCGGCGTAAGACGACGTTTTAAAGCTTTCGTCATTTTGCTGAGTGATTTTTAGACGTACAGGGCTAAGACCAAGGTCAGGCTTCGGGAGCCTATCGGCATCGAATACTTGCAAACGGAGGTAGGTGTTCAAGCCCCTCAGAATCAGTAAAGTTTCTCAAACATCTACGCAGAACGCGGCTAAGTCTTCGGAGCTCGACAACGCATTGCGGGAGAACCTATTCCTCCGAGAGCAGGTAGCGATTAAAGCAGAGCAGCTTAGCAGGGTCCAGGACCACTCCTTCAAAGAAGCAGCTCTACGACAAACAATTGAAGCACTTTCTCGCCAGGTAGAATTGGTTCGTTCATACCCTATACGCCTGATGCTTGTAATAATGACGGAACGCAGGCGACGCAAGCCCAAGCATCAGCCGTAGACGGCTCCGGCATCGCTCTTGAAAGGCAGACTGTAGCCCAACTACGGCAGCAGCTAGAAAACGCGTCGTCTGCCTTAGAGAGGGAGAGAAAAGAAAAGGAGCGCGCCCTGGCTCTCGTCGAGGACGCGCAGAAAGCACAAGAGTCGGCCATCACCCGAGCGCGAGAAGAGGAGCGTAGTGCGGCGGCAGTCGAAAAAAAGGAAGCAGAGGAAGTCCTCATCGAAAGGACGAAAAGAGCTCAGGAATTGACTGTCGCCCGAGCAGTTGAGGAGACGAAAAGATTACAGGGAGCATTGATTGCCCAAGTACGAGAGGAGGAACGCAGGGCTGCGGCGGCTGAGAGGACGGCGAAGGAACAAGCCCTCGCCCTCGTCGAGGAGACCAAAAGAATGCAGGAGGTCGCTGTCGCCCGTGCCCGCGAGGAGGAACGCAGTGCTGCGGCGGCTGAGAGGACGGCGAAGGAACAAGCCCTCGCCCTCGTCGAGGAGACCAAAAGAATGCAGGAGGTCGCTGTCGCCCGTGCCCGCGAGGAGGAACGCAGTGCTGCGGCGGCTGAGAGGACGGCGAAGGAACAAGCCCTCGCCCTCGTCGAGGAGACCAAAAGAATGCAGGAGGTCGCTGTCGCCCGTGCCCGCGAGGATGAGCGTGCTTTAGCGAACACAAAGGAAGCGGCGGCTATGGCAAAGGCAATGACAGATTTCAACGACGCCGTGAAAACCCGGGTCCAAAAAGCTGTTGATAAGGAGCAGGAGGCTGCGCAGAAGGTGATGGATGGATGGAAGGCTCAACTCCAAAGCACCCTCAAGCAGGCGGACGAACAAGCGGATAAGAAGCTCGCAGGAGCTCTGCAGTCCTTGAGCGAGGAACACAGGCTAGTTATTCGGGGCTTGGAAGAAGAAAAACGCAACAGAGACGTTCAGTTAGCCGATCTTCGCACGATGGTGGAAGAGCAGCGCGGGGAACACAGATCTGCTGTCGAACAACTAATACAGCGCCACGCTCAAAACATCGAGAAAATCAAGCAAGAAGCGCAGCAAAATGAAGAACGCCTGGCACAGCAGCATCAGGCAGAAACGGAGGCACTGTCTGCTGAGCAAGCTGCGGAGAAGACGGCTTCTCAAAAGCTATTGGTAAGTGTGTCGTAATATGTTTGATCATTCAGAAGGGTTGATTTCGCACCTTTAGGACGAGTGGAGGCAAGCTTGTGAAGTAGCCAAAGCCGAGGGTAGACGACGTCTTGAAGAAGAGGCTCAGAGGGTTAAAGTGAGCCACTATCCCCTTTATATTTCGTAGCCGCTTACATACTGCCACTTTAAGCAATTGGAAGAAGAGCTAGAGCGCTTGCGCTCTCAACCTAATGATGAGGCGATGGAGGTGGATAGTACTAGTGGAATAACCGACCGTGCGCGTGGCAAGATGAAGGTATAACCCACGCTTGAAGTCTAGTAGCAGCTCAATGCTGACATCCACTCACAAGGCAATGCCAACGGTGAAAGCGAGGCGTGAAAAGCAGTATCTTGGCTCGACTGTTGGAAGAGTAGGTTGATTCAATTAAATCTGAGACCAGGCTAATGACTTAGATACAGCATGTTCGGGACCCTACACCAATGCCTCCCGCCAACCAGGAGTCGCTCTCTCCGCCTCCACGCATGGAGACTCCTCAAAGACAATTACCGATCGCAACAAAGCATTTTAATCGTGGTGCTCTGCATAGGCCTCCTTCGAGAAGCCCGTCGCCTATCAACGCCCCTGGCCAATATCGCAGGCGTCTGAGCCAAAGTCCTCATCACCGAGAGCGCGGCCCGACGCCTGGGCCTTCAAACCTGAGCTCCCGATACCTGGGCCGAACTAATCGGCATACAACGCCTGGATATTCGAGCTCTAGGGATCCAAGCCCTGATCCATGCCCTCGGCAACAGCACCCGACGTCTGGACCTGACGTCAGCAACATTAGTCCAGGGAATGGAGACATTCAAACTCTGATAGACGTACTTACCAGCGTACTCGATCAAAACAGGACACCAGCTGTGACGTCGCAGAGGAAAAGAACCACTTATGAGCCGTTCACGAAAAAATCCAAGCCCCGCCCTCGACCAGTCGCTCGGGTCGAGATGATGGTACGCAAGTTCATGTGCTTCATACGCGTCATTAAAGACTAAACGTTGTTGAAGAGAATAGCTCGTGCAGACATGAACGACCGGCTTGGTATCAAGAAAGACGCGGACATTGTAGACAGCGTGGACCGAGGGGCCATTGCCGACCCACAGGAAGCAGCAGCCGTTGAGGCAGGGAAGAGAGATCCACCGCTCTTGGAGCCGTTGCGGCCGCACTGGGACTTCCCGCGATCAGCATGGAACTCTTATCTCGCAGAGGCTTTCGCAGACGATCTTATCGAGAGGCATCAGGGCCTGGAAGCTCAACGAGAGGATGTTGAGGACTATTTTATCCAGCGAGTCATCACGCTCGCGACCATGGCTAGATCCAGGGCTGCCAGAGAGAAAGAGGGAGAGAAGGAGCGTAAAGAAAGAGTCGAGTCGGACGAATTGAAGAAGCTCACTAGAGCTAGAAGGAGGGCGAGGCAAAATAAGGTGTGTTACTGCAACAAGGCGTCTATGCAATAGTAACGTTGAGCACGAATAGCTGCACGATACTCGCATGGAAACTTGCGAGGTCCATGCCCGCGAAACTCCTTTTTACGCAACGATGCTTCGAGCTCTTCAAGCAATGGGGCCGGACGGTATGAGCGAGGATGAGACTGATGAGGAGAATAAAAAGCAATGCCTCGTCAAAGCTGTTGAATGGCGCAACCCGAAGTTTGTGGCTAGGTTCAAGCGGGTCGATTCGAAGAGGCAGCGGACCAACGAATATGGGAACAGGCGACCTGGGGGTGAACCCATGGTCCGAGTCCGCAGAAGCAACGCCCCACTCGGCGAGAAGAAGGCTGTCGAAGCCCTGGCGAGGAACTGGTACAATCCGGCGTGGATTCCAACCCTTGAATGGAATTTAGCGGAGAAATTGAAAATTCGATCAGCGGATCCGTTCGATGACGACGACGACACTGACTGTCATCCGTAATCAGACTACTTGTAGCATAACTTGTAATGGTCGTTCTTGACTAACGATAGTTTGGGTTCACTTTCTACTTACTACCTACTTTAATCATTTTGTTCAATATGTTCGTGGGGAGAATAAAAAATTGCAAAGGAAAGACACAAGCAAGGACGTATTATTCTGGAGAAAAACTAGTTCCATAGGAGAATTCCACAAGCTCTCGGAAATCTTCAACCGTGAGCACTCCTAAAGACTACAGAAATCGCGAGGGAGACCAGAGAAGATCATTGTAAGACGGGTATTGATTGAATTCGGTTCAGATCCCTGAAGAGGGTAAGAGAGCGATGAATGCGGCATAGGTGTGGAGTTTGGGCAGGGCGAAATGACGGGCGGAGAAAGACTTCAATATTTATAAAATAGCGCCTATGTAATTTACGAACGAAGTCATCTTGAGAGGAAGAATGAAAACAGACCTAGATAATACGAGGAGTATGGTAATATGCATGTGAGCGTGTTGAGTTTGATTTGGACGCTGTTGACCAAATAAAACGAACCTCACAGCCTCAGCGACTGAATTTCAAGTTATGGTTTGCTATATGGTACGTCTTTCAGTCAAGCTCGGAGTTGTATTTTCTGTAGTGCTGACTCTGCAAATTTCCCTACAGTTCGAAGCCTCGTTCCAAGGATGATTAATGCCATTTCGGACCTCAGCGAGTCAGCGTCTTGCTTGTGTTTGGAAGTCCCGATGACGTGTTGAACTGCTCTTAGAATGTCGCGTTCGGCTCTCGCCCAGCATGATGTTTGAGCCTTCTATACCGCGTCGGTGTGGCATTCACAGCATTGGAATGCATTCTTCTCATAGGTGCAGGCCCATATCACGCACACTACAGGTATCCAGAACCATTTTTATACCTTTCTTCGATTAATTTCATTTTTAGGCTTCAAAGTGTGCAAAAGCTGCAGCTGAAATAATGCCCCACGTGTTTCTGCGGCGTAATCATTGAGCTGTAACGGCGGTGCGGCGTAGTTGACGCCTTATAGGGCTGGGTATTTGGGCGCGGAGACATCGGTACAAGGAAAAGGTACGAGTTTTTATATTTAATATGTTGAGCAGTCGAGAAAAGCTAATGTTTTCGACGTCAGTTCTAAGCCAGCTCCGAGTTCTCTCCCTTACTCGCCTTGGCCGAATTTATTACGACCTTTGGAAGCACGAAAACCAGCCTGCAACGAAGGCCGTCCGACTTAACATCCACAAAAACCCGGTTGCACTGTATATTTGCCCATTTGTTACCGGCTGCTACTGCCAGTTGAGGCATGAGGTGTGGACAGCATTTGACAACGTTTGGTCTGGGTGCCATTGATCTGCTGGTCATCGCATGTCACATCGAGGGCGCACAATTTGGCATCGTTTATCACAACCCCTAGCTTCTTTTGCCACCTCATTCTTCTTCCTCAACCACCACCACTGCACCTCCTCCTGCTGCTCAACCCCTCCAGAACATCATAATGTCAGTTGCATGGGACTTTACCACCTTCAGGACCTTCTACTCCACCTCTGCTTTCCCAGTCAAATTTGGGGCGTATAAGATCATTGGGAGGATAGTGGTGCCGGCTGTGGAGAAGCTTTTGGCGCAGGGAATGCTCGAGGGTCGATTTGACGACTTCGACCTCGTTTTATAGTGCGTTATTTTCCATTTTTTCGAACTCGGATGTGCTAATTCGTTTCGCCCTAGCGAGGATCGATTAAGCTGCAACATCCCGGGCCCCAACGGGTACGTGGTCGTTCTCGCCTTCGATCTCGAAGGCCGGCTGCAGCACGAGATCAGAGCCTACCCAGACTCGTCCTCCGCGCGATCAAGAGTGTTGAACACCGGCACAGTAGGGGCGGTGACGCGGTTCACGGACGTGGCAGACGCGGTGATGATTAAGTGAGTAGTCCCCTCCCGCTTCCCTTTACGCTCTGACCGCCCCTTATTTTCAGGTACGGCTCCCTCGAGGATTAGCCCAACGAGACGCCGAAACGCCGCGCCGCGGCTCACACTTTCTTGACGACCGACGCGCCCCGACTCGATCTTGCAACATACGCCGCCGCCGCCCTCTTTTTTTTTTGATGGACATTCGTATCGACTCCGTGCGCCGCTGCGTACGACGCTGACGGAGTCGCGGAGTACGCGCTCATCGCGTCCTTTGCGACTCGCTCAGCGCGCGCCGGCTTTTTCTTTCGCTTTTTCTTTTTGAAATAGAAGTTGTTTTTTTAACGTCTATTTGTGTAACATATACTAGTTCTTTTTTTTTTGTCTATATCTTTGCAATAAAGGACCTCTTTATCTTTGAGAAAAAGCCATTGTAATTAGAACCTCTATTTCCTAGAGAAACACTGAAATATAAAGATGATATATTTTCTTAGGAAACAGATAAAAAAAATAACTTCTTTTTGTCGGCTTTTTTGCAGAGAAATATCAAAGAAATAGAAGATCTTTTTGTCTGAGAAACACCCCATAAATAGCCCTTCTTTTTGTCAGCTGTTTCTGAAAGAAATAGTATTTCTATTTACTTGACAAAAAGCGGTTAAAAATAGAAGACCTGTTTATAAGTGCTTTTTCTCTCAGAAATAGCGGTCGGCGCCAGCTGTGCCTGTTGCTAATATTCACACACAATGCACACGTAGATCTAACGGACCCGCCTGCCCATATTGCGCTCAAGCACGCTTCTCAAGTTTGTGCGTTGTGGAGGGATGTCATCCTTCGATCGTCGACATTGTGGGGGAGAGTGCTCAATGTTTCAGCTTTTCACTTATGGAAGAATGGCGATCTGTGGGCCAGAGAAGTACTGCGCCGAACTGGTCATGCCGCACTGGACGTAAAGTGGATGGAGGGCGGATCCGACGAACAGTTGAAAGCGGATTTGACCCTTCTTAATGTAATTCTTTCCCAGAATTGGAGCAGAATACGAAGCCTCGACATAGTTACATTATTCCGCTCAGGAGTTAGGATACCGCTGGTCTGGGATGCGTTCAAGCAGCCGGCACCTGCACTCGAGGAAGTCCACTTTCACTTTATCAAAGGCGCTCACAAGATGTTCTATACCCCTGGCTTTTCGTTGTTCAGCGACCGCGTTCCATCGCTCCACACATTTCGGGCTCGCATAATTCCTATCAACTTACAGGCACCTTGGGTTCTCAATTTGCGCAGGCTAGAATTCAACTGGCACCTCCAACTCGCCGAAGTTTTCAATGCGCTTGCCACAATGCCGAATCTCGAGGAGCTGGCGCTTAGTAACTCGCCAAATCAACTCGAAGTGGGCGATGTCACTCGCCTGCCGAATATTTCCTTGCCGAAATTAACGTTAATCAAATATGAGGTGTACTCAGACTTCCAGCCCGCGCTGTATCTTCTGGAGCACATCACACCTTCCCCGAGTTGTCGTCTGATGATTGACCTCACCAACGATCCCAGGGTTGTATTTGACACTCGAATCCAGGCTGTCATTATGCGGTATGCCCACAGTTATTTCAGGTCCCAATCAACAGGACGCGCCGTACTTGAATTTACCGATTATTCCATCAGAGTTACTTGTTATCCCAACCCATTTTCTCTCTACCTTTCCGGTTCATCGGAATCTCTAACCACTCTTTGCCTCGATATATTTGTGCCCTGCTTCCACCAACTTACAACGATGGAGTTATACATGAGCCCAAACGTATCGTCCTCTCGCGATCCTAGCATCACGTCGCTCATCACGTCGCTCGTAAACTTGGAAGTGCTCGCAGCCTCAAATTCAGTCCTTAGCTTTCTCCTCAATTTTCCTGACTACGGTCATCCAGTTCTCCCTTCCTTAAGGACTGTCAAGTGCATTGACTATCAAGACGATTCACCGCTGCTTCTAGCGTTACTTCAAAGGAGAGTTACAATTGGTTTTCCCATACAGGCCATTGTTATTTCAGAGGATAGATGGCGAACTGAAGGACTTCCACACAATTTCTCGTGTTTGGAGGAGATAACGGGCCTCCGATTCATCAGGGAAAATATTTCCGACCAAACTGAATACATCTGTGGATCGGGGAATCCAGACAGATTGATTTGGTGGTGGCCGTCGAGCTCTTGTCGTTCCGACCATCTTGAGAAAAGTTCTACGGTGAAGAAGTTACCTTGGAAGAAGTTATTCGGGGGTTGAGACGCATCACATTTCTTCGTCAATTATATGGAGTAACTGCCAGAAGCTGGTGTGTAGTAGTCCTAAATTTATCGTAGTAACGCCCTGAGTTCCGGCATCAATTCCAAATGGCCTTCCAATGTTTATGCAATCCCGATACCCATCCTGAGTTGCACGACAGTTGAAAGGCTGCGGGTTATCGCACGTCAGGTCATGTGTTACATTGTGTATCCATGGTCACGTGTTTCATGTTTTGATCAAAATTTCATCCTCAGCCTCAGCCTGATCCTGCCTCGAGCCTTGTCGGACACTTGCAGCCTTCATTCACTACCCATTTTGATGCATAGTTATCGTCCAATCTTCTTTGGGCTGCAGGGTCTGCTTTTTGCCTCCATTCTATGGAGTTATTCCACACATTGAATATCTTACCGACGCGTACTAGGAACACCGACGAACGTGCAGACCTCGAATTGCCGTTGGAGTCGTAGCGAGCTCTTTATTCGAGGGAGAATCGACTAGGTGGGTATCTCTGGCTTTTATATTCTTCAAAGCGGAAGCTGAAAGTTGTTTGGTGTCTCTGCAGTCCACGCTCGCAACATTTTCGTCGATTCTGAGATCCGCTCCAGCTTCTTTTTTTCTTGGAGTTCGAATCCGCGCGATGTGTATCTGCCGTCCTTACCACGACTACCCAGCTCCAGTCCTCGAGCTGAACGCTGTCTACCGTCTTTCGCGCCGCGACTTCTCATTGGCCCTCTTCCACTGAAAACGTCGCTGCTCCGGCGGAGGGTACGGTGTTTCCAAACGCCCCTTTGCCCTGCTGCGCCTTTTTTCCTTCTGTCATCTCAGTCTTGGGGTACTGGGTTATGGGTACCGTGTGGTACAGGAGTTTGTGCCGAAGCTTTTGTCGTATTCTTAGGGGTGTATTGAGGTACATGTGTGAAGGCTGGGTGCGACGATGAGCCAGGCGCTTACGGCCGGGAGAGGTAGTTAAAGCTTGCGCGCTACTGGAACTGCCGGCACGTTGATGAGTCCTCGAGGGATTGTGGACGAGGTGATGATGGCAGTACGGTTATGGAGCATGGAGGGATGCTTTTAGGATTTCAGTGTTCGAGCATGAGTGCTGATCCAACGCGTGCGGAAGTTTTGGGAAGTCTGAAGTGCATCATTCGACGATCAAGTGCATACAGACTTAGTGATATTTTCCGCCGATACTCAGATGTCACCCAAACCAATGTCGAATATCAAATCTCCACCTGTTTCCTGTGTCCCGTTTTCGTTTTGAAGAAACACTTCTTCAAGCTCAAATTTACAATAGCCAAAAGGTTTTCCCGCCATTTTCTCAGCAGTAGTTCCTGCTGATGCAATAAAATTAGACAGCATGAGCCTGCGCTAACGTGACAACGTCCCTGACATTAGTTGAGGCTTTTATTGCTGTTTGCGGAAATGTTGGCGAAGTGGGAAATTTGATGCGAAATCAAAAATTCGAGAAATCCTGACCTCGGGTGCCGCGCGGCCTCTAGAACAATGAATTCTTGAGCTATGAGTACAATTTTGAGTGATTTGGAATCGTAAGAAGCTACGCTATCAGAATATGTAAAAATATTTGAAAATTACGAGGATTCAATGAAAATGGTCAAACCTTGAGCTGAAACAGTATTTCCCTCGCAGATGAATGAAAACGAAAGATTTCGCCACAAATTTTTACATTTCTGATATCAGGTAGACCTTGCGAAGGTGCTCAGAAAAATTCAAGGTGAAATCTTTATTTTTGACGAAGTTAGGAAATCTGGATCTCGCAGATGATGACCTGGCACGGATTTCGACCTCCCGAAGCTTCGCTTTTGTCGAGAGACTTATATAATGCGTTTAACCTTGACAACAATTGGTTCCCACCCCTCCCGCCGCCCCGAATCAGAGACAGTCCAACGTATGAGGGCAGATAAGGACGTCATAATTGGGGTAAGTTGCATAGTATCAGGCCTTGCAAATTTTCAAAGACAAAAGCCCAAATTGTTAGTGTGACTCTGTGTGAAGTATATTTAATGATTTTTACAAGTTTTGGGAGGTAACTTGAGTCCCAGAGCACAGAACTCCGTGCCAGGTCATCATCTGCGAGATCCAGATTTCCTAACTTCGTCAAAAATAAAGATTTCACCTTGAATTTTTCTGAGCACCTTCGCAAGGTCTACCTGATATCAGAAATGTAAAAATTTGTGGCGAAATCTTTCGTTTTCATTCATCTGCGAGGGAAATACTGTTTCAGCTCAAGGTTTGACCATTTTCATTGAATCCTTGTAATTTTCAAATATTTTTACATATTCTGATAGCGTAGCTTCTTACGATTCCAAATCACTCAAAATTGTACTCATAGCTCAAGAATTCATTGTTCTAGAGGCCGCGCGGCACCCGAGGTCAGGATTTCTCGAATTTTTGATTTCGCATCAAATTTCCCACTTCGCCAACATTTCCGCAAACAGCAATAAAGCGTTATCTTTAATCGATACCATCACTTTCCTTCCTCTCTTTGTTCAAATAACAAACGACTGTTACCTCCAGCAACATGTCCTACATATATTCCAAACCCTATTTTGGACCGCGTTTCGACTCCTATTTTCTCTACCTCAGTAAAAGCGAGCAAAAAAGGACGGCAGTAAAAATCCAGGCCTGGTGGAGACGCATTTTGAAGGTCAGGGCAGCAAAGAAGCCCCTCCGAAGCATTTTTGAGGAAGATGTAACGGGTTTGACGGGGCTGCGATGCCTTGCGTTGATTGGTGCGCATGATGATGTACTCGGGACATGGGCGAAGGCAATGACCGAACTTGGGCCTGGTACGTTGAATGATCTCTTTCCTGAATTCATTCAACTTGACACTACCATTGACAGAAGCAATTCTGTTACGAGTCTTGGGCAATGATAGCACCAGCTGGCTAGTGCTTCTGCGGAAAGCAGCGCTGCTGCTCGTTCTATCGCTGTCTTACTTACCTGAGTAGATCTTTCATTCCTCTGTTGTAAGGCTATTGAATCTATTTTATAGATCACCAAACAGTTCATTATACCTAGAGGTACTGATGCTTTTAATGTCAAACCCGCACGCCTCAGCCGAACTTGGCGACCGAGAAAGTGCATTTTTCCAGGCAATCACAACGTATCTCATGAAACATCGGTTTTACTATCATCTCAGAGGAGCAATCTCAAAATTAGTACTTCCTAGTAACTTCACAGACTCAATTCCCATTTCTCATGATTTTTATCCAGACATTCCAGAACTCAACAAGGTTGATGTCATTCCTTTCCTTATGTAGGCTGCCACTGTCGACGTACCCAGAAAACTCGCCTTACTTTACCCTGGCATACATCAAAAATTTTGTCGAGATTTTAAGCCTTCCATGGTTCCCACGTCGGTTTCAGCCTGACACCCCTTCGTCGTTCATTTCGTACTTCTTGTTGACCAACCCAGAGAAACTCAGCCTGCGGATTACAGACATAGGCGAATACATTTCTCCCCGTTCCTCAACAGAGCTTGCGGCAAACATATTTAAGCTCGTTTCCCCACACTACAAAAGCCTTTCCGCTGAAGCATTCGCCTCCTATCTTCAGCTTTCGGCGACATTAATCAGGAAGTTTACTAACTACTCTTTGAATCCGCCATCTACGTCGGAATCGTTTAGGAAGGCGAAACCTCAAGAAAACCCTATCGATAATCCAGACCGTAGTGATGGCCACACAGAATATGAGGATTCAGGCCTCGAAGACGAAGAAATCACTGAATTCTTGAAAGTTAATGACAAGTCAGTGAAGTGGATTGAGCAGGTCGCCAACCCGAAGCACATTACAAAATTAATCGACTTAACGCAGCCGCAGAGCGTCGTCTTGCCTCATCTGGCTGCATACTTGTACGCGGTTTCAGAAACATGGCCATCTTCGAAACAGGAGATCCACGATATCGTCCTAACAAAATCGAGTGCTTGGCTCGTTGGAGATTTGTATCGGGAGGTCGTGAGGCAGTTGCCGTTGGGGAAAGAAGAAGAATCTATGAATATTTATGGTGAGTCAGATTTGAATATTTGAGGTCAAGCATTCATCGCCTTCGTCGCGTTCTTGGTTTCAGAGTATGATAGCGAGGTGTACTGGCCCCCCATCATCCTTCTGACTGAGTTATATACCCAACTGCTCAACAACATGGATGACGAAGAGTTCTCGCAGAAGCCGCCGACGAGCCCGAAGTCCAACCCACTGACTCTGTTAGAAGTCGCCTCGTTCAGCTTGCAGCTGCGTAATATCGTATTTACGCTATACTGGCACTCCTCGGACAATCTGCTTAAGCCAGGGAGATCGCAACATGTGTCCGGCCCATTGGAAAAGACATTGAGGGAGAAGTTGTTGCGGTGCTTGTTAAGAATTTACGCAAGAAAGTAAGTAGTTTTCTTTTTTTTTTCTTTTCAGGAGTAATTTAACTTCGAGTTAATTTAGTTCCAGACAGTCATTCGTACCCCCCGGGCACTGGCTTCTTAGGTCACGGTTTGAAATAAACTCGTTCATTGACGCTGCTGTGTATGTTTTTCCTTTTCTCTTTCCTCTCACTCCAACCATGCCTTATGATTACAACATGCACATCCAATAGTACGGCGGAACGAGACTCTTCCGGGAGACTGTCACGAAAGCAAAGCGACATCGGTTTTAAAAACTGGGATTCCATGCGACCACGCCTTGCTATCCTTAAAAAAATTCCATTTGCCCTTCCGTTCGGAATGCGCGTGTCGATTTTCCAGCACTTAATTGCAAATGATAGAGCGTTTCACTGCTCAACAGAGCGGCTAAATGCTTTGGGGAACAATCAACGGTGGAGGATTAAGATTCGTCGGAATGCAATCGTTCGAGAATCATTTGAATTACTTGGTAGAGTCAACTTGAAGATACCGCTTGAGGTCATTTTGATCGATGAATTTGTGCCGGCTGAGTGAGTCGTTATTATCTTTCGGTTATGAAATTTGTTCTGACATACATCCGTCCATGGTAGGGAATCGGTTGATGAGAGAGGTCACTTTAAATCATTTGTCGTGTTGCTCTGCCAACATATCCTAAACACACAATTTGGTTTGTGGTTGAAAGATAAGCAGGGTGGGTTGTATCCGACTACGTATGACCCAAGGTGCGCCTAATTATATTTCTTACAATTAGATTCTCAATGTTGTTCCCTTGTAGCCCAAGCCTTGGCCTGGTATCAATTCCTAGGACGTTTGGTTGGCAAAGCAATATATGACGGCATTTTGCTTTCGTCTTCCTTTGCGCATTTATTTCTCACAAAGGTAAGTAATGCAGTGCACATACATAGATATGAACTTAAAAATCCCCAGCTGTTAGGCAAGAGAAGCACCCTCGACGACCTTTTTATGCTCGATCCAGAATTTTATCGTCATCTTCTCGCCGTTAAACACTCGACTGGAAACATCGAGAATTTCTCTTTTACTGTTAGCACAGTGGGTAAGGCCATTTCTAATAATAATTGAGTATAGCAATTAATCTCAATCCAGATGCTCAGGGATTGACAAAAATTGTGAACCTGGTCCCGAATGGTCGGGAAGTTGGTGTCACTATGGAAAACAGGCAGCGTTATATTGACCTTGCTGTCCATTACCGCCTCAATGCGCAGATCAAGCAGCAAAGCCAGGCGTTTGTCCTGGGCCTGTCACAAGTGATCAATCCAAAGTGGTTGAAGTATGTTCTGCGTTTTCTTCTGTAATTGTGTGATAATGAAAAAAAAAAATCGACAGGATGTTTAACCAGATAGAACTTCGAGTGCTCATCGAAGGCGCCCTTATTGCTATTTTCATAATTGTTGGCGAAACGTGATTTTTTGATGCGAAATCATTTTTTTTGAAATCTCGAGCTGGCTGATCGCGAGACCCATATTATCATGAATTTTGAAGCTACCAACTTAAATTTGAGTGATTCCGGATCGTACGAAGCATGGCTTTCAGAATATGTAAAAATAAATGGACATTTCGAGGTTTGAATAAATACGGTTACTTTGGCCCCAGCTCCCGGCTCCCAGTACACGCTGCAACAAATCCGCACTGTTCAAGCCATCTGATAGCCCAACTGGGTGCTAATGATGTATTTATATGATGGACTAGCAATTAGACGGCACAGATGCAGGCTCATCGATAAACTTGGACGCGTTCCGAGCCAGTCGCGAATTGATCTGATATTTGCCTTATCTCATCTTCATCCGAGTCACTTTTCCTTCCCCTCGTACCATGCCAAGAGGTGTTACAATTCCACATTCTCTTCGAGAGACTGTTGTGCGCATGTCTGGTGATTTTCGCCCTGAGCGCATCCGTGCGTATACCATGGTCAGCGAGCGGCAACAATCCCGCATTCTCAAAATGTGGAACGAGACTGGATTGGTAGCTCCACCCGAAGAAACTGCCATACGTCGGGGGAGGCCACGAAGCCTTTCTGCTGAAGAGGTCTTCGTAAGTGTCATATCCAATAAATCTATTGAATAGACTTAATGAGGAATCCAGTTCCTCCACAGTTCGGTCAATCACACATGCGATATTTACCTTGACGAACTCCGGGATTCTCTTGAAGTTATCTGTGGTACTCGCGCGTCATTGCCTACAATCTGGAGAACACTGAAGCGAGCTGGGTATAGAATGAAAAAGGTATTTAGCAATCCACTACCTAACGTGAACTGTTTGCTCTAATACTCTGCTTCTCTGAGTTAACCCGTCATGCGGTTGAGCGTAGTGCGCGGAAGAGAGCCCGATATATTCTGAAGATCGCCTTACAGTACGAAACATTTCAATTAGTATTCGTAGATGAAAGCTCAGCTGATCGTCGAACAACATACCGGGGACATGCTTGGGCAATTGGTGGGCGTCGAGCAGTCCGTAAGGCATTCTTTATAAGAGGAAGAAGGTCTGTGACAATCTTCCAAAGCTCTTCCTTTCAGCATTGACGGACAGATCAATTAGATATTCTATACTTCCTGCATTGTCAAAGGATGGTATTATTACTGCGGACATTATTGAAGGGTCATTCAATACCCAGTCATTCGCTCGCTTTATCTGCGGATTGCTGGGCCAGATGAACCCATTTCCAATGCCAAATTCAGTCATTGTTATGGATAATTGCCGTATCCACAAACACCCTGACATTTTACAGATGATTCTTGACCGGTACGTTCCAAACTTCAAATATTAATCCAGGGCCTAACCTCGGTGATATAGTGGGATGCGGTATATCTTTTTACCTCCTTATTCTCCCGATTACAATCCTATTGAGCTCGCTTTCTCTGCAATCAAAGCATATATTCGTCGCCAGGGTGGAATTGCTCGAGCCGCCATGGAGGATGTCGATGATAGTGATGTTTACCATCTCCTGAATGAGGCTGTATTCTCTGTTACGGAACAGGATGCGAAGGGGTGGTTCATGCATTCAGGATATCAGATTTAACCGCACTTGTACAATTTGTATCAAAGGTATTTTTAGTTATAATGTACCATCTGATTCTTTTCCTGTTGCGCGCGCTTTGCTTCTTTCTTCCGAATGCTCTTTGTATCAGTCGCTGCATAAGTTAAAATTCGTCGCGCAGTACCTTCCGCCATCCCAGAGTTCTGGACAAGGGTTTCAGGTGTTAAACCCTCTGCAATATCACAGATGCGTATGAATCGCCTTCCCTCAAAAAAGTCAATCCACTCGGCAAAGTTGTGACCGTCCACGCCACGGGGACCATTGTCGTTGTCGCGCAGCCAGGAAGTAATGCGAGGGAAAAGGGTCAAATCTTCGGCTGGCCCATCGGATGAGGGCATAGTGTCTGCTGCCGTCGAAGTATGCCTGGGATAGCCATATGGTGCGGTCCATTGAGGTGGCATCGGTGGCGGAGGATACATATACGGGTAAGGTGGAAATTGGCCTGCGTGTTGGACATGACTGGGACCATTTGAACCGCTGGCTTCGGCAGGTGGTGCGGCTGCAGCTGGTTTTGGTTTGACTACTTTTTTCTTGTCGCCAAGCCCAAGATCGCGGGGAGGAGTTGTCGTAGAGGTCCAGCCCTTGTCTAAAGTTTGCTTCAGGTCATGAGGCCATTTTTAGATAAGAATAATAGCGTACCATGCGGTGAGCCCATTGCCCGAGATCAATTTTCATCAAGGTGTAATGACGGTCCGTAAAATTGAGACAAGCTTCCCCCACATGCTCGTCACATTTGTTATCCTTCCAGATCTCAGCCATCCACTGTGATGCGCTCCACTTACTCTTATTGGCCGTATTATTCAAGGACTCTGAGTTTATCTCAACGTCGTCCTCGTCTTCGTCGGCTTCCTTTTTCTGTTGTAATATTTTAGCATATTTAAGAGTTTGGGTAAGATGTCGATCATACCGTCCGCTTCTTCGTACCCTTCTTAGATTTAGCCCCTTTCCCCTTAACAACTTCAGGAGGCGCCAGGTTCTTTATTTCGACGGTGAATTCCTTGTTGGAGGTTCCCGCCCGAAGTTTGGTAATTGCTTTGTCCGCCCTTACAAAAAGAGAGGTGAGATCGCTCTCCTTTGCAAGGTGAGCATATGGGGCGCTGCGCACGTCTGTGCTGAAGCGATAACCGATCTTTACAGCATTAGGAGAAATTGAAAGCATGTTTGCAAATTTACTCTGTAGCTCGATCCAACTGATCTGCGAGTCAACAGCAAGTGTTTCCACTGCACCGTCGTAAGGAACTAGGAACGGTAACTCGAAGGCTGCTCAGAAAGACGTGTTAGTGATGGACAGGTAATTAGAATTCAAGAGCATAGAAACCGTACGTTCATCCTCCGAGTCTGTGCCTTCGTTGTCGGCTTCCTCGTCCTCTACTGCGGACTCCTCGCCTTCACCTTCACCTTCGCCTTCGCCTGCACTCTCGACCTCACCTTCGTCACCTGTACCCTCCCCGGACGCTTCCTCTTCTTCCAAAAATTCGACCTCCTCATTCTCTGTTGTCTGAGCTTCGTCAGCACTTACTCCATCCCTTGTAACATCCGATATGCCACGCTTTCGCTTGTCCCGGCTAGAATGGCGTTGTTTTTCGACTATCATGTTATCATTATCATCGAGAAGCTCTCCGCCTTCCTCCTGCGAATCATCTGCAAGCGCAATCCTTTTGAAGGATGCAGGTCCGAGGAGAGCCCTCAGGCCAGCTTTAATGTCCCCCTTAGTAATAGAACTAGGAGGAGGGGGCGTGATACTGGGGGATCCGTTGTGAGAGGACGCCTTCGACGTTGGTGGGGCTGAAGCTGTTGGAGTTACGGAGGCAGAAAGTAGAGAAGATGCCTTTTTTAGAGTGGGGATGATTAGTTTCGGTAACTCAGAGATTGTTTCAGGGATTTCCGACACGGGTACTAGGGCGGAAGATGTTGGCTCCTCTCGAGAAGGCTTAGATCGAGTTGTCCTAGTGGACACAGGTATGATACGAGTATTTTGACCCCTCTTTCCACGGGCAGGAGCCATGACTGGAAGCGTAGGAACGAAGGATGACAGACCTATTCAACATTGTCGACCTTGGAAGGGATAGAGGCTTGATCTGTTTACGCTCCTCACTGCGGACGAGTCAATTTTAGCAATCAGCCAGCATCTGTGTCTTCTAATCGGTCATACATCGCATAAATACATATATTAGAACCACCTGGGACTGTCAGATGGCTTGTACAGCGCAGATTTGTTGCAGCATGTACCGGGAGCCGGGAGCTGGGGCCAAAGTAACCGTATTTATTCAAACCTCGAAATTTCCATTTATTTTTACATATTCTGAAAGCCATGCTTCGTACGATCCGGAATCACTCAAATTTAAGTTGGTAGCTTCAAAATTCATGATAATATGGGTCTCGCGATCAGCCAGCTCGAGATTTCAAAAAAAATGATTTCGCATCAAAAAATCACGTTTCGCCAACAATTATGAAAATAGCAATAAACCGATCGACTCGGAAGATCTCCAGCGTCACACAATTTATAAAGGGTACTATCACAACAACCACGAGACAATAACCGCATTTTGGCGGGTACGTTTTGATATTCTTGTTGTTGTCAATACCTGCACATGATTTCCGCTTTGCTAGGTCGTTAATTCTTTCCACTCATGGCAGAAAACGGCATTAGTGAGGTTCGTAACAACCTTCAACCGCTCACCTGCACTGTAAGTGGTGCTTTGCTCAATTTTTGGTATCAAAAATTTATGTTACTTCGAAATACAGCGGATTCCAAGAACTCGTCCCGAAATTCACTATTTGCGACGATGGGCTGGACGAGAATCGGCTGCCCACCTCCAGTACATCTATTAATCTGCTCAAGGTGAGAGAAGGCCGTTCCTCTAACTCCATTTATGTCGCTAACGTGGTCTACGTTACGGCCGCAGCTTCCGGAGTATAGAAGCGAGCGTCAACTACGTGAAATGTTGCTGGAAGCTATTACTAACAGAGCTGGGTTTGATTCATCGTGAAGTGTAACACTTCTTTTCCCTGTGTTCCTCGCCTTTTTGGGACAGGAAAGGCGGTGCCATGATCTATATTTCATTTAACACATTTTTGGTATTTCGAAAGAGGCTTAACTGTTTAATGGCTTCACTTTTACCTGCGCGAATATGGATGACACAGGGTGCCTAGTGTTTTTCCCTTGCTTTAATTGTTACCCAAAGCATTCTAACGCGAGCACGTAATAAATTTAGGTCTACAGGCGTTCATGAACTGAAGAAGCGCCGGCGGACTCGTCAGCCAATGTATAACGTCGGCTTTAGTGATTCAAACATGGCTACAAACTCGAATTGTATTGTTAGAAGAATATGAGTGGGAGATAAGCGAACAGAACGTTGGCTTACCGTGAGGCTAACAAGAATAGGAGCGCGTCGCGTCGGTGGGTTGGTCACGTGCTACGTGTTGAACAAATTTCCGTCTGCTCGTGTCTGTTTACTGCACTCTCGGTCCCTTCGAGTGTCCTTGAACTTTTCAACGCGTGCGCGACGTGTCATGCATTTTCATCAGTTTTTAGCCCTTCGTTTGACTTTTTGAGGCTCCCGACGATCACTACTTGTCGCAGAAGCTCCTAAGCTCCGGTCAACGGCTGGCTTCTAACTTTCAGCGATGATTTCTCAGAGCTAGGCCGTACTACCCGCAATGGCTGAATGAGCGGATGAGGCAATCTCGCTTCATAAATCGAATAGCAATACGGATTGAATGCGGTATTGAGGTGGACGAATGTGCGTCTCCCAGTCCCTTGTTTCTTTCGCTGTCAAAGCTGAATATTTTCGTTATTTGTTCCAAATTCCATTCCTCGTCGCCTCGGCTCGTCCTTAAGCTTTCTCCTGGCCAAGGAATGGGGTCCAGGAGATATTGCCGATGTAAAGTGCATGTAGTTTGTTTTAGACCATTCCGGGAATTCCTAATTTGGCGCCCTTTACAACTCGTGAGCAGGCGGCGCTATGATGTTCGAAAGCAAACGCTAGAGCCAAGTCCAAAACTCGCACGGATTGATTGCGTCATCATTGCTGATGCACCCATAACTGTCGGTGGGTGTAGGAACGGCAGGGAAGGAGGACGTACGATGAAACTGGGTGAAGGAGGGGTTGAGGTTGAGTGTACCCATAAAGATTCGAAAAGCCAATGAAGGAACGTCCCATCTTCTGTCCCCTTTCCTGTGTCATATCAATCGCTGACTTGGCACCGAATTATCAGCTCGCATTGTTACTATCTGTTCGCTATCGGTCATCATTCCATCTGTCGCCTCCCGTCTCCCCTCAAGTTCTCTAATCTCAATCAACTCGTCCGCTCGGCCAAGCCCCTCCGCATTATTCACTTCTCACTGCTATTCATTGGGTTGTAGAATCTTTTCGCTTCGTTGGTTTAATTTTGTTCGTCTTCACAGAGTAACCTCAATGATGCATTCACGTTCTCAATTAAACAAATTATGTTTAGATGGTGTGGTCAGCGCGCTCATTCGAATATCAAAATGTATTTTCGAGGTCATTCATCGATACCACATGTCATGATGACTGATGATCAGAATCTTGCGTAAAATATGTCAGGCCTGTGAGTTTCACTGAACTACGAGTGGGTGAACGTTTCTTCGTCTTACCCCGTGCCACACACCCCCACGTCTCTGATTATGAGCAAAAAAACCTGGAAAGCAACATCCTCATATTTCAAAAGGCCGACGAACCTCAAACCACTCAACGATATTACCCAGAACCTGGACCATTACCAAGACCCGCTGCCACCGATACTCAAGTTAAATGAAGATATTCTTTTGCAGATATTTACACTTAATGTATCGGTAAATTCAACGGAGCCTCCTGCTCATGTTATGCTCAAACACACATCCCAAGTCTGCATGTTTTGGAGGGGAGTCATCCTCGGATCGTCGACTTTGTGGGGAAGAGTGTTCAATGCGTCAACCTTTCCATTGTCGAAGAAAGGCGATCAGTGGGCGAAAGAAGTACTGCGCAGGACCGGACATGCTAGATTGGACGTGAAGTGGATAGAAAAGGGTTGGCCACAGATTGAGCCCAGGCTAAAGGCGGACTGGACCTTTCTCAACTTGATCTTAACCGAACATTGGACCAGAATACGAAGGCTCGACATCGACACCAATTTTCCACCAAGTATGATCCCACTGGCTTGGAGTGCATTCAGACAGCCGGCACCACTGCTAGAGGACGTCAACTTACACTTTCTTCGAGGCGCACACGAAATGTTTGGTGACGCCAACTTCTTCTTATTCGACGATATAGCCCCATTGCTTCGTACCTTCCGGTTTTGCACAATTCCCATCAAGTTACAGGCGCCTTGGGTCTCCAATTTGCGTCATCTAGAAATTGACTGGTGCTTCCAGGTCGACGAAATTCTTAACGTGACCGCTGCGATGCCATATCTCGAGATTTTGGGCTTTAATAACTGGCCAAACAGTATACTCCACGTCGACGACGACACCTCTAACCTGCCGAATATCGTTCTTCCAAGGCTGTCCCTGATCTTTTTCAAGGAGTTGTTGGATTTCTGGCCGGCGCTGCGCCTCCTGGATCACATTACTCCTTCTCCTAGTTGTCGATTGATGATTGATTTCGGCCAAAATCCAACGATTGAACCAAACTTCCCCCAAATCCAAGCCGTAATTTCGCGGTATTCCCATAGTTATTTCAAGACGCAAGTTACACGATGCGCCAGGCTGGACTTTGCCCATGGTGTCTGGGCATTTAGATGTTATCCCAATCCGTTTTCTCTCTCCCTTCCCAGTCCACCAATACTCTCATTCATGACCCCCATTTTCCTTGATATTTTCAGGCCCTGCTTCCATCAACTTACAACTTTGGACCTACGCATGACACCAGACACATATTGGATCTTTAATCTCGACATTAGAGCATTTCTTCTGTCGCTCACAAAATTGGAGACACTCATTCCGCAACGCACAAGCTTTGTCCTGGGCTTGATCCTCAACTTTATGGACCGTGACCATTTGTTGCTCCCTTCTCTGAAGCACCTCGAATGTGTCGACGTTTATGAGCATCCGCGACTGCTTTTATCGTTCCTTCAAAGAAGACGGGAGGTGGGACTTCCTTTGCAGACTGTTAGTATTTTGGAGACGTGCTGGGGGCTGGGCCCGAAGTCCCACGATTTCTCCTGTTTGGAGCAGGTAATTGGGCTCCGATTTATTAGGGAAGTTGATTCTATGAAATTTGAGTATACCTGTGGATCGGGAAAGCCAGACAGATTGATATGGGCCAGATCACCGCGTTTGTACAACCCCCATCTTGAAAAACCTGCCGCGAAAAAGTCGATCTGGAGTAGAATACTTGGAAGTTGAAAGTAATTGGTTATCTTCATGTGCTGTATTGTCCCGCATTGGGAATTATATATTTTTCTTTCATTTTGAAATGCGATTCTATTGGTGCTGGCAGGGGGTAGTAAATTGATGAGACAGCCTGAAAAGAAAAATAAAAGTCCGAGTGCCAAGTTCGGTGATTGTCCTAGTTGACGAAAAGGACGTCGACGAGTCCCAGTTATGTGGACCGGCGTTGGTGGTCGACGCGTTCGACGTTCAACGAATACTTGAGCAGTTGAGCTTTATTTGGAATCTTGGATTAGCCAAATGACATGAAATTTTCTGGGAAATGGTCATACGTTTCTTCAATTTAGAATCGAAATACAAAATACCAAACACTCTTTTCAGCCTGATTCTAATAATTAGCTGCAGTCGTTCATGCATGCCTCGCCCGTCTTGCCCAGTGTGCACGTACTAAAAATAGATTCGTCGAAAAACCTCAAGGCTGTGCCTGCCACTGAAATACGAGCAGGTAACCGTTCACCTAGTACTACCACCAGCATCTCCAAGAATGAGCAAAAACACCTGGAAAGCAAAGGCCTCGGCTTTCAAAAGGCTGACAAACCTCAAGCCAATCAAGGATGACCAAAACACGGGTCGTTACCTAGACACACCGCCGCCGATATTCAAGTTGAACGAAGACCTTCTGTTGCGGATATTTGCTGTCAATGCGAGAGTAGATCTAACGGGGCCTGCTTCCCATTTCATTCTCAAGTGCACTTCTCAAGTTTGCATGCTGTGGAGGAAGACCATCCTCGGATCGTCGGCATTGTGGGGGAGCGTGATGAATATTACAGCCTTTCAATTGTGGAAGTACGGAGATCAGTGGGCCATAGAAGTACTCCGCCGAACTGGACACGCCGCACTAGACGTAAAGTGGATGGAGCGCGGCTCCAACCAACAGTTAAAAGACGAATTAAACTTTCTCAACTCGATCCTAACGCAGCATTGGACAAGAATACGGAGCCTTGACATCCTTACATCCTCTGAACCTGGTGGCAACGCGATACCGCTGGCCTGGGATGTATTCAGACAGCCTGCGCCATCGCTAGAGGACGTCAACTTTCATTTTATGCATGGTGCACACCCTATGTTTTATTCCGCTAATTTCACTTTATTCAAGGGTAGAGCCCCATTGCTACGTTCTTTTCGAGCTCGCATGATTCCCATCAAATTACAGGCGCCTTGGGTATCCAATTTGCGTCATCTAGAACTTGACTGGCGCTTCCACGTCGAGGAAATTCTCAATGTGATCGCCACGATGCCAAATCTCGAGGTCTTGGGACTCGGTTATTCGCCAAGCAGTACACTTCAAGTCGGCGACGACGTCGCCCTCTTACCGAATATTGTTCTGCCAAGGTTGTCCCTGATTTCGTTCAAAGCATTTTCGGATTTCTGGCCAGCACTGCACCTCCTGAACCATATCACCCCTTCGTCGACCTGTCGGCTCATGGTCAGCTTTGCCAAAAATCCGCTGATTGAACCAAACTTCGAAATTCTTCAAGAAGTCATTTCGCGGTACTCCCATAATTATTTCAAGACTCAAATCACTCAGACCGCCAAGCTGGATTTCACCGATTATGACACGGGATTCAAATGTTATCCCAATCTGTTTTCCTTCTACCTTACCGGTCCAGCGTCACCTACATTCCCAACCACCCTTATTTTCGAACCGTTCAAGGCCTGCATCCACCAACTCACAACACTGGAACTAAGCATAACACCAGGCGCATTTTTGTCCCCCGACCCGAACATCACAGCTTTCATTCTGTTACTGACCAAGTTGGAGACGCTCAAAGCCACGAACTTCGTTCTGAGCTCGCTCCTCAACTTTATGGACGGCGATCGTCGAAGTGCGGTGCTCCCTTCCCTGAGGCACATCGAATGTATCGACGCCAATGACCACCCAGTGTTGCTTTTGGCGTTTCTCCAAAGAAGACAGCAAATGCGTCTTCCTGTGCAGATTGTGACTGTTTGGGAAGACGGCTGGCGCATCGAAAATCCAAGTTTGTTGCATGAGCATGATTTCTCGTGTTTGGAGCAAATAACAGGCCTCAAATTCATCAGGGAACACGTCTCTGAAGGTGAAACAATTGAGTACATTTGTGGGTCGGGGAGTCCAGACAGATTGATTTGGCCGGTATCATCACATTGGCGTACCCCACGTCCCGTTGCGAAAAAGTCACATTGGAGTAGGCTATTTGGAAGTTGAAAGTGATTGGTTGTTTCCCGTAGATTATGACCCCATGTCGGGAATATTAGTGTACTTGCTCTTCACTCTGAGGTTTGCAGAAGCTTTGGAACAATTTGACATTATTATAACCGATCTGTACTAAGAGAACAGAAACATATCTATCAACAGTGTATGTACCCAGTAGAAGCAAGATAATCTGCACAAAGGCACCAGACCAGAACCGTTCAGTAGAGTAGTTATAAAAAAGAGCAAAACGAAAAAATCAATCATCCAAGTTCCCATTAGCATCGTCCAAACTCTGTTCAATTCATTATTCAACATTCAAAATCCAGCACCCAGCATCCAGTATCCGATCTCACCATCAGAACCATCAAGCATCGACAGGCCTCCCCCTCCCAATACCCATCCCAACACGAACCAAAGTCTCCAACGCCGCACGTCCATTAATCAGCAGATCCTCATCCCACTCCACCCGGCCCTTCTCAAACAGAATAACAATCGTCGAGCCACCAAAAGCGAAATACCCAAACTCCTGCCCGCGCTGCACGTACTCGCCCTCCTCGACGGTCGTCTTGATGCTGCCGACCATCATCGCGCCGACGCACACGGCCATCACCCGCCCGAACTGCGGGCTGTCGATGGGCACGATCTTCCGCGCGTTCTCGCCGTACACGTCCAGCGCAGTCCCGATAGCTTGAGGCTGCGCAAAAAACATCAGCGACCCATTCATAAAAAGATGATCAAAGCCTACGTTGAGAGTACAATACGCCCCCGCGATATACGTCATTTCCCCGACCCTGCCCTCCACCAGCGAGTGGAAGCGATGGTAGTCCTGTTGCGCCAGCCTGAAGATTGCCAGCACACCGCCCGTGTACCACTGTGCCTCCGCCTTGTACGCGTCGCCGAGGAGGCGCGCGACGGTGAACTCGCGGCCCTTGATCCACAGCCTTGTGGCCTCGCTGACGGTTTCGAAGGTCATGAGGCAGCAGTGAGCGCTGCTGACGAGAAGGTAGGGGTCGTCGGGCGATTCGAGGGGGCATGCGGGGGGTTTGAGTTTCCTGATGAGGGAGGTTAGCTGATGTAGGTAAGGCAGGCAAGGGTGGAGGAAGTTGGACCTGTAGAAGAACTCGTTGAACGTTCCTAGTGAGTTCAACCTCGGTAAGTTTGAAGTTTGCATAGAAACAAGAAATAAATACATACTGAACGAATCCAAAGGATCCAAAATCTCATCCACCTTGAGCCCATGGAGCTCGATAAACGCCGGAATCCCCTTCATCGACTCGTGGTCATACTTGATGCTCTGGTTAATCGAGAGCGACTTGGACTTGGAACCCCGTCACGTAGCGGCGCAAGCGGAAGAGCAGCTTCTCGTCCCAGATTGCGCTAGTGCTTGATGACGCGCGTGCGGAAGACTTTTTTGCCGAAGGACACGACGACGAAGAGGTCCATGTCATAGCCGGTGCGGGTCACTATGAGAGCGAGTGAGCTCGGTGTTTGGGAAGAGAAACTGGGATTTGCTGCTCGCCAACCGAGGCAGATTATCCGCACGGTCACATGATGGAAGTTGTGATCAAAATTAAAATTCCACCCGGATCCCTTCCTCCTGGACACAACATCGTCCCCGAGTTTCAAAGTTTAATGTACAGATATTCTGAGGACTGCAGGATCTCCTTTTTTACGCCAATATCTGGACATCTTTGACACCTTGAACCTTTTACCGACGCGTGCGCTGCTGCACTTTTTTTTCGCGTTTTGCTTCTCTTTTCAAGATTCCTTAAGATTTCCTAGATATCATTGGGTGAGCTCTGGTGTTGAGTATAAACTAAACAGGTGCTAATTGGCTTTATAAGAACCAGGATCGTATCAAAGACGAGCAAATCCTGGGATCTGGCTGCTCGCATTGCAATTGGAGAGGTTTATGATAATGTGAGCTAGTGGAGGAACGAGGAAACACGAGTAGGTACGCGCTTTCTGTATTTTTTGAAGTCGAAGCTAAAAAAAGTGTGTCAATCTGTAGCATGCAGCTTGCTATGTGTTTCTCATTTCAAATTCGCGGGCTCTCGGGACGTGTCACTCTGGCTTGACCTTCAAATGGCAACACAGTACGTTTCGTCTATCCCTGGCTTTTGCAGTCGACTGTGTCGTCCCTAAAGCCTTCCATCTTGCATCGTGCACCACGTCAATTCCATGTACGAGGCCGTGCCTTAAGCTGGATCTGCAAGAGGCTTCGTCTCATATATAAGTCGGGTCTATGAAAAAGAGAAAGAGGTGCGACCGCGCTGAGGTGGTGCGGTGTGGATTTTTGCTGGCATACTGCTGGTTCACGAACCAGGCTCACTCTTGAAGGAAGAGCGCATTTGACTGACAGTGAGAGGCGTAGACCCACGGATACGATGAAAGGTGTGAGCTCTCCTTCTCTTTTTTGTGAAACGACCGCACAATCTCTCATCTTTTTCTACTAGCCTCGACTGTGCACACACACGTTGGCCTCCATGCTTGCGTCGTCGGTCATCCGCGTGGGCCGTTTGGGGCGCTGGAGCTGTCTTTGTAGAATTTCTGGCTTTCGTGGGCCGGGCGTATGAAGGAACAAGTGGTATTTCCGTACTTGAACCGACGAAAGTGTCGAGAACTATTTTTCTGGTTGAGGAACGGTCAAGGTACCTTCTGGCTTTTATATTATTCGACGCGGAAGCTGAATTCCGACTTGTCGGTCTGCAGCTTGCCCTCGCGCTACTTCGCTTCATACCTAAATCTCCTCCACTGTCTAGTTTCCCCTTCAAGTCCGCGCCGTCCATACCCGCTGCCCTTATCACGACTGTCGAGCTCCTATCGATTAACTCGTTTGACTACCTACCTCAAGCGAGATATGTGCCGTCTGTTCGCGAAATCTCATTGCCACCTCTGCACTTGACACGTTTCCTCTCCAGTGGTGCCCTTTAGATCTCTCTTTGTGTTGTGTTGGGACCTCGCGTCGTGGAGGAGATGCTGCGGGAGTGTTCTCGCCGCATTCCCAGGTCGGGTGGACGGGGATGCAAGTTTGAAGGCTGGGTGTGGCGATTGGGCCAGGCGCATATGGGGCAGGTAGCTAAGCTGGCCTCAGCCAGCGCGATACTGGAACTGCGGACATGTTGACAAGTCCTCAAGCCTCTTGGAATTGTGGGCGAGGCGAAGATGGCACAACGGTTACGGAGAATGAAACGGGAAAAGATGGGGGGAGGATGGTTAGTGCTCGAGCGTGAGTTCTGATCCAACCCTTACGGAAGTCTTGGAAAGTTTAACGAGTCTTAAGTACTCCATTCTACGATCACTGCATGCAGGCTTGTTGGTATATTTTGCCGATACTCAGATGTCACCTAAACTGATATTAAATCCCTACCAGTTTCCTGTTTCCCATTTTCGTTTTGAAGAAACCTCCCGTCAAGCCCAAATTTACAATCGACTGCCAAAAAGTTTTCCCGCCGTCTTCTCAGCAGTAGTCCCACTGCAATAAAATTAGAAAACATGCGTCTGCGCTAACGTGACGACATCTTTGTCAGGGAATCTGAGTTCAGGTTTTTGAATCGTTATCTTTATCGATACCATCACTTTCCTTCCTCTCTTTGTTCAAACAGTCAACCACTGTTACCCCTGGCGACATGTCCTACATGCATTTCGGACTACGTGTCCGGTCCTTTTTTGCGTACCTCAGTGAAGACGAGCAAAATAGGACAGCAGTAAAAATCCAAGTCTGGTGGAGACGTATTTTGAAAGCCAGGGCAGCAAGGAAGCCCTCTGGAGCATTTTTGAGGGAGATGTGACGGGTTTGACTGGATTACGATGCCTTGTGTTGATTGGTGCGCACGATGATGTGCTTGGGAAATGGGCGATGGCTACGATAGAGCTTGGACCTGGTACGATATAATTTGATAACCTGATTTCATTTGACCGAACGCTAACGTCGATAGAAGTAATTTTCTCTCGAGCCGTGGGCAACGATAGCCCGAGCTGGCTAGTGCTTATGCGGAAAGCGGCACTGCTGCTTGTTCTGTCTTTGGCTTACTTACCTGAGTAGATCTTTCATTTCTCTGCTTGTAGGACTACTGAATCCGTTTTATAGATCACAGAATTCTTCCTTGTACCTACAGGTGCTGACACTTTTGTTGTCGAACAAATATGCCGTAGCCGCACAGGGTGACCAAGGAAGTGCATTTTGCCAGGACGTCACAACGTATCTCCTTAAACATCAGTTCTATTACCGTCTCAGA
This sequence comes from Galerina sulciceps, assembly GCA_023014345.1. NCBI lineage: Eukaryota > Fungi > Basidiomycota > Agaricomycetes > Agaricales > Galerinaceae > Galerina > Galerina sulciceps. Next base: position 495,731 of record JAEDXJ010000016.1, read on the forward strand.
GGAGCAATCTCAAAATTAGTATTTCTTAGTAACTTCCCAGATTTAGTTGCCATTTCTCATGATATTTATTCGCAGGCGATCAAGAACTCAACAAGTTTGAAGTCGATCTTGGACTTGTGCATGCTGCCACTGTCAACCTACTCAGAAGACTCTCGTCATTTTACTCTGTCATACATCAACAATTTTGTTGAGATTTTGAGCCTTCCATTGCTCCCACGTCGGTTTCTGCATGACACCACATCGCCGTTCATCTCGTACTTCTTGTTAACCAACCCAGAGAAACTGGGCCTGCGGATCACAGACATAGCAGCTTTTATCACTCCCTATTCGTCAGTGGGGCTTGCGGCAAACATATTTAGGCTCATTATCCCGCACTACAAAAGTCTTTCCGCAGAAGCATTTGCCTCCTACCTTCAGCTTTCGACGACATTAATTAGCAAGTTTACTGACTACTCCTTGAATCCATCATCTACGTCGAATTCATTTGGGAAGGTGAAATTTCAAGAAAACGCGACTGATCACGATTCAGACTTCAGCGATGGTCACACAGACTATGAGGATTCGTCCCTCGAAGACGAATTCAGTTTTACCGAATCCCTGAAAGTTGATCAAAAGTCAGTGAAGTGGATTGAGCAGGTCGCCAACCCGCGGCATATAGCAAAGTTAATCGACTTGACGCAGTCGCAAAGCATCGTCTTGCCTCACTTGGCTGCGTATTTGTATACGGTGGGAGAAACGTGGCCATCCTCGAAAGAGGTAATCCACAAGATTATCCTAGCAAATTCGAGTGCTTGGCTCGTTGGAGACTTGTATCGGGAGGTTGTGACGCAGTTGCCGTTGGGGAAAGAAGAGGAATCGATGAATATTTATGGTGAGTTAGATTTGAATATTTGAGGTCAAGGATTCGTCGTCTTCATCGCTCATCGTGTTCTTGGTTTCAGAGTATGACAGCGCGAAGTACTGGCCCCCCATCATCCTTCTGACTGACTTATATACCCAATTACTCAATACCATGGATGACGAAGAGTTCTCGCAGAAGCCGCCGACGAGCCCGAAGTCGAACCCACTGACCCTGTTAGAAGTCGCTTCATTCAGCCTGCAGCTGCGTAATATCGTATTTACACTTTATTGGCACTCCTCGGACAATCTCCTTGAGCCAGGGAAATCACAGTATGTGTCTAGCCCATCGGAAAAGGTGCTGAGAGAGAAGCTATTGCGGTGCTTGTTAAGAATTTATGCGAGAGAGTAAGTAACTTTCTTTTTATTTCTGTTCAGGAAGAATTTAACATTGTGTCAATTTACTTAGTTCCAGACAGTCATTCGTACCCCCCGGGCACTGGCTTCTTAGGTCACAATTTGACATGAACTCGTTTATAGACGCTGCAGTGTACGTTTGTCTAGTTGCTCTTTTCTATTGCTCTGACCATAGCTTACAATTACAACATGCATATCCAATACCAATAGTACGGAACAACGGGATTCTTCCGGGAGTTTATCCCTAAAGCAAAGCGACATCGGTTTTAACCACTATAATTCCATGCGACCGCGCCTCGCCATTCTTAAGAAAATCCCATTCGCTCTTCCATTCGGGATGCGTGTGTCAATCTTCCGGCACTTGATTGCAAATGATAGAGCTTTTCACTGCTCAACGGAGCGGCTCAACAACCTGGGGCACGATCAAAGGTGGAGGGTGAAGATTCGTCGGAGTGCAGTCGTTCGAGAAGGATTTGAACTACTTGGTAGAGTCGATTTGAAGATACCTCTTGAGATAATTCTCACTGATGAATTTGTTCCAGTGGAGTGAGTTGTTATTATCTTTTAGCTGTAATATCGGTTCTGACATACATCTCTCAACGGTAGGGAATCGGTTGATGAGGGAGGACACTTTAAAGATTTTCTCATGTTGATCTGCCGCAAATTGCTCAACACGAAATCAGGTCTGTGGTTGAAAGATAAACAGGGCAGGTTGTATCCGACTACGTATGAGAATGTCACCCAAGGTTCCCCTAATTGCATTTCTTGCAATTACATTCTGATCGTATTGTAGCCCATGCCTTATCTTGGTATCAATTCCTCGGGCGTTTGATTGGCAAAGCAATATATGATGGCATTTTGGTTATGCCCGTCTTTGCGCATTTATTTCTCACCAAGGCAAACTCACATGCAGTGCGTTGACAAAGATCTAAACTTACAAAACATCCAGTGGCTAGGCAAGAGAAGTACCCTCGACGACCTTTTCGTGCTTGATCCAGACCTTTACCATCGTCTTCTCACCGTTAAGCACTCAACAGGAAATATTGGGTTTCTCAATTTTACTATTAGCGCAGCGGGTGAGGCCGTTTCTAAAAGCAATTCAGTATAGCGATTTATCTCAATCCAGTATCTCCTGGAGTTACAAAAACTGTGGACCTGGTCCCAAATGGCCGGGAAATTGCTGTCACCATGGAGAACAGGCAGCGTTATATCGACCTTGCCTGCCGTTACCACCTCAATGGGCAGATCAAGCAGCAAAGCGAGGCATTTGTCCTAGGTCTGTCACAAGTAATTAATCTAAAGTGGTTGAAGTACGTTATGCATGTTCTCCCTTCCTTTAAATTGTGAGATAATGGAAAACAATCGATAGGATGTTTGATCAGGAAGAACTCGGATTTCTCATGGGCGGTGCCTTCGTCCCCATCGACTTTGATGATCTCCGGCATCATACAGCTTATCAAGGGTATTATCATAACAACCACGAGACAATAACCGCATTTTGGCGGGTAGGTCTTGACATTTTTTTTGCTTTGGTCAAGGTCTAATTTTATTACCACTTCAGGTCATTAATTCCTTCCACTATTGGCAGAAAGACACCTTTTTGAGGTTTGTGACGACCAGCAGCCGTGCACCTGCACTGTAAGCGCTCCTTTTTTCGATCGTTACTCTCGCACATTTATTTCACTTCAAAATGCAGTGGATTTGGAGAGCTTGTTCCGAACTTCACTATCTGCGACGATGGTTTGGACGAAAATCGGCTGCCCACTTTTACTACAGGCATTAATTTGCTCAAAGTGAGAGAGAGCAGCTCAACGAATGCCCGTTTACGTTTGGTGGGCTGACGAGTGTTTCTTTACGCTTTAGCTTCCGGAATATAAGAGCGAGCGTCAACTACGCGAAATGTTGTTGGAAGCTATTACTTACAGAGCTGGATTTGATTCATCGTGAACCGTAGTATTGTACTTTGCTATAACATTCTTCGCCTTCCTCAGAGACGAACTGCACCAGCTGTGCCATCGATCTGTATTTTATCTGTCAGATGCGAGTCGAAAAATGTGTGTCAAACACAGTTTTAAATGTGAAGTAAATTGTATTGTTAGAAGAATCAAGAATGTGGGAATAAAATAAACGAACAGGACATTGGCCTTGGAATAGGAGCGCGTCGCGTCAGTGTATCGGTCACGTGCTGCATGTTGAACGAATTTCCGTCGTCTTTGAACTCTTTCCGCTTTTTTTATCTCTGTCTCTTCAACAGTTCAACTCTCCGAAAATTTCAACGCTTGTGCGACTTATCACACAAAATCGCATTTTTTCGCCTTTAACTTGACTATTCTGATGAACTCTAGTCGTTGCATAAGCTCCAGAAGTGACTGGCTGCGTTCGATCCAACTCAATTTTCATCTCCGGTTTTCTTAGAGCAAGACTCATATTACTTGCAGTATTTTAATCCATACAAGACTAGCGAATGAGGCGATTTCGCGTAGTTGATTGAACCGCAACACTCATTGAATACAGGATAAAGGTGGACAAGTGCGTCTCTCCCAGTTCGTTCTGTTTTTGGATAAGTTGATAGCTGAACACTTCCTTTATCGTAGGTCGCTGCTCTACCCATTTTCAATGTGTTCTCCCCTACGACGCGACACAGGTATTGGTGGAGACCGAGGGGCTAGGTACGCAGTTTGCTTTTTCTTCCAACGTCGAAGCTGAACAGGACTTCTGTAGCTGATAGCTCGTGCCACTCTGTTCTTTTCCAAGTCCCGCTCCCCGCAACCTTAAATTCTCCTTCGAGATTCTAGCTGAGGAATCCAGTTGAGGTGGTATTGCTAGTGTCATTGCAAGCAGGAAGGAGGTCCAGTGCACGACGCAATCGTCTACCGACACCTATACGGATCCAAATTGCCTACAAAGGAAGGTCTGATATTCACTTTTCCCCTTCCGTGTCTCGTCTCGATCGCTGACATGGCGCTCATTTCTCAGTTCATCCTTCCGAGCCGACTATCTCCCAGTCTCCACAAATCTAAAAGCTGGATGGAAATCCTCCGGTATTCACTTCCATGAAGTACATGTCATGCGTCATCAATCGTGACTATCCATCTCTCCTTTTGACGTTTTTGCAAAAAAGACAGGAGACGGGTCTCCCTGGACTGCCACTGGATAGGTGAGCACCCAAATCCGTGGGACGATTTCTTATGTTTGGAGAAGGTACTTGGCCTCCAATTTATCAGGAATTCTGATTTCTGGCAAGCCGAATACATTTGCGGATCGGGATACCCGGAAATTTTGGTTTGGACCGAATTTTCGTGTAGCCAAACCCACATCTTGAAAATCCCTCTGCGAAAAGTCGCTGTGGAGGAAAATATTTAGAAGGAAAAAGTGATTGGGTGTTTTCCGCAAATATCGTGTGAATCCGTGTTGGGAATTGTCAATTTACTAACGGATGGAAAAGTGTGTAAAAACTTAACAGTGCGGTCTTGATGAAGCGGCCAGAAGACAGAATGAGGCAACTTATATCAATACGAGCGGGGCAGTGCCCGTCACTGAAGCAGTGCGAGTGATGGACTTCCCCTCTTTACCCAAGCCACCACCAGCATCGTTGAATATGTCCAAAGACACTTTGCAAGTGACGCCCTCAGCTTCCAAAGGGCTGGTAAACCTGAAGACAATCACTAATCCTCATAACCTACACCGTTACCCCATTGCCAATGCGCCGCCGATATTCAATTTGAATGAAGATCTCCTTTTGCAGATATTCGCCGTCAATGCAAGGATGGATCTGGTGAAACCTCCTGGCCATATTATACTCAAGCACGCATCTGAAGTCTGCGCGTTGTGGAGGGAGATCATCCTTAGATCGTCGGCATTGTGGGGGAGGGTGATGAATATCTCAACCTTTCAGCTATGGAGAAACGGGGATCAATGGGCCAAAGAAGTACTGCGCCGAACTGGCCGCGCCGCGCTAGATGTGAAGTGGACGGAGGGAGGACGCAGACAGCGGCTGGAAGCAGAATTAATTTTTTTCAACACGATCCTAACTCAACATTGGACGAGAATACGAAGCCTTGACATCGATACCTCGTCGGGACCTGGTGATATGATATTACTGGCCTGGGATGTCTTCAGACAGCCAGCACCGTTGCTCGAGGACGTCGAATTTCTGTTTAGAAGACCTGCACCCGACATTTTTCATACTTCTGGCGTCCCCTTATTCGGGGACAATGCCCCATCGCTGCGTTCCTTTCGGGGTCACACAGCCCCTATCAAGTTACAGGCGCCTTGGGTATCCAATTTACGCCATTTACAACTCGACTGGCGCTTCCAAGTCCACGAAATCCTCAATGCGCTCGCCGGGATGCCAAATCTCGAGGGTTTAGAGCTGAGAGACTCATTGAGTAATCCACTGGAAGGCGGCAACAGCATCGCTTACTTGCCGAATGTCGTCGTGCCAAAGTTGTCTCTGATTGAGGTCTCAGCATCGTCAGATTTCTGGCCAGCGCTGCACATCCTGGATCACATCACTGCTCACATTAGCTGTCGGCTAAAGGCCAGTTTCTCCTTAACTCCAATGATTGAACCAAACGTCACACAAATCTATGCTGCCATTTCGCGCTATTCCAGTAATTATTTCAAGACGCAAGTTACATCAAGCGCCAGGCTGAGTTTGGATGATCTTGGCATGGGATTTTTTACATGCGATTCCAGTCCGTTTTCTCTCTGGTTTTCTCGTGCAGCGTCGCCGACATTTCCGACCTCCCATTTCTTTGACGTGTTCATGCCCTGCTTCCACCAACTTACAACACTGGAACTATACGTATATCCAGTCGCATTGTCGTCCCTCAATCCTAGCGTCACAGCCTTCATTTTATCCCTCACCAGACTAGAGTCACTCAAATCCACAACCTCTGTCCTGACCGCGCTCCTCGACATCCCGGACGGCGATCCTCAGGTATTCCCTTCTTTGAAACACGTCAAATGTGTCGAAATTCGTGATTTTCCCCTGCCCCTTTTCGCGTTCATTCAAAGAAGGCAGGAAATGGGTCTGCCAGTAAAGACTCTCACTATTCGGGGCGACAACCGGGATGGCTATAGTCCGAATCCGTGGCATAATTTCTCGTGTTTTGAGCAGGTAGTTGGCCTCATATTCATCAGGGAACTTGATTCTGGGAAGAACGAATATATCTGTGGATCGGGCGATCCGCACAGGTTGATTTGGCAGGGATAGTAAATTTAGAAGTTGAGAGTAATTGGACAATTCATGGCCGTTTGTCGGGAATCGTGTATTGCTTTGCTGTCATGCTGAAACTTGAAAAATCTTCGACATAATTGGCCAATTAATTTGTAGAACTAACAAACAGCGCAGTGCTCACTGTACGACTCGGTAGGAATTTAGAAGGACAACATAATGCGAATCCACAGAAAGGTTCCCTTGACCCGTTCATCGAATAGGAAGAAGAGAAGTGCAATTAGCCGCTCCGATCTCCTCGCAGCATAGCATCGAATGTGAAATCTGCGTCCTAATCTCACTTTCCTCTCCAAAGGCCTGAGTACGAGATAGGAAACGCTGGCTTGGAGTTGGCGGGTAAAGAGTCGGATAGCAATAGACAGTCTAGGGTAACGAGACGACGACAAACATTAAACGGGGATCTGGAATCGCGTGCCCGATTCGGGATTGATTCGGTGACGTGCTTTTGAATGGGCAGTCAAGCCGCGGTAACGAAGACCTTGGGCGTTTAGTCAGAGCTGGGAGGCACCCGATGCAAGATACCAGATACCGGAGTGGAAACGAAGTATGACGTGACTCGTTACAATCGACAGGCAAACATGATAGGGATACTCAAAAGATGCTTCGTAATTAATTTGGGTTTTGTACTGTCCATAGATTCGCGCTCGTAAGGCCTGAGGAGGAGGAGGAAGAGGAACCCTGCGCGTTGGCTACTCAAGTGTTCAGAGTAGGTTCAAATTTGATTTTGAGAGAGCGTTTTGGTGAGTAAACGAGATGAATTTCTGCGTAATACTTGAAGTTACGGAGACGCTAACGCGGGGGTAGAGAGGGAGACCACCTAAGTGGAAACGAGTCGCGTATAGAGTATAACGCGACTCCTTACTCGACAGAATCAGAGACAGTTAGATTGAAAGGGAGAGAACAGGATAGCCATAGCCAAAGATCCTCAGTGAGAGCGGGGTTTTGAACCGTACGTTGAGCTCAGGAGCCGGCGTAAAGCATCAAGCTTTAAGTATAGGGTGGCGTTATGACGGTTTCTCGCCGACCGCCATAGAGAATATGTCGGCCCCTGTCCTGAATCATGGATTATGGGAAGCCCTAATTGGAGCAGGAGACGTCCGTCAGCCTCGCGCTCGCTCGTTCGTCGGAAGGAAGAAATGCGAGGTGAAACCCGCGCGTTGAATTCGTATTGAGAGTAGAGTAGATTCATATTTCAGTCTAGACTCTAGACTCTAGATTTGAGAAAGGGTTCCGGCGAGTAAACGAAATGTGCGTTTTCCGGGGAGTGAACGAGATTAGCTTTTTGGTTTGTGATGGGAGTTTACGGTGATTGAAAAAAGCAATAGTTCAAAAGCAAAAAAATAAGCTGAGTCTGACGTTAACGCGAGAATAGAGCTCGAGAGTGAACACCGGAGCGGAAGCCAATTGCGTATACTCTAGGGTATGTATGCCGCGACTCCGTATTCGTCAGATCCAGAGGTGGTTGGAATGTGAGAGAGAACAGGTTATCGGTAGACAACAGATCCTTCCTGAGTAAACAAGCTGAAATTCGAGCCGTCCGCCATGACTCAGACTTAGACTCGTTCGCGCTCGTGAGGCCGAAGGAAGAAACGTGACGAGAAACGCGAGTTGAGTTCTTATTGAGAGTAGAGTAGATTCATATCTCAGTCTAGACTTTACTTAGATCTGAGAGAGCTTAGCGTTCCGGCGAGTAAATCAGATGGGCGTTTCGGTTATTGCTAGACTACTGGGTCGTTAGAGGAATGCAGAGATTGGTACTAGCATGCAATAGGCGAAGGTATGTATGCATTATGACTCGTAGGCAAATAGTCAGCAGGACTCCGACGTCAGCGCGTTCGTATGTGCAGCATTAGAGAAAAGCAGTAGTGTGAACACCGAACGGAGTATCGACGCCGACGAGTGAGTCTCCAGCAGTGTCATTCGCCAGTGCCAGTGTCAGTGTCAGCCGTTGTCATAGCTCAGTCATAGCTTAGCCTCCCTCCCATCCGTCCACAGTCGACCGTCGAAGAGTCATGAGCTTTATATAGATTAGCCGTATGACAGTAAATGACAGTCTCCAACAGGTTTCCAAGTCGCTTGGAAGCTCGGAAGGTGGAGTCGGCGAGACAGCTGGCTCGAGACAGTCCCAGGAAGAAGGAAGAAGGCCGGGAGTGCCGGGTGGGCCGTTGGTGTCGGGGAGTGCGGAGACTTACCCTAGGGTAAGACCACGAGTCAGACCTGTGCAAGACGCAGAATTCAAAGTTCAAAGACATGTGCCATATGAGCGACTGAGAGAGAATTCGAGAACATTCAACGAGAGCGTCGTCGACTCGAGAACGCCTTCTTTCGTTCGACAAACGAGCGTCCCGATTGGCGAAGATGGTCGTCCGCGTCGTCGTTGTCGTTGGTGGAAACGGTTATCAAGCAGCCAACAGGGTTCAGGAGCGCCCGAACCTGAAACGGGCATGCGTGCCTTGCAGTGAATCATGACTCTGGGCTGTTTCGGCAAGTTGCGGGCGTCCACGGTCCAGGGTCTGGACTCTTTATCACACACTTGGCTTTATCACACTCTTCTTGCCTTTCTCCTTACGTGTTGGTTTTGGTTAGGTTCTCTTCCACCTCATCATCGTTGGTCTTCTAGCTTTCGTCTTTCTGTCTTACTGCCACTTCTCGTTTACATTCCGCGTGTCGAGCGTGAGCTCGTAGTCGACGCTGACACCAACAACCACGACACCAACAGCAACACGGTGGCAACGCTGACAACGCCAACCACGACAACCTGAAACTCACCACGTAAACCAGCCTTACTTATCACAATCACCAACCGGCCAGCACACCACCATGGAAGTGGCACCTGCGCCCACGCCCACGCCTACCGCCACACTTGCGACTTCGACTGCATCCCCAGCCTCGACGAAAAAGACCAAAATCAAGCGCGTCCTCAAATCCGCCGCGCGCCTCCCCCTCCCGCGGCCCCGTGTCTCAGCACTCCGAATGCGAGGGGTAGGAGGAGGCGGACTGGGGGGCAGGAACACGAACTACACGCCGCGCCCGGGCGAGCCGCCGGTGGTGCTCTTCCGGCTGCAGGTCCTGGGCTGCATGGGCGTGCTGGTGAAGGACCGTGCGGGGACGAGTGATCCGTGGGTTTTCATTCCTTCCTGCTTTTCGTTTCACTCCCACTTCGCAGTACTCATCCCCGTTCCTCCCTCCCTTTATCCTACAGATTCGTCGTCGTCTCCGTGCTGAACAAAAAAGACCAGACCCCCGTCGCCAAGAAGACCGTCAACCCCGTCTGGGCCGCGAAGGATGCGACGTTCGACTTCCCGCTGTACCTCTCCCTCGCGGACCGGCTCGGCGCCGTCGAGCTCGTCGTGTGGGATAAGGATATGCTGTCGAAGGATTATCTGGGGGAGGTGGCCATTCCGCTGGAGGATTGGTTCGTTGATAGGGAGGAAGGGGGGAGGGAGAGGGATTTTGGGTTTGATCAGCCGGGGAATAAGGTATGCTGCTGCTCGTCGTCGTCGTTGTCCTGAGGTGATCGGGCGCTGATCGATCAATGCAGCCATTCTCAGTGAACCTCGTCTCGACCCGCGCGAACACGCCCTCAGCAGGGAGCATCCAGATCAAGCTCGGCTTCGCGCCCACTCCGAACGCGCAGAACCTCATGGAGTTCGACGAGATTTACGCCGAGCTCGTCAAGCGCACGAGGCCGTCGCTGGTGTCTGCGCCGCCGGTAAGCAGCTTTTCCCTTTGTCATGGGGTTGGGTATTTATAGAGATGAGCTGACTGCGATCTTTGATCTTTTTTTATTCTTCGTTCTTCAACTTGCCTTGCCTTCCTTCCGCGACCTTGTGTGTTGTGTGTGTGTTGCCTGGCTTTCATTAATTCTGCCGTTCGTTATCTGCCAATCGGCCCTTCTGGCGAATACCCCGCGATGACTTGACGTTACTTTCGATCGTCACGTCGTTCCATGAAATCACCACGTTTGGATTGACATCGATGGCGGCGATGACGGCGATCGGCTTCGACCTCGACCCCAATCCCAATCCAATGCAACCTCGACCCCGCTCTTGGATCCCGCCGCTTATCAAATCCCACCCGCCCTTGCCCCCGGTCTCGCACTCGCCCGCCTCGTCGCTCCTACCCTCCTTTCATCTGCCCCGTCGGATCCCCCATCCCGTTCCCCGCCCGACCCTTAACCGAATCAGACCGAAGGCGTCGGCACCGTCCGCTCAAACAACGGCGCTCAGTACCAGTACCAAGACGACGGTGGTCTGTCCTCTGAATCTGAAGACTCCGACGACGAGGGCGAGCTTTCGCTTGCTCTGGGCCCCTCTGCGTCTGCGTCTGATTCGTCGACTGGGACGCCTCCTCTTTCTCGTTCGCCTGCCCCCGTCCCCGGGGTGGGATCAGGGGTGAAGCCGTTCTTGGACATATACATCCCCCCGTCCGAAAGCATCGACTTGTCCGCGCCTTTTTCGAATACCACAGGGTCTTCAGTCTCAACTTCGACTTCGACCTCGACTTCGGGGGGTTATAGCGCGTACACGTACACCCCCGCGTCGACCCCCGCGACGTCCGCGGTGGACAGTGCGTCTGCGGCTGAGATGTCTGCGCATCCTGGGAATATGCCTTCTGCTCCTTCGGTGGGGTTGGCGATGCCTGTGCCCGTGTCCGTTCCAGGGGCGGGAGCGGGAGGGATGGGTGCGGGTGCGGGAGGGGCAGCGGCGGGAGGAAAGGGGGTAGGCGGAGGGAAGACCCCTGTGGGCCTTCCTGAGCTGAGCATCTCGCCTGGTACACCGGCGACGCCGACGCCGGGGAACTTGCCTACTGCTGTTCCGCGCTTCCCTCTTGTTGGGGGTACAGGTACAGGTTTAACAGGGGCGACGGAGGAGACTCCGAGGGCGATTGGGTTCGCTTTGCCTCCCGTCACCACGACAGGTGCCGGCCAGGGACTGGGGATTGGAATGGGCACCCCGCCGAACTCGACGACGTCGACGAGCTCGAGCTCGCGGTTTATACCGAACCCGAAGAAGTTTGTGAGGAAGATCTCGGGGCTGAAGAGCGGGAGTGGCGATTCGCAATTACAAGGCGGGCTCGTGCCGCCGCTCTCGCCTGGGGGTGCGGGTGGGAATGGGAAGAAGGATAAAGAGAAGGACAAGGAGAAGGACAAGGATAAGGATTTGGAGAAAAGGAAGTTCGGAAGGAGCTGGAGCTCTTCGAGCGCAAACCCAGCCTCGGCTGCGCGCTCGAAGTCGAAGTCGAGGTCGCGCGACGGCTCGGTGTCACCTTCGCCGTCGCTCTCTGCTAGTGGGAGCGAGGCTGTCTCTGGTGCGGCTGGGACAGGTGGTGCAGAAGGCCAGGGAAGGAAGAGGATGGGGAGGAGGAAGAAGAAGGACTATGAGTTCAAAGCGGAGGGCGGGAATGATATTGTCGGCATTGTGATGCTTGAGATCGAGGGTGCGGATGATCTGCCTCGGTTGGCGAATAGTAAGTTCCAGCTCCTCCCTTCCTCCTCCTCCTTCCAACCACCGAGCTCACCCCTCTTCCTCTCCCTTCCACTCAGTGACCCGCACAGGCTGGGACATGGACCCCTTCGTCGTGATCTCCTTCGGCAAGAAAGTCTTCCGCACGCGCGTCATCCGGCACTCGCGCAACCCCGTCTGGGACGAGAAGCTGCTCTTCCACGTGCGCCGCTACGAGACGGCGTTCCAGGTCCAGCTTACCATATTGGATTGGGACAAGCTTTCGGCCAATGATCATATTTGCGAGACGGCGTTTGATGTGAAGGAGCTGATTGATGGTGCGCCGCAGCCGGATGGGGAGACGGGGTTGTATGTCCTGGGCGAGGAGCAGGGTGGGGAGGGCGGGGGGATGAGGAGTTTTAAGCTGCCGTTGAAGACGGAGAAGGGGATGCCTTGGGAGGCGAAGCATGCGCCAGTTTTGAGATTCCGGTTCGTCTTCCTTCTTTATGCTATCTATCTATCCTTCGAGGAACTGACGAGCTTCGCCTCTGCAGCGCGAAATATCAACCCTACGACGCCCTCCGCCAGCGCTTCTGGCGGCAATACCTCAAGCAATATGACACGGACGACTCGAACGAGATCTCGCACCTCGAGCTCACCGCCATGCTCGACTCGCTCGGGTCCACACTCACACGAAGTACCACGCTCAGCTTCTTCACGCGGTACGGGAAGACCCCGCCCGACGAGGAGATCACCATCGACCAAGCCGTCATGTGTCTGGAAGAAGCCATTGGGAGGCCGGACGAGGAGAAGAAGAGGGTCGACGCGGACGATGCACTTGGAGAGGGGCTGAGTGTGAGTGCGACGCCGGTGATGATGGTTGCGGATAGGAGGGGCGGGGAGGTGGAGTTGGATTTGGGGAAGATGGACTTTTCGGGGCCTATGCATGTTGGTGGGGGCGGGGAGGGTGGAGAGGGGTATGTCACTGAGCCGATGAGGATGCCGTTGGAAGATGCGGCTGGTGCGATTGGGCCGGGGGGCGCGGGGGTCGCTCGGGCTGGGGTGGGAATGGGAGTGGGGCTGGGTGGGGGCTGGAGACGCCGGACTTGAGCTCGTCCGACGCGGAGGGGGATCTGTCGACTGGGTCGGGGTCGGGGTCGATTTCTGGGTCCGGTGTGGCGACGCCTGCTGAGGGCGGTGGGGCTGCCCCCGTGCAGGCTGCGAAGCGCAGGAAGCTGAGATTCCGGCGCGCGAGCAAAAAAGGGTCGGTCGACTCCCAACACACCCACCCACAGAAAGAATCCAGCGAAGATTCCCTCACCTCCTCCGAAGGGCCCAACCCCATCGAGCGCGTCATCAACGTGAAGAACTGTCCCCTATGCCACCGCCCGCGGCTCAACTCAAAGGCCGAGATCGACATCGTCACGCACCTCGCCATCTGCGCCTCGCAGGACTGGAACACCGTCGACCGCATCGTCGTGGGGAACTTTGTGACCGCGTCGCAGGCGCAGAGGAAGTGGTATACGAAGATTCTGAGTAAGGTGTCGAGCGGGGATTATAAGCTCGGGGCGAACTCGGCGAATATTATTGTGCAGAATCGGGTGACGGGGCAGTTGGAGGAGGAGAAGATGCAGGTTTATGTGAGGCTTGGGATTCGGTTGCTTTATAAGGGGGCTTCGAGTCGGATGGAGGGGGGGAAAGGTGTGTTTTTTTCGGCTGCTGGACTGTTTTAAGTGTTTGGTTCTGAACTTCATCCTCTTAGCGAGGCGCCTGCTCAAGTCGCTCTCAATTAAGCAGGGTATCAAGTACGATGACCCCGAGTCGGCGAAGGAGATTCCGGCGTTCATCGAGTTCCATGGGCTCAAGGTGGATGAGATTTTGGATCCTTTGGATTCGTTCAGTATGTATTGTCCTTTTCTTCCTCTTGTAAACTCCAAACTTACCGAGGTCGAACCACTAGAAACCTTCAACGAGTTCTTCTACAGGTCCGTCCTTCCTCCAGCCCCACTGCCTGCCTTGCCTACATCCACTAACCTCCTCCCTTATCAGGAAACTGAAACCCTCTGCACGCCCCCTCGACGACCCCGACGACCCCTACCGCCTCGTCAGCGCCGCTGACTGCCGCCTCATGACCTTCGAGACCGTCAGCGAGGCCACGCGGCTCTGGATCAAGGGCCGTGAGTTCACCGTCGCGCGCCTGCTGGGCGACGCGTACAAGGGTCAGGCGGAGAGGTACACGGGCGGGGCTCTGGCGATATTCAGGCTGGCGCCGCAGGACTATCACCGCTTCCACTCGCCGGTGAGGGGCAGGGTTGGGGAGATGACTTATATCGCTGGGGAGTATTATACTGTTAATGTATGTTTTTCCCTGCAGTCATCTTTTTATGAACGAACGGGTCGCTGACGTGTTCTGCGCAGCCTCAAGCTATCAGGACTGCGCTGGACGTGTACGGCGAGAACGCGCGGAAGATCGTGCCCATCGACAGCCCGCAGTTCGGGCGGGTGATGGCCGTGTGCGTCGGCGCGATGATGGTCGGCAGCATCAAGACGACCGTCGAGGAGGGCGAGTACGTGCAGCGCGGGCAGGAGTTTGGGTATTTCGCCTTTGGGGGGTCGACGATCGTTATTCTATTTGAGAAGGGCCGGGTGGAGTGGGATGAGGACCTGCTGATTAATGGACGTGCGGCGTTGGAGACTTTGGTCCGTGTTGGGATGGGTATTGGGAGGGGGAGGCCTGTCGATGCTTGATGGTTATGATGGTGAGATCGGATGCTGGGTGCTGGGTGCTGGGTGCTGGATTTTGAATGTTGAATAATGAATTGAAGGGAGTTGGGACTATGCTAATGGGAATTAGGATGATTGATTTTTCGTTTTTGCTCTTCTTTATGACTACTCTACTGAACGGTTCTGGTCTGTGCCTTTCTGGAGATTATCTTACTTCTACTCGGTACATACACTGTTGATAGATATGTTTCTGTTCTCTTACTACAGGTCTTTTAATGTCAAATTACGATTTCGCTGACAACAGTTGAATTATAATTAATAGGGGTCCAAAGTTTTCAGAATGAGAGGCAGGTGAATGGTTCCCGACGTCGCACCCATATAAAATTATAGCAACCCAGCTACCTTCAACTCCCAAATAGTTTACTCCAAGTTGACCTTTTCGGAACGGGACGCGGGTCATGCCAGCGCGACGACACAGGCCAAATCAACCTGTCCGGATTCCCCGATCCACAAACGTATTCAGCTTTCTTACCATCAGAAACATTTTCCCTGATAAACAGGAGACCTGATATCTCCTCCAGACACGAGAAATCATGTGTTGAATCCGGGTGTTCGAATCGCCAGCCGTGGTCCCAAACAATAAGCGTTTGCACGGGAAGACGCATCTGCTGTCTTTTTTGAAAGAACGCCAGAAGGAGCAGGGGATGGTCATTAACGTCGACGCATTCCACGTGCTTTAGGGAAGGGAACACCAGATGGCCGCTGTCCAGGAAGTTGAGGAGCGAGCTCAGGACGAAGTTTGTGGCTTTAAGTGTCTCTAGTTTCGTCAGCATTAAAATGAAAGTTGTGATGTTGGGGTCAGGAGACAAAAAAGCGCCTGGTGTTATGCGTAGTTCTAGCGTTGTGAGTTGGTGGATGCAGGGTTTGAATGGATTAAAGATAAGGGAGGTCGGAAATGTGGGATCCGCTGGACCAGTAAGGTAGAAGGAAAACAGATTGGGATAACATGTAAAGCCCGTGTCATGATCGGTAAAATCCAGCTTCGCGCTCTCTGTGATTTGCGCCTGGAAATAATTATGGGAGTATCGTGAAATGACTTCTTGAAGATGTTCGAAGTTTGGTTCAATTAGCGGATTTTTGGCGAAACTGATCATGAGCCGACAGCTCTGGGAAGGGGTGATATGTTCCAGGAGGTGCAGTGCCGGCCAAAAATCCAAAAACGCTTTGAACGAGATCAGGGACAATCTTGGCAGAACGACATATGGCAAGCTAGCGCTGTCGTCGCCGCCTTGGAGAGTACGATTTGGTGAGTGACCAAGACCCAAAACCTCGAGATTCGGCATCCCAGCGGTTACGTTGAGAATTTCTTCGACGTGGAAGCGCCAATCGAGTTCCAAATGACGCAAATTAGATACCCAAGACGCCTGTAATTTGATGGGAATCATACGAGCTCGAAATGTACGCAGCAATGGGGCTCTACCCTTGAATAGTGAGAAGTTAGTGGTATAAAACATAGGGTCTGCACCTTGCATAAAATGAAAGTTGACTTCCTCTAACGATGGCGCAGGCTGTCTGAATACCTCCCAGGCCAGTGGTATCGCATCGCCACCGGGTTCAGACGATGTAAGGATGTCGAGGCTCCGTATTCTTGTCCAATGCTGCGTTAGGATCGAGTTGAGGAGGTCTACTTCGTCTTTTAAATGTTCGTTGGTTCCGCGCTCCATCCACTTTACGTCCAACGCGGCGTCGCCAGTTCGGCGTAAGACTTCTTTGGCCCATTGGTCGCCGTTCTTCCACAATTGAAAGGCTGAGATATCGATCACGCTTCCCCACAACGTCGATGATCCAAGAATAATCCTCCTCCACAGCACGCAGACTTGAGAAGTGCGCTTGAGCATGAAATGGGCAGCAGGCCCCGTTAGATGCACGCTGGCATTGACGGCGAATATCCGCAACAAGAGATCTTCGTTCAACTGAAATATTGGAGGCGGAGTGTCTAGGTGACGATCCGTATTTTGGTCATCCTTGGTTGGTTTAAGGTTTGTAAGCCTTTTGAAAGCCGAAGCTTTTGCTTTCCAGGTGTTTTTGCTCATTCTCGGAGACTCTGGTGGTTGTACTGAGTGAAGAAAGGTGTAAACCTGTCGTGACCAAGGACAGGAAATCACTGAGAGCGGAAGTCACACGAAGGTAAACAGGACCGAGCTCTGTTGGGGTGGACGAGTACGTAGTACGAGGACAAGAAAGACTGATCTCTACAAGATGTGTTCGTGCTACATGAGGAAATGTGTATGTAAGCGGTGACCATCCTTACACCCTCCCCTACTCTAAAACAAAAACCAGTCGTAAAATAATCAAATTGCGAAAAAAACAAACAGCAGTCTGCGGTGCACGAACAAGGATTGGGGTATCACGGGTGCGTGAAAAGAGAGTGGTAGCAAGTTGAGACACAATTTTCGGTGGCCAGAAGGTATCGCAAAAAAAAGGAACAATAAAAAAATTAAAATCACCAGACCAGTTAATCTGAATCAGATGGGTCCGAATCCACATCCCATTCATCGCCGTGGACGACGAAGGACGACGGTAAAATAGCGGCAACCTGGTATGTTTCACTTTCAGTGTCCCCTGTTGGTATTACAGCTCCAGCCACAGAACCAATGGTGGAGCCAGGGGCGGGAGGAATTCCATTAGCAGGGTCACCGGGGCAGTTACGCGAGCCATGAGGGACCCAACCACGAGAACTAGGTGATTTCCGACATCGAAAGCAGCCACCAGCGAGTTTGAGTGCGTCCCGTTCACTGTCTGAGAGAAATGAGCGAGATGGAAGTGGATGAGACGAACTTGTGGGGCTTTTGGGCGTAAGAGCAGGTCGAACTAGTCGTTCAGCAATCAGAGCATCCCAGGTTGATGTCATGAGGCCAACTAAGGTATCAAGTTTGGTTTCACCGTATTTCAAGTTAGGGATTGAGCGGATACGGAGGCTGAGGATTGGATGACAGAAGAAAAGAAGATGATTCTTTACAATCGAGTCGTTGATAGTAAAACCTACGCCTCCGGAAGCTAAGGCATTGCGAGCGTTTTCCAGATTAGAAACAAAATCTGCGAATGGGGAGGAACCTTGTGAAATTGAATAGAACTTTGCCAAAGCATCCATACGCCAGTTTGCAGGTACAAAACGATCCTTGACACGCTGAGCAAACAGGTCCCATGAAGCAAGGAGTTTGAGTGCCTCGCGGTTTTCGTTCCACCATTGCTTGGCTGGTGCACTTTCCATCTTCAGGCCAGCCAGAAGTATTTGTAACGAAGTCTTCATAACCTTGTCAGAATTCATTGCAGACCAGGCCTCGAAAGTATCTTGACACAAGTTGAGCCAAGACGTAACATTGCTGGCATCGAGATCACCGATGAGCGCAGGGAGATCGATTTTTGTCATCTTTGAGGGTCTTTGGAGAACGGGCTGAACAGGGCGAAGAATGGAAGATGAGGCGTGGCGTTTGTGCGATGTTGAGTTACCAGATTCGAGGTGGGGGCGTCGCGTTGATTTGCAGTGGATGGGGGCTCAACAGTTGCAGATCTGTGACGGCGAGTTGGTGGTTGGAGCGCGTCCAGAATAGGTAAGTCCAATGCAGCAGCACTATTGCGCGTAAAATGAGTTGGAGGATCCAGCGCGGGCCAAATTGGTAAAGGCGTTGTTGTTCAGAGAACGGAATGATGCAATTTCGTTGAGGTTTGTCGGGGCGACGTCGAAGAATTAATGGTAAAGAACGCGGTTGAAGTTTAAAAAAAAGTGTAAACCTGTCGTGACCAAGGACAGGAAATCACTGAGAGCGGAAGTCACACGAAGGTAAACAGGACCGAGCTCTGTTGGGGTGGACGAGTACGTAGTACGAGGACAAGAAAGACTGATCTCTACAAGATGTGTTCGTGCTACATGAGGAAATGTGTATGTAAGCGGTGACCATCCTTACAAAAGGTTCGTATTTCAGTGGCAGGCACAGCCTTGGGCATTCAACGAATTTATTTTTAGCACGTGCACACTGCAGCACAGTGCAAAAGTTTGGACAAACGCTGCACGCGTGAAATGACACCAGTGGCAGAGATGCGTCTTTGATACTGGATTTTTATTGGAGTGAACAAATATATGACCGTCGTCCAAAAAATTCCCTGTCATTCGGCTATTCCAGATAAAGTTCAACTATCCATTGATGATTGATCGTTGAATGTTGAACACCAACACCCGTCCACATGAATGGGAGTCCAGGACTCGTCGACAGCCCTTTTTTCCGGAAAAAACCATGACACATTGGCACCAGGACCATGTCTTTCCCTTCAGGCTGTTTCATCAATTTCCTTCCTGCTGTCGGCACCCGTAGAATTGAAGCAAGAATACGATTCGGACGATTCCTAACACGGGTACATACAATCAATGGAAAATAAGTACCAAATTACTTTCCACCTCCCAATATCCTACTTCAAAGTGACTTTTTCACAACGGGTTCTTCAAGATGGGGTTTGTGCCAACCAAGGGGGTAGGATCCCGAACATAGGGTGGGAGGGGGGGGGGGGTCCGGCCTGGCAGGCCGAAAAAAATTTAGTGACTTTGACATTTCTTGCTTTAAAATCGGCTGGTGGGGCGCAAGAAGCATCATCAGACGACGGGATTAGCATTGAGAAAAAATCTAGCACTCAGAAAGGATGAATAGGACGTCAAGAAAATGTTTAAGATGCCTTTCAGTACGTAGATGGCAGGCAGAAGGGGAAAAATAATTAAACACCTTTGAGCCAAAATGGGACGGAAAGGTTGTGATGGAAAAGGAATAGAGGATTTGCACACAATTTATCACTTGAGTACGGAGGGAACAGATTTTTTCTTGGAAAACACAGGAAAAAGACATATATTGACGGAAAACATACCTTTTATAGAAGGAGGGGGAGGGGGTCCAGCACTGGCCCGAAAAAAATTTAGTGAGTGTTGGTACATATTCCACATTCCGCCACCCCCTTGCGAGCCACAGACCAATGGCACTGGCGCCATCCTTGAACTCCACCACATCCCAACCTTCGAAGTATGCCACTCCGGACTTCAATCCTGCAGCTGATGGCCTCCGAAACACTGCTCATTTGCGTAATTTAAAACGGCCTCGGCTTACTGCACTTCGCTATCATTACAATTGTAGTCCCGGGGGAACAAACCAAATGATTCGTATTGATAGATTGCAACATGTAATTACAAGTACTGTTCCATAAACTAATGTAATCCACATTCCGTGAAGAAACAGAGGCTGCGGCACACAGAGACCGAGTCCAGTTCGAACCGATTCGCCGTCCCGCTCGACTTCCTCTGCGAACCCGTCACGTTTTGGTGCTTTACATAAGATTTTCCAAAATAGGACATCGCGTGAATGGGGCGTACACGCGGGAATATTATGAAATCTTTTATCTAATGACTCAGGACTGAGACCCCAGAAACCTGCCTCACTTCCATGTTTCCCCCGCCTTCCGCTGATGCTCTTGGGGTCGTTCACATATCCTCCCTTACGACGGCGCTCGCTAAACTGGGGATTGGTGTATCAATCGAGGAACTCATCAAGACCATCCATGACGAGGATGCAGCCGAGGGTGCAAAAAATGCAGCTGCAGCGACCCAACGCCGTACAGTGCTTTCTACACGTAAGTTAGCCAGCTCTCGACTCCTTGCCCGCTCGCTGACAACGAACCTGCCCAATTCTTCCAGTCCCTCTCCAATCAACCAAGGCAACTGGCTTGAAATTTACCACCGTCTCCAAGTTTGTTCCCAATCCGACCAAGCCTGGGAATGTTGATCCTTTGGCAAAGGAACGCCGTCGCCGTCTCCTCCAGCTCACAAAACAGACCTTCCCTGGAAACAAAGTTCCTGATCCGTTCACAGCTTCATGGCTCAGTTTGCTTGATGACGATGCCGCCATTGACCTTCCCTTTATCCAAGCGTCGCGTATCGTTGTGACAAACGCCGAGGACAATTCTAATAATCCCCCTGAAAACGTCTAGTGCCTCTGGGACACTAGTGCCCAAACATCCTGCGTTGTTACCGGGCTGCTCGATCCCGCTGTGAGGGGCAATCAAACCTCAGGTAGCGCTGCTCGAACTAACAATGGCAAGGCCAATTAGTCGTCCATGGAATGCATTTCTTTCAGGGTATTTAATAGGTTATCCTTCTCGAACACAATTTCACTTCTTCGCAATTTAAACGTAGACGGAAAACTTTACGGAAGTGCAATTTTAATTGATCGAATGGGCCTGAAACTAGAAAAAAAAGGACTGTAAAAAGCCCATACGACATAAGTTCGGTCGAAGTCCTAGGTAATAGAGGGCACAACGAGACCTTTTCCTCAGGTACTCGTGTAAACTGAAAGTCGGCTAGCTGCACCACAAAGCTCAGTATGGTCAGCTACGCATGAGAGAGAGCAATCGGTAAGAGGAGCCGTGATGTTGGCAACAGGAAGCGCAAAAGAATTTCCACACCCTATGAATGGTCGTAAGCAATCTCCTGAATCATATCTATATTATGAACAAGGAAAGGACGCACAGCACTCCTGGCCAAACTCCAAGCCAGAAATATTAAATCCAGCCGAAGCACACTGGGCCGTGCAGCTTTCGATGGTAACACCAGCCGAAATAGTGAAGCGCTCGAGCAAAGTGCGAGGGTGTGTTCCGACCGCGTCCCTATAAAACGCCATTAGAAAAAAAATCGCAAGAAAGCGAGGTAACTCACGTGAAGCACCCGTCGAATGACCAGTTTCCGACTTTCGCTTTGTTTGCGGGTATCGGACCTACACCATGGTTGCTATTTTGGAAGACGCTGATAAGTCCAGCTCCTCCGCAGGTGAGAGTGCTATCGCCTCCACAAGGGAAATTGCAGAGGGTGTTGTTAACCTTCGTAGCCGTTCCCTGAATGTTGAAATCGCAGACTAAAAGAAAATTTATCAGCACTAGACTGAGTGATTAAACCGAAAAAAATACGTACAACATTCGTCGGTGAACTCTGTTCCAGCGAAATTTAATGGGGTAGTGAAGTTTCCGCAGAAGGCGGTACACAAGGCAGGGGTCATGCCGGGATTGGTGATTGTATGCTCCTGGAGACTTCTTCCAGCTGGGTTACTATCCCTGGAGGATAAAAACGACGTTGGTTTAGTTAGATCAATAAATCTCTCTGGGAACGATCCTACGTGAAACATCCAACAAAGGTCCATCCCGGGAGTGCTGCGTTTGGATTGACAGCAGCTTGTCGTCCTAACAGATCAGATGGGACGGCGAATGTTTGCTAGTGGCGAGTTCAGCGTGACGTAAGGGGATATAGAACGAATAGGACAACGTACATGCAGCAACAGCGAAACAAAAACGATCAAAGAAGTTGGAGACATGGCGGCGAAGGCTGTTACGGTTGGTAGTGGTGATTATTCTCGAAGAATAGGATGTCCAAAAACCTCGTTACATGCTGGCTTATATACCTTTCTCAAAACCTCACGGTAGAGTCATCCATTTTTTCTTTGGCAGAGAAGCCAGGTCAAGGAGGGTATAGTCTCGTCAGCTGGTCCGGGAAAAAGTTCAGGGCAATCGCCTTTCCATATTCTGTTTCATTCCCCCTTGACTTCTTTTCTTCTCATAGTTTCAAAGATGTCGTGGAGGACTGCGAAGACGGTCGAACATCAAGAGGCACAAACAAGAAAACAAGAGAATCCAGCGATGTGGGGCAGTAGTCCAAGCACGTTGGCACTGCCTGTGAATTTTGTGCAAGTCTGGAGGTCCTTGTAGTTATCAATTCGACAGTGCCACTCGTAAACGATGGGAAGTGAGGACAACGTAATAAACGTGTTCCTTTTGACAATATGGGGGGATGAAATTGAAATTCCAATGTACAAGCGGCGCTAGAACCTGAACGGGGCGACTGTGGCACCAGGATAAGTATACTGACTTCTTCCACAGGTAGGAGTAAAAGCGTATTCAGTTGCATGAAAGTCTTCACAATAAACCCGTATAACGGGTCGGATCTCTTCGTAGTCTGAACCTTGTAAGGCACTCCAGAACGATGCGGTTCCAAATTATCCCATGTTAAACCACCACCGCGGAGAGCGTCGTCCTTCATTGAGAAAGAAAACACCGCGAATCACGTTTACACAAAAGAGCCAGAGAGACATGCGAATTTTTGAGCTTCTTGGCCTAGATTTTGTTGATGTTTCACGTTCAACGAGGACAGAGCGCAGGAGAGTACGAGGGACTGAGGTAAAGACGACAAAAAAAATGACAGTCAATGCAGATCCTCTGGCCACGAAATGTCAGAACTTGAAGGCAAGTAATAGAGGCGATGTGGGGAAAGAGGGTAAAAATAGGAACAGGATCTATTTCAGTCCTGCTTGTCGGCGAGAACCAAGAAATTGAGGAATGACAGTGGTTGGAATGCCTGCTTCTCCCGAGCGGACGACGTGGCCAAGACTTGACGGCTAACGTTTGACACTGAGTCAATTCGGCCTCGAAGCGGGGAAGGTCGACCGCCGGTCCAGGAAGATGATGGGATAAAGTTCGTCGTACGACTTTGATCCCGTATTTCGTGGTCACAGACAGTGAGGAAATCAATTATCAGACAGCAAGACCACCCATTATACAGGAAACGAACTATTAATTTGACCGATTCTCAGATTCAAGTCTAGTTTTGTAGCTTGTTCGAAAGGAGGCTCACTAAGCTATAACTGTGCAAGTTGGTCGTGGAGACAACGTGGAGAGGTTGAAAGTGTTATATTGACACTCCGCCGAATTTACCCAGCACATGATGGGTAATTGTCACACGTGGATTGATACACAGGTACATTGACCGAGAACCGCATACGAGCATTATGGGAAAGAAAAAAGCCGGGCTGACAAAATACGGGTGACATATCGGATCTAACTCGCCCTTCGAGTTATTAAGAAAGGACTCGACTTCAAAAAGCGCCATCCACGAAGTCGAACGACCCATATTCCGTCTACCACAAGTATGATTCCGAGACTGACAACAAGGCTTCCGCCACTACAAGCAAATAAGCGAGTTAAGCATAAGATAAGAGAGGCATTGCATCCTGTACACTCACAAGACCCATTTATGATACGTCCAAGCCGTATCTGGGGTTATTCCAATTCTAGGAAGTGCGATTGCCCAAGGAAGAGCGTAGAAAATGTTCGAGATCAACGATTGATAGAGATACCTGAGCATCAGGAAACAAGTAAGTGTGTAAAATAAAGTATTGGTATGAATAGCGAATTACCATCTCGTTTGAGTGGCGAGTAACACCGTCGCGAGCTGAGTTGACACACCATACGAAATATAGCACCAGTCAATACTTCGCCACATCATGGCCGTAATTTCCGCGACCTCATCCGAATTTGACAGATAGCGCGCAAAAGGTCCTGCCCCGCGAACGGAGAGCGCAATGCACATCGGGCACTCAACAAGGAGGACAATAAGAACCGACCGAAGCGCAGGAGCGGTGATAACTTTGAAAAGTGTTAACAAAAATAAACATGGTATGGTGAAATGTAGTTACATCTAATATCAGACCAGGATGCACGCGAAGAAAGGGCCGACCTTGCCTTTTGGTAAGTGCCCCAACGGTGGCCGACAAAGGCGTTTGAAGTGGCTTCAAGGGCATTGACGGGAACCATGATGAGACCCCAACGAATCGTGTTGAAAACGCCCCACGCTGTCGCATAAGCTTGTCCCATCGAAACAACGCCGTGGATTTGCCATAAACTATGAAAGAGCCGAGCCGTTTGGAATAGTGACATCGAGGGGCATGAATCGCTTACTATATCGCATTTCTGATTGCACTTTCTGTGAACGTCCATCGGCCTGGCAGGAAGAGTTCCCTGAGGGACGTGTACGAAAACCAACTGAGACGCGATGTGTCCATATGGGCAGTGGCCTTTCGCGAAAGGTACAGGAAATACAGCAGTCCGACTGCTGCTCCGGTGAGGCTAATATATTAAGGCAGATGTGAGACCGTGTATATGATCCAGAGAATAAGGTTTGCGTACTCGCATACAAGTTTAATGGTAGCAACGGTATGGATGCTCGGAGTGAAGCCTTTAACATGTACAGTAGAGACTAGCGCAAGTTCGAGGAAGATCTGTACCAGGGTTTGGACGGAGGACATCAAGAGTGGAACGCTGGGTAGGAACATGTTACGAAAGGTCACGGCGTTCAAACGAGATTGGACGAACTCTGGTTTATCAAGTGCCCGTGTACCCAAGCTGACAGCCGTGTTGAGTGTGCTTGCCAGTGAATCGAATGCAAGAATTCGTATGTACTTGACTGATGTTGCACGAACCTTGCCAGGTACGAAAGCTCCAACGAAACCTGGTGCGGCAAAAAGGAAAATAACGGAGAGCAGAAATCCAAAAATTGACTGAATTGAAATCAGGGTGTACGTCAGGGAAAGACGATGCAATAGTTCTTCGGCCGTGTCTTTCGTGGTATCTCCACTCCCGATAGTCGACCTGCCGGATTTCGGTGAATACTGGGGGTGGTTAAATTATTGTGAAGACGCACCAAGCTGCCCTCGGTAATCCCTCGTTCAGAACCTCGGTAATGCACGAAAAATCTAATCAAGAGACTAAACAAACAGAAAGAGTCTAACAAACGAGAATTCAAACGTACAGGTGAATGCATCCGTTGTAGACACCAGTGACGCGTCGATATTGGCGACCCACATCTTCGAGAGGGTGCCGTAGACAGCAGGAATAAGAAATGTCAATAGATTGAAGATAAGAGCGCCATGATAACTGGATAGATTTCAATAAAAAAATTAAGGACTCTGCAAAGAAACTTACCTGGCGCGAAACCTGACCAGGCCAGACACAGAGTCATAAATGCTGCCGATACTCTTCGTCGACTTTTGGTCAATGTCATCATCTCGGCCGATTGGGGAGCTAGGCGCTTGATTACCGCTTGCAAAGACATCCATCTCAGCATCCGTATGTCTGTCTGGATCCTCCACGGGCAGAGGGGCGTATGAAGAATGGCTCATTGCGCCTGCTTTACATACTAGGTGAGGGGAAGGTCGAAGAATAAGTTCGAACTCCGCGACAGTTCGACCAGCTGATTCAGGGTAGCTTCCATTAAAGGAAATCGGAAGACGGCCCGAAAGCCCAGACCCCACAAAACGAAGGTGAAGATGCTCTCATGACCTGCTCGTACTTGAGTTGAGGGTAATGGGGGACAAACTTAAAAAATTTCTGATAAGAGGATTACTGAATGTATAGATGGTAGCTGCCCGACCGTTTGGTATCACCAACCTTTTACGTGAGTGTCCTTGGGTTACTATACTCATAGGTAGATTGTTCGAGGTAAGAGAGACGCCACCAGGCTGAAAGAAAGTTCAGTGGTACTAAATTAAACGAGTTGACAAGTTAGAAAATGAATTGTCTGACAGAATGCAGTTTTACAGGGTATAGACTCATGAACGGGTCAGGTGTTGTACCGCCAGGAAAGAATTGTTAGAGTCAGTGTCTCTACAGAGTCAATCACTACGAAATTCCGGCGGTTAAAATTTAACTTTTAACACTGAATCACTGATACAGTGATACAAAGCTCTGCAGTCATACCTTTGGGCTTTGGGTATCTGAGAACGAGTATCATATCTTATCTGATCCGTTACTTCGACGCCGCTTAAAACAATCACGTGGCAAGTTCAATGTTCAACTTGAACTCCGAGTTTACTCCGAGTCCCCCGTTCCTCCATGTACCCTTCCTCACGAACGGCTTTCGATTATCATAACCGCCAGAGTTGTATATTTCTACGACGATGGCTATTTAGCCATTCACCGGGGCTTGGCTGACTGAACCAGCGCGAGCGACAATGGCATGGAGAGATCACCTTCGATAAGCTTCGAAACTCAAAAATAGTCGTCCTTCAGGTAGTTCTCTTCCTATGTTACCGCTTCATTCACTCTAATTGTGTCTATCGACGTAGAATAAATTTTTTCGTGAACAAGCGGTCTTCCTGCGAGCCTACCTTCCGTCTTCTAAGCAGGCTGTAGGGCCGACTTGCGCCTACAACCCGTCTGTTTGATCCACTTCCGGCGGACCGATCTCCACCTCCGAACTCTCTTCCTCTTCTCGGTCCCTTTTGCTTCCATTTGGCATGAAAGTCGTCACCTCTCGCTGGAGTTTCAAGTGGTTACTGACTGAGGCTTCAATCCGTACTCCCGATGTGAAACCACTTTCTCTTCAGAACTTGTGCGTTGTATTTTGGTAATGGCTGGCTTTTCTCCCTGGCTCAAACCGCAGAGAGTGATACCCTGGACCGCAGACACGCAGCTCCCTTCAAGGACCATGGCGGTATGAGGAGATAAAACGATAGAGAACTCAGTGCGGCATCAAACTTGACTCGTGTGAGTGCAGTTTGATTGTGAATTCGTAGCTTTTTTAATACATCTCTACACCATAGATGATTACCATGACCATGTATCGCTGGTGGTGACTCATCTTAATCTTTCTGGCCCACGACCTGAATATCATCGCAGCATATTAATAACAACCTGCCGAGAATCCGGGGTTCGTTCGTTCTCATGGAGCATGTCAGGTCATCAAACTTTTCTCTCCTTCCTTTCGTGTGAGTGTCAGTAATAGATATTACTAATTACCCTTCTTTACCGTGCCACAAGCCATCTTTTAACCAGGTCTTTCCCTTAAATACCTTCTATTCTCGGTCTTTCTTCAACGAGAGCAAGATCCGAACACGACAACTTTACGACTCTGAGTACATATTTGAAGAAACTTCCGTAACTTGCGAGCATTTTCGAAGCGGCTATAACATTTGTAATGTGCATTTCAGCTTGCTCCTCTCACGGACCCCTTCTTGGATCAGATCCGCGGCGCTAGCAGTTCTAATTTTCAATGATAGTCGTATGGTTGCAACTGCTTCCAATGATTTGCCTTGAATAACCACTAGACCCCTCTTTAGGAACAGAGCCTGCATCTCGCTCTCGAATCGCGATGAATCCTCAGCTGAGCGCTAAATTTAGAGGCAGTGATCTCGAACGAGCTTTCGTGTAATCTATCACTGCCAATGTCTCTATCAGTGATCTCAGGCAACGCTCCACTGCGATTAGATTTTTCCTACGCTTGCTAGCTCTGGGTTCTTCTTTCTCCCAAAATCAGTCTACAGTGGTCTCACTGCTGATAAAAGTAGCGGCTTTTGATGATTTAGAATGATCATTTTCTTGTTCCCTCCTGCCATCTGGTCAAATCAACCCATCTTTCACCGCGACTTGTTTGCTTGTGGATGTCGTCGATTCCTTTGACCCCAGCCGAGCTCGGCCGCATGTGAGTTGATTCATCGCTCAGAATAGGGACTACTAAATTGACATTATCCAAACAAGCGCAGGGCCTCTGGTAGGCAAATCTATCAATCGTTTCAGCAGAATAAAAAATGAGCTGGCGTGTAGCTGGTTGGGTATATTCTGAATTGGGGGCTTTTCGGTGTATTATCGATGCAAGTCTGTGAGTCTATCTCCTCTTCGAAGGCGCCAAATTCTGCCTTAGATTGATTAAATCGCTTGGAAAGACGTGTATTATCTAGCTTTTCCGAAAGATCGCGTTGCTTTTAAAGCCTTAGTCTGCGGAGCATTTATGTTGGAGGCTACCCAAACGTTCCTCTTCACCACAAGCGCCTTCAAGACTTTCGCTTTTGGATTTGGAAATCCAGCAGTACTGAACGAAGTTGATATACTCTGGTTTTCCGTGTCAATCATGGGTGGAATGGGTACTATTTTTCTCGACTCTATCACACCGTTAGCTAACGTTCAGGAAGTTGCCTTTGTCGCTCAGAGCTTCTACGCGTACCGCATCATGGTTCTCTCGCGATCGAAGTTCATAGTGGGGTTGATCATGCTGGTAATTTGAACTATTGAGATAGCGTCATGTTTATTGATGTATTGCTACACTAGTTTGCCTGCCTTTCGCTCGCTGGCGCTATTGCAATTGGTGTGCAAACGAAAAATGCAGGCCTATTCAGCAACCTCCCTGGAAAGAGCTCATTTATCACAGCCGGAGTGAGGTCATACAAACATTCCCACTCAATTATCCCTAACATTTTGTAGATTTGGGAAGGGGGCAGCGCAGCATGCGACGTGCTTATTGCAGCGTCTATGACGTACTATGTTCGTTTTAGTTCTTGGAAGGCAGACAATCGACTCACCCTTATGCAGTTGAAGAGCTACGACAGTCAAGTCAAGCAAACCAAGATCCTCGTTAGAAGAATAACGCGGTTGACCATTGAAACTGGTGTATTAACTGGTAAGACGCTCATCTGAATTACACCAAAACCCCAACCATATCTTGTTGATTTTAGCGGCCGTGGCTGTTCTCACCCTCATCCTCACGTTCTTGCCTGGTCACCCGACTTACTACCAGACGACAGTCGGAGTACTTGGGAAGCTGTATTCAAACTCGATGATGGCCTCATTCAACAGTCGTACCACTCTCGGATCAGCAGAAAGCACCTCCAGTGCGACCTTTGAGCTTCCTATTGTATCTCAAGGCTCGAGAATGCATTCAAACATGGATACCGACTTAAGTAGTCGTACGATGCACGGCAGGGTGCTGATGACTCGTGAAGAGGTTACATTCTCCTCCGAGAGCAAGATCTCAAAGGTAATGGCGTCTCGTTATAGTGAATGCATGGTCTGATGCAAAATAGGACCAGAAATTGAACATGGACGATGTCTACCGCGTCTCCGCATGACACAATCCGCCAGACAAAAACTGTAGTCTTGGTAATCCTTCTTTTTATCGGTGTAACAATAAATTCCAATCTTTGTATTGAACCTTTGCAACTATGACTATCCATTTCCCGTCGTTATGTTCTCAAACCTCAAGAGCGATTGGTTGTGTCTAAATTCCGATAGATGCATGCCTTTTGAATTTCTATGAAACCCATTGACTTTCAGATATATTAGCATCTCTTCGCAATTTATCTACCCACTCAGTTGTAACCGTCCCAGTCTACGAACAGCTCCTCGGGATTCCCACTGCCACAAATATATTTTTTACCCCTAGCATCACGTATGCCCAGGTATACAACTACTTTCAGGCCCACGATGCTTTCTAGACATCGGAGGTCCAGCTTAACTCTGAATCCAAATTTGATAGAGAGGATCGAAATGACCTTGCCGATCTTTGACCTATATGCGAGAAACCTATAAATGAATGGTATGTCTTCTTTGTAAGGACACCGAATTAAGATTTCCTGCACCGCTGGAAGAGCAGTCGTAACCAGTCCTGTTGGGAGGTTGAGAAGGAAGACCAGGGTCTTGCCAGTGGTATCTAAAATTCTGGCCGAGGATACAGAGGCAATGAATTGGGCAATTCTGGGGTCAGATGGACGGATGCTGGAAGTTTCGTGCAAATGGAGCCTGAGCGTCTGAAGACGTTGAAATGTTTGAAAGTTCAGGGCAGCGAAGAGGTCGTTTACTGCATGGGCTGGAAGACTGCTATGACATTGTACGTCAAAATACAGCGACGCTTCGGAGGGAACATAGGCCTCGAATTGAAATCCAGATGACAACAATGACAAGGTGACTTCGACGGATATCGAGAAATTAACACGGCCTGAGTAAATGGATACAACCTTCGATAGGTCGCTTATTGCTGGAGTATCTAGATCATAGTCGCGATCGCAAGGCCTCGCAGAAAACGACAAAGTGCAATCATTGGGCGGCACGACTTGAACGAGGAAAGTCAGGTATGGGCTGATGTTTGACGGGGTGAAAAGCGTGAGGTGTTGTAATCGGGGTAACACAACTCTAGACAAAGATTGTCTTGTGCTTCCGTCCCCTTGAGTAATTGCGTGTGATTCCTCGTCTTCGAGGATTTCCAGGAGTGGCATGTGAGCGAGGGTCTCGAGCAACGAGTGTAGGGGTACTGGTGTGGTTAACGCCAGCCTTCGAATGTGAAATAGCCACGCAGCTCGGATGTTGAATGCGATGTTGGGGGAAAAAAGTCCGCAACAGTGGTGCTTCATCGTCAAAAATCTTGAAGTCGGCTGGTGACAAGATACGTTCCCCGTCATCTTCATATCGATTGTCGGTGGTGCACAGGGAAAGCTGGAATGACTCGAGAACGTGTGCTGGTTTTTTCAATGTATCCCATAATTCGGTATATAATAGTGTCTGAGAGTAGGAATCGTCGAAATTGAGGTCCAACGATCTTATCCTTGACCAGTTTTCCGAAAGAATCGAGATAATGATGCAGTCATTACCGGTGCGCCAGCGCAGGCTACTACCCCTAACGCAAAGAACCGAGTCTCTTGTGCGACGGAACACCTCTTTCCGCCAGTCCTCCTGCCCGAGCCAATTGAAATTGATTACCCGACCCCACAAAGACGCTGAATTGATAATAAGGCTCCTCCACGATACACAGACTTGGGAGCTCCATCGGAGAGTCGTTAGAGCAGGCAGGTCTTCCTCAGAGTCATCGTCCATACCGGCGTTGATCAAGAAGATATCCCAAATTAAATCGTATCCCAATTTGAAGATAAAGCTCGCAGGGCTTGGATCATTAGTGGTGAGAGGGTTGCTGTGTGAGACCATTGACTTCGAAGCCATCACTGTTAGGTGGACAGTGACCGTCAGGTGAGGGAGCTGATGAAAAGACTGAGAATTGAGTACTGAGTGATCAGAACGCAGATTTGTTACCGAGGTCACATGAAGTTGAACACAACAGATCTCAAATCCGTTTGTCAGAAGCTCATGTTGTAGATAATAAAAGGGCACCAATTCCTTAGAAAGTCCGCTATACAAGTGATTCTTGTGAGAAACGTGTTACGACTACAACTTAGAATGCCATTCTTTAGCCCTTTTTGACTGCAAATGACCACATAAATACCTCCTCATTCGTGATCCTTTTTTTTGTTACTGAATAACGACTTGAGTTTAGACTTTTTTTTAGCCCCATTTACCGCACTGGCAGAGTTGTCTAAATTTTGACCTGGGAATGCAGACGGTCCAGGAAGGTGACTTTGCTCTTGAGAAGGAACATTCATGGGATTATAGTCGGCGCGACTGTTTAGAGACGACGAAATTGATGGTTTCGGGGTTGGATACGGATTCGACGCAGTGACCGTGGGGGGTGTTGGGTTAGATATCACCGTACTCTGTAACTGGTCCGAAGCGATTTCGCTATGCTTGACGTTGAGAGTATTGATGCTCTCAACTGACGCTTTCAAAGATAGCTTTCCGATTTGAGCTGTAACCGAGTTCAGTTTGGTGGAGTTCGCAGCAATCTCAGCATTGGTGGCATGTTGGGCAGGCATCGAGAAGTCGACACCTTGCGGTGGGCTAATAACTTCAATAGTGGGATTTTGTCTGTATTGAAGTTCTTCGTCGTAAGGAGAATCTTCGCGCGGATCGTGGATTTGCCCGCTAGGTGGACGAACTGGCGAGGAATAAATTTCTAGTTGACAGGAAGGAAATTTAATGGGGTTACCTCTTGGTTCCGTTCCTCCTCGTCCTCGCCCCCTTGCAGCCGGCCGACGAGTCGAACCAGACATGCTACGCGGGTATGATCCTGGATGAAGATATGATGTTAAGGACAAGTAAAATCGAATACCAGCCAAATTCGTACCTCCTCGACTTTGGCTTCCGCCTCGTTCACTCCTTCGTTCAGAAGGATGTCGGGGTGGATGCGGGGGGACTTGGTGTAAAGATCAGTATCGATACTTCAGATCGGAAGTAAATGATAACTTACCAGGGCCATAATCAAACCTATCTGATTTCCGACTTGGTCCAGAAGGATGTGACCAGTCTGCAAAAAATAAATATTAATAATACAGGGTAGTAGAAAAAGAATTTTATTTACCCTGCGGCTGAGGTGCTCCGTACCGCCCGGAACCTGGCACCCTAGAACCAGGTGGGCCCCGCGGCTGTGGTTGTCGAGGGGCTCGACCTGGGACGCCATAAGCGTTACCGCCGACAGACATGAAATTTCCATCCGTTATTCGAAAGTGCGATGCTCCACTGAAATATGATGTCTTGCGAGGATTTGGAGGTCGTGGTGCCGGTTGCTCATAGGCATACGAACCGTAACTATCTCCATAATAAACTGAACCCGCAACAGACGAGAAGTCACCCCCATCGAGTTCGAAGTTTCTCGCCCTTTCAAAGTGAGCTGATTCATGTTCTGTGTGCCGTTCAAAACCTGCTGGATTTTCAGAGTAATTTTCGTCCGGGTCTTCGAAAGCCTGAGAATGCTGGCCATGCTCGCCATCATAGTCCCACTCCCCTTCGTCGTAATGATGCTGGGAGTGATTCCTCTGGTTTCCATATCCCGCATATCTTTCGTCGTAT
This sequence comes from Galerina sulciceps, assembly GCA_023014345.1. Classification (NCBI taxonomy): domain Eukaryota; kingdom Fungi; phylum Basidiomycota; class Agaricomycetes; order Agaricales; family Galerinaceae; genus Galerina; species Galerina sulciceps. Next base: position 528,746 of record JAEDXJ010000016.1, read on the forward strand.
TCATCTTCGTAATAGTCGCCCTGCCCGTTGTAGCCACCGCCGTAGTACTCATCGCCATAACGCGCACGGTCGTTATTCATTGAGCAGCTTTTGTCGGGAGAGGTATAACAATGTGTGGAAGGAGGGGTATCGATGAGTTTACCTCCTGCCGTTCCTTTAAGATTTGGTATAATCTTAGGCACAGCAGAGCCTTCTTCCCGATGAAGACTAATTATCACACATCAAGCTGGTTGAAGACAGCGCGTGTGTAATGTTCGTCGACAAGCAAGGTCATTTGGAACCAGGAGAGTGTCCATGTCATTAATATCGTCCACACTGCATTGTGGCGTTCAGCAAGCGCCGAAAACAAGGCAGTGCAGCGGAAAAAAACTGTGAGTCTGTGAAGGTCAGCAGAGCTCAACAAAGCCATGCCGCGAGCTCACGTCATTCAGAGCTATGCACCATCAGGTACAAGTACTTGTATTGGAATAATTGAAGACGTCCATCAGCACACAGTACAACGGCGAACAGAACAGAACCTGCAACCACGAGGCGGCGGCTGTGCCTGCTACTGCCTGTGGGCATCGAAAAGACGGCACAGGCGCTCGGGTACGCTTTGCCCCTCGGGTGGAGGGGTACATACACATGGTCAGAGAATGCTACTTGATTCGATACCAAAGTCTCAATCGACAATTGACGAACGCGTTCTATTTCGGATTAGCCGGAACAGTACAGGGTGTGTCTAAAGGGACCTACACGATGCAAGATTTTGGCCAGGTTGTAGAATCAAAAACGCAGAGCAGGGTATCCTATTACAGGGTGAGTAAGAGATGCACAGCCCAAGACCTCAGGGCTTCGTTAATTATAAACGATCGTCCCAGTTTTGAACTGGAGGTCAGCTAGATTGAATAGAAAGAGTTCTTCGTGTCTGCTCACCACACATATCTGAGGTTGGGAGAAGGAGCTTCTGGACGTGCTAATTGAAATGAGTCAAGAGCAGAAGCAAGCCGAGAACCCCTTTCGCCGACCGTGGCAGTGTCGGTCAATGTTGAGCAACATGAGGCGTGCCGTCAAGAACGGTCGACTGACAGCCCAATGCGAGGACCTGAACAACGGGAGAAAGGGCAATACACCGTAATCTGTCAGCCCTGAATTAGAGTATTGAATAGCACCGTCGTGGTGCTAGAAGAGATTTTGGTGTCCTCGATATATCGGTCAATAAGTATCATGAGACAGAAAATTTTAGACGGAAGGCTGCCTCTGAGTTCAAAAAGAAGACCAGCATGCGTACTGGCGTTCAGCACAAGCAAAAGGCTTCAAGGCATGAGGGAGTTGGTTGTAAAAGGAGGACACGGCGAGTCTTGTGGAGCAATTTTCAAAACTGTAGATGAGAAACTTACGTAATTGCTCCCAATAGTTATGATCATGTGCGTAATCCGAGAAAGTCTCGTGATCAAGGCGCGTCTCTTCCACGCGTCACCATCGTCCTTCGTTGACTATGTACCAAAAACCAATACACGACCATTGCCCGATAAAGAACTAGGAAAACACAGTAAGTATTCAAGGTAAATTTGCGCTTTCTTTTTGACGGCGTTTCTGCCGCAAGAAAATGGCCATCGCGGTGTACATGCCACAACCAGCAAGGGCCATGACCTGAGCCCAAACCATATTTAACATAGTCGGGAGATAAGAAAGAATAGAACTTACACCGCTGAAGACGGCCGCTCTCCACCAGTGATAATCTGTGGTTAGTAGTGCACCCCCGATTGGCGTACCGATGAGGCCACCGAGACCTGATACCAAAGCAAATCAATCGTTGACAAACAAATTTGGCTAGTTGGAAACATACCAGCAAGGGTAAACCCAACACCCATTCTCAAACCGATCTCTGAGACATCGTCCGCTAGGTTAGCCACCATAGGGCCCATGAGGGCGACAACTAGTAAGTTGAAAATCGGTTAGCCGTGCATGAGTGAAGGTGTCGACAGTCTCACATATCCCAGAGAAAAATCCATAGAAAATGGCGATGAGAACGACACTAGCCACGCTTGACAAACCGATCATCGAAAATATAAGGATGCCGCAGCTGGCGGTCGCGATGATGACGAGGTTCCCGATTCCAAGCAGCGCAGCTAGGAAACCCGAAGCAAGACGGCCGAACAAGGAAGATCCGTTGAGGATCACTAACTAGTGGACTGTTAGCACCGGACAATACCTGGTATAGGTAGTGGAGAGTGAACATACGGAATAGAAAGCGAAGTTGGAGTCTAGGCCATGTTTGATCGAATCCAATTGGAGGTAGAAGATTGGGAAGTAAACTCCAGCGAGGAAAAATAGTAAGCTAGAAAGCGAAGCGCGTACGTTAGTACAATCAAGAAAAAGAGACAAAAGCAGCCCACCCGAAACCGCAACATATGTAAGCTTTGTCTTTTGAGAACTTGACTAGGGCTTTCTTCAGATCCAGCGTCGAAGTAGGCGGAGGTAATCGTGTTCGCATCACTAGACAAGATGTGAGCAAAAACGCAGCGATAAGCCCGGCGTTGGCCCGAGTCGCATTGGGGAATCCGATCTTCTCCAAGGTGTTGTTGAGCATTATAGGATGAACGACTGCGCCAAGGGATGCGCCTGATGTAACTAGCATCATAACCACACTGCGACGGCGCTGAAAGTAATGCGAAAGAACAGCCATGGACGGGACGTAGATCATCCCCATCCCGATTCCAGCGCCAAAGCCCTGCGACAGGAGCACTTGGTAGTAGTGGTTGGGTTTCGTAAGAGATAGCATGAAAAGCGAGAACGATGTCAAGAGGGAGCCTCCCCAGAGCAGTCTATAGCTAGAATTCGATGGAGCCTTGAGCAAAGTTTAAGCACGGAACGGAAACGATAACGCACAAGTATCCACGGTCATGGATCCTGCCTGCTAAAAGACTCGTCCCAACAACTAAAAACCCATTGACACTGCCTATCCATCTAAACAAAATGGTCAATTACGGCCGAATAAAAGAGGGCAGGAGGTACATACGAAATGGCGGATGCGCTTTCGTTTGTAAGATGAATTCGCACATAATAATCTGGAAATAATTATTCTTCGGTTAAGAAGCAATACAGCTGGCATTCGCTTGCCTTGGTATACGCCAAAGGAGGTCGTGTAGCTGGCCAATGCAATAGAGATTATTGACTGTCGGAAACGTTCTTGAGTAAAGCTTACCCAAAAGCACAAAATTGTATGAGGAATCTGTACGAACTTCAGACCTGCAAACAATAAACTTGTAGAATTCAACTCACGCTCCGAATGCAGTGCTCCAAGCACTCATTCCGCCTTCGGGAAACGATGGTCGTGCTGGCGGTGCTGCGCTAGGGTCATGCTGCTCCTGGACCGTTGACGGTGACGAGTCCGTGCCTTTTTTCTCGAAATCCGAATCCTCCTGGGGTACTGTCGACATTGTACCACCTCAGTTGATAGTTTCGACTTGAGAGGTCGATATGAGCGGTCAGGACAACGATGACTGGAGTCCAACGGAATAGCTGATTTTGCTCCTAATGTCGAGCTCGTGTCTTCCGCTTCTAATCCTCGTGTATGGAAAGAATGTTCGAGTGGAATAGAAGCCACTAGAAGCCATCGCAAACATGATTCTGCGGCTGTGAGAGTCGAAAGACAGAATATCGGGCGATGAAAATAACTCGCCACCTTGAGACCCGGAGTGGGCCGAGTGACAAGGATCTGATCCGGAGGCTCGGCGTCTTCTCCGTTAAGATCTTATGATCAGCAGTGGGTAGATGTTGGGAATCTTGGGATGAAAAGCGGGGTAAACATCCGCGTTCTCGAGAGTCGCATAGAGGTCTATTAGGATCTATCAGTGACTACGAGATTGCACTATGTAAGTGCTATGGTAAATATGCCAACGATCTCAGTCGTAAAATGTATCTGACGCTTGTCTGACGCTTTACCGCGGTACATTTCGTTCGCCTAGTCCTCATGATTCGCCTTATACATACCACTGGAGGCTTCTTGCTTCGGGAAGGGTAAATACATTCATGATACATGATAAATTCTCCATGTGCTAGTTTGAGACGCGATGACCCAAAATCAAAGAGTTTGTCAGATGAAGTGTGCACCGTTTTCTCCTGAGCGTCGCCGCCCATAGTTCAAGAAGCTGATTTTGGTACCGGTCAGTCGAAGTCCGGCTATCGCATCAAACTCACGCGTACGTATGCACGGTTTTACATAGACGGTGGCGCACAAGGGCGCACATTGCAAACTAATGATGAATTCCAGAGATAGCTCTAATCTCCCCGCCGAGTTGATCGTCTTTGCGCAGTGTTAAAAAAGTCTGAGCGTTGTGTGTAGGTTCTAGGCCAACGAAAATTATTAGAAATATATTTCCCATGTCAGTTTCCTGTGTTAGATACCAGGTGCGGCATTTCATTGATATTACCTACCTTGAATTATGGTCCTCCCGCGTTGTAATGGCGCAGTCATGGCATTCGACAACTATTACCCACATCCAGAATTAGAAGATTGATTTAAAGACACAGATTAGAATGCCGATTATGTCGTCGTGTTAGTTTCACAAGCCATCACGCCTAAATTAACGCAGTTCGGTTCAACAGTTGGCTTCGCTCGACGATGGAGACGACGGAAACGGAAGAGTTGACGGAGTTAAATACACACGTGTTATGGGAAGACGTATTGACTTCCCATAAATCTACTCGGCCTCGCTTGCTTTCCATCAATCGGAAATCTTCAATAAAGTTCTCGACAGTTTGTGTCAGTTTCCAGGAACCGTTGCAAACCAAACTACTTTCAATTGTTTTGTACATACAACCAAATCTACAAACGTGCTTTAACCGAAGCTTTGTTAGCGACTGGATTCAAGAGATCGATGGACGCGTCTCCTTTGAAAACCGGCAATGTAGCTACAAATCTTTTCCACGAGTCTTCCGAGAGGATTGCAGCGAACGCGTAAGATTTTACTCCGGAGTGCTCGAGGAGCTGGTCAAGATGGGGGAAGAGCGAGGTAAGGGTCGCTTCTTCAACCTTCAGAACGCTTTGCTTCGTGGTCAAATTTTTCTCGCTGTACCATACCACGTCGCGTAGAATCGCATTAGTTTCATACAACCGGAGAAGGAGGGGGTCGACGCCTGCGGAATGTGCGGCTTCGTAGGCCATCCGGTGTCCGATGGCTTCCACCAGAGCGATGCTACGCATCAGGAGCTGGTTGTTGAACGATTCGCTCCTGTGGTTCCCACCACACTCTGCCAGTGTCTCCCTCAAATCTGTGAGAAGACCTCTTTCATGCTGAGCGAGGAGGGACGTCGGATCTTTAGGAGACAAGACCTGATACCGGTTAAGTATCAGTTCACTCGCAAGCCCTGTTCAAAGATTATTTGGAGATTAGGCCGACGTTAAACTAGGAAACACACTCACGGATACTCAGAACTAGGATATCTCCTTCGGCGATTGTGACTCCCCGGATGTCCATCTTGAAATCAAACGTTAAGTTAGAGTGTCTCGACGGCTGACGCTTGCTTACCTGCAAAGCAATTATTTGGTTATGGGCGAAAAGTCCTTGAGCCCCACAACGGTCTGCGAGGCTCATACTTGACTGTCGCCAATGTCCAATGGTGATGGCTTTGAAAATTGTAGACAAAGCGTTTCGGTGTACCAAGGCAGAGGGATCCCTCGTCGTAAAATGAGGACGAAGCGCCTGGAAGAATGCCTCCAGGACCACAGCTTCGGTGAGGGCATGAAGGATCGGGGCTTGCTGTGTTCTGAAGGAAAGTATAGGAACCATCTGCCCTTGTGGTGTCGATATTTGACGGCGCTTGCTATACTCCGCCGCAACATACGCCGCGACTTTCAGTGAAGGAATGACAACAGAAGTTAGGCAAATAGAGCCAATTCCGATGCGCCAGATCTCTGAGAGGAAGTGAATGCGAGGATTTGGAATGGGTTCAGTGACGCCGAGAAGAGCCTCCAATGGGAGCCTAACGTGGTCGAAACTGGTGATAGAGTACCCAAACGGCTTATTTCCTAATGGGGTGGGAAGAAGACTGTCATGGACTGTTAAGCGCCTTGAATGATGACGCTTCGAGAAGACGACGCACCGAGACGTTATACCGGAGCACATTTTTTGCCCGTCATTTAACGGAACAACGAAGGGCCGTATACCGTGGTCCTTGCCGCCGACTTTCAGCTTTGCCATAACAACCGCAATGCGGGGAAGATTTGCCGCTGGAATACTCGCTGGCATAAACCTCGAGAAAGAATAGATTAGCGCGCGTACGAGCTGGATGGTCGAACATACTTAGCGGCATTGTCATTGGGCGTGTGCAGGTCGAAGCCGACTCCCGGAATTAGTTCGGCCACGGTTTCGATATTGCGTGCGTCAAGTCCGTGACCGAGTTCAGTCAACAGAAAATGCAACCTGTGGATGCCTATTAGAAAGGGTGTGATTTTGTTATAGAGTGTGCTCACGTTACTTCGAAGTCCAACGCTCTTCCAGAGCTTGGCCAGGTCGGACGATTCTCGACATACGCCGCGAGAGTACCCCCACCAAGGTTGATTTGTAGGGTCCAAAGACCAACCGCTGCTCCGTCGAACGTGTTGATGGGATCAATGTGCATATTCCAAAATTTCTCGGAGCACGTCAAGATGTCCTTCATTTGAGGTGCTAGCTTGTCATGAGCGAACGGCTCTAGAACTAGAAGAAATGACTGACCATGAGCTTTCGCGATAGCCTCCGCTCTACGATGTGCGAGGTCAATGCGATCCTTCAAGGGCATTTCCTCGCCGACATATCGAAAATCCTTGGTATACGGCAGATGGGTGCTTGGGAACCGAATCGGAGGTGGTAAGCGGAGCGTCATTTTACCGTCCGAGTCGTTTATTCTGGACGAATGGTTATAGCGGCGGGGGTGTCAACCAAGGAAGACGGTGTTATATTGGTGTCATGGTATGTGGGTTTGTGCTCTGCAAAACTTGTGAATCGGCTCTCGACAGCCTGTTTCTAGAAACTCGTGATGGGCAGTGCAACGTGTGCTTCGGTCCCGTTTGATCTCATTTAGATCGGGAGGTTTGCAACGGGTTTTTTTAGATTCTTTTCTTTTGGGAACACCGTGGTGGCCGCCACTATTTCAGCTGCTGTGAAAAGTCCTCGGATTGTGCTTCGATTCATTGTGAGATTTGACCAAGAGCTTCATCGTGATCTTACATAATTTTAAAGCTGACGACAAACATTTTCGCAAGAACCTTTCTTGCAAAAAAATAGACGCGAAAATCGCACAGATTCAGTGACTCAGTTGACTTAGATCGCTCTCAGTGAAGAATTGATGATCATTGGTATGTGAGGGGTATTCACAGCTTTCCTTTAGGATGCCCTGCGTCCCGTTGACGGAGCGCTCTCCCCCATACTTCCTCGACTGCTCTCCAATAACGTTTTGGGTCTCGCCTTACATGAGATACATGTTGAGTCCCGATGTATTTTTCCGCTGCGAACGGAACCTTCTTTTCCAATAGCAGCGATAGATGTCGCTCCACAGAGGCCGACGGAACCATTTTGTCCACATCGGAATAGAAATACAGACGCGGGGTTTCGTCGTCGCAGCCAGGCAGGAGCCTCCGTTGTCCGAGGTACTTGTGAAGCAGAGGGAGAAGTGTAGGGTTATTGAAGAGCACGTTGTTGATCAGATAATAGGCAATGTAGACAAGGGTCAACGGCAGGCGAAGCGCGCCTTTCACGATCGTTGAACTTATCGAGATGGTAAATGTGGTCATTATTGATTCGTACTCATTCCATCCTGGCGTTGAATCGATAATGAAGGCCATCGTTATCGTCGATGGTGCCACCCATTGTTTGCGTTTATCTTTGAGCCTCCGCTCTATAATGCCCGCCAGGGTCATCAGCTGGACTCCACCAGCTGTATGGTTCATGTTAGTTTGCATTCAATTGGAACGAGTCTCGTGAACGACTCACCGTTTGACAGAGCGTGAACCAGTAGCCCTCCATGCGAGGACTGAACGTCAGCATTCTTGTATACGCCGTCCAACAATATATCGATGACTGGTTGTAATGACCGTTCCTGTAACAAGGATTCCATCTGGGTCTATGGCCTTGACATGCTAAGGACTTACGTGCGCAGCCGTACTGGTCCACAGGAATGAAGAATTGGATTTCACCAACACAATGGTTGCTGTTGGGAACAAGGAACGGTGCCCATCCACGTATTTCGATAGGAGGGACAAAGGTGCGTCCACTGCGACCCGGGACATTCAGCAGAAGTTATCAGGGACTCCCAAACATCGCACTCACTCCAACCAAGTAACAGAATGATACTAGGAGCATGTCAGATAATCCGGAAGGAGCGTAATTCAAAGACGTACGACGGTGCTTGACTTGTCCTCTCTACATCAACAGAGCCGTGAAAAACGAGACAATCCGATGAAGCTTGCTTGGGAGGCATGACTGTGGCCACTGGCAGAGGCGGTCAAGGTTCTGGGAGAAATCCACGCTAAAATTAAGACGCACCCAATTGTCTACATGCCGTTGATCAGAGTCTGACCTTTCCTTGAGCCGTGCATGCGCTGTAACTTCATGTGAAATACGTGAACAGAGTCTTCTCGACTTCGCTCAATGGGGAAACTCCAAAAATAATCGGAGATTGAATGATATATCCTGAAAAGATTTCTTTGCTGCTAAGTATATGTTGTAATCGCCTCGGGCTAAAGTCGATATCGTAAGGACGAGATATTTCAAGTTCGACGGGCTGCCTCATAAATATATTATAGCGCACGATGCTATGTGTCGCTACACACAGGCTAATCGTGACTCGATAACTATCCTAAAAAAAAGGCAAAGTCCTACAATTGGCGATCTCCGTAAATATACCCGGTACTGAATAAATAAAGCTAGATAATCCATCGCTCAGACAGTGAACTGGAAGTACAAAGATTAGATGCTATGACCGACACAACTCAATCGAAGAAGTCACTACCTTGTGGTCGTCGTTGTACACCGTCTTCTCTTGAGTGACGAGGATATCTACAGGGGACATAGTAAGGGCTGAGGTCACGAACTATGCGGGAAGCCATCACTCTTTGAATCGTGGATGCTGTCCTCCACGAAAGTCTATAAACAATTGAGTACAGATCGTTTACGTCCATGATAGAACGGAATTACCTTATTGCCAAATGACTGCAGTGCGTATTCGGGAGCCCGAAGTGTCGCTGTATTTGCGGTGCGTGTGGCAAAAGTAGAAGAGATCTGAACGGACTCGGAGTCGGCGTATCCTGCGTTTCGACTAGCCTGGGCGGAAGGTCGGCCGTTGAGACTTAATGATGGGAAATTAGTGTCCTGAACTGAGGGTGACGAGTATAACGTACATTGCAACTGTCATGAAGTAGAAGTAAGCGTCTATGAAAATTGATTAAAATTTAAAGAACTCACTCGTCGTGATCACATAGAATTTTGAGAGCGACAGATGGATTGGCATCCTAAGTATAGGGGAGTGGTTTGAGCGTGCATAATAACACAAGCGTTGTTTAGCTTACCAGTTGAGGTTAGTAGGATCGAGGGCAAACATGATCATGAACACCACGTCCAACAACGTCACGAGCAGACCACGGGTTACAGTGTACGCCAGAAGATCTTGAAGCATGGTGATACTCCTACGATCAAATCGTTAAGTCGGTTTTCGAGCCCGTATACCAAAAATGTCCTTACCGCTTGACCCTACTTGCAGATCGCGCTTTGGCAAAACTCAAAGAAAGAGCGATGGTAGCAACGCCATCGGAAATGAGGATCATCGCTTGATCGAAACCGACACTGATCTATTAAACTTGTGAGTACAGCCAAAAGCGGACAAATTTGGAAGCCGACTGACTCGAACAGCTGGAAGCGCAAGGTCTGCGACCTGTCTGTGTTGGAACTGCTTGACAATTGTGACTGGTAATATTCCTGAGTCAGCTATCCTCCAGCAGTTATACGGAATAGCGACTTACAAATCCCAGAGCCTGATTATACGTTGAGAACTGCTGTCAGCAGTGGTTATACAGTGTTCGAAACCAGACGACACCCACCAAATCCGAGAACTGCCGTGATCACCTAAGTGAACAGTCAACGTGAGTAAAAATAGGTCGCGTTGAAAGGAGAACTCCTCGACGCACGATGACAGCAGGCGCCCAGATATTCTTCTTATTCACTATGAAACGGGCGACGTCAGATTGAGATTAGACCCGAAAGGAATGGGCGGGGTTTACATAGGTAGACACGACTTGCGAAGAAAAGTTGCACTCTGTAAAAATATTTTTTCAGTTGTCGTGGGCCAAGTTTACAAGAATTAGGATACGCACATGAAGATGACAAGGATCGTAATCAAAAACTCTGCCAAAATGCCTTTCGATACAGTGAATAATCGCAGGAAGTTCCCGAAGTGCTGGACCTGAATCGCGATGGGATGCGAATAAGTTAGACACAGAAGAATGGAAGATTATGACTCACGAGATATTCGTGTATGAAGATGGAATTGAAGACCGTGGACAGGATATCGGAAATCCTAGTGTTGATGGTTATCAGCGGCTTCGAGGAGGAGGGTAACTACTATTCTTACACAAGGACTGCGACCTATCAAACGGATATCAATGACCGCCTTCGATGGAGGAAACTGGGCATACCAAGGTCCTAAGTTTCCAGTCATCGTTGTTGTGATTTACGTAAGTCCACGCCTGAAGGATGGTAATCCCCAGAAGACTGATATAGGCGTCAGCTATCAATGATCGTTGTATAAGGATTTTAGATGACCTACGCCGTCGAAAGGACAAATCCTAGAAGCACATTGGTACGTCGTTTCGTGCCAACATTCAGAGAAACTCACCTGCAAAGATGCCATCGACTCCCGAAGAGATATCGATATCCTCAACTGTTGGCATTTTTGATAAGGAGTCGATGAGATAAGTGTGGGTGTCAGAACGATTCGACGGTGTCGGTGGAGAGTGTGAGGAATATATAATGTTCCAAATTTGGAAAATAATCTATTCGGCGTAGCGCCAAGGGGGCGGGTCCATGAACCGGCACTTGCATCGACGGTGATTCGAGCTGATGGGAGGCGTGCTTCGTTTCGTCCGTTTTCGGATACGGTCACTGTTAAGATGCCACGATGTGAATGATGGATGGATTTTCCGCACTGTGCAGACCACAGCCTCGAAGCAACTGGCTCGAGACGAATATATTGGCTTGATTGTAAGCAGAACGAGGATTTGATAAGCATTCGCCATCATGATGATCCCAATCATAAATCCGGTGATTGGCAGGCGTTTTCGGAGTCAGATGCAGAAAGTAAACATCTTGATGGCTCTATAATGGGTAAACATTTTCATTTCGTGCACCGCTGGCCGGGCTCATGGACTTCGAGGACAGACGAAGCGCGTGTAGCTTGGTATCGTAGGAAATGACTCGGTGTTTCGTTGCATAGTCGCTCCAAATACCACCGTCGCTCTGCAAAAAGCATGTTCGAAGGATTGAAAACATGTGGCGGCGGCGTTGAAGAAGGCCAGAATACGAGATTGTTTGACTACGACCGATTCCAAGACAAAGACATAGAACGCTTCAAGGATGGGATGTATGATATAAGGAGAGCATTTAACCCAGAAAACCTAGAGGATATAGAACTGTAGAAGAGGAAATTGACTTTTGTGGAGAGCCCAAAGACGGGCTACCAACTCCACAGTCAGGTGGACTCGCAGAGAGCAGATAGAGAGGCGATGGCGAGGTGAGCTGGCAACTGGCGGTGTGAATAGCGATGAGATCTAGATTCTAAAACTCGCAGCGAAGTGCGAAACAGTGAGTGAAATTGCTTATTTCGAACTAAGAGAACGTAGTGACAAACAAATTCTTTCGAAGAGCAGGCGGAAAGCGAATTTGCTACAAGTAAATTGGAACGAAATGTCCACAGTCGGCACATGCACGGGCCAAAGCTTCGGAGGGTTCTTCGTAGCTACTAGAATCGGTGACTTGATATCGGGATTTAAGCCCCGAAACACCATTGACAAGATATTAGAGACATAATCCCGTTGGTGACGGTATGCAGTGGGAATTCCGGAGCATAAAGTTATTCAGCTCTTTGACGAAGAGTCCCGGTTTAAAAAAGCGTGGGTGAACAGAGGAACGTTTGGTAAGGAGCAGAGGGCGTCGAGCGGTCGAAAAGCCTAACCTAGGTCGAACCAGAATAGAGCAATGTTGACCAAAATAACGTGGGTGTTCCTCTCCGATAATAACTCTTGCTGGCAGAAAGATGGGCCGAGTGTAGGTAAGCAGATTTGGTGAACCAGGCCGAATACCGGCAGCAAGAAATTTTAAAACAAGAAGCACTCAGAATGTGTGTTGGTGGAAATGGAGAAAAAAAAAACGTTCATCGATGCGATCAGTGTGACTGTGAATCTGTTACAGTGTAACGCACGGGCATTACTCCGGCAGTCGGAACCAAATCGAAACTCCCGGAACGGAAGCTTTTATCCTTCAATTTGCCAAGTTCAAAGTTGAATGCGTTTCCAAGGTCGAGCATGTAATATTCTACATAACTATTGAAATGGCACCTCTATGAGAAAAAGCATTTCCTTGGGTCAGAATGTATTCCAATCCTTGTTCTCGCATTAGAGTAAAACTGGACGCATCAGCGCAATCCATCAACTCACCGTTCATATCAAAACAGCTCTTCCTGATGCGCCGTGGATCGTAGAAAGCGTGGCCCGCCAATCAAATTTCTGTATCTCACGGTGTGTCTCCCAGAGAACGTGGTGCGATGTGGTCGGTGAAAGATTCCCCAGAGAGTTAAATTACGAGTGACAAGGAATCACCGCTTTGATCTTTCAGAGTTGTTCACTTATGTGTATCAGAGGAAATTACAGCTGTTTGCAAATCGATGGGCCACCTCAATTTGCACATACACAGTGCGGACTTTTGAAATCTGACGTGTCCAGATAGCTGGGCCCTTGGCGGAGGTAGGAAAGAGGTGGCTGCCGCTGGCAAAGGGGGCAGGACCGAAGACCCTGACTTTGCCGACGCGGTTTTGCCATCAGCACGGGGATTGAATCCTCTACAGTTTTTTTTCTTGGGTGGCCCTTCGTTCTGCAAACAGCTGTAACTGGAGGGAATACTCATTTCGCTTTTTATGTGCCATCACGGCCTGTTGGTATCAGTGATTGAAACCACAACGACTGAGCCTTCTGAACGTCATTGACGACATTTCTCGGTGTCGTCTTAATTATGAACTTGTGCGGCCAGATGGTACTGAAATACGAGGCTAGAACACAGTCACTTGGGGTGTTGTCTGCTAAATTATAGAAAGATACGAACATCGTGCCTGTCACCAAAATAGATACGACGTGAAAGTCCTAATTTTATGTACAGTACACAGCTGATGCTGTCTGTCAGGTATGACCCTCATTTCGCTTTTTCGACCGTAGAATTCCAGATCAGTCGGATTGCTCTAGGTCGGGGTAGCCACTTGAGAAACGCCCACAATGTCGTAGTACCGCCCACTGTCAGATACGGTGGTGGATGTGGTGAGACCGCTGATCGGACGACCGCCTTTGCGAATTGATCTGTCGGCATTGGGTTGGTATTCTGACCGTAAAAGAGGACGTGGTTCATCTGCTTCTTGTATCCACTGTAAAGCGAGTCCTTTGGTAGATTTTTTTCGAAATTCTTTGCTTCGTTCTGCCAAAGCGGATGAGGTCCACTGCGAAACAAAGCACGAAATGAGGAAGACATACATTAGCGATGTTACTCCGAACCGTGCCTGGAGCACAAAGCATGACGTTTACGCCGAATGGTCGAAGCTCCTCGCCTAATATTTCCGTGAAGGAATGGAGAGCAGCTTTGCTTGCATTGTAATGCCCCTTGAAGGGAATTGGAAGCTCTCCTGCAGTCGAGCCGATGGGTATAATTAACCCTTTCCCCCGTAATGCCATTCGAGTACCGATGAGACGGACTAAGCGGACTGTGCCAAAATAGTTGGTATCCATAATCCGCTGTGCGCTTTCAATAGACACGTCGAGAAGAGCGCCTAAGCGAAAGACAATTAAAAAAACGGCAGCTACATTGGAAGACAATACTCACCGATGCTCGAAATCCCAGCGTTCGATACAAAGATGTCGATACGGCCTGCAGCTTCATAGATGGTGTTTACTGCCTGTTCGCATGAGGCATCCTGCGTGACGTCGAGCTCCAGCTTGCGAATACCGTCGTCGAGGTCAGACAACGAGCTTAAAGAGCGAGCGCTGGCGTAAACGAGGCAGCCACGACTCGCAAACTCGGCTGCTCTGAAATACAGTACCTTTGTCATAACATGCAACCGCCGTTGAGAAGAACGGCACTCACAGAGACGATCCAATGCCTCCATTGGAGCAGCCAGTAATGAACACTACGAGGGTACCCTCTGGAGTTTGAGCAGACATGATGACACGTTTAGGTTTGGGATGATAACACGAGGAACAGCTGAAGAAGTTGGGAGGTCGATTTCAATCCGAAACTCTGAGTCGTAATGTATGTTCTTCGACCTGGAAGACGAGGAAGTCAGTAAATCCCCATCATACGGTAAATCAAAGGAAGCTAGTAGGATTCCTCTTGACCCAAGGAAAATACGAATGGAACAGTCGCGACTGCAGCGTGTCACCGTGAAATCTGCCGAATGCTATATTTGGACCGTGGGTATGTCGACCCAAACGAGGCGAGATCGTTCTTGTGTGGAAAACTCACACGAACCTTTTAACTGCCCACCCATCTTCCGGCTTTCAGGGCATAAGCTACACTCAGGTGATTGTTCTGGCTCGACCGGACGGCTAAATGGAAGATTGCACTCAATTTTCCCGGCATACAGGCAGGATTTCAACGCACAAAGTCGGCTCACTGCGTGAAGCTTTTTGGTTTCTCGATATACATAGACTACCCCTGGTTGAACGAGAATAGTTTCTGTCGACCTCAGTCACCTCGCATCGTTGCCTCCTTGTGGAACTTGGCCGGATTGGTACATTTTGATCCATCATCCGAAGAATTCACAATTTTCCTTCGAAGTCTAATCTGGTTCTTGTCCTCGTTTTCTCGGTACCATTACCCCGCGGTAAAGCACGTTGGAAGAGGCTAGAAAGACGAGCCAGTACCTCGGGATCCACCCCGTCATCATATGTATTTGGCTGCCTAAACGCACTGCGCACATCAGCTTCTTCGCATTCTGATTGAATCTCAGTCA
The DNA here is from genome assembly GCA_023014345.1 of Galerina sulciceps. Taxonomy (NCBI): domain Eukaryota; kingdom Fungi; phylum Basidiomycota; class Agaricomycetes; order Agaricales; family Galerinaceae; genus Galerina; species Galerina sulciceps. Next base: position 543,968 of record JAEDXJ010000016.1, read on the forward strand.
TAAGTATAGCACGGCGGCGAGATCTCATCTTGCGATGCGGAACAGGTAAGGGAGTACCCGTGTTCTCGCACCCTCTGGAGGATGACTGTGATTCATCGTGAAAAAAATGCTGGTCCTGAAGAAATCATGTAGCGATCTGTAACTTGTGTTATAAGTCTGCTCAATGTTCAGAAACTCCCCACGGCTTGTACTGAGCGCCGACAATCATGCTTAGCCTCGTCCTCTCCTTGTCTCTGGCGTTGGGCGGGTATGCAACACCGGCTGCAACTTCGATATTAGGGGCGTCTCCTTCCGACTGGAAAGCGCTGAATGCCACTGTTCAGGGCCGACTACACACATCAATTCCGTTCTCGAGGCCCTGTTTCGACAAAGTTGCGGTCGGAGTCCTGGGACGGACAAATCAAGCTGCATGTAGCGTCGTACAAGCAGGAAACGGGAATAGCAGTGAGTTCGGTCGTAATGCGACAGTATATGTCAATTGCTGAAACCAAGTCTAGCCTTGAGAGCCACCTCTGCCGGAGCGTACCAAGAAGTAAGTCAAACAGGTTCCCGTATTGCAATCCGGCCAAACGCGATCTTCAGACGCAATGGGAGACATGTCAAGCAACGTCGGAGCAATGTCTGCTCGATTGGACGAACCCCACCAATCCCGCCGCCTTCACTCCACCCCAAGTCTGCAGCCAAGGCAGCATTCCGCCTTACTACGTCCGTGCATTTCTCTCGCTCCTCAGCATGACTGAATAGTGCCACAGATTGAAGTCGAATGCGTCCGAGATGTCCAAGCGGCATTCGCCTTTTCGAAGAAGACGAAGGTTCCATTGGCGATAAGAAACACGGGTGTGAGTACATATCCCACCATGAAGTCATGGAAAAGTATCGCTCATCGAATATCCCCGCAGCACGATTATAAAGGTCGAAGCAGCCAAATAGGCTCTCTGGCGCTATGGGTAAGAAATTTCTTACTACAAAGTTCTATTCGTATAACCTATCGTGTCATAGACCCATAACCTGCGTTCGGTAAGTGATTTACAAGTACTCTTAGAAAGTTGGCTTACTTCGTCATTTAGATCACCCTCGAAAAGCAATTCGTTCCGAAATCCTGCGGGAAGTCCACCGCTCCTCTAGCCGCCGTGACCTACGGGGTATGACCGTAATCAGTCTAAAGTTCCGATTCTGATAACTTGACCAGGCTGGCGTCGTATGGGGGGACCTCTACAATTTTGCAGATGCCAATAACATTACACTTCCTGGCGGTGCGGACAGCAGTGTTGGCGCCGCAGGTGGGTTTACTCAGGTGAAATTTACTTTTGTCCAGAAGGTTGAACGTTTAACTCAATTTTTATTTTGAAGGGTGGAGGACACAGGTAGAGCATAATGCTTGATGTATCAATATGAGGTGCTGATAGCGTCTCCAGTCCCGTATCGAATATCTACGGGCTCGCCGTTGATCGCGTGGTAAGTCTTTCATTTTCATGTATGAGCCTCAGTAACTGAATATCTTTTAAAGCTAGAATTTGAAGTAGTTACACCAACAGGACAACACCTCTTTGCTAGTGATTGTCAAAACACAGACTTGTTTTTCGCATTGAAAGGCGGAGGTGGAGGTACTTTCGGTGTTGTTATGTCTGTCACCACTCGCGCTTTCCCTGCATCGGGGTTTAATACGTACGTCCTGGTTGAATCTGAACCAATACAACTTACGAACCGTTCATTCGACAGAGTTGCGATACAGCTTACATCAAACCCTGCGACTCGTCCCAAATTAGTGGACTTTATCATCTCCCAATCTCTTGCATGGTCGAACGATGGTGAGCGAGCAGTTTAAACTACGGAACATGGGTGCTGATGCGGCGTTCTCAAGGCTGGAGTGGCGTTATCGATGTGCGTCGGGCCTTATCAATTACTAACGCTTACTCACTTGAACCCGCCGTAGCCTTCTGAATTCATCGTCCTCGCCAACAATAAGCTCAATTTTACGGAGGCCGGAGCATCTATGAAGCCTCTCCGAGACTTCGTAACCACTCAACTTAACACAACATTCAACTTGATTCCCATTCCTTCCTATTTATCCTTATTTACCAACTTCATTTCTACTGGAGGACCGGTAAGGCACTTTGACTACCTATGTGATGATATAGGCCCTCATTTTTCCTTAGCCAGTAGGCCTTCCTCTTCTACTTTCGTCCCGCCTCATTCCGGCGGATCTATTCACGTCCCAACCAGCAGCGTTGTCCGCTGCAATAATCGACGTGACGAAAAAGGCAGAAAGGACGGTCCTTTTCGCCAACACACCATTCAACTTCAAACCTTTCCCTGGCGTAGGGCCGACCAGTGTTACCCCAGCCTGGAGGAATTCTCTTTGGCATGTGAGTATCCTTCGAAGCTTTCCGCTTGCTCGATTCCAGTTGACGCATTGGCAGGTGATCGCCGCAACTACTTTCAATTTCAACACCACGCTCTCGGGCAGAAAAGAGACGTATACATCAACATCGGATATCATGTCTGCCCTTCGGCAGCTCACACCTCGCTCTGGGGCATACCAGGTATATAACGCGTCCGATGTTCGATTAAATTGAATTTCTGAAATTAATTCCCCGCTCGCAGAATGAAGCAGATGTGCACGAACCCAACTTCTCAGGTATTTCTTGATCGCATTCCACGCACGGGCTGGCAGATTGACATCGCTCGCTTTCAGACACCTACTGGGGTGATAATTACCAGAGGCTCGTAGCCATAAAACGAAAATAGTGAGCGGCATTTTCCTCCGCCTGATCTTGATCTGAATTTCCTTTCCTCCCTTTCTTCCAGTGATCCTGACGCTCTCCTTCAATGTTGGCAATGTGGTGAGTTCGATGCTGCTCGTGAATAAAAACATGTACCCAATGATGTTTTTCCAGTCGACTGGAAGGGTGCCTCGGATCCTCGATTTAGGTGTTACATCTAACCGATTTTTTTCACCGATTTGAGAACGCTCCCTCATCGAGCACGCCGTTTTCGTGATGTTGATCAATATGACCTTGCATTGTCCACCATCCTGTAAACACGATTAAAATATCCAAACCAACCTGACATCGTTGTTGAAAGCGTTTTTTTAGTTCTACATTCTACGAAGCTAGGTTATACCCTGAAAGTTCGTAGATATGGAAATGCCTTGTACCACCGCAATGATCATCTACTTTATCAATAAATTATCAAGTTGCGCTACTCGAACTTCATGATGCGTTGAGCATTATGTGGGCGGCGATTTTCACCGAAAAATTGAGTTCATTGCATGCCTTGATTTCCGCCAAAGATTCATTCATCACATAGATTACTTTGCTCTCCAAAGATCATCACGACATATAAAAATTACGATGAGGTCTGGGAAGAGGAACGAACCCAACGAACCTCATCTTTAGTCTAACTGGTAATACAGTACCGGTATAGTTTGCTGTCCTTCGATGCCAAAACCAAGAACTCGACGCAGGGTAAGGTCATAACGAATTTATGGACCGTCATAGTTTTGGTCGATTTTTCTTCGTTGTCTCGATTCCATGTACAAATTTACGTCGCAGTTCGGGCCATAGCTCTGTTTTTGGAACTGTTATGAAAACAACATCAGCCTTATATCAACATGGAAGCAAGCTTCACCAAAAAGCCTGACTCACCCCAGTCAACGTCGTCGTTCAACGTTCCAAGGGCAATGATAACGATGTTGCGCTCAACAGCAGCCGGATCCGACGACCTCAAAAAGACATTGGACCCGCAATTTGAACAAAATAGTCGATTTAACGTGGCGCCATTCCACGTTTCCTGGTCCGGATAGGTAGCCAGCATTTCCTCGCCTTCCGTTATACATACATTCTGTCCACAAAGCCAACATCAGATCGTCTCATCGTCTTGAAAAAAAAAAAGAATGGACTCACATCGTCAGTAAAGAACACATTCGTCATAAACGCAGACCCCGTAGCCTTCCTGCAGTTCTGGCAATGGCACACCCGGAACGTGAGTGGGTCCCCAGCGACTGTGTATTGCACAGATTTGCACAGGCACGACCCGTTTCTGACCTTCTTCGATCGGTCAGGAGAAGACATGGGCCGCTGTGCGCGTGAGTGAGTGGAGCTAGGTGTTGGAGAGCAGGATGAGTGCCACGTCCAGCAGCAGCTGCTGGGGAGCGACAGCGGCGATTCCAGTGGAATGCTGGGTTATTTATGGATGTCGCCTGTCCGGTAACGGGATGTGGTGAAAGCCGGATGCCCGAACTTTTGCCCGAGGGCTTTTCAAATTGGGAGCCATCTGTTGCACCTTGGGGTTATTTATCTCCTGTGCACGCAATTATAAATGAGGAGGAGGTACTCTCGAGTTCATGGTTACTCAAACTCCGTTCTCCTCGAAGTTCTCCGGTTACTAAAACCCTTAATTATATTGCATCACCGTTGTCTGACTGCACGGTTGGTAAATTACCTATAATTAAAAGAACACTTCTATTCATTTATTTTTCTTCAGTCCGTGATTCTCTAGGGTAGGCTGCATCCCGAGTCTATCTCTAGCATTCGGTCGAAATTGGTATCTTCTTTGAAATAAAGTGACCTGGATACCTCATGAGTCAGTCGTCAGCCAGTATGAACTATCACAATACTGTCGCATCGGTGGGGGCCACGCAACGACGGAGATATATATTGGTACCTGATGATAATGACAATAGTCCAAGAAACATCATATACATGCTTTCTCTTGAGAGGAGTGACGATAAAACTTGAGTGTAGGATGGTAGAATATTCTGCGCTTGACATTCATAAAAACGAGAACAGGGATAAGAGGAGCTCGCCCTTCAATTCTTCGTTGACGGTCCATTGACTGGCTTCATCCAACTCCTCAGTCAGCTCATAGTAAATCATGAGTCGGTCGTAAGATGATATATGGGAGTAAAGTTGTACGTCTTGCCTTGATATGAAATGATCCCATTGACCTTGTCGACCTCGATACCAGTAGCGGTATTAACGAATCTCCCCACATACGGTTCGTCAATCCTATCACGAATCGACTGCCGCGTACTGACATCATCAGGCAGAATGTGAACCAGAATGACCAACCAACCGACCACCAAGTTGAAGTCGCCTTGCCGAGCGCACTTATATCCATGCTTCTCGATCACCGGCCGGACACCGTCTTTGAGCATCTGTAAGACGTGTACGATGAATGGCCGGATGTCGTCTGTGGTTGTGAACTCCCTGTGGGAGAGGATATATTCGGCAACTTCGTATAAGATCCAACCTCGGGGCTCGAAGGCGGGGAAGCGCCATTCAAAGGCGCAGTCGCGAACCAGCATATGGATGTATCGCAGCATGCGATTGAAGTACTCCTGCTCGACCTCGGAGCGGGGCAGCTGTGGTACGCATGTCCAATCTACCCAGACATATGACCATTCCTGGTCCTTGAGGTCCTGCTGGATTTGAACCAGATCCACGCCGTTAGGATCCGGATGCTCTTTGGTGAGCCAATAGTGGCTAACGAAGAAGCAATCCTCATTGTTGACGAACCCATAAGAGATTGGAAGTAGAATGTACTCGTCCAAGCGGGTAGGATCCCACTTGAGGAACACCTTTTGTTGCATGAAGGACTCACGAAGCTGGAAGAACCAGTACCCTCGTCGTTTGAGAAGGTCTTCAAGCGAGCGGAAGCTCCGCAGACGTTGTGCATTGTCGTTGATCACTGCAATAGCTCCTTCCCCACCGCGTTCTGGGCCAACGTAGTTAATGGTCTGCCATGCGGCAATACTACGCTCGACGAGGGACTGAAATGCTGCTAGATGATGAGACACTTCACCTGAGAACTAAATGAATGTTGGCGACAATCGCAGGTAACAAAAATAAGGAGGCAAAAACGCACAACATCACTATCCTGCTTAGCTCCTTCCATGCTGGCAGGAGACATTAAACCACGAGACGAATGTTGAATATTTTTTGTGCCCGTGCCCGAGGCGGAGGAGACCTGCTGCCAGTGAGAGAGAGAGACAACCAATAAAAGATCAGCGTAGATCTGAGGCCATCATCGAGGAATGAGTACATACTTCGTTAGGAGGAGAGGTGGCTTCTAAGCCATGAATGGTAGAGGGTCCTTCCATCACTGAGGGCGGGCTAAGATCACTAGATGAGAATCGCTGGAAGATATTACTCATTCCTCTTCGTTCCGAGGGCCGCTAATTCTGTCAAAACAAAAGAAGTAAGCGACCGAAAGGTGAATGTTTTTGAGGGTGAGTTTGCTGTGGCGAAAATTTTTTCAAAAAGCAGAATATTGTACAATTTTATAGGTGTGGTGTTCGTCGAACTACACCATACGATGGTTTGCATTGCTGTTCGCGCATGTTCAGCGACAACCAAGGACGTTGTTTGTACGTGTTGGCCTGGCACCATGGTAATGCCGACAGTTCCGAATTTCCAGGCACTGCCTGATAGTTGCCTGATTCGGCTAATCTGATAAGAATAAATTTTATCAGATAAGACCACTTGGCGGTGATGAAAAATTATCAGATGATCGAACGCACATTTTTTCGCGGAGCAGGCATCTTCCCTTCCACGCTCATTCTGGGTATTTAGTAGTAGATACCACCAATCATGTGGATTTTGTCAGTTCCCTTTCTTTCCTCCTTGTCGGTCGCGTCGCCATGTCCGTTCACAAGAGTGAGAGCTCAACTAGGGATGCTGAGCAGGGTTTTCCATCGTCAGACCCCACCACGACGAACGCCGTTGCTCATCATGGCGTCAAGACTGTAGAAGCCACCCATAAAATTTACGGAAAGTACTCAAAATGGTTCCTTTTTGTTGGGTATGGTTTACTTCAAGTTCCCACTGAAACTCTCGTCGTTGCTCATTCGACTTTTTAGGTTGGGTCTCGCGGCCTACATCTATTCTCTGGACGGAACAACAACCTACAATTACCTAGCGTTCGCCACCTCGAGCTTCGGCGACCACAGCCTTATCAGCACCATTCAAGTCGCGCAATCCATCATTGGTCAGTGTTCTTCCGTCTATCTTTACGTTCACAACCTGACTCCTGCTTCTAGTCGCTGTTGGGAAGCCAGTCATTGCTAAAATCGCTGATGTCAGTTCGCGTGGAACCGCCTACTTCGCTGTCTGTGAGTCTCAAGCGATGTCATCCAGTCGTGGAATTTTCAAAAATTTAACACGCTGTCTTAGTGGTATTCTACGTCGTCGGTGCGATTACTAGCAAAAGTCTCGTTATAAATAACCCTCATCCTAATCTTTCAAGGTTATATCATCATCGCCTCAGCCCAGAGTGCCAACGCGATAGCTGGTGGTATCGTCGTATACGCAATGTTTGAAGGTTTTAAGTCTTGTCAATGCATAAAGCTGACTTGACGCCCCACAGTGGATACACGGGCCTTCAACTTCTGACCCAAATCATCATCGCCGACATAACCACACTCAAATGGCGAGGTTTGGTTTCCGGGCTTATTTCAATGCCGTTCATCGTCAATGCTTTCGTTGGCTCTAATGTCGCCACCAACGTCCTCAACGGCGCAGGGTGGAGATGGGGATGTGCGTGTTTCATTCGTTTCCTTTCGTCCTCCTGACAGTGTTTTCTTTGAAGATGGGATGTTCGCGATTCTCATACCTGTCTCCCTCTCGCCCTTAATTATCACGCTTCTCTGGGCAGAGCGCAAGGCAAGACGACTCAACGTCGTTGCCACCGGCTCTGAAGCTGCACCCACAGCCCCAGAGCCTTTGTATAACAGACTATTGTCTGCGGCGGATAAGCTCGATATCGTGGGGTTGTTGCTGATTGGAACCTCAGTCGCTCTCATCCTACTTCCTCTGACATTGAGCCAGACGGCCAAGGGAGGTTGGAATAATCGTTTGTACCCCTTTCCTTCTCATTGGATTTTCACTAATATAAGAATTTAGCCTCTATGATCGCCATGGTCGTCATTGGTTGTGTCTTGATCCCTTTCTACCTTTTGTGGGATTTCAAATTTGCCAACTACCCCGTCGTCGCACGACGATTCTTGTCCAATCGAAGTGTCGTTATCGCTGGTGCTATCGGAGCGTTTGATTTTGTACGTGATTTGGAATGCTCTTCCCGCCGCCGAAGAACTCATGACAAAATAAGATCTCCTTCTACATCTCCTTCACGTACCTCTACTCATTTGTGTTAGTCGTGAAGCCATGGTAAGCAAGAACATGATCCTCCATTTCGCAATCTGACTATATTTTTTTCCTCAAGGCCTCTTATCGATGCTACCTATTTTATCCAGACCCAAACAGTCGCTCTGACAATCTTTGGAATTGCTGCAGGGGTAGGCATGCGTTTTATTCACCGTTCCAAGGTATATATATGTCTTATTTTTTACTTCTAAGTATTCGACTAACTAAACTCTAATGTAGCCCGTGCTGATAGTCGGCGTTGCCATTCGTCTCCTGTAAGCCCTCTCTTCTACCATCACAAAGGATCCAAACTAAGATAATGTATACAGCGGTTGTGGCTTAATGATTCACTCCCGAGGAGCAAACGCATCCGACGCCGAGATCGTCTGGAGTCAGATCCTCCAGGGCATCGGAGGTGGATTCTCCGCCGTCTCGCTGCAAGTGAGCGCCCAAGCGTCCGTCCCACACGCCGATGTGGCCATTGTCACCGCCGTTGTGCTTCTCGTGACAGAGATTGGGGGTGCCATTGGAAGTGCGATCGGTCAGTTCGCCTCTCTCTCCCACTTACTTTTGGTATAATTTTCGCTGATTCCACTCCACTGACTGCTTCAGCTGGTGCTATCTGGACGCACATGATGCCCAAGCGTCTCGCGTTCTACCTGCCTTTCCTCACCCCTGAACAGCGCGCTACCCTCTTTGGCTCGATCTATACCGCAGCTGCTAACCCGCGAGGCGACCCCATTCGCGAAGGCGTCATTTTAGGTCAGTACCAGCCATCAAAGTCTTTAAAGCATCTCCTGACGATTTCTCCTAGCATACGACGATGTGATGAAGGTGCTGACGATCGTCGCCACCGCGTTCGCTATCATCCCGTTCTTCCTCTCCTTCTTCATGCCCGATTGGTATTTGGGAGACCAGCAGAACGCGATTGATAACCTCGATCTCGCGGGAGAGAAGGTCCATAACCCTGATAGTCAATCGGAAAAGTTGTAAAGGCTCACGAAACCTGCTGTTAATCTCATCGCTTTTCATTCCTCATTTATCGTAGATTATTTTCTAATTTGTTGGGTTTATTTACTCACGTACGCGATCGATTCACGACATTTACTATTAGCTTTCATGATTCTGCCACTCTAAAACGTTATTGATTTATGTATCTAAACGATAGCAATATTTTCATTATGATGCAATGCCTGACGAAAGAAAAAACTAACAGCTAAATATAAGGACGTTCATTCCGTTATGAATTCACAATTTATCTCCAAGACTCCCCGCTCCCATAAAATAGGGAATCTATCCTTCAAACCCTCCATCTCCTCCTCGCAGGCATCTTTGGCTTCGGGCATGCACTTTATCGACGACCGGACGTGAATCGTAAATGCCTTCAACGACTTCCACTTCGGATCGCCCAAAGCATGATCCCAAACAGCCCACCCCTCGTGATCTTTCATCTCAAAGACGGTCTGAATGTTCTCCGCGCAATACTCCGTCCCAACATGCACCGTAACCTGAATATGCTGAAGACGGCACGCAGTTGCGTAGCTCAGGTCCTCAAAGACGCTGCCGACCCAGTGTATCTCCCCATTATCTTCCGCGCGAGAGCAGTTCGGCCAGTACGTGACCGATAGAGTCAAATTCTCCAATAGAGGGAGGGTTCCTCTGAGCGTAAGCTCCGACATAGCTAGGGAGAACCACCCGTCATGACTCTCATTGTCGTCTCCGATAAGACCCCTGAGGATCCTATTGAACGCGTCCATTTCCCTGAAGCCGGTACCTGCGAGAAAACAGGCCTCTGGGGTGTGGTCGACGTGCACCCGAAAGACGTGAATGTACGTGCCATTGTTGTTTCCGGGGGAGCGGCGAAGAAGGTGGTCTCGATAGTCAAACGACTTGAGTCCGGAGGTGTCGATTGTCAAGGCTCGCAATTCACGCTTTAACTTGCGGAGGACTCTAGCTGCTTCCGTGACTGCAGGAAAACTGGTAATAAGGAGCGACAGATCTTCGATGGGCGGCGGATTCGGATTCGACGAATTACTGAGAATTGTGCTGACGGAGGGCAGGTTTTCCTCTAGGGGTGCGTAGTGTAGCCTTTTTACGGTATCAGGTGAAGAACGGAGTCGGCTGGGAGACTTTTCGTCAGAGCCACCGGCGAAACTGCACTCAGCTATAAATAGCTCCTCGACGCGAAGGAGGCACTGAGAGATGGAATGGGGTAAATTCCTCCAACCGTGAAGGTAGACGCGTTGGATATATGGGCTCTTCAATATGTTTTCTAGTGCGGTCGTCAATATCGGGGAGTCACTGAGGCGGCAGTGGAAGAGGGAGAATCGCAGATGCCGCACGGAAGTCAATCTGCTAAGAACCGTCCCAATAAGGTGTATCGTATCGCATTCCAAATAATCTTGAGTATCCTCCAGGACAAATTGGTGGACCGGAATATCTGTGGGTGTGTGGCAGTCCTCTACAGACAAATATCTGACGAACGAGCCGATTTCCGGGGTCCGTTCGAGAGCTCGTCTCAAGATGTCGAAGTCGGCAGTGGCATCGGATCTACAGAAGTTGAACTTTAAGGATTTGAAGAGAAAAGATCTGCAGACGGTCATATGGATACGCGAGCTGCGCGCAAGACCCTGGAGAGATTCTCCGTCCTGGATGATTTGGTCTGCTATTACTCGCAGAATATCTTCTGGGAGGGGTGGGATGGACGACATGATGTGTGGAGAAGTGGCTATCGCGCTCTATTTTCCGTCTCTTATATATTGAGGCAACGGGCCATGTTCGAATCCATATTTCCGTAACAGGAAATTCAAGGCAGAGCGACGAGCGATGTCAAAGCACTGGGCTGGTGGCCAGATTTTTTTTAACAGAATGCGAGTCATTCTAAGGATATAGTTAGTATATAAACCCAGCTCTAGGTTGGCATTCAAATTTAAACCAAGGAATAGACCCGGATTTCTTACTGCCACGTCTTTGACCTGAGCGCGACGAGGTCAATCCGATCACATCAGTGGCTGTACAGTTTGGGTGGTTTCCTTTTGCGGAACTACCGCAACGCTTTGATGCGGGACTGCTCTGAGTCGATGTGTAATCCGAGCCTTATCAAGCCAGACCCCCTATAGAAATCTCGATAGGCCAGCCCCAACAGTAAATCGGCCAGTATCAGATGCCTCCATGAAAAGTTGTGACCCCCAAGTGAGTGAAGGTCAATATTCGATCTTGACCACTTCGATGTTCACCGTTTTGATGAACGAACGAGACAGAGGCTTCTGGGACCAGTGAGCGATAGACAACTGCAATTTTTAGACATTCTTTAGATACGTGCAGTGCTCTTAGAGCACATTCCATAGTCAAGCACAGTTAGAAGCCAACCATTCGAATTGAGGAAGTCGGGCACAAGGCGAAGAGTACGCGCCTTCTCCGTCCATATTGTGCTCTCGTACTGAAGAGTACCAATCGTCGAGTTACAGCAGCGCAATCCCTTGAAGCTTTCGCTTCTTGCTTTAATTCCAGAGTCGTTAGTCGACTGTCGAACAATATATGAAATGGTAGGGACGAGAGTGAGAATACCGCTTGAGCCAAGTTCAGTGTCGCAGGGCTTGAAGTATAACGGCGAAAATTCTAGGCCAATGTCAATCTACAGATCATGATCAACTTTCAGTATATCTCTTGGTTATTCCACGCGAGGTACATATAGAGACGAACTGAAAATTTATCGCAACTTGTAAACGATGTAGGAGTAAATGGAAGATATTACCTCGTGTCACCCAACCTGAATCAGACAAAGGAGTGAAGAACCACGTTGTTCATTCGCGATCCTGCTACATATTCCGCGCAATTTTTGTCAGTCTCACCATCACTGGTCGTCGACTTGGGCAATTGGTCTTGCTCCGCGGGCTGAAGCTCAAAGGGGGATAGAAAAGGATGATGGAAAACTGGTGGTCATGGGCATCGTAGTAATCCATTGAATTGACTGCAGATGGTTTTTCTTCCTGAAAAATACGCCCGCGTTCGAGAACCCTAAGCGATGAGAGCGTCCAAGAAAGCAGAGTGGGAGTCAGACAGCAGAAAAAGATAAAGATCTCGAGCTTCAGCAGGCGACTCAGGTTCAGTTTGTTCTGAGAAGGCGTTTATCAGGAACAGCATTGGAATTATAGAGGCTCAATCGCAATCAGCAAGAGTCGGCAGTGAAATGGGAATCCGCATCGCGAAAGGAGAAGATGGACGTCGACAAAAAAGGCCGGACCTGGAGAGCAAAGGTTGCTTCGCGGCTTTTCGGCAGTTTTCCACGCTGTCCCACTACCCAAATATGGTAATTTGCACGTGAGTACAGTTAAAAATAATTTGAATCAACAACGCTTCTTCATTCAGTTCTGCGTTCGACCTCGACGACGGTGAGTATTTCTGTATCCACACATGAACTGGGAACTAACTTCCATATGTCCTAAAGCAGCTGGTGCTCTATGGGCTCGCCATACTATGGAGGTGGCGTTCTATCTTGCGAAGAAAATAACTCGCTTGCTTACTCGTTGTCCTCCATCTGTGAGAGATTCTCGGAGTTCAGCCTTACCACCAACTGAACACTTTTGCTAAAATTTGGAAAGTCATGATTTGCGTATGAAGTTTTTGGAGATGTATACTGGCTCTCTCTACTGTGAAAGGGCTTCGTGAAGGGGAACTTCGAGTCTAACACTGGCGCAACGGACCCACCTGAACTATTGCTCGCAGACAGTATCCGATTCATTGCAAAATACACTCTGAACTGGGATTTTCATTCCTATCTTCGCGTGGGTGGGGATTGGTGATCGACTCAGGGACATCCTTGCCGACGACCTCCTTGTACGGAGGTACGGTGATCCTCGCATCTTAACTTCTATGGTACTTTGCCATTTTCGTGGCAAATTATATATGGAGCCCTCCAGGTCAGGAAACGACCCTCACCCCTCCACGTAATGGACTTCGCCAGCTCCACTATCCCTCAGATACCGGCTGATGTTGCCTCGAAGTACGTTTCGTTATGTATCGATTACCCTCCCTGACTGAGCTGTCTTCTTCCCTGACAGGACTGGGCCCCGTGTTGGTCCACCAACTATCTTCAATCCAGGAAGTACTGACAATTTGCTCTAGATTATTGGAATCCTGTTCCACTGGGGATTGTTTGGGGTTCTCTGCACCCAAGTTTGTAAGTTCACGACCGACGCGACCACTGGAATTTTTTTTTTCTAACGTAGGACCCCCGTAGATCTGTATCATCTAGCTTTCCCCAAGGATCCGCTCCGCAACAAAATTTTGTTTACCTGGTGTTTTTGCTCGAAGTTATCCAGACGATCATCACAATTTCTGCGTGGAACGTCTTTGGCTCTGGTTATGGTGACTTCTCGGTCTACAACCGAGTGGCGCTGGCATGGTTCAGCGTTCCCGTAATTAGTGGTGTCGGTGAGCACTTATTGCCTGTCATACCCTTGTTCGTTGCTGAGTTTTTTTTTGTCCAGTGGCTTTTTTGGCGGAGGCGTTTTATGCTTACCGTATTACCGTACTCGCTCAGTCCTACTGGGTGGCTAGTGTCATTCTTTTGGTGGGCTTACTTTACTCCTTCATGTATGTTTATGTTCTGATCTGGCCGCCAGCTTGCCTTCGTCCAACTCGGGGGATCTTTTGCTGCCGCCTGGTCTCTAAAGAACGCCGTATTTTTCAGTCGCTTGCTTGGCAGAGATTTCTTCATTTCTGCTGGTGTAAGTATTTGGTTTCGTTTAAATCCATAATTGCGTGCTCAACGTTCAACTTAGATTTGGAATGGTGGAAGCGCACTTTGCGACGTGATCATCGCTGTCTGCATGACGTACTATGTAAGGAGTGCAGCTTATCACTACTGTGCTACGAATTTAATCCCTCTTATAATCACAGCTATCTCGTCGTGGAACTGGAGGCATGCTGAATACTCAGGTTTTCTTGAGAAAAGTCATCAGACTCGTCATAGAGACGGGGACAGTAACTGGTGGGCATTCTATTCGCTTTAACCGTTCCCAAAGCTGAAGCCTTCGTTGCTACTATAGCTGCCATCGCCATTCTAAATCTCATCTTGGCCTTATTACCCAGCCGTCCCGCATACTACCAAATCCCTTCAGAAGTGCTCGCCAAAGTGTACTCCAACTCCATGATGGTGATGTTGAACAGTCGGATGCGAATAGGCCTTGACACCTCGTCCTCCGTGGAAGTCCCTCTGTCCCGCCATCGGCATGACCTGACGATCACGAATCGTGGCAACGACGCGTTTGAACTTGGCGAGGGTATCATGGTCACGCGCGAGGAACTCGTATTTCCAAGCAGGACAGAGTCCGACAAAGAAGACGAGCAACGGTCCTCGAAAGGGATGTCGTATGTCGTTTAACATATCTGTGGACGAGACAGATAGGAAATAGAAACACCTCTAGTGTACACTGTATAGAAGAGACGGACAGCAATTATTTCATCAGCTGCACTTGAATTCCCTTGGCGCTGCTCACGCAAAATGAAGATTTCTGTAGGACCATTAATCCAATTCTTAAACGAAGGCTGACCTTTATTATTATGCGAGACCGTCGTTTTTCCGCGGTCTTTAATTCGTGTACCGAACATCAAGAAATGCGCCACTCTGGCAGGCACAATGCTCGGATAAATGTTGCAGCCACGAGCTGTCGCGAATGGGTCGGCAGCCAAAGAGGATTGACGGCGCGGGAAACGATAATTTAATGCTCTCTCCATGTACATAGATCTCAGAATCGTCGGCATCTCGAAACCTGGAACGAAGGTCTGGAGACCACCATTTTTCTGTTCAACAAGCAAAGTAAGATTGATCATAAGGCGTGAACGCTGTGAGTGCCAATGCTACCATAGTATCAGAGCTAATTGTTTGGAAGAAACATACTCCAAGCGCTGTATTTCGCTTGGGCTAATGTGGCTTTTTGGGTATATCCTGGTGCCGTGTGGTATTTAGGCTAACCCACCGGAAGCCAATTGTGTCACGACTTTAAAGTCTAATTTGCTGTCAAGTGGGTTGATGTTCTTTAAGTCTTCGTCTTCAACGAGCCATCAGTTTTTCTTTCAGACTCGCTACCCGATTCCTGACACGGATCAGCCTTAACTGGCTTTAAGTTGACTAGCAATAACATCTTTTCTAATCTATCATCTGAACAATTTAAATAACATGCTACGTTGTGTCCTTTATTTCCTCGGTCTAATCATAATCATATCTCCTACCTCCTATCGATGACGGAATACATACCATATCCCGCCCATCAGAAACACGGCCCACCCGCCAGCGGCATGTATCCAGTATGGGAGGTGTTCATACGGCTCGACACCCGGCGGCGGCTTGGTCAGAGGGACAATGAACAGGAACACGTTCGCAGCACCGAACACCAGTGCTGGGATAAGGAGTGATTTTGTTGGTTTGAACACTGGAGCATCGGTTGCGTCCGATGTGGGGGAAAGGGATTTGATACGTGCATAATCACGGAAGGATAGGTAAATCAGTCCGAATGAGATGGCAGCATTTATCACGGCGAGCGGGTATGAGATCTATCGGGGACAGAAGGTAAATGAGAGAACCACTCTGGCTAAAGATTTCTTGACTCACGACATTGATGACGAAGTTATAAGCGTCGCCAGCTGGCAGCGTAAATATAACAATGATGCAGCTCAACCAGTCTACTCAGACACAATGACATTCAGCACATGTCTGAGAATCTGAAGCAAAAAAAAAAAACGTACGAAGGGCTAGTCCAGCTAAGGGTGCTTTCGCGGGCCAGCTTGAGGCCCAGAATTTACTGAATGGAAGAATACCTTCCTGGCCGAGTGTTTGATTGACACGACCTTGCGCGAAAGACTGATTTATAGCATAAAATCATCTCTTTAGTTGGGCGAATATGGCATTACATGACCGGACTTACCACAGAGAGTACGTTTCCCAATGCTGACAATGCAACGAATGCGTTCAAAACCCTTTCTGTATTGCTGCCCCAGACGTTTTTGAAGAGGAGCGCGGCTACAAGGCGTCCAGAATCCGTGATCTCTTGCTTTGTCGCAGCAGCAAAATATGCGATGTTGCAGAGAATATAGAAAATGGTGACGGTGATTATCGCGACTGGACCTGCGATGCGGAGGGTTCGAGCTGGGTTTTCCATTTCTGATAAAGCGTAATTGGCGTTGCTAAAACCGATGTATGACCAGATAACCTATCATATGTTTAAAATGCGAAAAAGAGTCGAGGACAATGAATGACTTACGTTGTAAAGACAGGCGCAGAGAACACTCCCTCCGCTCTTTGACCCGTCCCATATCACATCCCAGCTGTCAAAGTTTCCGGGACGCTCAACTCCGTCCTGAAGGTGGCCCGTCAATGCCACGAAACCTGCTGCAACGACAATAACAAGGATGCCAATTTTGAGAGACCCGAGAATGTTTTGCAACCGCAGGCCGGAAGGTATGTGTAGGCCATGTAGGAGGACGACCCCGGTGATACAGAGAAAAGCAACAAGCCGTACTGGTGAGAAAACTGCTGCGGACGGCGCAGGCGTGGAGAATACAGAGGCAAGGGTGTATTCAGCGAACACGAGAGAGTTCCCTGCAGCCCAAGCTAGTTGTTTACGAGGGTTAGGTTGTAAAACTCGATGTATAAAACTTGATTACCGAGAAGGACGGCGTTTGCAGCGTAAAGAGATGTAGCCAGTTGTTTTGGTCTTGGGAAGAGATATTCAAGATAGTTCTTCTCGCCACCGTTGTGAGGAAGTGCCTAAGGAAGGGAATGAATACAGGAAACTTGAGAATTAAGATCGCAAACACACTGTTCCCCAAATAATATAGACCTGCATTCCAGCAGCTGCAATAAAGGCTCCAACAACCCACATTACCCTAAGCCGGGGTTAGAAAGACAGAACATGAAAGAAGAAACGCTTGTACTAACAACGACAGTCCGACGCTTCCACTAAAACCCAGGATTGTGCTTGGAGTGGCAAAAATTCTGTTATACACCAGCTTCGTCAAATAACATTCAAAGCAAATGAAAGTGGCCATACCCGGTTCCTATAATCCTATTAAAGATTATGAATACTGCAGAAACGACCCCAATCTGGCGCTTCGGGTGCTCTGTTCTCTGCCCAAGCCCTTCCGGGAGTGTCCCATATTCCCTGCGGTCTTCTGAAGGGCCAAGGAGTGGTTCATGGTCGTGCCCAACATTTTGATGACTGTCCGGCAGATTTCCTGTTCTAGTGACCATTCAAAGGGTGCCAGGAAAGTGGACGAGAAGATGACAAGTGAAGGTAAGCCATGGAACAGTGCTGGGGGTCCTCATGCAGCCTGGGTGTTCGGTTGCGACGAAACACACAGGAATGGCGTGTTCAAAAGCTGCGGGATGTTCCGGGCCGGACCTTCCATTGCCACTAGTGGCAAGCTCATTGCTCATTGCTCACTGCGCGTTGAAACGTTGAAGGTCAAAAGAAATCAGCACAAAAAATTTCAGCATTACAGTAGGATCAGGGTAATTATAATATAATATGAACTACGTATACGACGCGACAGGGGTCTCTTCAAATTCTCCAGAAGTCCATCCACTGATTCGAAACTGCAAACCTCATCACATCCGATCGACCAAGAATTGGCATCATGGGGAGGACCATTGCCTCGATTGAGCCTTCCCCATACTTGGAAAACTCATCCTTGGACTCGGTAACGTGCGTTATGTTGAACATTCGCAAATGTGGCCACCTCACTTCCATGGTTGGCGAGAAGAGAGCATCGAGTTTATCCCAAGGGAGTTTTTTTGCGAAGCTGAAGGAGCGAGTGCCGATGATAAAGTTGATGGTCGCGAGACGACTAGGTTGAGCAGAGCTTGCAAGTGTCATGATGAGCCAATTGAAGCGATAATGCGCTTCAGCTCTCCCACCTCCATATGACATCAGGGCGACGTCGGCCGTAAGAGTGAGTGATGTAAGGGATATGAGGCCCTCAAGACAGAGAACGGTCAGAACTGCACATAGCAAGTAACGAAGTGAGACTCAACACAAGTGCAATATATTTGAAGACCTGAAGACGTGTTACTCACAACACTCCCATGTTCCAAGATAAAGCTCCAAATTTGTCAGCGTGCTTGAACACGTCTCGAGCACTGCCTTGAGTAGCTTGAGGTGTTCGGCGCTGATGTATAGCTGAAGGTGCTGCAAATTTGAGAACTGGAACACCGATTGTTCGTGAAAGAAGTAGGTGATAACGGTGCCAGAACTCGTTCCGTCCGTCAAACGTATTCGTTCAGGAAGACAGGGCGGTTTCTCGATAACTACCGTGCTTCCACCACTGTCCGCGATCGAAGGCAGCCAGAGCTCGCTTCGCATTTCTAGCACCCGAAGCTCTGTAAAGAAACCAAAAAAGTTCACAGGAATTCGGACACAATCGAATGCTACCTCTTGAACGGTGGAAAAGGCGACTTTGAATGCTTGTTGTACTTGAATCGGAAGAAGCGTCCAAGCGATGTTCAGCGATATTTCGAGGCGTTTCAAATTGGAGTACGGTCTTGTGAGGATGTAACACAGACATTCCTCTTCCAGAGTGATTGGCCTTGAACACTTGAACATATTGTAATGATCAAAAACGCGGAGAGTCCGGACATGTTCGACGATGTTAGGAGACTTGCTCAGCCGTTTTGCTAACCTCTCTGACGCTGTGACCACGTCGCAAGAACGAGATCTAATTGTTGTGGTGCGATATAGGAATGGTCGGCAGAGTTCAGCCAGACAACGGCACGACTGACAAAGGCTGAAGATGGTGGCTCCATCGTTGACGAAATAGGTGTTGACGATGGTAAAGAGGATGTCGAAAGGTAATGGGAGGCGCCAACAAGACAATGGCTGCCGGCGACGGACGGTGGAGCGTGTCTGAGAAGATGCAGTGGATTCGAGCTTTCTATAGGTCTTCAAGCCTTGAAATGGACCCGACTTCTTGGGGGCTGCAGAATCTTTGAGTCTGAGCTTTTGGAGCAACTCGTCCAACATACTGGTGGTCAGAGTACAAGTCAGAGTAATGGTGTCGGAAAAGGGGCATTTGGTTCAATTTGACATCCTAGTTGAATTGTCGTTGAACGTGACATTGACGTCAAGACTGGACCCTGTTTGACTGTCTGGTTGATTTGCGGCGCATCCAGAAGTAGGTTCTTTAGACGGATTTCAGACGCTTGAAAGACTCTGTGAGATGTCGTTCCGAGTCCCAGTGTATTTCTGTAGGGGACATTTCAGTGGGCATCGAGGTGTCCGCGATAGTCTGGAAGTTGAAGAGGCATGGTCCAGTCAGTGTGGCTGTGCGAGAAAATTCTTATTCTGGACAATTGAGAACCAGCGAGCAGTGCAGCTGCCCCATTTCCTAGAATCGACCAGACCTTGCACTTGATCAAAGGCACTGCAGATTTGAAAGCAGATTACGGATTCACGGAAAAAAACATCCTTCATTATCCCGCTGCTTTTACACACCGACATCAGATACCAATCGACCTCTCGACGCTACCCCTTACGACACTCGGAAGCGTGACGCGGAACACGAGAACCTGATTGTCCTCGTCGATGCCTGCATTGAAGGGTATCCCATCAGCGACACCTTGCGTACTCTGAAAGTCGTTGTCGGCCTGTATGAACGGAATCAATAGGATGACGCGAACGACATTATCACTGAACGTACAGCAGTAAACAGGAAATAGTCATCAGGGAAAGCAGGGTCGTTCACGGAAGCCAGAGCGAGTGATTCCCATTTGGCGTCGATGAGGGTTGGGTCATCGGGTTTGCCTGGTACAGATGGGTCAACGAGTCACCTCAAGAGAAAGAGGGGGAACAGACCATTGTGCAGCCCAAATCGTGCAAGCTGGACTGGGTCCAGGAAATTGACGAATGAAACATACTCAGCAGGAGTGATGCTGCTATCCAGCACGCCTCCAACCGCAATAGGGTTCGCAGGGTTATCAAATTTGGTATTGTGGATGTCAGTGGCCTTGGAAATGGAAAAGAGGTCGGCTTGCCTGCAACAACCACCTATCAGCACCGAAACTAAAAGAAGGAAAGACAAGCGTACTTATAGCTCGACTTATCGTCGTTGCCTCCTCGACCATCTCCATCTCTCGACAGTGCCAAAAACACATTGCGGCTAACAAAGTGAATCTCACTGCATGCCTCGGTGTTCAGTTTGGAGCTCTGAGGCAGAGGAACGACCCATTCGCCAATGAGACGGGCCTTGAAAGCCGGGTTGGCGACATCATATGCGAACAGCCGGGTGTAGCGTGAGGTAGTTTTGCCTGCACCACCATCTTGGATTGTCGCTGATTGAAGCATTGCGTACAGTGTGCCAGTATCTTCATCGAACGTGAGACCCTCGAATCCTGAGCCATGGACGTCAGTTAGCGTGCAGTTGATATTACGAAGCGAGACACGTACCCTGATTTGGGGTGCGACCAGTGACTGGATTAGGGCCAGAGGTGAAGTTGAGGTTACCAAGAGCGTCTCGAGGCAAGACGGCATCGATAGGTTGAATAGTCTGAATAAGTTCTCCAGTTGCTGAGAAGCGGTAAATATATGGCCCATATTCGTCACTGATCCAGAAACTACAACCCAAATGAGTAAATACAAACGTTTTCGTAAAATTTTCACGCTTACGTGCCGTCTCTATTCGCCACTAATCCTTCAACATCAAGCACCAAACGGTTGTCCGCCTTCGATACGATAGGCATCGCCGGGTCCAGGAAGGGTATTATTTGGAACCCGAACTGAGGGTCCCTTACGCCACCAGCGTCGAGCCCGCTCGTATTTTTATGAAGTCTATCGAACTGAAGAACGGAGTTCTTGTACGTTAATTGCAGGGTTTGTTGAGCAGCTTGGAAAGTCAAATTGTCGGAACCAGAGTAAGGCGTCAAGACAAAGTCGATTTCGTGCTGACGAGCCTGGTAGTTGATTGGGCCATCACTGAGAACCTCTCAGCAGCGTTCGTTTAAAATATAAAGCTGACAACTTACACATTGAAACCACGGTCGGGTCGTGCAAGTATCGTCCCAGTAAATTTCCCGTCCTTTGCCCTAAAACTCCCACGTTTCAGAGCAATTGCACTCCCGAATCCACCAATGGTGTCCCCCGTGGAATCTTTGACGTTGGAGGGTATCAAACCGAAGCCCACAAGGCCCTACAGCAGATGATACATCAGATCGACCAGAACAGAATCTGTCAGTCAATTAGCTCACCTTGTTGAGGTATGTCACACCATCAAGAACAGCAGATGCTACACCAACGTCGGCACGAGCTTGAGGATGATCCTCCGAGGTAGGCAAGGACAATGAATGCCTGACAAAACCAGCGAGCCATAGGACGCTCAGAAACTTGGAATGCATGGCTGACCGCTTGCTCGGTGTGAAGATCGACGTTCAGGAGTAAGCCGGGTGGAACCTTGCACCCTGGACAGGTCAAGAACGAACTGTGGGGTCGCCATCACAGCTATAAATTGTAAACGTGCGCGTGAGATGGCGTCGGCGTGGACGGAGAAAAAGTGGGAATACGGCAGACCTTGTACACGACAAGCTGTCAGTACTTCAGCGCTTCTCGAAGCATCATTCAGCACACCAGGCCTGGTGTATTTCGAGCAGCAAGACCTGGGGCTGAAATCGTGAAGCTGACTTCGACAAGAGTGCGAGGAAAATTGGAAGAAAAAAGCATAGTCAAAAATTCGCCGCGCCCCCTGAGCTCGCAGTCTGAATATTTATGCCGACGAACGTTGGTCTTGATGAAAAGGAGGGAAGACCGAAGTGAGTGGTTGTGGTTGAAATGAAGAATCAACAGAAAACATTTCAACATCATGGAATTCAGGGTGTGGGACCATTCGGCTATCGCCATTGCCGATGACCGGTGCCTGTTGTGTTGAAAAACAATACCATAGCCATCGAAACTCAATATCACTCTAATTTACAGAAACTCAGGGCATTACGACAATTCTGAAGCTTCATAACTTCAATTTAACTCCCTCCATTCTTGTACCCAGCCAGTCGCCGTCGCGCGTTCCTGACGAAGAAGGCTGACAACGTCGCCCTTCTGGACATTCCTCGTCTTGGGACTGAAACTTCTGCCAAAATCAATCAATCTGAAACTCCACTTCTCTCCCAAACCGTCCCTTCTCATGGCATTCATTGTACGCTCGATAGGCCACGCAGTAAGGGGGCCAGGCTGCTTTAGGATGTTTCGTTTGGCTATGGAGCCATGAACCCATTCCCTGTCGGCGAAACGGTGTATGAGAGACCCGCATTCGGAGCTGGCGGCGAGAAAGAAAACGATAGTTGAGAAGACCGTAAAGGAATGAAAGACATGAATCAACAACTTTAAGCGCAATCGAGCAAGTAAGTACGCACATATCATCGACTGAGAGCTCCTCAGGCTGAATCGGAGTTCCACAATTTTCTAGCAACAGAATGGGGCTGAGATATGTCTGCTTCATCTTTCCCAAAGGTGGTCGCTGCTCGTCGACATCCATGTCCATTTCGTTCTTAACCTCTTCCATCGCCTCGTTGTCCGGGACGTAATACCCATAAAACTGGGGTACGATTGGACCCACAGGCACAGGGTCCCAGATGGGGGGCACGATGTTGAACCCGCTCCAATGTTCGAAGAAATGCCTCGGGAACGCCTGGTAGTTCTCCGCCTCCCTCGCCAAATGATGATCGCCCTCCAGAGACAATTTTGCGGCTACCTGGACCTTGGCTGTCAATGGGTGTATCGAACTGCCCAAAGCACGGAGGTGCTCGCAATATGGCGCCTTGGACAGATCCTGGTATCCGACGCGACTCTTGATGGCGCGATACGGCCCCGCGTATGAGAGCTCCATGTATTCGTCGCCCTCAGAAAATAAATACCGCTGCGTCGTCGCATTCTTCCCGCCGATCTTCGCCGGTATCACGACTGGGGCTTGGTTCTTGCTTTCAAGAATGTACGCACCGCTCAACGCGTCCCACTTAGGGTCGCGGTGTTCGCCATTTGGACCGTCCTCCTCTTCAAGAGTTTTCTGCAAGTCTTTCATGACGCACCTATGGCAAACCTCTTCATTTACCAGGAAATTTCGCGGTAATTCCCACTCGACATTATAGACGAACGAATGGTTGCCCTCGCCGATCATACCCGCGGGATGGACGTATAGGTGGGCCTCCTTCGGCGTTTCACGATTATAAAGGAAAGGAAGAACGACGAAAATGGGCGGCTTGGCGGGGCCAGGCTGTTGGTCTCCGACATTTATCACGTATCCGCTTGGTAACTTGTTCCTTGAATGTGGGTCGGCAAGGAATGTCTCGAATTCGTTCTTCCTCCTCGCTTCGTCTTCCTTCAGCTCCTTGTCGTCTTGTTCTTTACGACTGGTGAACCTCTCCGACGTTTCGAGTTTGTACACGTACTGAACGTCCTCTTTTTGATCCCAGGCGACGGATTCCTGACTTTCGATGTGACAATATTCAGAGACGTTTAAGATGCTCCATGGGTCATGGACGATGAGTCTGGGCGGAAGCGTAGATTGTTGAAGATAAATTTGCAAATTGGGCGTGTGCGTAATTCCGATGGGACCCGAGGAGAAAGGAAGTTTAGGCCATGGTTCGGGGTACGCACTTGGATCAAACGGGGATGCGGGTGGCCACTAAAACATTTTCCAGGAATCCTTCATCAGTATACCAGCACATGTCGGACAAAGAACTATCGCGCTCACCGATTCAGGGAGCTCCCAGAATTCTCTTTCCATCCCCTTCCCCTTCCTATCTTCCTTAACCCAGGACCGCTTCCCCATCTGCATAGGCCACATCCTTTCCTGGTCCTTGATCAATTGCGCGATATCGCACGGCTCAAGCTGCCTTGGCTTGTCCTCTTCCTCCGCCCTCTTCATGAAATTCCTTGCCCCCGCGTAATCGGCCTCTCCGAACTTCTTCATCCATGCAGACAGTTTGCTCCCACTAGAATAACTCATCTGACCGAATAACCCAGGCAGCCTGTGCACCATGTAAAAGTCGAACAGAGTCTCGCCCCATATCTGGTGCCCTCCTGGCGCCATCTTCCCGAGCTGGCTGTTGTCTGGTCGAATCATTTCTCCTTTGGGGTCGCGGGGCCAATGCTGGAATACGAACCGATGCTTGACCTTCTTGTCATTCAGGATGCGCTCGCGGTGCTCCTCGACTTCTTCTTCAGTGGCACATTTCGGGATTTCGTATTTCGTTCCGCTTTGAGCAGCATTGTGAATGATGATGTCTTCGAGGAACTCTTCTCTCGTTTTCAACACTTCCTCGTCTGATTCAGCTTCTAAATCTTGATTTTTGAGAACTTCGGTGTCCGAGTCCCCGGGTACGACCGAACGCAGAGTCTCTGTAATGAGGAATACCGGTTTCTTCGGTGACGGAAGAGAGATAGAATCTAAAAAAATTGGGTGTTACGGTCGCTAAAACCAGAGAATTAAACGCGCTTACAATCGGATTTTACACCAGAGTTCTCTTTGAAGACAACTGGTAGCATTTCTATAAAGAACGGTGACATTCCAAAGCAGCAAAATTGGGTTCAACGCGACGCCTGAGAATAGGAGCGCGATATCGGTGATGGTGGTTCAAAGAATCGAGACTGTCGAGGTGAGTGGCACGGCGAAGGCCACAAAGAAGTTGATTTTACGTCCTTACATAAATAGGGGAGTCTACATCTGTAAAAGGAAACTCCGCTTCTCTCGGACGACCGCCACATCCCTTTGTTCAACACAACGACCTCCAGGCGATATATAGTAGTCCTAGCCACTGGGCCAGCAACAGAGCTCTTAATTGGAATCCCTGTCATATCCCGAATTAGAAGGTGGCTGGAGCCTTTGAACACGTCGTTGACGACGAGGACAATGAAGCAAAAGTGAAATGCTTCAAAGTTCATTGTATTGTTCAAATTTCTTTCTCGCTCGCTTTATACGTAAAAAAATCGACAAGACCTTGACTGCGTTTCTTTCATGATCAATCATTAGGTTACAGAGAAAGATTTTAATCTAACTCTCATGCACACTGAGATATACAAAAATAAAAGGTCCTTTGAGAATTATTGGACGAATAGTGGGCTCAGATAGTTCTTAATTCCCTCCTGTCCAGCTATAGAAGATGATAAGAGTGACACTCATGGTCAGAAATAAAATTGAAGGTTGGACATACACAGCGGGACCAGGGATTGGATACGTTGCCTGATCAAAAATGAAATGAAGGGTTGGTTAAGTTTATCGATTAGCAAGACTACCGAGAAATTTACCCCTGTGTCTATATACCCCAGCCTGTTCAGCGGCTACAAAACAGGAAAAGAAAAAGAAAACTTACTTGTATATACGTCGAAAACAATTCCCGGTGTACTGGCGGTATAAGCACCTGGGAATGCAACGAATGACGTTGGCAGTGCCGTGCCGGAGCCAGTGACCTGAATCTGGATACAACTTGGATAGACCTGTGCTCCAGGGTAAGTCGATGCTAGAGAAAATGGTGATGCCCCGTTTTATTCAATTAAAATTGATCAAACCTGAATGCAAGGCAATACTAGACAGTACAAGTCAAAATTCATCATAAATGTAAATCGAATCTGAATCTGATGCCTACATCTCATGTCGAACAATGTATTGCCCGGCCTTCAATTTCGGTGGAATGGTGAAGGTGTAGATGCTCTTTGATGCAGTCAGTAAATCTGTTGCTGCCCACTTCCCATCTGACGTCTTTCCGCTCTGCGCAACCTTGAACCAGACGGCGCTTAATTATAGGAATCAATGTCAGA
Source organism: Galerina sulciceps (assembly GCA_023014345.1). Lineage (NCBI taxonomy): Eukaryota > Fungi > Basidiomycota > Agaricomycetes > Agaricales > Galerinaceae > Galerina > Galerina sulciceps. The sequence continues at coordinate 569,904 of JAEDXJ010000016.1, forward strand.
TATGGACACTGCTTTATTTAGAAAAGTGGCGCACGATGTCCCAGGGTTCCATTTCGTGATGTCGCTTGGAGCGCGAGCCAGGTATGTGATCATCGGACCCTATTTTACGCGTCACCATAAATTGAAATCAGAGACGGACTGTTACGCACTACATGGCTGTCAGGCCAGGTTGTCCAGTTAAGAGCCAGTTGTGAGCCTGCTGCGACAGTAGCATAGAGAGGCGCAGGGGCAGATCCTGCAGCGCCACCAGCGGTATATCCGTTACATTGCAAGCTGGCACACTTGTTGAGGCCGTAGAATTTAATCAACAACGAGATGTCCGTACTCAATAAGAGTCAGATCAGTGACAGGCCCTGATCAAAGCGACTTTAGCACTTCGACACGCAAGACTGTTAATTGCAAATCCCGAACCGTTTCCAGGAATCTTGCGGACTATCCGTTGAGGGGGTGGGTTATAGTATGGATCCGTGTAAGGAAGATAACCCGTGAAATGGGTCGAGCCGGACACAATGTCTTGCACGTAGCCGTGTCCATAGACCGACACTGCAAATGTAGAAAGAAATACAAAGGCAAGAGTCGTCTTCATTGCGGTGAAATGGGTTGTATTTTACGAAAGGAACTTGCGCCTTTTATGCTTCAGAAATCAGATTCTACTTTAATCCGTAAACAAAATAGGCTGGTTCGAAGCCTCGTATATCACCTGCCCAGTGTCATAGTCCACGAATGATTGGGCTCTTTTACGCGAGGACAAAATAGAGCTTCCTCCATACTTATGACGCATAAGAATTCAAATCCATGATCAGCGAAAAATGTCCGACCAGAACACGTGGTTATTAATTTGCATTTAACCTGTGACGGATCAACTTCTTAAATAATAGGAATGCCTAGAACAACGCGACTTGTGAACACGGAGAACATAACTTCGGACAATGTCTGGAAGTTAAAATGTCAAAATAACGCTCAGAGCGAGTCGCCGAGCATTTGTGTGGAGCCCTTTTGTGGCAATCCATGTCAACAGAACCGTGGCCATCAAACGAAATGTCATTTGCGGCAATACCTCTGGTGATCTACTTGAAGATAACGGTCCGGTTCTTACAGTTCTAAGAGAGGAATATCCCAGTCCACTTTCATACATGAGCCCAAGTAACGCACTTAACCCGATGTCGATTGTAAGAAATTATTGTACCTATGCTTCTCCGTCCATTAGTGGAAAGGTCAACCTATAGAAGCCAATCCAGCTTCATGGGATAGATAATCCAATTTTATAAGTCAGGATATAGGTCATGCAAACTTGCATGAATTGCTACAGTCATCTCTTCAAGTCACGCATTTAAGTCGTCTCCTCAAAGTTGACGGGCGCCTAAACGCATAGGGTCTAAATCCAGCTCCTTTGAACCAGAGTGAGGGTACCCAAACAATAAAGTATCTAGGAGGACATGTTTGTGATATCTTCAGCAGAGATCTTTACCTTAGATTAGTTTGCACGGAAGGGGGCTTAGGTGAAGGTCCTCCAAGTAAGACTTAAAATATTTCATTTTTCAAGGATGCAGCGTTGTTAGGTTTCCAGATCCACGAAGAGTCAAAATCAAGGAAATTTTTGTAACATAAACTTGCTCTTTGAAGCGAAGATCGTTCGGTCTCATGATCGAAGTCCCATGGTCGAGCGAAACTGAAGATAGTCCAAATCTCCTCAGTCAGGCCCGGTCCGCTCTTCCGCAGTTCGGCATCCTCTGAGCCGAGAAAAAACACGTGGCGGAAAGTTGAATTAGGGAAATTTGAGCTGACAACAGTCAAGCTTCAAAGCTTCGCCAGTTTGAAGCTTCAACTCACCATCGACGACTATAAACTGACGAGCATTCACAGGAACTATCAGTACTTGCCCTATGAAATGAATCAAGTCACGATAAGTTGCTTAGAGTTGCTTTGCAACAGTACGTACTACAAGACAAGCAATACGGTCTCAACACTTCGTCACCTAACTTAGGACTACCCAACCGGACCACCAGACCATGCTGCGTTGTCGACTTTGGTTGTAACACCGTGGTTTATTCTCCGCCGCCGCCGCCGATGTTCCTTCTGTTGTAAATCCTACTTTGAGTCATGGTTGCTTGCACCATCATTGACAAAGGTGTTCAAGTCCCAAAACTTCACGAGCCCGTCTACATATTTCATCGTATGTATCTTCTCGAACTCTTATCGAGTTCATAGATGGCTTCTCTCAGTTCACAAAAATATTATATTCTTTAGGTCATCAGCTACCTTCGGCTCGCGGCAAATAATGTATTGACACGTTCCATGATGATTATCTCATTCCAGGAGCCCTTTTCCTTCGTTCTTGCGAAGGAGTTTCTCACTCACTCGCCCCGGCGGCCAGCAACTTGGGAAATTATCCAAAGACGATGATTCCCAGAGCCTCACTCAGGTCCCGATCACCGGTCCAAAGCGTCCGGTGACAACGCAAGAGCTCTGGGTATGTGGGCCGAAGCAGAGACTTGAAAGAAAAGATAATTAAGTTAGGGTGAGACCCAGTGGTTGCTTTTTTTTTTGATGCTGACTTTGTAGAGCACAATCAGTCTGCAAATTCGAAAGTATTTACCTGGAATTTTGGCCTTTACATGTCAACTTTCAACTTTTCCAGGCAATAAATCTCGGACGTAGTCGGAGCCCAGAATCTGTTGTAAACTTCCGTCTCAACCGTCCTTGCCGTTTTCCCCCTTTAATGAGTCTCGGAAAGCTCTTCCGAACTTCGAAGTGAGGTGAGGTGTTAACATGTTAACCGACATGGTCTACTGACTCTACTCGACGTGAGGTGCACTCAACTTCCATTAGGGTCTAAACGGTCTAAACGTAACCAGATATTCCGGTCCCGTTAGCCTCCCACAGGCAACGTATCCATCCCAGGTTTATCGCCTTTTCTAGGTGCACGTTCCTTTCATATTCAGGCTGATTTGACACAGACTCACAGCCAAGTGATTCTATCGCCTTCGCTTCAAGGGCTAATTCCAATTACTGCTCTTACTTATCCGTCGTTCCGGTCGGCACTTTCCAGTTTCTGCACTCATGTCGACGTTTACACCCTAACAACGACCAGAAAGCGAGACCCGAAGTTCGACAATGTTTGCTATATGGTGTTGTCGACACCTTGAACGTTCCCACGTCGAATAGGCATCTTCTGCATCACAAGTTTTATTTCCAAGTCATGATGTTCCTAGTTCTGTTTTTCGGAGGGCAATTTTTGGGGCGGTCGTATCCAATGAGGACCCAGGAAACGAAACTGGTAAAGGGACGAAACTCTTTGCCAAAGACTGAAGGTACTTTCACCGAATTTACGGCAGTGCTATGTGACTGCTCGACTTCTCACAGGCTGAGGGCGAGCCATCTGCTCTCAAACTCTATGATTGGTTTCACGCCCAAATCTCCGTCACTATTTGGCCTCTCACTGCATATTTGGCACCATCTTTCGCTGCCTCCGTTGTCCTAAATTTATCAAACCTCTGACACGGTAGTTTTCAATTTTGATCACGCTTGCGATTAATTCACCTTCTGTGCTGATTGATTTATTTCTGATTGGACGCTTTATAATTGAGGCTGGTTAGCACCTACCAAAAGCCGAGGCTGCGGAAGGCGAAGCTCTTATCCAACCTCGAAATAGTTTATAACCATTCGTGCATGGACGGTTCTATTAATGCCCACTTTATCTTTGGCCAAGCCCTCAAACAAGATGTGGTTCGGAATGATTTGATATTGGGGGCTTTTACGGTTGATATCTGGTTCTCAATCACTGAAAGCTTCTCCTCGTGCGGCCTTTTTCTGACGCTTTCTTCTGGAGCACAGGTATAATGAGAATTAGCAACTGAAATCGTCAGCGACATCGGATACCCTTGATTAACATCATTTCTACACACGTCGTACTTCGAATAATATTTGATTTCAACGGACTCTGCATCAGTGTGACACAAACACGAACCTCACGCTTTATGAATACTCCATTGGTACTTTGATTTTATGGTTTGACCGACGTTCGCGGTTCGGCAGAATCGTAAGACGTAAAAGCGACCTTGGCTAGATATTGACGTCAACCTGTCTCGTCGTTTGAACAGTTTGGCCGTGGTTCAAGATGCGGTGTGCTTTAGGTATGTAATACGCGGAACTTCATGAATTTAATTATAATAAGGACAGAAATCCTTCCCGAGAACAAGTAGGAATCACGAACTTGCCACAGCTGACATGAAGGATGAGGTGATCACATTCTAGTATTAGTACTAGTGGTGAGCGAAGAATAAACCTACACAGGTTAGCTTCGGTCGTAGTGAACACGGCTGACTTGTCCCATGTCTTGTGTTGTCGTTATTATTGTTATGTTTTTTAACCTTTCATGAGAAGGTCGGGTAAATGAAATACCTCGACGTTTACCGATATCCAGAGCAGTGTCCCATCTATTTTGCCGATGTTGGTAGACATAAAGTCAAAAAGTTTGACATGAGGCAAGTCTTCAACTTCGTCCACGCCTACCGCAAATAGGCGAAAAGATATAATTAGTGCTCTTCGTTGGAGTAACTATCACCCAATTTTATGCCAATTCGTACCAAAGCCTTGAAACCCGGTCGGAATGGTTAATTTCCAAGTCTGGGAGAATTGGGATACCTTCAAGCTCGCCCAAGATTATTGTCATCAGTAGTACCCCAGGCTCGTAGCAAACGAAAGTTCTGGGCGCGGAGATAACATACTTCGCTCTTTATTTAGTTCCCTGTATGCTCAGCCGGAGTTAAGCAATTCCTTGACCAGTGGTAAGGCCATCAACCTGAGTTGTTTAATTTCTCAAAAAATAACCGCTGACTTCCACCGCACACCGGATGTGTCTGGCTGCTCAACACCGCGTCATATCGACTTCCCACCTGACCACATCTCACTGCTTCTTCTCAGAAATCTGTAGAATTCCGTGTTCAGATTTCGACACAAAGCAAATGCTATCTATGCCAAAATAGGAAATATTCCAAATTACGGAAGTGCATGCGAAACTGAGAATGAGGTAAACTTAGAAGACCGGAAGCGATTTGCTGAGAGATTCTAACATGTCGAGTTCCCATGTCGACGGCACCGCGGTTAACTCATCGAAAAACGATTTCAGTCTTAGTCTATAGTCGAAAAGGAGCTACTTAACATAATTCCCGAACTCGCGATCGGTTGTGAGCCTATTTCATCAAAAGTCGCAATCGCGCTCGTTAGAACTTTCATCGGTAGAATCCTGGCATATCATTGATCTTGTGAAGGGTCGTTTTATTAAATCGCAATTTGTGCCGATTGGAGTTACACGTACGAGGCGGAAGCGCTGATGAGCTACATCGCTTTACATTCAGGTGATCAATTTAAAGTATACAGGTTCGCGGTGTGTCCGTCGCGTACACGAGTTAAACGATAAAGGCTACAAGGGTAAAGGTATAGAGTACACCTCAGAAGTTGAGGTAGGATTAGAAAACAGATGGTGGGGTCGATCCGGTCACAAAACTAAGAATACATGTAATGGGAGAATGGGTTGGGGAATCGCGAGGTTCGACGAAAAACAACAAGAACGAAGGGGAATGGGAGTAGATCAAGCAATTGGAGGGATGACGCAAGAAGGATTAAGGAGGGCGGTAAGGTATGAACGTATGCACTATCGTACAATACGTTAAAGAGAGAGAAGAAAGAAAAAAAAACTGGTTTTAGAAGATTTCGTATCGAACATGAACCAATATCCGATGTCGACGAAAGCAATGTGTGAGTAACAAAGTAGGCTAGAAAGTGGCGGAGAAAGAAGAGGTCAGCTAACAACTCAAAAACAAAACTAAAGCAGACATGCTCGCCATATAATTCCAGCACCTAGATGATCAAAGTTCAATTGCCCTGCCCTTGAGCAGCAGGCGCATAGGCCATCCCCGGCACATTAGCCGCACCATACGGCTCCGACATCTTCTGTTCTTCATGCCCAGGATCCTGAAGGTTCTGTGGCGGCAAATTCAAGCTCGCACTCGGCGCACTCATACCCCTCCGCCTCCTCTTCTCCGACAAACTCGCTACGACGCGATCCGAGTGACTCATAGCTGCGAGCCCGCCAAACTTGGGGTTGGCATTCGGGTTGGTAGCCCTGTCAGTGTTCATCGCTCCAGCAGCGGCGGGGTCAGTACCCCACCCCACCAGCTCGCGGTCCTTGAAGTCGTCTTCCTCGTCTTCGAACCCATAAAATGGTCGTTTAGAATTGGCGGGGCCCAAGGTCTGAGATGGCAAGCGCTTGAAGGAAGGTCTCCCAGAATCCGGGTCCGGAGCAGGACTGCCACCAACAGACCCATCGTCATCAGCGGCATGCTCAGACGAGACTCGAGAATGGGCGGGGCTGCCAGTAGCACTGACACTTCCCCTCTCCTCGTCCTTGATGGAAAACGTCACGCGTCCGGCCGGTGCTGAGGGTGCCTGTTGGATTGGTCCCTGTGCGGACAACCCGAAAGCATTTGCCAGTGAGGATGAAGCTAGCGGATGAGAACCAGAACCTGGATTCATCGATCCTGCAAGATCTACTGCACTCCGTGGCCGAGCTCCAAACTGAAAAAGAAAAGATACCGTCATTTATGATCCTGTTCTGAAAATTAAAAATAAAAAAAATGGAAGACATACATTCGCAGCCCTCGCCTTGCCCAGCTTCTTGGGCTGCAAGTTCAACGACGTCGGTGGCCTCCTCGCCATAACCGCAGCCTCATACGAGCGCAGATCCTCCCGATCCCCATGCAGCGTCGTGCGCATCGACGACATCGGCCCCGCCGCTTCGTCCTCACCAGGACCACCGCGGTGCTTCGACTGCGCATTGCTGACGCGGCTTGGAGCTCCATAGATCTGCCCGAGCTCCACAACAGGCGTTTTGGCGCTGGGCAATGACGCCACCCTCGGCCTTCTGTACGGCGTCCCCACCTTTGTCAACGATGACGCGTTTGATGCTTGCGCCTCACCCAGCCCAGCCGCCGGCGTGGGCCCGCTGAGGGGCGTGCGCATGTACTGCTTCCAGAACTCACGCATCTCCCGCGACTCTGCTTCTCGGGCTGGCGTAGCCAACGGCAGCCCACCTGGGGTTCTCGCTGCGGAGGCGCCGTCGAGGCCGAGCCCGAGAGACTGCATCTGCAGCAGCCCAGACGAGCGTTTCATCGGCATGGGCGTGTCCATATCGGCACCCATCAGCGAGCCCACACCGCCCTCCTGGCCACCAGGCGGCGGATTCGTTGCGCCTTGGTTGTGCACGTGGGCGGGATCTGAAAAGAACGGCTGACCGTCCGCTGCGATGCCCGCAATCACGTTCGGGTCATCGAGCGACATCAGCCCAAACGCAGAGGAAAACTCTGTCATCCCCGGGTTTAGTCGGATGCGAAAGGGGGCCCATAGTAATAATAGGCGACAGTACCTTGTCGTTCGTCATGTGTCTGCGGTGCGTATCCGCCAGAGACTGCACTTCCGCCGTAGCTGCCAGAGCGAGAGTGCTGGTGGGAGGACGACGACGATGTTGTCGATGTTGATGCATTGGCGGCGCGATCAGGGATGTTCAAGCTGAGGTTGTATCCGGTCTGTTAGGAGATTCGTTAGACAGAGGTAGTAGAAAAAGGACGAGGAGGAAAGGAAAGAAGGAAAGAAAGAAAGTCATCCAGAAAGTTCAAAGGGTTGGATCAGGGTTGGCCCGAAGTCATCTTCGCAAATGTCCCCGTAAAAACAAGCGTGATTCGATAAGAGGAAAAGAAGTCAAATCCAAGGCTTCGATGAAACACGAACGAAACGTCTGTCATAAAATAATCACAACTTCTCCGTTGCCAGCACAGAAGTCGAGAAACATAGAAACAAATGAAGAAAAATCGAAAGAGAAGAAAGTCAAAGTCAACCCTCGCCAATCCGAGCCCGACTTCCTTCCCACTCCAACGAAAAACACCAAAACGTCAAATAAAAGCCATCTGCCTTCCCAGGGTCAAACAAGAGGCCAGAACCCAGATATATGCGCCTGGATCTGCCGAAAACATAGAACCGTAGACGCCAGGGTCGACGACAACATCCGAGCCTCGGCAGATTCATTCACTCAAGTCAAGTGCATATCACGCCCGCAATCCCCGCACCCCTAATGCTCGAACACAAAATGGAGGTGTACCTCCAATCCAAGCTCCAAGCAGGAGCATTTTGAGTTCGCCCGAATGCGACGGGGTCGTAGAAAACTGCAGCAAATCATCGACGCTCGGGCAGCGCCGTCGAAGATCCCAAAATAGAGTGGAAAGTAGGCGCATATGGTCACATGAAAGGCGCGCAAGACCAGCCAGTAACAGTGCCAGTGCCAGGCAAATCCATTCTCCCGTGCCCGTGCCCGCGTTAGAGGTTAAGGATGCCGCGGCACCCACCACTCCATGGAGCTGGAGCTGGAGGGGGGGGGGGGCTCGGAGCCATAAGACCCAAGAATAGCCAAAATTAAAAATGAATGAATGAAGAGAGAAAATTAATCAAGCGGAGGAAAAGCCCGCAAGACGAACGGCAAAACCCAAAAAGAGAAACGAGCCATCAAAATGACAGAAAAAGAAAACCCAACACAGCTGAGCTGATGGATGGATGGGTGAAGGAGGAATGTCCAAAAAAGGCATGGTACGAATTCGAATTCGAACGTCCTGCGTTTTGTTTTATCCAGCCTTCCTTCTCGCGTTTCGCATCTCGCATCTATCCAGTCCTCCTTCCTTCCTTCCTTCGAATTCCTTCCCTATCCATCCATCCATCCATCCAATCACCCATCGATCTTTCATTCATTCCACGCATTTATCAAGCATCAAGCCTGCCGTCAAAAATCACCCACCCAACCACCCAACCACCCATCACCCATCCAGACCCGTCCAATCCATCCAAATCCATCCATCCATCCATCCATCCGTCTCGCCCAGTGCTATGCAGAGCTGTGCAGTGCAGCCTGGCCTGGCTAGCCTTGCTTCTCGGCGTGGCACCCAGTGTGCAATCCACTTCCATTTCGAGCCCCATCCCCCTCCCGGGTGCTCGGTCCCGGACGAACCGGAAATATGGACATGGACATGGGCTGGATGGGTAGGATGGGTAGGATCCGGTGGTATGCAACGCACCCATGGGCAGGACGAAAAATGAAAAAAAGAACGAGAAGAGTGACTATATGCGTCTCTCCTATGCGGATGCGCAGTCGAATCGAATCAAACGGGGGTGCATGCGGGAGAGGCGAGGACGAATTCCATTTCCATTTCCATTCCATAATCAAGCCAGCCAATGCTCCGTGTATTCGTTTTGTGTTTTTGCTGCCCCGTAAGACGAGAAATAAAAATAGGGTATCAAAGAAAAAAAAGAGAAGAGGACTCGCGTCGAGTGTAAGGCGAATAAATATAAGAAAAGAAATTGAGAAAGAAAGAAAAGCGAAGTAAATGAAGGAGCGAAGGCATAGAAATGAAAATGTAGATCCAAAACCAAGTCGAACGTGAAGACGAAGACGAAGACGAAGACATGGAATGAATCAACCGAAACGACGACTCACACTAGCGCCATACATCCCATGCGGCGGCGGCTGACCTTGTCCTTGGTGGTGCTGTCCTTGTTGGGCAAACAAATGCTGTTGAGAGAGCTGAGACTGCTGCTGATGCTGAGAGTGCTGATGGTGCTGCTGAGAGTGCTGATGCTGCTGGCCATACATCCCCATCGGAAGATGCACACTACTCGACGCCGCACTCGAATGCGAGCCCTCCCCTCCGCCCTCCCCGTCGTCGCTGCCGCTATACTCATACTCATACTCATGCCCCCCGACCCCACCCCCGACCCCAGAACCAGGACCAGGGCCGGCAGCGGCACGCGTATAGTCATACTCATACTCATAATCACTATGCAAGAGGTCGACGTCGATCGACCCCCGCCTCCCTAGTTCTTGAGCGTGTGCGTGCGGGTCGCCGCGCTCGCTGCCCGGCGCAGAGACGGGGCCAGAGGAGACGGCGGAGGAGACGGCGGAGGGGGGGCCGGGGGCGTACGTGCCGGGGAGCGGGTACGCGATGGAGAGCCCGCCTAGGTATTGTTGGGCGTGGGGATGGGGTTGGTGCTGGGACTGGAGGTGGCTGAGGAGTTTATCTTGCGACGACAAATTCCCAGGAAATGAACAAGTTTTCAGGCATTGACGGACGATGGGGTTTGAAGAATGAGATAATATTGCGTGTGGTGTAGGTGTAGGCACAGGATAGGACAGGACACGCAGGAGCAGAGCAGTCCGCATGTGCATGTATGCGTACAAAAGGCAGCGGGCGACAGCGTAGTACCGAAGTGTTCAAAGGACGAGCAGGGAAAGAAAAAAAAAGAAAGGGTGTTTTAGCGCTACGTATACCTAAAACTAGAATGATAAACGTGATTACCGTGCATCGACGACCCCCCCGCGGGCTGGTTGGTATCTGAATGAGGGTGCCTTCCATGGTGCCTCTGCTGCTGGTGGTGTTGCTGCTGTTGATGAGGGTGGTGTTGAGGGTGGGGGTGGTGGTACCCGTCGTCTCCACCTTCAGCCTGCTGCTGCTGCTGGTCCCACCCCATCCACCCCGCACTCGCAGACCCGGAGCCAGACGCAGTAGACGCAGCAGACGAAGGCGGCCCCGCCGTGCGTGGGTCATAAGTCAGCGGCGTCAGCCCCGTCGCACCCGAGCCCAAGCCCGACCGCCCAGGCCCAAAGAGCTCCGCCTGCGCCTGCGCGCGGTACTTCTGCGCATAGTCCGCGCCGTCGTCTGATAGCGGTGGCGCTGGGTGCCCGCCGCCCATGCCGCCTTCGGCGGCGGAGGGGTAGAGAGCGGGGAAGGCGAATGAGTTCGAGTTGTACAGCGTCTCTGCCATCGTGGGCACACCAGAGCCAGAGACGGAGGCGGAGTGCGGTGGGGGTGGGCCGAGGAGGAAGTCGTCCTCTGCGGCGTGTGGGAACATGGGTATGCGCGCGGAGGAGGATGATGGGCCTGGGGGCATTAGGCTGCTGCCGCTGCTGCCGGGGGCGGTGGAGAGGGAGGAGGGGCGCGGGTTGTGTCCTGGCCCGGCGGGTGCTGTTTGGCGGTGGAACTTGACGTAGGTGCAGCGGCATTTGCGCTGGATGCATTTTGCTGTTGGGGAGGACAAAGAGAAGACAAAGGAATTAGTAAGGAGCATGAGCAGAAAACAGCGACGCTTCGTGGACGAATGCCTGGGGTCCAGGGTCGTGTATGCGCCGGGTGAAACTCACAGCAGGGGTTGCAGCCGTCGCATGGGAGGCTGGACTGGACGCACTGGTCGCAGGCCTGCTTGGAGGTCGTCGCGCGCGATGCGGACGCGGAGCCCTTCCGCCTCGTCCCGGTGCTGGGCAGTGGTTTTTCGTTGGCGTGGCACTTATTAACATGCCTCGAAAGGAGATCGCTAGAAGTGCGATAATTAATCAGTAAAAAAGCAGCGAGAGAGAGCGGGGCGATCTGAGACCCCCGCAGTAGGACACCACGCACCTCCTCGCGAACTGATCTCCACAGTACTGGCATTTGTAGGGTCTATCGCCGGTGTCTGGAGAAAAAGAAAGGGGAGAAAAGAAAGACGGATTGTTAGCGGCGGAGCGAGGAGAGGCACGGATCGGAAGAGGTGGAGTCGTGGTTTCGCTCCAATGCAAATGCAGCTCAATCAAAGGTGGGACTTACGCGATCGCATATGGCGGGCGACATGCTGTGGGCGGGTGAAGGTCGCCTGGCAGACTGGGCATTTGTGGTCTCCGCCCATAATTATTTTCTCGGATAATGAGGTTGGTAGGGTAGGAAAAGTAGAAAAGCAGGTGGATGACCCGTTTGTAGTTATTTAATCCCAACCGACCACGCTCATGCTGCTCAAATCATCATCACCACACCCGAAAAACCAACGACGTCACTATATTCCCACGATCTTCCTTGACGACGCCGTTTTGCTCGCTTGGCCTTTTGACGTCCCACCACCCAAATCGCTCTCCCCATCAAATAAACCTCATAATCGCTTCGATCCTCCACCAACCCCTCCGATTGTCAATTCCACACCTCCTCCTCCCTCTGCTCCCTTCCTCCTATTCGTGCTCGTGCACGATCATTCATTCCATCAACGGCAGCGGCCAAACACAGACACACCCAAGAGAACGAAATGACGCACTGTGTTTACACCAGATGGCGGAGATCAAACCATTCATCCGAATAAGATCGGATCGTGACGTCACCCACATGGGCGCTCATCCGCAATTAAAAAACGGGGTCAAGCGCAAAAAAAAACGACAACGTTCAAGGGTGCCTCTTATCCCCATCCTCCGGGTCCGTCGACGCCGGCGGAGAGGAGGCGATCCTCTTTCCTATGACCGTACCCGTGCCCGTGCCCGCACCCGGATCGCCTGCTGTAGGTCAGTATAATAAACTTTGTCGGCGAGAGATGACCACGACCACGACGTTGAGTCACGTCAACCTCATGCTCAATGCTCAGATGTCCCGCGATCGCAACCCACCCGAATTTCGAATGTCGTTACTTCACATGTATCAACGTCATCATCATCATCGTCGACGGCGACGGGACGACTTACTTGCCTGACATGGGCATAGGCATAGGCGTGAAGGGTGATGCACTGATGGGGTGATTGCAGTTGGTGGCAGCTCGGCTCGGCCCTGCGCATCGATATCCTGAAATTGATTCCTGCACCGTCCAAAAAAGGAAGAAATAACATAAATGTCCAAGCATCACTTGTCGGCATGCTGGGAAGCCAACGAGCTAGAAGCCCGATTCTGACAGGTGCAACTAGCTCATATCCCTTCGCTTCCCCACGATATGTTGTGAATGGGTGACTTCCCAGAACGCTAACTTGAATATCTAACTTCAAACCTTGTTTTCGGAGTTTCAACAGATATTTGATGGCCGGTATTTTATTCCGTGCTCCAAACCACAACACTCCCGAACATTGCGTAACTTGAATCCCAGTTTAGACAGATCCTTCCCACCGTCCGTCCCTGCTCTGTAGAGTACCGCCTTTCCAGAGGCTACATGAGCGGTTTCTGTGCTGAAGTGAGCCACAAAATGCACTTTAGTTATTTTTTTGCATGCCCAAGGAATTTATTTGACCAATTCAAAACAAAACGGGGCTGCATAGACACTTTGGGGTATAAGTAACAAAATTATCACGTATAGCTTGCGTATAACAGAGAAATTTTCGCTGTAAATGGTTTAAAATTTAAACAAGAAGCTTGAGGAACTTGTTTAAACTACACCAGCAACTAATTGTCAGGGAAAGTATGCTGGATAGCACATCCAAGGAGACATGGTCCCTCTGGTCAGCGTCGCCAAGACCAAGGGACGGGCCAAAAATGGAAGCGCCACCATCAAACTTGAATGTCAACGATTTAGAGAGGGGGTCAGACCCTCTCTCTAGATTCGAGGTTTAGAGATGTCGAGTTTGACAGCTGCTTGACACATTTGAACGCCGACGAACTTCGGCAGCCCGGCATGGACCCTTGATGGTGGCGTTTTGAAGTTAGACATTCAAGTTATCGTTCTGGGAAGTCACCCAATGATAAAAAACATATCAAATACCTCGCCTCGCCTCTCGACCCTTTGCATTCGTCCGACCTCGTGAGGTTGCGTATTACGGTAATACGGTAGGTAATATATCGTCGATAATCGAGCTTGACGCTGCTCTGCTCCCAGACTAACTGAGTAACCGACGTCCCGTCCACCCGAGAGCCGACGCGACGACGCGATGACGCGATGACGACTCGAGCCTGAGTTGTCAAAAACGCAATTCAATGCAAATGTAAACGCAAATGCAATCGAATGAATGACATGAGATCCCGAACCCGTTATCTTCGTCACACCCCCATTTCCGTTTCCATTTCCATATACATGTATCGCGTAACATAACATATCATTCCAGGATTTGCGCAAACCAGTGCCGGAGCCTGAGCGTGTGTCGATCACTCTCACTCTCATCTCACTCACATCTCACTCGCATCTCTCACTCGCATCTCGCTCTCATTCATTCAAATCATCTCAGACCCGGGGACAAAACGCCTAAAACCAGTTTAGCCTCGGACTCTAAAGCTGGGGCTGAGGCTGAGGCTAAGCACGGAATTCGCGATCAGGAAACCCTTCAAAGTCCATTCAAACGAGGAAAACATATCTCATCGACTGATGTTCTGATCTCCCACCGGTACGGTACATACTCGCATCGCAAGGCGTAAATTGAGCAATTAATTATAATGGGTATTCAATTGACCTCCTGTTCCGATCTCTAATTTAATTTGTGCTTGTACTACGTCAGTAAGCGCAACATGACGACCGCTGGAAATTCGCTAGCCCCGGACTTTCCATGGCTCGGATTGAGACTGAGGCTGAGCAAGAAGGTTCAAGGAAGCAAAAGCGACAACATATCAAATGTTCTGCATTAATCCGTATCCTCTCTCCCTTCCCTTCCCTTCCTTTGATCGTGACATTCGACATCAAAATTCAATTTCCCTCCTATCCCAGCCCCGGACTTTCTAAGGCTGGGGCTGAGCTGAGGCTGAGCAAGAAGGTTCAAGAAAGAAGTCGCTTCGAAACATATCAAATGTTCTGACTCTGATCTCACCCATAGCAAGCGCATTAATCCGTCAATTCTTTCCCTTCCCTCCCCCGTCTCCTTCCTTCCAGTTGATCGGGGTCAGAGTTAACCGCCCTACGTCAATAACCGCTAAAAATGAGCTTATCTCCAAATTCTCTGAGACAGAAGCTGAGGCTGCGCAAGAAGGAAGCCCAGCCTGAGCTTCGAACGACAACATATCAAATGTTCTGATCGATATAACTTGAACACGGTTCACACCAAACGTATTAGTCCGTTAATCCGCCCTTCTCCTCAAAGTGCATCCAGTCGTCCTGCAAATCAGACTCGAGCTCCAGAACGCTAGGGGTGATGTGATGCATCAGCGTGAAATTCTGGGATAGAACAGAATTTAGATAACGACGATGGGCCTGGGCTTTCGCACTGAGGCTGGGTAGAATCTCAAAGGGGGAAAAAATGTATCACACCACGAATTCGGGTCCTTGATTGGAGGTAGCGATAATTAAAATTCCGATTACTGTACGGTTTGTTAAACACCCCATCCTCACCTCCGAGTGTAGTGTATTTGCTTCGTAAATCAGTCCGCTCAACTCTCGCTACTTATCGAGCTAGTTCGTCTGTTTCCTTATATTTTATGTAAACACGAAATCCGTGCATCCCCTGCCTGGGGGGTGATGGTGATCAACAAGAACCAAAGAATGATTGGCTTCGGACTCAGACTAAGTCGGGGAGGGAATGAGGCAGAGCTGGCGAAAACCTCGATGTGGAAAAATAAATATGTCACACCACAAGCTCGGGTCTCCCAAATTCATTTATTTAAGTAACACCCGCATCCCACGTCCGACCCCAATTTCAACGAGCATTCGATGGCACTGGGCCTCCTTGAATTACTCGCCTTTCGGTTCGACTCTCCTTCGCCTCTGAAGAGGTGTAAATGGACGCTCAATTGACCACTGCCGCTGCCGAGTCTCCACGGAGCATAAGCCTTAAATTCACAGTCGTCCCAAATCCAGGCGTGAGTTTATCCGAATTTAAGTACTACGTACATCAAAACATAAAGAAGCGAGCTTGCATGTAGGGAGAAATACCTAAATCGCGTTAGCTTCGCTTCGGAGTCACTGAAGGCTGAAACAAAGCAACCGGAACCCCAAGTCAAGTCAAGTCATGACAAACCCCTACCCCGCTTCTTTCTTTCTATTGTACAACATATCGTGAGCGTCTGGGCTTTTCTCCCTTTGTCCTGCCTTCCAGAATCTGATCAGTTCTTTCGAAAGAGTCAACAATGACCTTCAGCCTACAACCACGCGAAAGCCCGTTCAAAATGCGCTCTAGTACGAACGGTAGCATCCCCGGCTCTCCTTATATTTTGTTTTGACGTCGAGAGATAGAAGGAAAACCGAATGGGAAGCTCGGATATTTCATCACTGGCTTGTGAATAATGCTTACACCCCTCCCAGACCTCTCACTTTTTGTTCTCGCCGGGCCTAGAAAATTAACCGACACAGCCTGAGGTGACTTCGATGATTGGACGTGCACGTTCTCTAAACTGGGGACGATCCCCTGGAAGGGAAGGATAGGATACCAAAAACGGTTTAGCAGCTATACATCTACTTCGCTGGCTTTCATATCTGATTTCAAGGTCCAGCTCTATGCCCTGCCTGGCCTAGCCTCGTCCAAGGTCATCTTGTACCTTGATGTGAATTTACCGACCTTATATTCGCCACCCCACTTCCAGTGCCCTGGACTAACTGGTCGCCGAATGCGAAACCAAATGAATCTCAGCATCTGTCACTTGTTGTTTCTTCTTTCTCAACCAAAATAACCGACGTAGATTTGTTCTGTCGACTGTCCAGCGACTGCTTAAACTTACTGCCAACAGCCGCAGGATAAAACACCCAAAATGCGTTAGCTCCGGGCTCTCTGCGCCTAAGGCTAGGCGGCGCTTTAGGTTAGAGACAAGCGGGACAGTCCTGGTCAGCGACGACGACCTATGGGATTTATGCGCTGACAGATTGTCTATCTCCCGCCTTTGACGCTTCGCGCCGCCTTTGTTGCCTTTCTTTCGTGCTTCGCGGATGCTAACAACTATTCTACCTGCCAAAACGCCTCTGGGCGATAAGGTTTTTCTTCTATAACCAGTTTACCTGATAATACATTGTGCGGTTCAATCACTCATCATCGACGCCTATGATGAATTAAATGATCAATTGGCCAAGGCTATGTTACACATATTTTTAATTTCCTGACTATATACTATCTTTCGTGCCGTACTGACGATCTTGATTGAATGTTCCGCTGTTTCTGAGCTGAGTACAGGCTTCGCAGTCAGTCACTTATCAAACGTTGTTAGAGTCCAGCCTACATTCCGTCCACGTCTGTCACGAAAATCGAACGTTCCATCCCCGAATTTCACTTCCACCCACCTTGCTCAGGCTTGCTGTGTTCTATCTATTCTTGCCGAAAGTCCATAAATGGAAAGCCAAAAAAAGACATACCAATGGCAATGCCAGTGACATGATCCTCCAATAAGATCAATTCGTTCCGTTAATGTGGAGCGAAATGACACAAAAATTAACACAATGAATCGAGGAAGCATGATAAACCTTGACGATCACGCCTCCACATGCTTCCCCGCAGCTGTCTCCCGCCTAATTTTGGAAGCTAAAAAACGCCGGTCATACAGCCTTCGTACTCAATTTTACCCAGTCCCCACCGAAATAGGCAGGACAAAACAAAAGAGATGAGCCTGACATGAACGAGCGGTCTTCTATCGCAACTGCGCAACCGCACTTCTGCCCTTCTCTTCGGCTCCCAGAATGAGAAAGTCATGAAGACATACCGGTAATGTCAAGGTGGAGCGGAAGGTTGATACTCTGCCACACAGATTTAAACATTGTACGTAAGTGCACCGCTTTCCGATCAGATTTGCGCAATTAGCTTCCGCCTCCCAATTGCAGATGGACCCCACGGCTACGGGCGTTAATTATACTCCACCTTCCGAGCCGGCTGGTAATCCTTGAGGGATATACGGAGAAAGTGGAAAACGCATCTGCCAGCTCCAGCAATTGAATATGGTTCCATCTCCTGGAAGCGTGATCCCCACCATAGGAAGCCTGGCACGGGGCAGGGAAACCCTCCGGGATCTCTACTGAGTACTGTGCTCGTCATGCATAGAGGCATAGAAAACGGAATGCCTTCCAACGTGGGTGCTCCACTCTGCTAATCAACAACTCCACTGCCATGTCAAGACGGGTCAATTTTTGATATAAGCGGTGCTCTTCCGAAATACCCAGATTAAGATCAACTGGAAGACAAGAAATTTATTAGAATGTTAGAATTAAAATACGGTAAACACAGGGTAGGGTCAGTTTTTGGCTCACGACTGTCAGTTGAACCGTATAGACTCAGAATGCCACGATGCCGATTGGGACTTTGTCTTCTGCTATGTCTTAACTCTGGCCCCTCTTATTTTGCTAACCGATTTAAAAGCCGGTAGTAAGGTCAGAAATCTCGTCCCTGTCCCTGCCAGTAGCTTTCTATTCGGTCGGTTGGTCGGTGGACGTGATCATGAGCAGCAATCCACAGGACCCTGGGCAATGGGAGGGGCCCGGGAGGCCTGATCCTCGAAACGCACTTTTCGTCCGGACAACCAAGTTGCCATTTTGTCCGGATTGCACCTGGCCTCCTCAAATTTTTTGAAAATTTGTCCGGATTCTGTCCCCAGCTTGGTCCTCCCAAATACCAATTTCCCACGACTAAAACCGCCGAAATCGCGTCCTGAAAAGCTGAAGAATAAAAATCCTGCAAAGTGGGGTCGAACTCTCGCTTTCTGACAGTAAAACAGTGTTTCAAATGCGCGGCCTGAAGGCTTCTCGACCAAGCTACCGTTTTTGTCTGGACATCGATCTGGCCTTCTACCAAGATGAAATTTTTGTCCGGATAGAGGCTCCTGGCCGTCTCAAAATTTTGGTCCATTTTGTCCGGATTTGCCACCGGCCTTTTCGAAAATTCCTGACTTTTTTGTCCGGATTGGTATCAGGGCGTTCCTGCTATTGCCCAGGGTCCTCAATCCACACGTGGATATCTGTTCCCTCTTCCGTCCTTATTATAATGAAATACCATGAAGTTTAAACTATAGTTAAACTGTTTAAACGACGACACAAGTTGACATCAGTGTTTAGCTCGCTAGTGCTTCTTGAGCTTCCGTCGAACCGCGATCGTCTGCCAAACAATAAAAATTCAAGTAAGTATAAATGGATGGTTCATAGAACCTGGGATGAGGGTTATAGCATTGATGAAAAGTCCCATGAGGTTCGAAGTATGTAAAGACACATCAAACAAAACATACGATGTCTCTGATGATTCCAATAGCTAATTCTCATTATACCTGTGGTCAAAAACGACGTATCAGACGAAGGCCACTCGAGGAGAAGCTTTCAGCAAAAACAATCAGCAGGAGGATCGAAGCGGGAAGACCGATCCAGCGAATTTCGGGCTTTTGTTGCATTAAAGCTAGCCCTTATGCGATTGCGTGCGAAGTTTACTGAAGTATTACACCAGTGAGATCGGCAAACCATGCCCTCTGATCCTTGGGAGATGCCCAATCCTTTCCATGACCTGAACAAATTCCCAGTGATTAACCCATTTATCCAGCAGTCGTAGAGATCGAATGAGTGAGACTTAAACATACCCCCGAAGAATGTCTGGAAGTGCATTCCCTTAAATTTTCCCGCTTCGCTCTCTCGGAACGTTAGTCCATCGATCACGATGACGGATTTACCGTCGACCCAGATCTGAATTTCACCTAGGCAAAAAAAAAAACTGGGTGATTGACATTCAGAAATTATGGAGTCGTACGCTGCGTACCATTGCAGGAACCTACATCGTTCAGCTTGATCCTGAAGGCAAGGGAGACCCAGTCTCCGATAGCTATGTCAAATTTAAATGCACCGCGTCCTACCGAGAAGCCGTAGTCGCTATTTTCCACGGAGAGTGGGGGAACGGAAGACAGCTGGGTGCTGTTTTCAGGAGTTATGGGCATGTAAGCGTAGAGCTCGCCGGCGGACTTGGGTCTAATAGAAAATAAGCAAGATTAGGCTGTAATAATTGTTTCTCGATCATAACCTCCACATAGGCCTTAGGTCAAAGCACTGGCATCGCTTTTCCTTTCTCCCACCGGTACAGCCGTAAGACAAGTCGCCAACGCCACCAACTGCAACTGAGGTCAGTACTTAGTATGAGAGTAGCTTTCGAATAGAAACACACAAACTCCTGGGAGTTTCCCTCCTTTCACCCATTCCCATCCATTCTGAAGCATCAATCGATAGCTAAAGATCACTTCAGATGCGGTTTCTAATTGTTTCGCGAAGGCAGGTGGCCCAGACAAATAGAATCCGAAGCCACCAGGAATTTCGCCGGCTGGGTTAACACTGCCCTTAGGATATAACGCCTCCCAAGCCACGTTGGGAGCTACTGTACTCGAAGGAAACGGAGGTTTGAGGACCTTATGTGTCGTTCCAGACGAGACCTTGTGCACTCCGAGCTGACCATCATCCAGTAGAACTGGCTCAAGATTGACATGATTTATGAGCTCGCAGGTGGTAAAACCGGAGATGAAATCGCTTTTGGGGATGAGGTGGGAGATATCGAAAACCTTCTGCTCTTCCATGGTCGTTGGTGTGAACTGAAGTCGGTGGGCGTCGGATTCAATGTCGTGACGTAATAGCGCTGACGGGCCGGGTGTTCTATTTATATGTAACGAGTGGGATGTCCTTCGCCAACGAAAACAATACTGTCGCACCTCCCAGGAATATGAGCGACGACGGATATAACCAATTTATGGGATATTCTTGGTATATACTACATACCCTCTCCTTGAAACTGTGCCGCACACATACGAAACGGTTCGAAATAATCAAATACGCACTGGCACCACGATACGCTGGTACGGGGGACGGTTCCAAGCACGGAGGCCTGACACTTTGGATAGTTATTCTTCTTGACGACGCCACGAAATATGAACGGATGACTTGAGTGCTGCATCTCGAACGTTTAGAAGAACACGGTTGCCCAGCACGCAGGACATGGCCATGGCGAAGCCGATCGGCGTGTCGATGAAAGACGACTGCTGGTATTAGACCAGCAAAGGATATGAAATTGAAGTGGCTTACTGGTGCTAATACCCAAATAAGTAGACAGGTTAGATACGTGCCACCAATCCTAAAAGATGTCAGTGACGGTTTCCAGTCGTTCGTATTCAAATTGCTCACACTAAGAAGTATGTGATGGAATCACGGACAAGAATTTTAACGAGGCCCATTGCACCTCGACGGAATGCTTGGGGGCTTCTTCTGTATGACTTATACCCTGATATTACAGCCAAAACGCATAATAGGCTCTCGAAAGACAGAATAGGTATCCAGAAGGCGTAAAAGTTCGTGATAATCGTCGTCGGGACACAGAATTTACCTCCTAACAGCGGAATCGCCAGTGCCTGCCCTGGCATAAGAGTTTCGTTACCGTTATTATTGGAAGCCATTTATCGAGCCTCACCTGCAGAGGTAGACAACTGCTTTGTTAATACCCATATTGAAAGGCTCGATGACGCCGCAAACCAGGTTAACATCAGAGCTAAGATTTTTTTGTTCATTGAATATAAGGCATAGATTCGCATCTGTAGTATCCCTATGCCAAAGGTTAGACGTCAGAGAAAGTGTTGAATATAGAGCATTAACCTTCGGCCAGTACGCATATTAGCCAGCCGGTCCAACCTTGCCATTGAAAAAAGCGAGTGCCTGGCGATGAAGGTAGGCATACACCCTCGATAGTAACCAAAATACTCACAACTACGGGATTAATCAAGTTCTCTACAACCAAGAGCGAACGTAATTCAACCAGACTTACAACTGAAAATAGAATGAAGATTAGTGGGCAATATTACGTCGAAATATATAGGCAGATTTACTGAATCATTGAGTTTCGGGGAGAAAAATGCTGGAGCATATCGATTCAGTTATATTCAGTTAGGACGCGAACTTTGGGAAAGGTGTACCATAAATATTGAACCTAGCGAAGCATTTATTAAGCACAGATTTGTGGTTCCAGTGGTAGAAAGTATGCTCTCACATGAAAGCCGCCAGGGTATAATACCTATTCTGCCATGGAACAAAAGTAAGTGACTTTCGTCCGCAGGTTATATAGAGAGAAACATACCGCCAAGAACAAGCCCTTTCCAAATGACCATGACCTTTTCTATCCGTGGGCGTAAGCTCAGCGTCTGGAACTTTGGAGGATTGTCCTCACCCATATCAACCGAACCTATACATTATGAGTCATCAATAGGACAGAAGAGAAGACGGGGCTTACTTCGTCATCCAAAGTAATTACTGGACCCATTGAGTATTGAGTAAACAGCCAGTCACTTAGGAGAAATTGCCCGCACGATGATCAAATATAACAATGGAACCAGCTGCCACTATAAGTGATCCGGATCCCAAATTAGAGAGATAACCCACAGACCCAAAGGCAAAGAACCTACGTTCACAGTATCTGGTCGCTTGAATGGCGTTCAAGCTGTTGATGATAAACTGGAGTTGGGCGAGGGGGGAATCAGCCATTTCGCATAAGGGATCGCAAGCTTGCTAATCAAAAGTCAGGGTCCCCACAGTCCTTTAAGTATCCCCAGCGCCGTCGTGGGTTTCTGTTTGGTCAATCGAATCTCTGTGTTCCTCGATGTCGTCTATCAAATTCCCATCACCAGAATAAGACAACTACATTGCCCCTTTAGGAATGGTCGGGGCTCTGTGATAGACGGCTCCGTACAACTTCAACAGATTTCTTGTAAACTGGACATCGAGGTGGAAACTTGAGGCTTCCGACGAGCTCCAAGGCCGAAATAATAGGGCTGTAGGAAATAATTCGTCTCAGAGATAATAAAGAAGCTCCTCTGGAATTCTCACAGAATTTCCGTCGATATTTCTGGATATCAGAAGACCTGCCAAAATTTGACTTTGTCAAATGTCTTTCCAACTATATAATCTTGTGGATCGCGGAGTCGAACGTGCATGAAATAGGGCAAAGTACATCACCACAGTGATGCGCCTCTGAATTTACAAGCTCTCGTCGTTTAAAGTTCTCTGGGTAGGAGACAGAAATCTCGGTATTAGAACGGAGTCGTCGAGGGAGACTACGCGGCTCCGTCCGACGTATAAATAGGTTTGTTTACTTCGACCTCTCGATGGACGCCAGCTTGAGTGCAACATTCCCAAGACATAGTTTTAACCACTCACTATTCTGGTAGCGCAGCGCCCGAGGGTAGGGCACGAATAAGAGTCCAAGCTACATATAACATGAAACTTGATTTTGAGTCCTTCAATTAGAGTCAACCCCAAATACCATTCTACAAGCGGAAGCTGCATGTGAAGATTATACGGTATTAAGCTCGGGACATGTACATACGATGGGTGCTCCGATAGTACCGATCCCAGCCGATGCCCTATATTCAGCTCGAGTACCTGGGCCCAGGGTGAGGGTCCCTACTTGGACGCACATTCCCAAGCGCCTGGGTTCATGTCAACGGGGCTCGGTATCCTGTTGACCACGGAATGGCTCCGCCATTCTTTACTTGTTCCGTTTCACCCATTTGTTGGCACGCGACAGTATTCCTCCGAAAATACAACATTTCGTCGTCAGTCGATCGAAACATCTCTAATAAAGTAAGTCGTTGCAAAGTATGGTACTTCTCAAGATCAGCGCCGGCTTGCCAACAAGTTTTTAAACACAATCGTACCTTGTTCGTTATTCAGCTCATGGAAAGGTCTTGGCGGTCGTCTCCCTCGATACCCCATTTTTTATCGAGCGTCTCCTTCAAAGGGTATGCCTTCATCATGAAGACCGTCACCATTCCCAGCGCCCCAAGAACTGTACAAGCCACCCAAAGCTGCCGGAGGCTTTGCAAATACGCGATTTGTACGGGTAACTTTAAATCTTGAGGGAGTTCGTGGATTAGTGGGATAATCGAGTAGGCAATCTGGCCGCCTTCGTGGCTTTTCTCCTTGACAAAGATTATGGCTGGAAGTTTAGATGTCAGGGAGTTCTGTAGGATGGTGCCGCCAATCGCGACTCCCCAGGCCTAGAAAAAGAGCCCGGTCGAATACGAAGGGGACGGGACTAGTGTAATTCTCACCTGTGAGCACTGACGGAGAAAGGTCATAAATGCAATTGCCGATGCATTCTGTTTTAGTGGGAGTGGTGCTAGGATTGGGAACTGCGCAGCTCGAATAAGCGAGTGTATAGAGAGAAATATCGTCTGATTAATTACCGTCGTTGAGTAAAGAAAACCTAAGCCGACGCCAGTCACAAGCTGATATAGTACCACGAGCCCAATGGACGTGTCCAGCTCAAGGGACACCAAGAGACCGGTCCCTAAGAGCACCGAGGCCCAACCGACGAGGTTCTAACGATGAACGTGTTAGCGATGTCCATTGGAAAGAATGGCTGATACCTACTACTCGTCTGTAGAATCCCGTTTTAGATACGAAATAACCTTGAGCGATCGATGCAAATGGAACGGCGACGGCGAGAGGAAGAATGTATAAACCGGATAAGAGGGGACTAGCAGCCTTAACTGACTGGAACCAAGTAGGCCTAGTTTGTGGAACAGCCGAAGTTGGTCGAAAGTTATTTGGCTTGCAATACGAGGAGTACCTACAGATAGACTATTTTATGTCAATCAGGAATATAAATCACAGAATACAACGAGAAAAACTCACAGACGATGCCAAGAGTGACTACGCCTTGAATAAAGGTGGCAAGGTACCTAAATTGCATTATTTATTTCAGAAATCGACGGTTACTCAAGTGTCAAGCTTACCCTGACAAACTTGTCCTATTTGAAAGAATGACCCAAGGAATCTTCGAAGATGTGAAAGGTGTTTCAAAGATAAATAATATGTGGGACTTACGACTGGGTATTCGGGCCATCGCGATTCGTAAAAAACCGTAGCCGCCAGTCCAAGTAACCCAAGAAGCAGAGAGACAAGAACATTTGCCGAAGTCCAAGGAAACCGGACACCGCCAAACGTTAGCGCCAGCATGCAGCTACATGTTGATGCAATGATGGCGATGTTACCCCTGGAAGAAATGGATAAGAGAAAAAGAACAATGGTAAGCAACTTACAACCAATCAATCTTTATCAACTTTTGACGAGCATCGCCGTCTGGTCTCTTCAGACGGAGGAAGCTCATTACTATAATGAAAGCGATCCCACAGAGAGGAAGATTCAGATCTAGCAACAAAATTTGTTAATTGAGGCAATTCGTTACGCAACGAAAAAAATTCACAGAAGAACCATCGCCATGTCTTATTTTGAGCCAGCGAGCCAGCTATGAAAGGTCCGGTCACCGTCCCAATCGTCCAAATGCTTGATACGCAGGAATTAAGAAGAGAAAGATGGGAGATGCATCGGATGTACGCACAGTCCAGTAATTCCAGCGTAAAGCCCTCTCTCTCGTAGTGGTACTAGATCGGTGATAATAATCGAATTCAACGCCTGGATCGCTCCTGAGCCCACACCCTGTATGGCTGGGCTAATTGGTACATCATGACAAAGTAAGAAAACGGGACACACCACGGCCTCCAATGAATACAGGCAAGGACGGTGCCGAGCCAGATAACGTAGATCCAACAGCGAAAATCGTGATTCCTGCCATGATTATCATCCTACGACCAAATATTTCCGCCAGGTGTCCACTGAGAAGAATTGTCGAAGACGAAGAAAGAGAATATACGGATGCTACCCAAGTGAAGTCAGATCCGTTGAGTTCATGAACGATTGTTGGCGCCGCAGTCCCAATGCCACCCTGGCTCGCAGACTGTGGTCAGGAAGAATAATATGCATCTCATTTTGATACACACCAAATCCAACGCGGACAATAAAGTACAACTGCACAGTGCCACAAAAACAAGCCAGAATCGTGTATTTCGTTTGAAGGTCGTAGTTTCATCATGATCGTTAGTTGGGCTGGCGTCAGCCATGATAACATTTGCGAACTGTTCTCTTGCTTTTGTACCCTCGTGAGCATCCGTGCTCCAGTGTGTGTGTGCGAACCCGGAGCAGCCACGATCGAAATGCAGAGAACAATGTCATGTTAAATAGTTCCTTCGTCCCCCCACGTTACAGAGGCTATAAATTCGGTGGGATGTACGCCCAGAATAAAGCCTTGCATTCCGAGATTCGATCTTGGGTACGGCCGGAGGCAATCTGCCCCAGCTGCGAAAACGCGGCTGCCTCATTCTCTGGTGAGAGTTTTGGAAAGGGGAAGTTCCATCGGAAGAGTCACTATTGGGCGGAATGATCCAGCGAATGCCCAAGGTTGTGAGTCAAACGGATGACAGGACAGGACTTCATCAGTATCTCGTCTTCGATCGATGTGAATGACGGATGTGGCTTGTTGTCGATGTGGTCGACGTGACTTGAAAAGGCCGACTTTCACGTACAGTGGTAGCTGTAGGAAAATATCGGAAAAATAGCCACATAAGCCAGATATCTATTTTCTTTTGACGGGTTATCGAGTTCTATGAGCTTGACTCAACGTCCACAATAACGCAATGACGTGGAGGAATGCTGACAAACCTAGGATCAAGCATATTCCGTCCCGAAGGTGCAATTTTATAAGCAAATCAAAGCATCTTCAGGTGCTCACTTCAGGTCGTCGATTTTTCGGAATTGTAGTTCAATGAAGAGCCAGGTCGGGTCGTGTCCTGGACTCCTGGTCGCGGTTCTAGTTGAAGAAAACAAACATTTTCGTCACCTGCCTCCGTGATTGAGTTGGGACTCCGCCTCGAGGCTGCAATCTATTTTTGACAAACTTGCCCTGGACCTGGTTCGGAACCGCAAACTCGGGCGAAGCAATCTCAGTTTTACTCGTCTTTCTACTAGTATCAGTCTAATAGCTCCAGTATAACAATAGGACGTCTCCTGAACCGGCTTCGACATAATTACTTACCCAACATCAAGCCGGAGCCTTGGAGTCAGAGTAGAACAATCCGGCTTGTGAGTCTTGTGACAGCAAACCATGAAGTATTTGGAGAGGGGTGCCCATGAACATCCATGGATTGCGCGGTATCGTAGCACAGAATCGCAGCTTAAGCGTTATCAAAGATTGATGGTTTTTTGATATTCCACAGTAGAAGAAAACCTGAAGCACATAGCACACTTGAGCCACAACCGCGATCCAACGCTCTCATATTCATTGAGAGAAAATGATGCTCACAGAGATGCATTGGACACCACGAACGTGCTTCACTCGAAGCCAAGCTCTGGTGGACAACGTATCATAGAAGTGCTCAGATATGGCAGAATACTCACGTCGGACGGCACTTCGACGACGTTTGCCTGCTATACATCGCAAACCGTGAGACATGGGTGTAAGTATTACATGCTGATGCTAAGAATGGAATATCTGACATTGACCTGCTGCTGCGATTTGATAGAGGTTCGTGATGGGGGGTGTGGCGTCATTGATAAGGAGAGAAAGTGTACTTTCCGAAAGTCATTTCTTACATGCAATGATTTCTCGTGCTACTTCCGAGAAATCGTTGCAGTAATTAAACCGCTGGAGAACAGAGTTTGTTAGCATTCTTGGAGGACGAGAAGCAAGCTTACCTCGGTGCAGCGACAGGTACGAAGACCTCAGCCTTTGATCTGCATGAGGCATTAGTTTTGATAACAGCACGATGGACCCAGGTTACTAACGGTGTCAAGTTATCGACGCCAATGTAGTTTATGTCAACGGGGATGTAATGTTTGTTCGGCAAACTATATGTGACAGACTGAACTCCTGCGTTCTCAGCGATAATCCGCTGTCCCATCTTGTATAATGTAGCCTATATAGGAGCGGTTCATCAGAAATCAAAGATACGACTTGTCCACCACCTACCTGAACGCTGGCGCTCTCATCCACAGCAAATGTCTCGAAAGTGGCAGTGCGAGCGCGCGCAGGAACGTCTTCGTCCCATACACTTCCACTGTAGCCTTGCTCTCCCTTCTGCACCGGAACTACGAACTCCAGCTTCTTCTCGTCAGTTGGAGCCTTGAGTTCAACTGGAGGGAACGTGTACGTCAGGTCAACTGAGGTAGAGAAAATCCTATCGTTGACTTCGACGAGCGTGGTATACTCGTCGCGATAGAACTTCTCAAACGCCGAGCCCGTGGACTTGAGGACTTGAGTTTCAGAAGTTCCGTACGTAAGAATCAGCCTTAGAACCTTTACAGGAGGACGAACCGAGAAGGTCGCTAATACCACAAGTTGCCTTTCCTAGAAGCTTATCTTTCCCTGCCGTGGCATCGACCTAGAATGTAGATGATAGGTTGTCTAGGCCGAGTTGAGCAGCTGACGCACCTCGACTTTGACAATCCGCTTATCATCGCCATCTCTGTAGAAAGAGTGAGGGTGGCCCTCTGGAGATGCTTCCCCGGGAACATGGATACGAGACCAACGAAGCTGCTCGATAGTGATAAACGCCTTGGAAATGTGGGCATACTTGGAGACGAAGAAAGTTCCTAGGTGGAAAGCAAACTTCTCGGGATTTAGAATATGCGGTGAGATTTTCGCAAGGTCTACAACGTAATTCGTCAGCGAGGATGAGCCACGATGGTAAGAAGAACGCCGCACAGTAAGTGATATTCTTGACTAAAAGTTGATAATCAGTTGGTCTTTTGCTCTCGTCGAACCACTACGAAGTTCTCACTTGAATCAGTTGCGACGACCACAGAGTTATCTGCTTCTGTATAGCTAAACCAGCGTAAGCTATTGAATAAAACCCAGAGAAAGCCCACCTAGTTGCGATCCCTCCCTCCAATAGTGCCTCCACGTTGTATTCGACGATGTGGTGCCATTTTCCTTCCCGTACGATTCGGAAAACACGAACTTTGGTCTTTCCATATCGTGCGGCGGTTAATTCGCTTTCAGACATGGTTGCGCTGGAACGGTTTGAAAAGAGGTCAAGTTGAAGGACTGTGGTGAAGATAGACTGAAATGGTTCGTGATAAGAAGGTAAGGAATGTGGAAGTTAAAAATAGCAAAGTCACATGTTTGATCAGTCCCAGTGGAGGGCTATTATCTTATCTTATCTCAGTTAATACCAAGTCGCAAGGACGAGAATTCATGAATGTGCAGACATGTTCAGTGATATTCAACTGCAAGGCTAAATTATACATCAAAAATTCCTTGTTAATCTATTGTAAATTGCGAAATTTCTCGAGATATGAATGCATGAAAGGTCGTGACGATCCTTAAAACGATGACAGAACAATAAAGTCCACACATTAACAGGACATGACGCATGAACGTCACGAAAGACGCCAAAAGCTTTCAGGTTTATATATGGAGGGAGAGAGAGAGGTTGCGCATTTTTCCAATTTTTCGTCGGTCCAAACATTCAATGTCGTATACTGGGGTCAAGGAACTGTGACATCGTCGACGTCGTCGTTGGCATCGACAACGTTCCATGCCTGGGCGTTGAAAAAGCGGTGGTGGTATCATGGGTAACCGCGTCGGAAAACAGATCCTCAGAAATATCGCCTTCAATCTCAGCGCTTCCTTTTTCGCTTTCGGATACACATGGGGATTGCGGTGAGCGATGACCGACAACCCCCACCCCTCTGAAGCACAGAATGCCCAAAATTGTGGCTAAACCATCGTGAAAAGGAAGCGGATAGTAAGAGCCAGAAAATGAGAAGAAGAAGAGAGCACTTACCAATGATGCCAAAAGCGAATGCAGTCCATTGAGCAGCTTGATACGCCCTGATGTTGTCCTCGTTTGACGGGATCCTTTGTTGGACGGTGTTGTAGACAACGGTAGTCACTGTGACGCCCACAGCTGTCCCGAGCTATCCAAAATCGTCAGGATCTATCTTGGGTCTGTCGGTCTAAAAAGTGAGCTCCTTACCTGTGTCATCGTGCTGAACAGTGCTCCTGCGACGCTTTGCTCGTGTGGAAGGGAGAACTTGGCGATGAACAGCGTTCCGGCGGAGAAAACGAAATCTGCTCCCAGAACGGAGATGTATGTTGCGTTAAATGCATAAGCCCAGTAGGTCGTGCCAGGGTTGATGATTGCGAAGAGGAGGCACGCTATACTTGTCGCCAATGCCCCGACGCCTTGGAATTAAATAATGTCAGAACTGAGGTCTGCTGTGGAACGAGAGAATTCACCAGTGAGCCAAACTAATGGGACACGAGCGGCCATGAACCCAACAAAGATATTACAGAGCGTTCCAGAGATAAACATGGGCAGGAGGCGGGCGACTGTTTGCATAACGCTGTAAGCAATGTAGTTTTGGTAATACAGCTGCAAGAAAGCGATCAGTTCATAAACTTGAAGGCATTTTAAGGGCAGAAAACTCAAACCTGAACCCAGAACACCCATGCTAAGAAAGAGCACCACTCGGCGAACGCGATAGCCAT
Source organism: Galerina sulciceps (assembly GCA_023014345.1). NCBI lineage: Eukaryota > Fungi > Basidiomycota > Agaricomycetes > Agaricales > Galerinaceae > Galerina > Galerina sulciceps. The sequence continues at coordinate 599,941 of JAEDXJ010000016.1, forward strand.
TATCGCTGCGAAACGTCCATTCGCCCTTGTCCATATGGAGAGCTTCATGAGAGGTGGAGGCGTTAATATCGAGTATGGAGCGTCGATGTTGTTTTGGACGGTCTCTAAATAGTGTTGCCAGTAAAGAAATATGCCAATTAAGCACACCCCCATTATCAGAAGCACGATGATGTCTGTTACAAGTCATCAAAAAGGCGATAAGAATCGACCTGAAAACGGACATACAGGGAGTAGACCACTTCTCCGGAGCAATTTCACCTTGGCTGAGCACAAAGATGATCAGGACAAGGCCGGCCGTAACGAAGGCTGCACCGACCCAGTCGACGCGTTTGTCCACCTCTTCAGAAGGAAAGTCATCGTCAATCGACACAAGTCCTCCAATGAAGCAGAGGAACGTCAGTCCACTGAAGAGGTAAAACGAAGAACGCCATGTTTTTCTGTGTAACTGAGGTGAGTCTCTTTTTGAAATGAAAGCGTAGACGAGGAACGCACGCAGTGAATTCGGTCAGGACACCCCCAACCGCTGTTCCAAATACGGCTCCGATAGGTGCTCCTGCTGAAAATGTGGCAAATGCCAGAGAACGGGCACGAGAAGGTGGGAAAGCATGAGCCAAAATACCAAGCTATATGCGCGTTTTCAGCCTGGTTTTCAGGTGGCCGAGTCGAAGGAAGCAAACCTACAGAAGCCGGCAAGGTGGCAGCACCACCAATCCCCTGGATCGCTCTTAGAATATCGAGAGTCATGACGCCTTCATTGGGGTTAGAAAATAACGGGTATTAGCTTACGCCACATACCAGTTGGAAATGCGCACACGAGCGTAAATATGGCCAATATAAGAGTGCCGAATGAGAACACCTTTTTCCTTCCATACACGTCCGCGAGTCTACCGAACACAAGTAGCAGGCATCCCTAAAATGAACAACAAAAGTAAACGGAGAGTTGAAGTTAGAGATGAATCCCAAAATAGACAAGCAAACGAATTGGTAGGCTTACTGAGCTCAACGGGTACGCCGACAACACCCACTGCAACTGGGCCGGCCCAAGCTGCAGTTCCCGCTGAATCGTCGGCAAGGCTATCGAAACAGACGTCGAATTCGCGACCTAACGTAAAGAAAATAGACATTGCGCGTGAATCGGAGCAAAGAGTGGAAAAAAGTCGGAATTTTGGATACATTGATTATCATTAGCGACGTCACGGTCAGGACGATTATGCACGATTTGAGGAAGCTTCTGGGTGGTGGTAGCTCGTGAGGAATACATGGCGAGATCGCGTTGTCTGCTGCAGTTCGAGGACAGACTGGTGTCGTTGTTTCTCGTTTTGTGTCGTGAGAGGGTGGCGTTTCGGTCATCGTCGAAGAAAGCGGGCATGCAAGGTGTCGCCCAAGGTTATCCGTAAAGGCGTTTTGACTATGGTGGTGGAAGAAACAGAGGAGTCAACGTGGGCGTGGTGGTTTAAGTATACAATGAGTAAGCTTTTCTGACTTTTAGTCAGGCCTAGCCCTCGGAGTCGCAGGAAGTGAACAACGAGGAGAACCGTTAAAATCTCCCTAGTGGTTGTCAAGAAAGATTGAAGTGTGCAGCGTGCTGGTGCGTGGACCGGACGTGAACGTTAACGTGAACCTGGCAGCGCTTCGGTTAGAGAGCAGGCGGCCTGTGGGTTGCTTGTGGTCCTGGTTGTTTTAATAAAAATCTGAGTGCGACGCCACGGAAGTTCGAGGCGCTGGGACCTGAAGAAGGGGAAGGGAGGAAGTTTGGGTAAAGTAATTACACCTTTTGGCGGTACAACGCACGAATGAAAAACTTGAATGACCCGATCAAATAGACTATATGGAGCAGCCCACCTCAATGACATCCGCATAGCCGATGGTCCGACCATGGCCGGCTTATACATGTGCTCGTTCTATTGATACCAACGAAGTATATTTTCCCTTATAACAGGGTTAGTCCTTTAGACGAGGGCGGAACAATGAGAAAGCTAAGCTGCCCGCCATGGGCAGGTTAAATATAGAATCTGAGTTATTGAGGAATACATTCCGCATTCGAAAGAAGAGAGAACATCGAAGGTATCACACTGAGTTGACCTAGACGGCTGCTGAAGAGGATGTCAGGTATGTGCGGGCACAAAGCATCGACATAAGACGACGATCTTGACTCAGCGTCATACGACTCATCAACGATAGCCAGGATCGAATCTGACGGAACCACAGAAAAAGACTTGACTGAGTGGGGGGTTTGTATTGATGGGTAATAAATGACAACAAATACTATGCAAATGTGAGCGAAAACAAAACATTAATGCAACTGACGTATTAAATCCTAGCTCTAGGGTGGGCAACTTTTGAACGACGGCGAAGGGAGGTGCAGACACTCTGTCCGTCACTCCAACCACCGTACCACAGCGACATCAGTCGCGCGTCGTCTACTCCTTAATCTTGGCCAAGATTTCATTGTCTTTGAACAGGAAGTATTCCTGTATACACGTGGCAACCCGTGAGCGAAAGTGAAGAGCCAGAGTCGAGAACACGTACCTCCTCTCCAACCTTAATCGAGTTTCCGCCCCAACCAGGCAGCAGAACACGGTCTCCGGCCTTCACTTGTGTAGGGACAATCTTGCCGTCCTTGTTGGGAGCACCTGGGCCGACAGCGATGACAGTGGCCTCAGGAAGAGGGTTGCTCGTAGCAGACGTAGGCAGGAAGATTCCAGTAGCCGTTTTCTGTCGCAAAACGTAAGAACTTCTTCCTCGGAAATGGTGCAAGGAACACGTACCGTCTCTGGCTTGAAACGTTGAACCAAAACTCGGTCCAACAGAGGAATAACAGCCTTGATGGATTTGAAAGTTGCTTGAGCGGCCTAGAATGTATATGCCGCGTCAAGAATGAGGATTCGACGCGAAAAGAGAGTTACTAACCATTTGAATTACTGAGAACAACGGATGAAGGTGAACTGGAGAAGAGAAAAATTTGACGGTGGAATGTTCGCGATTTCTTTGTATTTGAACCAGAAGATTTACACAAATAAAGGTCAATGTCACGTTGTCATACAATCACGTGAAGTTCTCATTTCCAAGAAGCCATGGCCAGATCTGCGGATTGTCCTTGGGTTGTCCTGGTCCTCCTGCACCTTCACTAGGGCTGCGTACCGTCCGTATTACGGTTACGGCCGTCGATTTGACGGCCGTAAATGTTGCTTTTAAAATTAAAACGGTACAGGTAACCCAAAAAACGGCCATAAACGGGTACGTACGGCCGTTTCGAGATTGGTCGCACAAAAATTGAGAAATTATGCCATTTTTGTATGAACAGAAACTTTTGGGGAGTATGAACTGCTGCAAGGAGCTTTGACTCGAATGTCGAATGTTTAGTATTGAAATTTGGAGGTCGGGATGCGCATGCGATGTCTCGCGGAGCTTTTAACTTTATTGGTCAATCAAGTCGGGGCAGTGTGAGTCCAATAACACTCGATTATTACCGTGAAGAACAGCATTAATTGCGAGGGGTTTAGAGATAAATTCTGAGAAATACTAGAAAAAGTAAACGGCCGTCATTCAACGGATCACGGCGGGTGTTCCCCAGGCCTTGACGGTAGGGGTTTTACCTGTCTAGAACCGTGCGTAGACCCCGTATTTTTACGGTACGGTGCGCAGCCCTGACCTTCACCTATGCAATCTTCATTCTCTTTCAAACTCGAGAAACCTGCACAAAATTATTTACTAATTAGAGTTGCTTCACAGGCGTAAATTTAAACTCTGCACAGATCCCACACATCTGCCGCCTGTAAATTTCTCAATTCGTCGGTATCTTCTGCTATAATATCTCTAGTCCGCAGCGCTGACTGAATGCACGTAATTGATCAGGTTACATTACTAGTACACTAACTCCTACCGCTACAGACATGCTCCCGCCGTCGAAATCTGTCCTCCCACCTCACTTTTAAATGGGTAAACAAGTCCAATCTCTCAAGGTCCTCATCGTTAAATCCTCCAGAAACCCGCCCGAGATCGAGAATCTCCAGAGGCAATCCCAGTGCAACTCTCTGAGAGAGGAATTGGATGACGTTGGCCAGGTCGAGTCGAACCTGAAAACGGTCAAGTCCGAAACTTTTCAAGCATGGTAACAAAACAGTGTCATCGATCGAGGGCAGGGAAAGAATAAACGGAAGGGCATGAGGAGAACTTTGTAGAGTTTTTACTGACGTCAGTGTTGAAATGATGGGAAGTAGATTGACCATGGCTGGCGCCACTCTATCATTACCGAAATGAAGTTCGAAGTGTATAACCTTATCACAAGAGAGCGAAAATATTGATGGAAGAAATATCGAAGGGTCGGCGATATCTTCAAGAAACCTCATTGCGAAACTGAAGCAACGGTTCGCAGATATGAGGATGGACTTGTTATCCATCACCAATCTGAGTTCTTTCAGTCCGTAATAGTCTGTAGACAGCAAGAAATATTTTCGAAGGACCCTTTGGCCAGTAACGATGTCGGATGGGTATGGGAAGACGGGGTCGGTTCGGAACTGAAAATTGACTGCAGGATTCATAACGATGTTGTCCAGGATTATGAGATACTTCCTAGCCGCATGTCCCGCTTCAATACTGATTCCTAAGAGGCGCGGTAGGAAAACTGTCTGCAGGTCTTGAACTTGAGTCAGTGGCAAATCCACTTCATCTGGACCAAAAACAATCTCCAATTCCTGAAGGAGCGGCATAGCTGAGAGTAGCTGCAAAAACTCCAGTGGTGTGAATGAATTTGTCCCACAGAGATGTAGGGAGCACATTTTCTTGGAAGACAGGAAGGTTTGACATTGAATTTGAAAACCAAAAGCAGAAAAGTGTTGCAGGAAAGGTGCGGTATCCGCAAATAGGCGAAATTCTTTTGATCGAAAGCGAGAAGGGCAACTATCAAAATGAATTTCAAAGTACTCAAGGAGCAGTGCTGGCCTTTGGAATGCCCATTCCATCATCGCTTTCGTCCTGGTAGAGAGGTTGAATTGGAACACCAGATCCCACCTCTGAATTCTGGTCCTGTGAGACATTACGAGTCCCCTTTAGGGGAAGTCGTTCTTTAAACCAGGATTTGAACCGTGGAAATTAACGCCCCAAACATGGTAATAATTTCAGGGTCCACCTGCCTTTCAAAGGCAAAACTCAGGGGATTTGTCGTTGTTCAGGGTCTTTCTTTGTAAACCTGCTTACGAAAATCGACTTATTGACAAATATTGGTGACGCAAGCTTATGAATCTACCCTAGAAACGTCTCCTAGGTACTATTTGTTTTTGTTGCCCAACAGATAACATATAAATGAGTGTTCTCATGTTCTGTCCTCCTGTATCGATATGCGTGTTATTCTCGCCGTAATTCTTAACTTCACGCTTGCATGCTTTTCTGCAACCACATCCGCCTCACTTCGCTTCAATGCATCTCTAGACAATCCTCACCCTCATGTTGCCCCTTACAGTGGCTCTAGGTATTTTTTGTCTCGCGGCATAACCGCTGATTTGAATTTGTGGACTGTGAAAGCTTGCAAAGTAAATGTACCCAATGCTTATTCGATCTCGTGCTCGCCACAAAGTCACTATAAATACAATTTTTGGTGTGTGGGCCGTAGTGATGTTTTCGTTCGAGTAAGGCGTCAGGTCCTCCGCTCCTGGTTCGGAATTGCTAGACGCTGTATGCAAAAGTCGGACTACTATTGGCGTTTCAATAGGTTCTTTCTTTATGAACCTGATGCTTGGTACCGTGTTATGTTTAAGGAGACATGGGTCTTCTGTCTTGACGGTATAGTATCATGTGTTAAGGACATTCTGAGTAAGGCAATCACTCCGCCCAGGAAACATCATGCGTTCCATGTAGACGATTCCACCGCCATCACGACTGACACTTTTTTTGAAATTTTTGGGCCAATTCAATATTACCCCTCTTACCAAGTTAAGTGCGTGCTTCGTTGGCAGCCAATTTTACACCGTTTGAGGCAGGACAACTTAGATCATATATTTCATGAACCTGGTATACGACGCATTGTGTGTCGTTCTGAGTTGCGGCCGATGGTTACAGTGTTGCAAGCTTATAGGGACCCGTGTCCAACGATATTGTGTTCCACTGATCTTTGGTTAGATCATTTTGATCGAGCCGCTTTTTCGTATCCGGGTACCAAGTGGCCGTGACGTGTGCCTGTCTTCGAAAATTCGACCCATACCCCTTTCCCCTCTTCACCCTCTCCTTTTTCCAGTTCGAATGTTTCTCTTTTTTTTTATTTTTCATTCGTCTCAGTTTAATACTTTCCAATAAATTTTGAGCTTTCTGGTCTTCTGTACGTAGAGGAATACAAATATACGTATCGTTTTGTTTTTTTATCTATTAGTTTCTCTATTTGATATACGTGATGCGACCGATCGATCATATCCGTGATCCATAAATTTCGTTTGGCAGGTGGGAGTGAAGGCCAGAGGTGCCGGGCATGGAGGAGAGGAGGAGGAGAGGGGGTGGGCACATGTCACACCGCCCCGTTCCAGGGGATGGGTTATAAGGAGCGGAGGAGAAGAGGAGACTTTCCTGACTTATTCATTCGGCATCCTTATTACTTTCATCGCATCCCACCATGAATTTTGCATATCCTAGGGTTGACGCCGGTAAGCCCAATAATTTTAGGCGCTTAGGGCTGTTGATTCATGTTCTGCTTTTGCATAGCGAAGGCGCTTGATTTGTTTCTGACTGAGCCGTCTTTGAGCTCATCTGAAAAGCGAGTTAAGCATTTGCTGGACATCCAGGTAATTGTGTGTATGGTTGTTCAAAAAGTTTACTAATATTTTTAGGCCAATGCTTACGGATTGTTTTACGTTTCGGAGCCACCTTCGATTCGTATCAAGACAAACATCTCTGACGATATGGAGGAGGCAGAATTTCTAGCTAGGGGAATACTCTGCCAGAACTACCTTCCCCCTTTGCCTAGGGTCAAGTGAGTAGTACCTTTCTTTCCTTCTCTGTTGAGACCGTATTGATGTCGTGTACCTCAGGGAGCAGTATCACGTTGCTTATTTGCGTCAGACCGTCCATATAACAAGCTGCGCATCCGAATCGCGTTTCTTCAATTACTTTGGCATGATCGCTGAGGTCGTTAATCTTTTTCGCAGCGGTTATCCCGAACTCACCTTCGCTGCGCCGTCGATTCCGCGTTTCGAAAGTCGTGAATGCATCCTATCCTATAACCCATATTTTACGAAGCGGCGTGATACTCCGAGCTGCAAGAGCATCCCATTTGGTCCTGGGGTCGATCCCAAGCACGTTCTCGAGACGTATCAGCCGCAGAACATGCACCATATTGATGACAATCGTGTCCGGTATCTTCGTCGTCTTGTAGGACAGGATCAAAAAGCTAGGTAAACCTTTTTAAAATTTGCTTTGTGGTTTTTATGCATCGCTAAAGTTTTCAAAGTCTCAGGGAGATGAATCCTATCGTATTCGCGAACAGCGATATTGTTGAAATTCGTTTTTCTTTTGTGGCTTATCCTACAAGGGAACAGGGTCATTATCAAATAGCAATGACAACCCGCGCCGTGATTTTGTTAGATGACACGTTTAGAATGGTAGGATCATCTTGTCGGTCACAATGTAGAGAATTAACATTGGTCTTTCATAGGTTTCTTGCACTTCTAGCAGCGGATTTCAAGGTCAATCAAATGTCATTCGCCATAAGTCAACGCTCTGCGTGAAGCGTAAGGACTATTCCGATGATGAAGACGTCGAGTCTGAGACCAAGAGGATGTGCGTTTGAGCTAAATCTACCTGCCGTGTTATGTAATCAATTTCTGTTGCCGGTACTGTACAGCCACCACTCCTAACGTATTGAGACACAATCCTTGCTGTTTTCATTTTGCTACAATAACAAGCCACGAATAAATAAGTTCCTGAAAATCCGTTTAACTCTGCCAAACTGTTAGCTGCAAGCTAAGAGCGTACGCATTCTCCCCCCGACGTACGTCAGTATTTGGCCCTCAGGGTGTCTTTTTACTCAATAAGCCGTTTCTTTTCCGCAATGTATCAAAATTTTTATTTCTACGATTGTAGTTACATAGTATATATCTGATGACGGTAGAGTTAGAAGGAGTGATGGTTCCATACTGTTTTCGCGCGGCAATATGTTCTCCACTGTGAGGTGGTCCTTTCGCGGTCACGTGTGAAATTTATTTCACGCGATTGTCAAAAATTTTTAGATGCTACATTGTTCTTTCTAAAACTTAACACTGTATCACAACGTTTTATCCATGCCCGAAAGCTTTGTGGTCTCTTACTTCCTACGAGAAATTGCCTTTTTTGCATCACGGAAGGGTCGGACGTCCAAATTACCTGCTAGCCATGAAGATGAACACGGTGCGGCTCTCTTGGTTGTTCAAATGATTTAACAACTCGTTCATTATTGTTCCAGGTACACTTATATTTCATGCGGCCTGTTGTGCCCAAGTAGATGGGAATAGACAGACAGTGACATTACATACGTGTCCGGAAGATGACCTGGTATTTCATCCCTTGCCTGATGGGAAAAAGCGCACAGTAAAGGGGAGAAGTCACAAGAAGACGGATGGGATGTACGACATTCAATGTAAGACGTGCACACAGGTCGAAATGGTTGACGAAGAAGAGGCGGAGGACACGGTTTTGGCATCGGCTTCCAACGTGGGTGATGTGGTCCACGGTTTGGGTGCTGATTTTTATTTGCCTGCTAGTCTGCCGATCAGCATAAAATCGATTGATACCGAAGACTGTCATCGCCTGTTGGCATGGCGGGTGCACTTATGAACATTGTTAGTTTGCGGTGGCGTATGTTTTCTATCATTTAATTGAAAGTTTTTGTTTAAAGCCAGATGTCTCGCACCTTAATGGTAGACCGTCCGTCGATATTGTTAATGCCCTTAATATTAAGGGTGAGCTTTTCAGCGTGTCGCGAGGGAAAGAGGTTGTTCTTGGAATACGAAACGTAACGTCTCTTAACTTTCGTATAGTCTGATTTTCACAATTTTCCAGTTTCTCATTCGTGTCTGTTTTGGAGTTGAAGGACATTGTCTTTGGATTCCAACGGACGTTTATCATACCATGGTTGCGCAGGGCCCTGTTCTTCGAGGTGCAAAAAGTCAGACTTTTGAAATACCTGCTTCTAGTCGAGGAGGTCCCAAGGGATGTCTCCAACAGCTCTCTATGCAAGCGGCTTTTGTGAGACCAGATTGGACGCTCGTCTTCGTTGATCACAACGTGATGATAACATTTCATATCATGGTGCTGAGAAGGCGTTTATCACCTTCTGATTTGCAACCTAATTCACAGGCGAGTACTTTTAACTCAATGTAATTCATTTACGAAATGTTGGCTTTACAGATTTGGTCTTTAATATGGAGCTCGACTCATGGGCCGGTGTACTCTTTGGAGCCGAGGGACGCACTAAATGCTCTCGATGTCTGGCGTCAGATAGGAAGCCTTTTGCATATGTGTCTGGAGAAGAGCCCTTTCGTATGAATCATGACGCACACAAACGTTTCATGAAACATGTGTTGTGCTATCGCAAGCAGTACGTGACAGTTGACCAGCACGCGCTTGACGAAATGCATGGCATGAATTTGCTCAACCCTCGTGCCGTGATTCAAACCTCAGGGTTTGCCAGAGGTCAATTTAATTAGATGTTCTGTATTGCAATGGAGCTCATATTTTGTAGATGTGGGAATATCTGACGATCGCATGAGCTTCTACCAAGAAGCAGAGATACCCGTCGTTCCTCCAACCGAAGCACGGTACAGTCGCATTCGATTACAGAATTTCATCTTAGATATTCCAAGGGGCAAGTCATCGAACAAAAGTTATCATGTGTATACCCCAATTGTGGCTGTACCCGGAGTTCATTGGTGGCCAATTCTGGTGAGCATTGCTGAAGAAGCCGATCTCACTTTATGGCTAACATTTTACAGAACGTGATGCCTATGGACCACGACGTTCGAAATATATTCAACACGACGACATTAGGACCCTACAGTTTTTCAGTCTTTATTCAGGCGGCTTGGACAGAAAAGAAAGTAGGTATGGAGAAACCAAAAGGTTGCAGGCCTCTCGAGATTGTTGGTTCATCACATCGAAAGCGACCACTGGTGTCTAATATTAAAAACAAAGAACCGGCAAGGAAGCGGAGGAAAAATATATTGGCTTCTGGCAGTGAAAATACAGACGTGGCCGATCTTGGAACGAGGACTATGCGGAGTGGTCAAAAAATTGTTAGATAATTTTTCTTTTAGTCATGTTGTAACCTCTGTCCTCAGTCCGTCCATCCTACAGAAATGGTTTTCACCTCACGTTTGCCTGTATAGTCAAAATATTTGCTCACTAATATCACCTCTGCTGTCGATGGAAAACCCTCTTCGAGGTCTGCGATCACAACACTGTCCAGCTAGTTGCCAAATTAATAAATGTTCGTAGAAGTTGAGGTCGTCCTGCATGTCTGGAAACGAGATGAAGAATACATCGTCGTCAAGAAGAGATCGAATTTCACGACAGCAAAAATGCTGTTCGTCCGATATTTGATCCACTATGTCGTAGCCGCGATTCCGATATCGTTCTGGAAAGTTTTCCGTTGAATTTGGTCGTGGATTGAAAATGCCTATACCGCGTAGGGTCGTCTCTGGATAAAGACAAACGGCGCCATACCATGCAATGTAGTTCATGACCAATGTTAGGTCGAATTGAAGGATGGGCTGCAGCGCCGACTCCGTATTGGAAAGGACGACATGGATGCATTTACCGTCGTGCTTATATATGTAAACTTGCACACACTGGATGAAGGGAAATTGCCGTAATATCCCAATGTTTCTTCTTTGTATCCTCGAGCAAGAATCAATTCACGAATTGGCAGGGCGGATGAGTTCGCCACGTAGATGTCGAGATCCCCTGGTTCAAAATCCTTCGGGCAAAAAAGTTGTAAAACGATGGAGCCTGATAGTACGGCACCAGAGAGTTTCATTGCACGTAAGAATTCGGAGACGGGGCCAAGGTCGTATGTGATCGTGATTAGAGTGAATTTAGCGAATACGGCATATCTTTGTGTGTGGCCGCATGGTTCATTGGTGAAACGGTCATTCATGGCGACACGGTGGAGGCAGTCCAACTTTCGGCCACTAATGTTTCTGTCATTTCGTTGTCTACAATATACGTCATTTTTATCTATCCGCTCTCTTGTTTTATCTAATCTTTCCCATCCTTTTCTTCTGCAATGTTCCTCGTTCGATAAGGCTGTTCAGATTTCAATTCAAAAAAGGAGGGGAGAGAGAAACATGCTACTTGAGCACAATACACGTTATCAGACCCAAGTCGGTGTCCTCAACGTCAACCAAATGATTGATGACATTATGCTTGAGAATGACGATATCTCCGGTCCAGAATATCAAATTTGTCGACAACGTTTTTACGCACATGTTGGGTGTCGGCTGATAATATTTAAGTTTACTGTCTTTGGAGAGTATTGGTGTGGCGAACCTTGTCGGTGATCACAACCGTGAATGTTTCTTGCAACCTGATCCGACTGTCGATAGGGAACCGGTTGACATGGACCAGTTGATCTTGAATACAGCTACTAATAATTTGGCCGTCCATTAGGGGAGGCGCCCACTGCGCCAATTGTATGTCGTTAATGTAGTCTGCAGTTTGCGCGCCAGGCGATGGTAGGATTGTAATTTTTTTCGGTTTCTCCAAAGACGTAGAAAGCAAAAGTGCGACTACGGGTTTCTGTATAGCTTCGGTGTCATATAAGGTTGATTAAATTAACTTCAAGCATACCGGTGTTCTCTCTTCTGGTGATGTATAACCTGACACTATTCTGTTGTCCATGGTCGTGTTATGAGAAAGAGAGGTTTCACTTCCACGTCATTGACCCCGCCACGCGAATGAAACCTACTCTGTCTTTAAATCCCTTATTTCATCTCAATCGCCTGGAATAATCTCGCTATGGGTCACAAGTCTCTCTCCTTCGACCTTTGGCTGCATATATTGCGGGAATTAAGTTGTCGAGACTTATATTTCTTCAACCTTACTTGCCTTTCATTTTCCCAGATAGGAAGGTCAGTTTTTCGTATGCGTGTCCTCGTGGTGGTTGGTCGGTACCTGACAATGCCATCCACTGAGTTTTTCACTCTGTTGGAACAGAGTATGTCTATTATCGGAGGCTCGGTTGCTCAGTATGTCGTTTGCCCAGAAATTTTGGAGGTGGGTCTTCCTCCATTTGACGCCTGTCACATCTGATCTCGTTTGTCAGTGCCCTCCAAATAATCTCAATTTATTCACAACATCAAGTCATATTAGGCCTTGGGTTAATTTTTTCAAGAAAAGCGGCTACGTAATGCATATGCTCCCAGCGAATGAGTTGATGGGCTTTGCGATCCAAAGGATTCGTGTTTTTCAAAATGAGGTAAACATCTTTTGCAATCAAAGTTCAGTCCTTACATCTTTTCAGGCCGCGATGGTCTTACTTTGCGAAACGAAAGGAGAATCTACTTTGCCTGCCGTTCTCGGCGCCGAATACACTTGCCAAGCGAATTTCATAACGGCAAGCCATGTATACTGTGCATATCCCAGTTTGACGACAAGGGGTACGACTTATCGACATCTCAATTCACTCGAGGAGGGCCTACAAACAAAACGTCTGGGAGAGGACGCCATAATAGATCACAGTGCATTGCAAAGACCATGCACGTTGTACTGCAAAAATCAGATTCGGTTTTCGTCACTCACAGACGGTGTCGCTTGTATGTCATGGGGTGGAGTCACTAGGTGCGCCGATCACGCGGAATGGCTAAGGACGATACCAGAGTCATTTCTTCGTCTTCACGACGTGGTATTTTGGCAGGGAGGTTTTTGTACTAACCCATTTTGCGCAAATTTTGGGAGTGCCAATCCCGTCTATTGAAGGTAGATCTTGGTAGAAATTTTATTAATGTTCCACCTTTTCTATATTAGTTACATTGAAGTACAAAAGTGCTGTGGCCTGTGTTCTACTTGGTTGTGTGAAGAGAGCCTTTCGTTCGGTGATCCACAGATACTCCAAAAATAGCGTCACGGCGTGTGATACCATTTTATAGGAGTATGATTCTGATCTGAATTCCGATGTGTCTTTTGGCCCGATTAACTCATACGTATTCAATACTGTGGAGCCGTGCGGCCCAAATAAGACTTTGCGTGTTCAGGTGCCAACAGGACCCCCAAAAGCCCCCTAGAAGGTATGTATCGAGTCTGGGTACAAATTGCCCGCCGCAGGCGGAGCTTTGTAGCAAATCCGGGTACAAATGACCAGTTTTGGGACCGATGTATGTTCAAAAGTACGGGTACCAGTGCTCTCGTCACCGAAGGTATGTTCGAAAGTCCGGGTACAGGACGGGCCCGGAGGTGGTGGTCGGGCACCTGAGCGACATCCCTTTTGAGGTCAAATTAGGCGCTTAGTTAGTACTTTCGTACTCCTACAAGTCGGCCCTCGAATGAATGAACGCAGATCACGGCCGTTCGCGCATTTCGAGCCATGTTTTCGGGAGTTGGTGCAGGTTCAAAAATTGCTGTCTGGAAGCAAAAAAAGCGTTCATGATGTCAGATATAGAGGCGGAATAGATTCCTATGCAGATCTTTGTGTCCCAAGCGCTTGAAACAGCTTGAAATAGGCCGAAAGAAAATTTTTTGGAATTTTTGGGATTTTTAGGCCATTTTTAGAGCTATGTATCGAAAATCCGGGTACAAATGGCACTCGGCGAAGGTCTGTACAAAAGTCCGGGTACAAACGGCCTCGCAGAGCCGAAAAAAAGTCCGGGTACAGGACCTGGAGCAAAAAACATACCTCCTAGAGGGCTTTCGGCGGTCCTGTGCCAACTCGTGTGAGCGCTTGTTTGCGTAATGATTCGATCGTCCCGCTTTTCTTCGATTCCGTCCGTTTTTGCAAACAAAAAATTGTGCCTGGTTGGCAATGTATTCGTCAGTACGTTTTTATCACGGCTCCATTTCGGTCAAAATAGTTGATAACAGTATATCCTGCCGAGAATTTCCACTACTTGCCCCTCTCTCTGGAGTTTCCGGCGCAATATAATAACGGTATTTCTGATTCTGAAAGTATAAGGTCGACATCTTTTCTTCGCGAGTTTAATCGCCTTGGAAGACGCTTTTTTTTACGGTCGTATGATTGTGCTACGTCCTATTTTGGTACTTCGCCCCTTTTTAGGTCATGTCTGTCTAAACGGCATTGTTAAGTGATCGAATTCGGTAGCTTTAATGTTTCCAAATCTGGTGATCTTGACTTGCCGGCTATCCTTTTTATGTTCTGCGTGTACCTTCTGTGCCTTAGCACGTCGGCCGGTGGTGTGCGCCCGCTCGCGCCCTGTCGATGCGTCGTCAGAATCCTTAACTTTGCAACCTCATGTCTACCAAATTCTTTAGCAACTTACTCCTTGTCTCTTCCCTATACAGTGGCAGTCGATATGGACCTTGTTTCTGACCGTTGTCGCAAGTTTTCTAACATTTTTCTTGGTGCAGAGGCGACATATCAAAGCGTTCGAAACCCTAGCACGCAATTTACTGAGAAGGTTAGACATCAATACAAAGAAAGCGATCTTCATTGTTGGATTATTGGGGAAGTCTTGGGCAAACAGCACGGCACCAAGTTTGGTGCATCCGGTAATAGGCTCAGCCAGGGTGGTCGATTCGTATTTATTTGCTTCAGTTTTTTATCTCTATAACTCTACTAAAGCGCCCCTTAGTTCAAGCCGATGCTGGATGGAGACAGCGCGCAAGATGTTGTAGCTATCAAGTGTCCCACCGACGCTACTCCTGACATCGTAGCGATATGGAATAGACAATTGGAAATGTTATCCCTCTTCAAAGACGAGGATGAGAGAGCAGACCACATTAATGATCAGGTAAACGTCGAACACAGTTCATATTACTATTGACCTACGTTATCATCATAGTATCCAAAGCGCATAAAAGACTGGACCTTTCAACTGGCTGACTTTCCATTGACATTATTTGTCTTGTGGGAGAAGTATACGGTGCGTTGTTATAAATTAATAGGTGAAATTTAATACATGGCGTCCTAGACCGTCGATCGAAACCTATGCACAGTAATCAAAACCAAAGTCGCGTCCCAGGGTAAGTCGCTTTAATAAAGTGGTATCCGTCCTTATTCGATATATTCTAGTAAAATTGGGCGCATATTATGAACCTACCGTTCTAGATGACTTCTCCAGGCCTTATTTCAACCTCCGTAACGATGTATTGAAACAACAACGGCTCATCAACGACATTGGCCGACTCATTCCACCCTGGCGCAATTGGTGTGAAATAACGCCAGGTAGTTTAATGATTTTCGACGTAGCCTTGCACTGCAAAAATGTTCAAATAAGCGCCGTCAATTTAGAGGCTGGCTTTACTCGAGTGCGTTTTAAATATTCCGTCACCATATTCAATCTCACATAAATATTGTAGACTTACGAGATACGGGGGCTTGAAGGTCTTGTAATGAAGCGTGGAATTTCGCCTGCTGAAGCACCTTCGCCGCCTTTCGTGCCTTCTGAGTACATGCAGAATTGGACGGCTCATCAGTATACATGGGAAGATCAAACTGGTGACTTGATTTTGTAGGAAATAGCTCATAAATAGATGAGGACATCAAGTCTTCGACACCATTTAAATCAAGTGATGTCTATCACAGCTTCAACGATCTATTCTTGATGAAACTATGAAGCGACCTGTTATCGATTTGTCTCACGCAAGGAGGCGCAATAGAACTTACCTTAAGACAATAGCGACCACTAAAGCAATATCACTTTCTTTCATATCGGTAAGCTGTTCGTTGTTTTTTTTTGGGTGTTTCACCACGATAATATCACCAAACCAAACGATCTCGCTGTCGCTCAAAGAGCCAACGCATTCATTACGATCATCCTAACAAACGCTTCAGTTTTTGGATCCTATTTTGACGGACGACGAACCTTCCGAGAGCACATAATCGTATATCCCGCCTGGAGAGAGATTTTTGAGTTGGTCGGAAAGCGATCCACGTACACAGCACGTTCGTCGAGACACTCAGCTCGGATTGCAGGCGTTAGATTTCGAGTTACCCATTGCGAAAGGTCGAGATCATTTACAGTCACCGTTTCGACCGCCAGTCCACAGGTGTTTATATTGATGAACGTTATGTCTTTTCTATTGGTGGAAAAAATCAAGGCCTTGATTGTTTTGCTTTCGGCCTATGTGCGATTAAATATCAGTACATGCCCCTTAAATGAAAAGATACATGTCTGCACATGTTGACCTTTGACATTACTCATATGGTTGTCGTTGGCGTTCGATGGATATGTGATTACGTTCACGTTGTATGGAACTAGAACCAAAGTGGACGCATGGTTCTGGAATGACGTATTTTTGACAATTGATTAGAAACCAACGATGACATTTGAGACATTATCTTTACACCTCTACCAATGGGTCCATTTCACAAGTTGCCAAACGAACTTCTCTCTCGTGTTTTCCAGTCCATAGATGTCGCCCATCTAAGTACAATTGCAACCATGGACCGCCGCATACGAAGGATCGTGAAAACCGTGATTCAGGACAGAGTATATGCATATCTGTCTCTTTTCATCGACAGGATAAATATACCCATGCTATTGGCCGCTTTGCACAGCACCTCGGCTGTCATAGGCGGTTCGATTGCTCAAGCCATAATCACTCCATGTATATTTTCAGAGGTACGCCATGAAAGTCGGTAACAGATTTTGTTGACGAAATTAAGCATCAGACTGAGCCTGAAAATCTGAATATTTTTGTTCCAGACGGTTGTCTTACGCATTGGGAAACTTTTTTGGAAGAGAAATTTGGCTTCTGCGTAATCGAAAGACTTTCATTCCAGACAAGACTCATGAGAATCGTTTCATTCCTTTCTCCTGCGAATCAGGTAAGCCGTTTTTTTGGGCGGTCAGCCAATGTTCACATTAATAGGATGTTTAGCCGGACGTAAATACACGCATCATCTTGACCGAATCCTCCTCCTCTTCCTCAATAATTCCCGTCGTTGGCTCCGCTTTTACGTCCCAAATGAACTTCTTAACCGCTAGCCATGTCTACTCCGTCTACCCGCATTTGACATCATCAAATAAGTCATTTCAAATTAGAACCATGCCACTCAATCCAGAAAAGAGATCTGCACGTTTGGCATACGCAAGCCGGCTTGAAGCGCGAGGTGTGGAGTTAGTCAATGACAATGACCTTCACACTCTATGCTCAGCACACAAGCTTTGCCCAAATATGACCCGCTTCATTGGTATGAAACCTGAAGGAAGGAACAGACTACCTGCCGACGACGTTGGAATGATGTGTTGGAGCGAAACTGATCTTGACAACCATTTCTTAGAAAAAAAACGACTGCGATTCTGGCTCGGCGGTTACTGTACGAACAATATTCACTAGTGTTGCCTTGCTTACTTACATTCTTTCATGCGTCTGTTTCGAAAATGATTCACGGCTTGGCGATGAACCGTGTTCCGGAGTCCGCGTTCCTCAAAATCGATTGCTGTTTCCATCGGAACCATCCTGCTAAGTAAAAAAACAATTAGGGACCCCCTTTGTATCATTGAAATCGGTTTTCTTTGCCTTGACGAAAATACAGTACTGCAGGAAAAGCATGAAAAATTAGGGGATAGCTCCAACTTCCAAGCATCGCGTCAATACGACATGCAAATTTGCATGGGTTTTATTTTTGAATTGTCGATTCCGCTCAATTAATTAATGGATCAGTAAACCC
Organism: Galerina sulciceps; assembly: GCA_023014345.1. Classification (NCBI taxonomy): domain Eukaryota; kingdom Fungi; phylum Basidiomycota; class Agaricomycetes; order Agaricales; family Galerinaceae; genus Galerina; species Galerina sulciceps. The sequence continues at coordinate 617,744 of JAEDXJ010000016.1, forward strand.
CGATCTGGTCTCACTTTAAGAATGGAGAGCGTGACTGAACGCGTGTAGTAATGAAGGTCCACTTTGTGACTACTTCTCAATTCCTCTACCTGCGACTTCCACCATTCACAGCATGTTCTCTCCTAAAAGCCATACCAATTCACACTGGCTTCAACGTAGTTCTTAGTTTGTAAAGCAGCGTCTTCGTGCGCCACAGTGGCGCAACCCTGGTTCTCGGAACAAGTTTGCATTCCGTGAGAAGAGGGTTACCGATCACAGAAGGGAAATCTTCATCCCTTTAACGACTGCATTGATATTGATCGGGAAAACAAACACAAATTATGTGAAAATTCTTCCACGATTCGATCTAGGATTTATTATGCGCTGAAGTCTTAAAAAGAATGTGTTCTCCTTTCCTAAGCAACACGACTTCCTAAATTTTTCTGGACCATGGGTGCAGCGAAAAAGCTGATGATGGCTGCCGAAGCCGGTCAGCTCGAACAGCTTCAAGCGTTACTGTCGACAACAGCGTCTTCGCCTTCGTACGTTCACAATCATTGGCGCTACCATTGGCTTTACTCATTGAATTTATTAGCGCGGATGCGGACTCAAACGTTCGGAACGACTCGCCAGCTCAGTGCGTCCCCTTTACGTGCATGTCAGCCTAACCATTGACTTTGTTTTTACCAGGACGAAGAATGGAGGTAAAGCGAAAAATCCGAATGTAACGCAGAGGTATGGCGTTTAGTCCTACAGAGAACCACACACTAACGAATTTCCTTTAGGCCCACTAAGAAAAAGAAAACGGCGTTTGTTACTTCGATTCCAACAGATCGACCTATGCTGACCGTCTTGACAGGACGTTCGTCGTTAACTCGGACGTCGAAAATACATAGGCCTAATCTCATCGTTCTAACTACATACACTTCATTAATTTGATTTATTCAGCAAAATTGGGGAAACACCGCTCAATGTTGGTGATAGCATGTACAAGTCAAGCAATGTATCCGCCGCCGTAGAACGTTCTGTGTCTCCGATTAGGACCCGAAGCGCGTCAGGAGTGTGAGACGACATATTTTTCACCTGCTTTGACGAACTAAACGAATAAAATAGCGTTAAAAAGCGAAAACTCAAGGATGCGCTGGATGACGACGCTCCCGACGATGTTAAGAAGTTAGTATTTGTCTCATTTTCAGAAGTCTTCTTGAATATTTAATCCTACATACCTCTAGGAAATCAGGAGTAGTGTCCAAACCGCGCAAAATTGCTAAGAAGTTCGTTCGATGCTGTTTTTTATGCCTTTGAACTAACTGTCGTTGGCAGAGTTAAGACCGAGGATGGCGTCATGTAAGTATCATTTCCCACTGTGAATCTTACGGACGACATTCATCAATTATTACAGGGAGCTAATGCCCGATATAGCAAACATTGAACGCTTGATCGCTCTTCATCGAGCGTACAGCAAACTTCCCAATCCCGTTGGTTTGCCGACGACTGTGGAGGACGAAGATGAAACAAGCGATGGCGGCTCTGGAGATGATTACGATCTTGAAGACCCCTTTATGTGAGCCTTTTTTTTTTAGACCAATCCTATCGTTGATCATGTACATAGAGACGATAGTGAGGCTGTTGATCGGCCGGTCTCTGTCAAGTCTGTCAAGACTGCGAATCCGTTCATGTACGTTCATCTTCTTTTTATATTTGCCCAAATTTGTTCCTCACATCCTTTAAGAGACAATGCGGCGATAGAGGACAATGCAGAGAAAGAGGATGACATGTCTGAGGGTGATTTGGACACCCCCGCAAGGTATGCTTTGTTAAGTCTCCTGGAATTACGTCCTAAATCTTCTGATCGAAATAAAAGGTTAAGTCGTTTCAAAGGCAAAATGCGGAGACCACCGTCGCCTGACTGGGATTTATCTGAGTTCTACGCGAGCAAGGGTAGCCCCACAAGACGTGTAACGGTCGGCGAGGCAGAGGAAGCTTGTGACATGCGGTATGTTAATTGTATCTCTGATTAATAAGTCTTACGATGTTGATACTGGTCATGGAGCTTGGCTATTAAGCAAAGTCTTCAGGACGTCACTGAAACACAGGAGAACGAATCTTCTTCCTCACAGGTGACTCTTGAGGCCACGTCAAAAGCCAATAATTTGCAAGTCCCTCAGATTAGTAACATCTTGAATGTGGTGCCAAAATTAGATCAACAAACGGTTAAGGCCCTTTTGGAGTTTGCAAATCGTCACTTTCATTTCCGACATGTTTTTGTTGACAGATGATTTTCTAGCGCGCTTACTGCTCAATTACATGGCAAGAACGTTATGGGAGCTGGGTTTCCTAACGGCAATGATGTCATCGGGTAAGAGCCCTATCTATTTTTAGACCGATCTCCATTGACTTCACGGTGGTTCAATCCATTCTCAAAGTGTCCCGTGCGCCGAAGGTAGTGATCGTCTTACCAAACCCCTGACATTTGGCCAATTATCTCCATCTCCCGCAATCCAAGATGCATCGACCACACGTAAGATGGTCCACATTATTTATTGCGTATCGTTAACATAATTCCCATAGAAACCTCCACCAATCTCCCATCTGCTACCAATACGCCTGCTCGTCCAACGTTTGCACAGATAGTTTCACCCGATTCTGTAAAGCAAGTTTCTCGTCCCGCGAAGGATTCCTTTCGTGTCGTGTAAGACAACATATTTTATAAACTTTGACATGCTCACCTATCCCATCATTCGAGTGCTTTACCTGCCGTTTGTGAGGTTTACAATCCACAACTTCAAGACACGATTTTGCGTGAGAAGTACCTAGGCCTCCCTAATCTGAAGTGAGTTTCTTTACCTTTCAGTGTGTTCAGCCGCTCACGATAGCGGATAGGGCCGGTGTCTTTGTTGGATGGGCTCAGAAGCATGGTCCAGGCCAGATTTTCCTGTCAGAGTATTATAACTATCTCCCGACTTTGGACTACACGTATGCATGATCTACAGTCAATTCGACTTCTTGCTCATATTGAATTGTTAGATCCTTTGTCAAAGCATTGTGTTTCACGGAATGTGGCCAATTTTTGGGGCCCGCACGTGCGTCGCCGATGTTGACAAACGCCGTTCGGACAGACGCAAACGGTTACAAGTCAAGTCTTTGCGTTGGTACCAAGCCGGCTTTGCTTGTCAGCACTATTTTTGTGAAGAATAGCTACCTTTTGAGTGTCTCGCCAACGGGCGTACCTCGGAGATACATATCTGGTATCGGCCACAAACAAGACTGGGAGCGCCAGGTGTCTTTTCTTTGTATGGTTTTTGGGCACAACGAGTTACACGCTTCACTTGGGTACGACGCATTAAGCTACTCGACTCGAATGGCGCCAAAAGGTAATGGTGGTTTCTATTTCATGTTTTTCTTATGACTTTGAATCTCATCCAACTCTATAGAATTGGATGGTGACCCCAATGCCGTTCCATCTCAGCCAAGTCCGTCCATTAGGTTTGAACGGCATTCGCAGGGAAACAAGTTAACTCCCGAAAATATGGCATTGGACTATACCGACAATGGTTTGTTAAAACGCTTACCTTCTCGCTCTACGCGCTGACAATGCTGTAGTTCCCATTTTCGATGCTCGTGGAGCTGATCATTTCGATATTGACGTTGATTTACCCAATATTGAAAATGTTCTTCCTCGGTTCGAAGAAGAAGTCCCAGAGAACTCATCGGCGGTCGTGGTTTACACCGCAAACGTTTATAGGAATCTGGCCAAGGCAAACTGGACGCTTTCCCTGAACGTTCGCTTTGTCATCGTCTTGGGAACCCCTTAAATTGAGCGAGCATCGCTTACGCGTCAACGACAACATACGTCTCAACTTTGACATATACCCCTTCTACAACAGAACTCTCTTCTATTTGGCTTTTAACACCGTTCGTCCTCCCGATACCGAGATACCCCTTCGACTTGTCGTCGCTTCATGACATCACAGAAACGACTTTTCTCTTCAACAGAGACACCTACTCTTCAACAGAGTTCATATTTCATCCCATGCTCTCTCTCGATTTTCAACAGATCCTTTTGACTGAACGCTTGTCCAACTTCTGAACCTTCCATGTCTTATTTCCCATTTTTATTTCTCAGATATTCACCTTTGAAGCCTTTTTATATCCGACTTGCCTCTTCAACAGAGCCGGTCTTTAATTATGTCTCGCTCTTCAACAGAGCTTAGTTTCAAACTTACTTAGTGTTTCATACCGCCACAATAAACCCAGATTTTTTAATTTTGTTGTGATCCTTCAAATCGTCGTCTATGATCAGTCCTCCGTGTTATGAAAATTTAAGTCCACACAAACGCTCTACTACTAACTGATAGAGTTAAGATAAGTCAAGTGCCAAAAGCTGAAGAGTGACTCTCAGAAACGGTGGCACGATGTGCGACTTTGATGGACCATGCCCGTATTGCATAGTCACTAAGCAGCAAATCAATGCGAACCCACCCGCCAATCAACGAACGAGGGCAAGATTGTCCTCAGAGAATAACAGCGGCGGCAGCGGCCGAAAGGTAGGCGTCGTTGGCATTTCGCCTAGAACGTTCCAAATTGAATTTGGAGGGCCAGCCACAGTAGAGAGGCAGGCTGTGCAGGATCGTATGTCCCACAGTGCAGAATGTGTGATCGAGCGCTCTGCACGCAGGTTGGGGTAGGGGTCGGGATGGACAGATGGACAGATCTGCAAGGGAAAAACCGATTTGAACTCAAAATAAGGCTTTACTAACCTCCTTATCTTCATAGCTTGACGCACACGCATTTGCGTCCCGAAATCGACTTAACATTGAATGGGCGTAGAGTACAACCAAGTGGTGCAAACCGGCGATGCAGTTGCAAAGGAAAGATGTGACCACGGGAGTCTCAACACACAGGGGATAAGACCGAAAGCGAGCAATAGGGAGATGGGCGCTGCCGCGTTGTAGAATGAATAAATACCCTTTCGTCGCAAGTTAAGGAAGATGTGTGGACTCTGTGGAGGACAGTGAGCTTGAGTCATGGTTAGGTGAATATGAGGGATGGCGAATGGTCATTCCGGTTACATACAAAACATTTTTAATGGTCATAATACATTGGATAATGATATAGTTTGTCACCATTTGAGCCTTTACTGCGAATTGCTGTTTTCGCGCAGTGAAAGTTACCTTGAAGTTACCTTGAGGATCGGGCAATACTTGGAATGATCAATCACAATGTTACATAAGCAACATGCATGCCCGTAGTGTATAGCCACCCTCTCAAGACGCTTTTCGCTATGAGGCTCCGAATATTCATGGCTCATAGTACGTGGCTCGTTTCTTGCACGCTAATAATGAGAATAAAAATGTTGATGTATTTCACGACTTGTAAACGTAACATCTGTCTTTCTACAATATAATTATGGGGTCCCATTATATATATTCACCTACTTTTTTTTTCAAGCCTGATTAACTTATCGTCTGAGAGAGTCTTATTTTACTCAAGAAAGCAATTTCATCATTGTCTTCAGCAATATACTAAAATACAACCTCAGATTCGCATACCCAACATGTAATTATCATTGACAACAAAGACCTGCCGCTCGCTCAGCGTCGTTTTCTGGGTGATCGTCGCACTGGTAACAGAAGTAAATGAGATAAGCCTGAATATTTTTATATGTACCTACCTTTAGGTGCCTCCTCGTCACCTTCCTCCTCATCTTTGGTGTCTACATTCTTGTCGTTAGTGGGTTGCATATAACCCTTGCCATCACTTTTTTCAGACGTCGGTTCCCATAACGCCCAACCCAACCGACTACCTGTATAATACGCCTCGTCGCGTGTCGTTTCCCCGATGCATCTATTTTCTGCTTCAACGTCAGTATTGCGTGGCAAAAAAAAAATAGACAATGTACCCATATCACTGCTAACAGGATTGGCCACTCGACGAACATCTATGCCTCCTTGGAATGCATAGAGAAGACTTGTCGGCTTTGATTTCTTGTTCCTCGACACCCATTTTATCACTTCGGGATTATGGTTGAAGCATGCAAGCAGTTGCTTGCTCAAGTCGTCGTCTGCGACTTCCAATGCCGAAATTATAGGGAGTCGGGTAGCTTTCTTGTGATAAGCGAGAATCGAATGGCAGAGGTGTCCGAGGAAGGGAACAACAATGTTGTCGTAGAAGTCCACCAGTTTTTCTTCCTCTTGCTGTTCTTCATCGGCACGACCTTTGGCGAGTGCGTCATTCTCGTCACCTACGCGTTTCGATTGGGTTTTCACATGGAAGGTATATTGTGCCTTGACCCAATATATAACATTCCATGCCAGGACGCGACCGTGAATGCACCGCTTTCGCTCAAGCGCGGGTAGGCAGTTAAAATCCCAAACGTTGAAGCATAGAGTCTGCTGTGCCTCGCGCTCGATGTGCTGCTCGTCATTCTCGTCGCCGACGGGATGGTAGTATTGATAGGTCTCCCTTGATAATGCGTTTGCAAAGATCGAAAGAGCGCACGCGGAAAGAATGTTAACGACAGAGTCAAAGTCGGTGATCGTGGGGACGTGCGCTTGGGCCTTTTCGACACGCATAGAGTGGCCCTCGACCATACAGCGATGAATAAAAGCCATCATGCGATGAAGGATGTCCCTTCGAAGTGGTTCGGTCGTGTTCGTGATGGCTGTGCCGAGAATGAAGGAATGGATGTGGGCAAATAGCGTCTTGTCCAAGGTAGATGAAGGATATATATGTCCGCCCAAACAGATGGATGGTTCCAAGGTGTATACAGCATGTGGAGTGCCTGGGGGAAAAATACTGAGACATATAAGTCGTCAGATCGAACCGGTCATAGAAAAAACGCTCACATTTCATCGCCCGGTTCAAGTACAATCGCTTCTACAACCCATTCTTTTGTATCCGTTTCAGTCTTGCCAAAGTTCTCAATAAAAAGACCAATATCCGTAATTTTCTTCTTTCGAGGAAGACCAATGAAAAAAAGCTTTGCACCCGTTTGAACACCGATGAATGTTCCTGCCCCAACATTATCGATATGCCACGGATGGAAGGCGCCTGCAGTCGCCGCGAGCGCCCAACGCAGATGATCTGATGGTAATTCCTCTCCCTTACAATATGGTTGACCTTCGGTATTGAACCATGCTCTTGTTTCGCTCGACAGTGGTGTCGGAGATACACCGTTGAATCCCATCGGAAGCGAGAGGCAGTTGAGAATTTTGCCGTCTACCTTTCGCGACTCCTCCAATAGTTCATTCAGTGTCCCACTCACATGCTGTCCATCAGGTTGGGCGTCAGTAACGGGTATTGACTTATCTATAAAAAATATCAAAATCAATTCCGTCGACGGACATGTTAGGGCTTCTATTACCGTGAATATTAACCGTGGCATCAAGGTCCCGAAGTTCAGACAATCCGTCCTCATCGAATTTGGGAATGGTGATGGATCGACCAGTGACGATGAGAATTTTTTTCTGAATGAGATGAAGAATTTCGGCGGTTTTTTTGCCCACGAAATCTTCATTATTCATGATCGAAAATATAGATCTTTCCGACCGATTAATGAAGTCGGGTATCCCATCTTTGTAAGATGTCTCGGATGCGGCGGCCATGAACGAATATAACTCTTTCACTTCAGCAATATTCTGTAAAGTTGTGTGGTCAGAGGTCATATTTGGTAATGTAACGTAGGAACGAACATGGAGTGCCGGCCTGACAGGTACGGGCGTACCGTGCGCGTTATGGGCCGTGAAAGATTGCTTGTCAATTTCATCGTGCATCAGGAAAAAGACTTTTACCCCAAGTTGTCCTAAGTTGCCCTGACATAATTGGTGTGTACCCTGAGACTATAGTGGTATTCTAGGATATCCTAGGCTACCTAGGACATTCTTGAGTCGTCCAGGTAAGCCCAACAAAATCTTAGATTTCATTACATATCTAAAAAGACCTAGAGGACTATATTGCATATTTGAAGATAATTTTTTATATTCACAGAACTAACACAGTCAAATGGTAGATTAATATTAATAGAGTGTTTGATATGCATAAAGACTCTGCCAGTTATTTAATAGAAAAGTTGACGCCTTGTCCAGAACAGTATCTGATGTCCAGCTGGTCTTCCATATTTGTGCATCTCCACTAGCGTCATAGTCAAACCGAGGGATAAGCATACAACTCTGACGGATAGAGAGAACTGGAATGATTGCGCTCTCTGTGGGATCGGTTTTTTTGATGACATACATTCCAGATGCTTGCTCAGGAGTGTTTTTGAGTGTCTTGTACCATTCGATATAAGCCAGGGGTTCAGTTGGCCAATGCTGGGGCATTGCCTGCTTGCCATATCCAGCGTCAAAATGAGTTGGTAATTTGAAAATTACACGAACTCTTCCAATTCGAACACCTGTAATAAGTCAATAAATATATGTAACTTAATTTTGAAATCAGAAAATACTGGCCTTCAACTCCTGTTGACTCTGCAGTGTCTTTGTACAAAACGACAACAGTATCCATCCTTCCATTTGGATTTTTGGTTGAACGTGGAATAGCTTTTACTGTATCATTTTCTTCAAGATTGTAACCTTCATCTTGAAGACTATGCGGGTGAAATTTGAATTGAGTGTACACATCCAATCGTTGAAATGGAAGATCATATAAATGTGAGACCGCGTTGGAAGTCCGATGGCCAGATGGAAGAAATTTATTTAAATACTCTTTGAGACGCTCAGAGAGCTGTGGAGCATTATGAGATTGCTGGATTGCTGAGATTGGACGACCAGGATATGGAGGATATTTGGCAATATGAATCAGAGGTTTTTTGGAAAGCAGTGTTGGAGGAGGCACAGTGTTTTGAGACTCGATATCAAGCCAGTTTAAGTAGTTATCAAATGCAGATACTTTTTCCTGCCGTGAAAGCCAAGTGACCATTTGTGGAAATTCATCCCGTTTGTTTGAAGCTCGCCAACCTTCTTTTGCAAAATCAATATGAAAGCGTTCAAAAGTTTCTGTGTTGTAGTTGTCTGTGGTTCCATAAAGCTTGATAGATTCGATATAATGGTGCAGTGAATGAAACTTTGGAATATTCATATGTTTGCGAATATTCATTCGAACAAAATAATCTTTGTTTTTGTGATATTCATTGAGAGCATCCTGGAGATATTGAAGTGTATGGCTGTCGTGGGCATGATATTGGGCCAGAAAAATGAAATCCAGTAGGGCTTTGATTGCCATGATTCCTGATTTAGGGATTTTTCCAACTAGACATCCAAGAAGAACTCGTGCCATATGCTTTCGCTCTGGTCCTGAAATTTGGCTAAGTGCTGACCAGCCATTGTTAAAGTGGCGAACACCATAGGCTGGAGGAAGAGCACGCAAACGAGAATCTAGCTCTTTCTCGCTTGGTAAGACTTGTTGACACCATTTAATAATATGTTTGAGTACTCCTTGGTAGAGTTGATGAAGAACATCTGGTGTAATTGACCTATGAATGTCACATAGAGGGAAATCCTTCCAAAATGGATCGTAAACACTCCCAGATACATCGTTGGCCATGCAGTGATTGTAAAAGTGACTGTCTCTAGTTGCTTTTGTTTTTGCATCATTGATAACTCCAATAGTCCATTGTTGCGTGCGTGGCTCTCCAGGTTTACTATCTCCAAGATTATTCGCTGGTGTGCGGCATTTTGGACATGTGCCATATTTGGTAGATGCTACAATGCATTGTTCTGGATAGTCAGCGGCATAGCAAGCTAGAATTGGATGGACATTCCGTATTTCTCCATTCCCACTGGCCATTTCTACCCCATCCATTCCAGCTTTAATCAATGGTGACAAAACAAGTCGCATTGCTTCATGGAAAAGACGGTGATTTCTAATCTTGACATTATTTTCAGATAAACCAGACCCTTTTAGCTTTGCGGATTCCACAGGAAGATAGGCAATCAGAATGCAGGCATTTTTGGTAGGCTTTCGACGCAGAGCTTTTGGAATATTTCCTATGGTCAAATACACAGGATAGGCACTTTTTCCACCAGAAAAATGTGTGAGCTGGGTTTTATCAGTGGCAATAATGACGGGAGCAACAGTTGCGCCAATTGGAAGTCTGCTCTATTGAAATGTTTCAGTTGAAAAAGCAAAAGACAATCAATATAAATTTACCTGTACAGCGTGCCACCACTGTCCTGTCCAAAGTTCGGTGTATATTCGATTGGTTCTATCACGGCTTGAGAAGACCTTCCTTGGACGATAAACAATATGTGGTGATAATGCTGGATCTCTCCAAATACTTCGGATAGCTTCTATTGGATCACGATAACGAATAGTGTGTGTTGTGTCTGGCATATCCTTAAATATAAGTTGTTCAGTTTTCCATTCTCCTGCCCGATCTGGCATGTCATTGTCAATAATTTGGTGAAGAGCCCGTGTATTGTGAAATGACAATCCCAGCTTCTCCTGTAACTGAATGATATTACCCAAGTTAGTTTCATATTAAACTCAAATAAATAAACGTACACCAGGAATCTCTAATAACCGGTTGAATGAGCTATGCCCGATACCATCCTTGACCATCCACCTTGCAATTCGCCAGTCCATTTCTGACGCAAATGGAGCATATGGATTGGTATGCTCTGTTCCTGGAGCTGGAGAGAATACTGAATCAACATCTTGGTTCCCTTCAAATAGTAGCCGCCATCGAACATGGAGTTTCTCATCCATGCGAATAACCTTTCCAGCCTCCAGATATTCAACCGTTATCCGTTCATCCTCATCTTCATCCAAAACACGGGGCTGTTGCTGCTGTTGGTTTTGTTGTTGTTGCCGGGAAGAAGGCCCTGGTCCTGCTTGACCTATATCCAGGGTAATCTCCTCTTCAACAAAGTGGAAAGGCTCTCCATCCTCGTCATACCAAGAGTTAACAAGATTCTGAATAACACGAGGATTCTCTTCATCGTCATCCAAGCTATGAATCAAAGGCTGTGATAGATTCTTTTCATCGTCATCTGTATCAATGTCCATGTCATTGTCGATATCATCCAGAATCTCCATAGCAATTTCTCGATGTTTGCCTTTTCCCCAATGTCGGCATAGCTGAGCGCTCTTGAGATGGGAATTCATTCCTTGAACAGTATGAAAGATACTGTGGCAAACAGGACATTCATTGGGTAAAAGTTGTTCAAGCATGGCAATCTATATTCAAAGCATTGAGTAAATAGCCTGGTATTTAGAGAAATAATGGCGAACCAGACTTAGTGAAAAATCGTGAACTAGAGAAGTAGAACACAGAAGAGCGGTTAGTTTAGATGCGATCAATCTCATGATCTATTAAAAGCCATGTATGACTGATAACGTTACAAAAGGGATATGATATTGCAGAGTCTTTTGAAAATAAGACTATATCTGATTTGTGACCCAAGTCTAATGAGTTTCCTTTGTTGTTGTTATTCCATCTATAACATCTAGAAGGGTTTCTTGAAGTCTTGCTTGTTGTCGTGTAAGGTCTTGAAGTTCTTGCAACAAGTTCCGGATATTTTCAATTGAATATTGATTATTCTCGATAGAAGGAGACTGGGAGTTGACGTATGAACTGGAGCTAGAGTTCAAGTCTGAATATAAGCCTGAGGATTCCGTTATAGTACTTGATAGAGATAAAAGCGTTCTGGATTGATCAGGAAATGATTTGAACTTTTTTGAGGGCTTCTGTGACTTGGCTAGCTTCAAGTTTGAACGCTGCTGAGGAGATAAAATGAATGGAATCTTCTTGCTTGAGTTTCTTGAAGACTAAGTCGATTATATATATCAAAGAATCCAACAACAAAAAAAGTTAGCAACAAACTTTTTTAGTTGTGTTGGAGGAACGCCCCAAATAATCTAAAAATTTGAAAATAATGAGTTAAATTAATAATAAATGGTTGTTATTTAGACCTTTACTGATTGTTTTATTGTCAAGATTTTGAGGCTTCAAACTAGAAGTGACGAGTACCCCATTCCATTCATCAATAGCCTGAAATGTCTAAGTAGGTTATGGAGTAATTATTGAATAATTATCAACCTACATTGTCGACACGTTTGATCGTATTTCTGAAAAGAAATTTTTCTGTCTTCAACAGGGACCCAGGCAAATTTTGCCGATGACTCTGGTCTGATGGACATGGACTGGACCATCCTGACATGGGATTTTTGTATTTAGAAGCCTGGTTTGAATATCCGAGTCAGTTACAACCTGAAAATAATTTGTTCGAAGATCATTTTTGTACCGTGTTCTTTTTCCCTGAGGAACAGATTATGATGGGCGATACAGGCGATACAGGCGATTTTGCTAATGAGGTAGGACTTGAATATTGAGATGGATGGAATGAATAGTCAGTGATGTTGGCTGGGGAACTAGCCTCCTGGTTCATAGGGAATTAGTTAACTCAGAATAGTTGAAGTAGTAAGTCAAAGTGATAAGTCAAAGTGAACCTGGGTCCAGACACGTTCAACATGCAGACCGTGAGAAATTCCCAGCCATGGCTGCACATGCGACAACGTTCATACTAATGAATTTGTTGATGTATCTTGGATAACTGTAGCTGTTTTGAAGCAAACGTTCGCAATTTCCGAGGAGCAACAAAACAACATGCCAGCTCTAAGCTTCTTAGAACCCTTCAGAAAGACAAAACTTCCTGTCCTAAACTCTTTATCCAGACTTGGCGAGTCGGTTTGCCAGCACAGATCTCAGGCTATGCATCCTTGTACAAAGCCTAACTGACGTCTACATGAATGATTCTAAATATGATACACCCTGAATCATGATACGCTGGTGTATGAGCCTCTTTAAATATGCTATGCTTCTATGTTTGTCAACGTGTCTCTTCCCACAAACCAGCATGACTTCAACGTCCTATGGTCATGGTGGATCCTATGGCTTTACTAGTAGTTCGAGCCGCATTCGCTCTGAGTCGCCTATGGCTTTGAGATCTCAGACTCTAAGTCCCACTGCAGGCGTGGTTAGACCTTCTTCACTTGTCTTCAACTCAATCCAGGGTCCCGTATCTATGTTATTGCTGCCCACTTTATCTCCCTCAACTCAGGTTTCGATGCCCAAATCCAATAGAATCACCTGCAATGCCAAAGAGCCAACCAAGCAGTTCAAGGAGCTCATGAAGTCCGAAAACGAAGAGTTCATTATTACAAACATGACTCTTTCCGTTTTGGAAAAAATTGAGCAAGACGCCGAACGGGCATTAATTCCAGGCTTCGATGGCCTTCGGTAAGCCTATATATTTTTATCTTAATTTACAGTCATTAAATGAGACTCTAAATAGCATTGATTTTTCCGCTTCAAAAGGAGATCTTACTGTGAAGAGGAAACCAAGTATTCCTCACGAAGCCATACCTGCACTTATCAATACCCTACAGCGGGCTGGCTTAATCAGGGGCATTTCGTTGAATCAGACCCTGGCTGGGATGCCCCGAATTGACCAATGCGGACAGTCGACAATTAAGCTGAAGAATGGAGACCGGAAAGAGGCGGACGAATCTATGTTCCTATCAACACAGCCCAAGTATCCAGTAGTCGTTTGGGAGATCGGGATTTCTCAAACTCACCCCTCACTAGGAGAAGACGCATGCCAGTGGCTCGCAGGCTCCGAAAACAAAGTCTTACTGGTCATTACGATCAAGGTTTACACTGAAGATACCTCTGAGGAGGTTGTCACCGACTATGGCGCCATCACATACATCAAGCGGTCAATCGTTTCTATTATTCTCTCTCTCTGGGAGGTGGTGATGGCTCAATCTAATGCACCAGATGTAACAACCAAGACAGCTCGTGGAGTGCCCATTCCTCACGCAATAACTGACGGCAATGATGCTCCTGATGCTTACTTTTGGGTAGAGGATGAAACCCTCTGGTTAACAGCAAGAACGCGCTCTGAACAGACCCAGGTGACCCAAACTCGTAACACAAGACGATATACTATTGAAAGAACAGAAAGACACGAGGCAAGTCTCAGCGTTTCTATTTTTCAATTTCAAATATTGAGCACTCCACTTAGATTAATCCTAGAGCCGACGACTTGGAGGTTCAAAAAATTTTTTTGAGATATTCACACTTTCTCGATGACGCTGCAGCTCACGACCTTGATCCCAATGAACCAGTTATCGATATCACATTCAAATCAGTTGCGGACACCATTACGACCCGTCTTGACCTTGAAAATGCCGCAAGGTTGGAAACTGCCCTGGAGTCTGCTCAGAGCACTAGGATTAGTCTAAAGCAGAATGCGCCAGTAGATGATATTGAAGACAAGGTCTCTTTTGCAAAAAAAACAAAAATCATGGAAGAGAAATTGGCCCAGCGTCGCAAAGACCGTCAAAGTCGGCAGTAATCTATCTACTGGGGCTGTCTTGTGGGTTTGTCTGCCAATTATTGTCGTTTATCTTGTTTTATTTATATGGTTGGTTGGTTGTATGGCGCTCATATCTTCATTTGCTTGTATGGTGTTAGTATCAGTCTCTTATTTTTTTTTCTTTAAATGTTTGCAAAGTCTAGACGCTTCTTTCTATGTACCTGCAATTATGATGTACAGTGTACTAGCATGTTGTAAAATAAATTCTGTATAGAACAAGGACGGTTATGAGTGCTGTGACAACTGTAGACAATATAAGGATTTAGTCATGTCTAAGGGAATGTACGTCTATGTAACTCACGCAATGCAGGAATAAACGTAGACAACCCTTTCTAATGGTAATAGAATATCAACTCAGGTTCAAATCATCGAAACTATGATGAATGTCAGAAAATATCCTAGAGAAAAGGCGGGTCAGTCATCTTTGGCGAAACTCTAACCAACACAGATGGTAGGAAACGCACGAAAAACTTCTAATTAGCAGTAATTGACTTAGATTGCTGGGAATGTGACTTTCTATCATTCTCAATGCATCAGGATAAAGCCTTGTCTTAATCTTTGGATGCTGACTTCTAGCTAAAAGCCCTGTAGAGCAATTCCGACAGTAAAATATATTCGATTGCTTGAGCACTATACGTGGGAAATTTGCAGCCATGGCTGCAAGTTCTATTTCACCACTCCTTCTATACCTAACCCTAACCGTATCAATATGAATAGACTATCTGCATCTGCCCTAGAACCAATATTAGCTCAATGACAGAAGAGTACCATATTGAAACTTACAAGTTGCTTTCATTGATAAATATCTTTGTCGATTTCTGCCAAGCCATTTACATGGTCTTCTGAGTACATATGAGACGCTGAGTATCCCCGCAAAGCAAAGTCAGCACAATCCCAGCCTCCACCAACTATGCGCATATAGATTCGCTTGACACCCATCACGAATGGATCACCAACACCAGCCTCTTCGTCATAGCTATGGTTAAGATAGATGCGCTCTAGTTTTGTGAGTGGGGCGGCCCAACCGTTGATCCACTCAAGCTCTGCTTCATTGTTGGCTGGAGCAAGCACCAAAGGTGTGTCGATAAGAATCACCTCGATGTTTTGAAAGTTACAAATGCAATTTTTCCATCCAGGACCAAGCCAGGGATTTGATAGTCTTGATTCAGAGAACTAGGGCAAAAAACAAAGTAAGCAAACATAAAATATGAGATTATTATACTCTACCTCGCTGATCCACCGTCTGTACTTTATCCTGAGTACACGCACCGTTTGGAGAACTGGACTCCATTCAGAGAGAATCTGGAAAAAGCTGATGCCTGACCGGGATTCTGCATGGCACACAATATTGAGTTCTTTGATTTGCAATATCTTTAACACTTTTTTCATTTTTCGGCAATCGTCGTCATCTGAAGGAACGAAGGTTTCAATAACTTTTACATTGCCGTATGTGTTGCCGTATTTTTTGGTTATAACTCGATTGTACCGAGTAACATGTCTATAGAATTAATGTAGGCCAGCGAGATTGTCGATTTTAGTTCCAAGCTCGGAAAGCTTTAAAAGAGTAAGCAATGTTGAGTGGACGAGCCGGAGGACATGGCTGTCATGTGGGTGCTGCGAGACGTATATCTTGACAATGGCTTGGAAGATCTCAAGGGGAACTGTATAAAATGGGAGTTAGAAAGTCATATGATAGTTGTACCAACATACCGCGCATTGTGAAGACAGATGGTCCAGTTCAACTTCTGAGTTTTGCCATGTTGATCAGCTGTCCGCGTTTAGATCCTGTGTCCATCATTTTGGCACATCGTCTTCAATGATCCCGCGACTTTATCTCCCAATTCTATCACCTTACTTTAATCTTTGGAAAGCGTCAACTCCTCTTCAAACGATGCTCAGTCCCAGCTATCGCAAAAGTTTAGATTGTGCCAACACAAGCTAAAGCGATAATTATTGTCAGCAGCGATCCCGCCTTTTTTTCTGCATTTTTGTCTCATTTTCCCTTGTTTTTAGATCAGGACACCAACTCTGATGGGCAGCGTGCAGCACCCTCATCAGAGTCCCTGGGGCCAGGACCAGGCAGTCTCATGAATGGCTATGACTCCTTGACACCCACATTCATGGAGTATGGCAGACCAGCCGGCACAAGGGAGGCTTATCCCGTGTGGAGCGCAGACCAACAAATCCCGCTCTCCAAGGAAGAAATTGAGGATATCTTTCTTGATCTGACGCAGAAGTTTGACTTCCAGAGACATTCGATGTGGAATATAGTGCGTGCTATCTCTTTGATCGCCACCCTTCATTCAACCTTGAGGCCTCCGCCTGACTGCCAAGGCAGCCCTTCTCCGATTTCCAATGCACCAAATGCTTACCATTCCTACAGTTCGACTTTTTGATGCAGCTGCTCGATAGCAGGGCTTCACGGATGTCTCCTAATCTGGCCCTCATCACACTGCATGCCGACTAGCATTGGTGGTCACAATTCCAACTACCGCAAATGGTACTTTGCTGCCCAGCTCGACCTCGACGATGCCATTGGTCAGACCCAGAACCACGGTCTAAACCGTCTCAAGTCAAAACGAGGTGTCAAACGTCCTCAACATGAAAAGTCCCTGAGCACTGGCCCCCCTCAATCGCTGGCGTGAGGCCATGAACAACATGAGCCAGTACGACCGCCTACGGCAGATTGCGCTCTATCTTCTATGCTGGGGTGAGGCCGCACAGGTGCGGTTCTGCCCAGAGGCACTGTGCTTCACCTTCAAATGCGCCGACAACTATTATCGGTCGCCTGAATGCCAGAACCGTGTGGAGCCTGTTCCGGAGGGATTGTATCTTCGGGCGGTCACAAAACCTCTCTACCGGTTCATTCGTGATCCCCTGAGGGCTACGAGGTTGTCGACGGCAAGTTTGTGAGAAGAGAACGGGACCATCAGGACATCATTGGGTACGATGATGTTAATCAACTGTTTTGGTATCCAGAAGGCATTGTGAGGATTGTCCTCAACGATAAGGTATGCATTCTACTTTCCTATTTGTCCTGCTTATCCTAATTAATTTCTAGACTCGCCTTGTCGATCTTCCTCCGTCGCAGAGATTCATGAAGTTCGAGCGCATCGACTGGAACTGCACCTTCTTCAAAACATACTCTGAAAAACGTTTGTTTGGTCATCTTCTTGTCAACTTTAATCGCATTTGGGTCATCCACATTGCCATGTATTATTTCTATACCGCCTTTAATTCTCCTAATGTCTATAAAGTTCAAGGCCGCTCATCACCCGCAATGACCTGGTCCACTGTAGCCCTCGGAGGAGCTGTCGCCACCATCATCATGATTCTTGCCACTCTTGCCAAATTCTCGTACATCCCTACTACTTGGAACAACACGACACATCTAACTCACCGGCTCATCTTCTTGCTCATCACCCTCGGTCTCACCTGCGGTCCGACGTTCTACGTCGCCATTGTGGAACATAATGGCACGGGCGGGTCGCTTGCACTCATTTTGGGCATCGTGCAATTCTTCATCTCGGTCATTGCCACGGTTCTCTTCTCCATCATGCCATCCGGAAGGATGTTTGGCGACCGAGTTGCAGGCAAGTTGCGCAAGTACCTTGCGAGCCAGACCTTCACAGCCAGCTACCACGCTCTCGAAAAGCCCACGCGGATAGGCTCCATCCTGCTCTGGGTGCTTGTCTTTGGATGCAAGTTCACTGAATCATACTTCTTCCTCACCACCTCGTTCGGGAAGCCCATTCAGGTCATGGTCGGGATGAAGATCCAGGGGTGCTCAGACCACTTCTTCGGGAATGCACTGTGCACAAACCAGGCGGCGTTCACGCTGACGATTATGTACATTATGGACTTGGTGCTCTTCTTCTTGGACACCTTTTTGTGGTACATCATTTGGAACACAGTGTTCAGCATTGGACGGTCGTTTACCCTAGGCTTGTCGATTTGGACGCCGTGGAAGGACATTTATACCCGCTTGCTGAAGAGGATCTATGCGAAGCTTTTGGCCCCACAGGATATGGAGGTCAAGTATAAACCCAAGGTGTGTGCTTTCGCATTGTATTGAGATGTCCTCAGATTGACGATTGGGATTAGTTTAGGTCCTTGTTTCTCAAATCTGGAATGCCATCATTATTTCCATGTACCGCAAGCATCTCCTGTCCATCAACCACGTACAGAAGCTGCTCTATCACCAAGTCGATACTGGCGCTGGTGGCAGACGCAGCCTCCGTGCGTCACCTTTCTTCATTGGACAAAACGACAAGGCGATGCAAGGCAGCGAATTCTTCCCACCAGGCAGCGAGGCTGAATGTTGTATTTCATTCTTTGCTCAGTCTTTGACGACCAACATCCCGCCGCCATTGCCTGTGGACACTATGCCTACGTTTACGGTTCTGACTCCTCATTACAGCGAAAAGGTACGCAAAATAAATATCCATCATTTGTTTATGATGTTAAAATCTCCGTGTTTTTAGACACTCCTTTCTCTGCGCGAGATCATTTGTGAAGAGGATCAGAACACCCGTGTTGCCCTCCTGGAGTACCTCAAGCAGTTGCATCCCATTGAATGGGAGAACTTTGTCAAGGACATCAAGATTCTCACGGAAGAGTCGGCCATGTTCAACAGCGTCAACCCCTTTGCACACAACAAGAAAGGGCAATCCAAGGTCAACGACCTGCCATTCTACTTCATCGGATTCAAGAGTGCAGCACCCGAGTTTACCCTCCGTACTCGTATCTGGGCTTCTCTCCGTGCACAGACCCTGTACAGGACTGTCTCTGGCATGATGAACTACTCCAAGGCTATCAAGCTCCTGTATCGTGTTGAGAACCCGGAGGTTGTGCAGCACTTCGGTGGGAATACAGACAAGCTGGAACGCAAGCTCGAGAGGATGGCAAGGAGGAAGTTTAAATTCGTTGTCTCTATGCAACAGTTCTCAAAGTTCAACAAGGAGGAGCATGAGAATGCCGAGTTCTTGCTGAGAGCCTACCCGGATCTGCAGATAGCTTACCTTGAGGAAGAACCGCCTAGGAAAGAGGGTGGTGATCCTCGTATCTTCTCCTTGCTCATTGACGGCCACTCCGAGTTTGTGCCCGAGACAGGACGTCGCCGACCCAAGTTCCGCATCGAGCTTCCCGGAAACCCGATTCTTGGCAACGGAAAGTCGGACAACCAGAACCATGCGATCATCTTCTACCGTGGCGAGTACCTGCAGCTCATCGACGCAAACCAGGACAACTACCTTGAGGAGTGCCTTAAGATACGGAATGTGCTCGCTGAATTTGAGGAGTACGCTGTGTTGAGCCAGAACCCGTATGGAAATTGGAACCACCAGGACTTCAAGAAGCCGCCCATTGCCATCGTTGGTGCCAGGGAGTACATCTTTTCGGAGAATATCGGTATTCTTGGTGATCTTGCTGCTGGGAAGGAGCAGACGTTCGGCATGCTCTCTGCACGGTCCATGGCATGGATTGGTGGGAAACTACACTACGGACATCCTGATTTCCTGAATGCGCTGTACATGACCACTCGTGGCGGTGTGTCGAAGGCGCAGAAGGGGCTGCACCTAAACGAGGATATCTATGCTGGCATGAACGCCTTTGGGCATGGCGGTCGGGTCAAGCACACAGAGTACTACCAGTGCGGCAAGGGCAGAGATTTGGGCTTTGGCACGATTTTGAACTTCCAGACGAAGATTAGCACGGGAATGGGCAAGCAGCTTTTGAGTCGAGAGTACTATTACCTTGGGACGCAGCTGCCTATCAATCGGTTCTTGACATTTTATTATGGCCATCCTGGTTTCCAGATCAACAATATGCTGGTTATTTTGTCGGTGCAAATTTTCATCCTGACGAGTGAGTTTTTATCTGTGTTTGGTGTCGTCTTTAATGTTCTGACCTTTGTTTCTTTCTCTTAGTGGTGTTTATTGGCACCTTGAACTCGAACCTAACGATCTGCAAGTACACGTTGTCTGGTCAATTCTTAGATGGCCAGGCTGGGTGTTACAACTTGGTTCCGGTCTTCCAGTGGATCCAACAGTGCATCATCAGTATCTTCTTGGTGTTCATGATTGCCTTCTTGCCGCTGTTCCTTCAAGGTTTGTGCATAATGTCTCGTCCTCATTTTTGCATGTTCTGATGGTCGTTGTAGAACTCGTCGAGTGTGGTACATGGAAAGCTATCTTCCGTCTTGCCAAACAATTCGGCTCGCTGTCTCCAGTGTTTAAGGTGTTCTCAACCCAGATCTACACCCATTCCATCCTCAGCAACTTGACATTCGGTGGTGCACGGTACATTGCCACTGGTCGTGGATTTGCGACCACCCGGATTTAATTTTGTTCTCTCGGTTTGCTGGTCCCAGCATATACCTGGGAATGAGGACGTTGATCATGTTGCTGTATGTGACATTAACACTATGGACCCCCTACCTCATTTACTTCTGGTTTACGGTCATGTCACTGTGTGTCGCGCCATTCTGGTTTAACCCTCATCAATTCGTGTTCTCAGACTTCATAATCGACTACCGGTATGTGTATTTGATCTAGCCTCATTGATTTTTTCTCATTACTTTTTCAGTGAATTTTTGAGATGGATGTCGCGCGGAAACTCACGTTCGCACAACAATTCCTGGATTGGATACTGCCGTCTCTCACGCACAATGATCACTGGGTACAAGAAAAAGAAACTCGATCACCCATCAGAGAAGTTGTCAGGCGACGTTCCCCGTGCCAGCTGGCGCGCTGTGATTTTTTCGGAGGTCATTTTCCCGATCTTCATGGCTGCACTGTTCATCATTGTGTACATGTTCGTCAAGTTGTTCCTGGACAAGAATGGAAAATATCCGCCAAGCCCGCTGATTTGTATTGCTGTCATCTCCATTGGCCCTATTGTGTGGAATGCCATGTGCTGTTGGTGCTATTCTTGGTGTCACTCTTCCTTGGTCCCATGCTCGACCCCATGTTCCCTAAATTCGGCTCTATAATTGCGTTCATTGCTCATGGGCTCGGTGTTATCGGCATGATTGGTTTCTTTGAGTTCTTGGTATGTTTCCATTTACTATAAATAACGTTTTCTTCTCCATTATTAACTTTTCTCTGTCTTCTTCTGCAGTGGTTCCTCGAGTCATGGAACGCATCCCATGCTGTTTTGGGTCTTATCTGCGTAATTGCCATCCAACGTGCCATTCACAAGATCCTCATCGCTGTCTTCTTGTCTTGTGAATTCAAGCATGACGAGACCAATCGGGCATGGTGGACTGGTAGGTGGTACGGACGCGGCCTTGGTGCACATGTCACATCGCAGCCTGCGCGAGAGTTCATTGTCAAGATCATTGAGCTGTCACTATGGAGCTCTGATCTTCTCCTCGAACATATGCTGCTGTTCATGCTGACGCCGCCCATCCTCATACCGTATTTCGACCATCTCCACGCGACGCTTCTTTGTGAGTTTTGATTTTGGTTTTCAGTTTTTGTTGCTAAGTTCTTTTTTATAGTCTGGTTGAGACCTTCCAAGCAAATCCGTGCTCCATTGTACTCCATCAAGCAGAAATGCCAGCAACATTGGATTGTAAGTGCTTTCTTGTCGCTTTTAAAGCCGTCTGGCTAAGCTGTTCTTCCTCAGATCATAAAATATGGAATCAATTATATCGTTGTCATTGCGTTCTTTGTCGCCCTTATTGCTTTACGTAAGCTGATATTCGTACTTTTAGACCGACCCATCTTTGACATGTTCTATTCACAGCTGCCTCCCTCCACATGTCTCTAAAACCCAACTGCACTCTTTGTGACAAACTGTACATCGTATTTTGTTCTTTCCTCAGTCGTTGATGACCAATATTCCGACACAATTACCTGTGGATGCTATGCCTACATTTACGGTTCCGACACCTCATTTACAGCGAAAAGGTATGCTAAATAATTATTCATAAATCGTCTGCTGTGGTATAATGTTTCTGTATTTCTTCAGACAGTCTTGTCTCTCTGTGAGATCATTCGTGAAGAGGATCAGAATACTTGTGTCACACTCCTGGAGTACCTCAAGCAGCTGCATCCTATCAAGTGGGAGAACTTTGTCAAGGACACAAAGATCCTCGCTAAGGAGTCAGCTGTGTTCAACAGTGTCAACCCTTTTGCCCACGACGAGAAAGGCCAATCTAATGTTGACGACTTGCCATTCTATTTCATCAGATTTAAAAGCGCAGCGCCCAAGTTTACCCTCACGTACACGTATCTGGGGTTCTCTCCGCGCACAGACTCTATACAGGGCCGTCTCTGGCATGACGAACTACTCCAAAGTGATCAAGCTCCTGTATCGTGTTGAGAACCCGGAGGTCATGCAGCACTTTGGTGGGAATACGGACAAGCTGGAACGCGAGCTCGAGAGGATGGCAAGGAGGAAGTTTAAATTTGTTGTCTCCGTGCAATGGTTCTCGAAGTTCAACAAGGACAAGCATGACAATGCTGAGTTCTTGTTGAGAGCCTACCTGGATCTACAGATAGCCTATCTCGAGGAAGAACCGCCTAGAAAAGAGGGTGGTGATCCTTGTATCTTCTCCTCGCCCATCGACAGCCACTCCAAGTTTGTCCCCAAGACAGGACGCCGCCAAACCAAGTTCCACATCGAAGTTCCCAAAAATCTGGCTTACGATGTGACAAGATCATCCCACTCTCTACTTCAACACTCTCCCCCTCTCACACGTCGGCGCTTGATCCCTCGTTTCCAAATCAACACCTTATCGACCCCTCTTTTGGGTGAACAAGTCTTTGGTCCAATGTCAAGGCAATGGCAAACAAAGTGGCAGGATATCGTCTGCATCAAGGAAAATGGTCGACACAAAGAACCCAACTCAGCACATCGCAAGGGACGTGGTGGACATTTGTATCATTGAAGATCTGGTTTTCGAGTTCGAGAGGTGCACGATGTGATGTCCACGTCACCTCCTTGGTGCCCGTTGTCGTCAAGACCCAACCCTTCGCCTTCGTTCTCGCCGTTGGCTCCCATTCGAACAGCTTGTGTTTGCATTTATCAAGAAAAGCACTCGGACAGAGGCGTAAGGGATGGGTTTGAGCATGAAATGGGTATGGAAACTCACCCTTTTCAATTCCAGTATCACCTCTTGTTGTTTTTGTTCCAACTCATGGATGCCCTGCCCCACCCTCTCCCTTTGTCGAGTGCATCATCGGGTATCTTCGTTCGTCGTTGCCGAAGTGCTGAGGTATGGAAGTTAGGTGGGAGACGACGTTAGACAGGGTAATGGACTTACCAGGGTGGAGACTCTGACCTCTTGTCCTAGCCTCCTCCTCCACGTTTGTTGACACCAAGCTCATCCAAACATTTGTGTCGTTTCGGGTGCAAATTCCTTGGGTTTGAAACAACGGTGGTGTCACGAAGGGTATGCACTCACCAGACGATTCAACTTGGATACTGCAAGGACCGTAAAAATTGTGACTGGCACTCCAACGATCTTTTTCGTTGTCTGGCTGTCGTCTGCGGAGAATGGAGGAGGTAATAAGCAGGAGGACGCTGTGGGATTTGAACAGCAAGATGAAGCTTACCGTGAACTGTCGCAATGAGCATGGGTCATCATCGTCGTCAGTTTTTCAGCTTCTTGTTCAACGCTTCGTTGGTGCCTCTGCTCTCCGAAGGTTGGGACTAGAGAAAGAACTAGAGGTCGGTTGATCAGCCTTACAACTGGTCAAGAGATGTACTTACCCATCTGCTCTTAACGTTCACACTCTCTGTGTGGTTTATGGCGTGGATTGGCAGGAAACTGCACTACGGACACCCGGATTTCCTGAATGCGCTGTACATGACCACTGCGTCATAAGCAATTTATAATGCTACACGTAGTGTTTGTATTCCTAGATATGCACACTGTAATACAAGAATATTGAGAAGATGATTTCCAAAGCGCGTACAAACCTGAAGTTGATGCGTGGGAAATCTGCAGCCGTGGCTGCAAATTCCTGTGTGTCTTCAACCAACTGACGTCCAACCACTATTATGCACCAGTATATCTTTACCGATGAACAAGTGGAAGTCTTAAAGCTTGCCACAAAGCACTACCAGTCTCAGCCAAATATCTCTAACCCATGTCTTGTTGACTTTGTTTCTGACTACCTGCAACACGGTTCAACCTCTAGATCTTCCGTATCACACTATCCCTCTGTTTCCAACTTGATAGATTCAGAAGATGGAGATGATGGGCATCAGTCTGATAATAGCCTAGATATCATTATGACCTCCTCCAACATGCTATCCCTACCAGGAATTGTCAAGCCTCAAGCGGACTTAGGTGGATTGTTGACTCATACAGAAGGTATTGGATTCAGCCAGAAAAAGGTATAGTTTTCCCTTGCAATAGTAAAACTAAGTTCTGATAAAATTTGGCATCTCCAGACTTGCAATATTGTTGGTCTTCCTCATGAGAGACTGAGTTTACCTGAAAGTACGCTGAATACCCATGTCAAGGATATGCTGCAATATTTATCTCCAAATTCTGGTTTTTACTAGAGGATTCTGTATCTAGTAAAGGTGTTGACAGAAATGAAGATCTTCAAGATGTTACAATGGCTCTAAGACATAAAGAAGGTTGTTCAGTCTCCAAGTCAAACCCTTGTAAGCCTTAGTTAAGTCTCTGAATTCCAGATGAGCTTAGTTGTATCACCAGCGTTTTTATCTACAAGTCAAGATAGCAGGTCAGAGTCAGACTTAGAATCTGACTTGACATCTTCAAATGAAAGTTCTCCTTTGAGTGAAACATGTACGCTCCTTTTATATTTCCAAAGCTTTGTAGAAAACTGATAGTTGCATAAAATTGAAGACAGTAATTCAAAATCCAAGCAGGATTTTCCTGGGTCATGCAAGCTTAATACACAGCCATCCTTGAAAATACGTATTCCACCTTTGAAGTCAAAAACACCATCTGAACAAAGAGGTGGCTGCGTTCTTAAGAACAAAAAAAAAACCTGGATTGAGGGTGAAGCTGTGTCATCAGGAGAATGCCTTGCTGATAAAACCCGGATGTCCTTCATTCGGATTATTTGTGCTTCAAATGTGAACAATGTTGTCTCTGGTGAACTAGCTTCTGCATTCAACGGCTTTCTTAAAGGTGAAACTTGGGCTGCTGAGGCGACTTCATTTCATGTAGACTGCCTCGCTACACTTGCTGAACGATGCCGTCGCTCAGAAAATCTTGAGGTTGGTCTAGGTTTTGCATCGATGCTCAACTTTATTCAATTTGAGGCAAAGTTCAAAAGGTATGTTAAATCATTTCAAATATATTGAATTCCCAATGTTTAAACTTGTTAAACAGTCTCCTTTTCACAAATCCGACGCTTAAGCCAAAAGATATTGTTGCTAAATATCTTGGAAACATGAACTTGTCTCGACACTATGAAAACTGGAGAAGGGCAGGAACAACCTTTGCAAAGCTGGCAGAAGCTGGTATGTCTTTTATTATTATTTCGTAGAATTTGACGGTGGTTACAAAATGGGAGTAGGTTCAATTTACTTTCTCTTTTTTATTGCTGCAGCCAATGAAAAAAGAGCCTTGATACGAGCTTCTCAAACTAGCATTGATATTATTTCTGGAATTCTTCTCAACCCAAATAAGCGTTTGTTTTTTCTTCAAATAAAAACTCTTAAAGTTAAACTTATCTTCATTCTTATAGGCCTTCCTCTTGGAAAACTTGTAATTGAAAACATTATTCCAGGAGTTAATATCCTAAGGAAAAAATGGCCTTTATGCTCAGCCACTTTGTTCAGTCCTTCTTTAATAGCTGTCTATCAACTTCCTCTTGAGATTCACTTCTCAGATATTCTCTCAAGTAGTAATTTTTTACGACTATTGAGAAGAGAGTCTGAGTCTTTATTTTCTTATAATTTGAATGCTTTGTCTGATTTTTAATGTTTGACTAGGTCTATTTCATCTGAGAGGAATATGAATGCATGGGCAGTTTGCTTAGAGCTGAAGGATACACTGAATCCCTTTCCTCTTCATGTTCTTAATAGAACATTGCTTTCTGGGCCATCTGCTACACCTGTGGATACTTTATGTCCACTTTCACCATGTACAGATCTTGATTCAGATTCATCTGTTGAAATACCACTGGCTAAACAAGTTGGAAATACTAGGCCTTCTCCTCCACTGCCTGAGTTACACATCATTGACACCGCCTTTGACCCAGAACTTCCTGAAAATAAGGCATTTATTGGTCCAAGAGGCGATCGCAAGAAGATAGTAGAATTTACTAACGAGGAGCGCGAAAAGGTCAAACAAGCTCCAATGGCAGAAACTTTGGAGGAGTTTGAAGCTCTAGTAAGTACAATATTTGTTTTAAATTTTAACGGTTGAATTATCTTTAATAAAGGTCAAAAACCTCCTCAAAACAGGTAAAAGAGAATCAAAAAATGCGTTCATACGCATCAATCCTTCAATATTAGAAAAGTACGAATTTATTTGACATTTTAGTATTTTGTAAATTCATAAGACTAATTTTAGTAACGTTCTTCGACTAAATGATCGACATGGAAATCTGCTTCTCCTGCTTATTCCGACTATGCCAGAACATTTACGAAAAACCCTAGTGTCTGATCTTATGGCTCTTTGGCCCAATCACTTCAAGGATATAGACACATCAGCAGCTAGTTGGAATCATCTTTTTGATTGTTTACATTTCACCCTTTATAATCGGTTTTCCACACAGGTAATGTTTGACATTGTAAATTTATTACAAACTAACCCTCCAGATTTTAGGGAGATGAGTCTCCAGAAAATATGCAACCATCTCAGCTTCAAAGAATGGGAGCTAGAAGACTACCAAACCCTCAATCATATATTCCACGAGCCTCTAAAGAACTTAATGACAACATTGAAAGTTATATCGCTCTTCAGAATTTATTCTATGGAGTATTTGACTGGCAGAAACAAGTGGTAAATTTTGAATCATTTGATTTAACTATTTACTGAATACCAATATTAGGTTGAACAATATCTTCCAGAACATGCTGCTCAACTGCAAGAATATATCGATCAACTGCCAGATAATGAAATGTCTCCTGTTGCGCCATTTGGCAGTCTTGTTGTAAATCTCAATGTCGCCACTACAATTCATCGGGATTGGAATGACTGGGACATTTGTGGTGTCCTGGTGGCCTCAGATTGTGAAGGAGGCGACAGTGTCTACCATGAATTAGGAGTAGCGGTTGAAGGTCGAAATGGTGACTTTACTCTTTTTCCTTCGGTGAAGTTAAGTCATTATAATCTTCACTATAAAGGGAAGCGCGCATCTCTTGTTTTTCATACGGACAAAACAGCATTAAAGTGGCTTTTAAATAGAAATGGTTGGCAGGACAATGCTCATTTTGTTCACTAGCTTTATATTAGAGCATTGCGTAGTAAAACATTGAATCGAAAACACAGTGGGAGTGTGAGAAATATTTTTTGGTCATGAGAAAAGGTATTTGACGTGGCACCTTTCTTTTTTGACTGAAACATTAACGTCCTCTTTCATTCTTCAACATGTCCAATAATCAAGCTGCTTCTAAGCGTCTTCTCAGAAGCTCAACCACCTCTAAAGCTATTTCTCAGTCTTCTAAAAAACCTTTATCCACTGCTGAACGTCGACAACTTGAAAAGCTTTTAGCGCGTTCTCAGCAGAATGACAAAGCTGCAAAGGAACAAGTTGATGCCGGTAAGAATTTTCATTTATATCTCCTTTCTGAATTGACAGGATCTGTCCAGATATCCGAAAAAGAAATGCCGATGAATTAGAACAGGAGGGAACTGCCTCTCAGTCCGACTCTGATTTGGATACTCAATTGGTCTCTCGAAAACGATCTCGGCTTGGATCTCGGCTTGGATCTCAGCCTGAATCTGGACTTGATGAGGCTGAAATAGAGCTTGCGGCCTCTTTCCGCTCTGACACCATACCTTGCGGGCCAGGAAACCAGAACATCGAGACTACAAACGAACTTGGACCAGATGGTGATGACGATGAACACAGTAACAAGCAAATAGACAGTGAAGAAGATGAAAACAACGAAGATGAAAATATTGACAGTGATGACACTGGTCCTAGTCAAGTGGAAGGAAATACGCTTACAAATGGGGTTTGGTTTTTGTTTTATTGCTTATTCTGTTCTGATTTTTATTATTAGATCGTTGTGGTATCATCTTCTAACACAAAGCGTGGGCAAAAATCAGGAAAGGAAAAGTCTGGGACTAAAATCTGCCAGACTGATTTTTCTCCTCGGACTAAGGCTTTAGCACTCACCAGCAAGGCTTTTTTTCGTGAACGTGCAGCTTTTGGATCTGCATTTCTTCCAAAAGTTCCTGAGGATCGGGCTGCCTTTCATATTAACCTTCTCAAAAAAGCTGCTGATACTGATCCGTCTGGCCAACTGACAAAAGCTTTACGTAGAGCATCAAAGCCAGAGAATGCTAAGGTTTTGGATGATCTTATAACATTTGTAAGTTGTCCTTGTATAGATGGCTCCTTACTAATCTGTATTTAGAGTGGATATGGCCGTGGAGGGCTAACAAATATTCTGGCATCCAAAACGTTTGGTTTAATTGGAGGACACTATCATATTCCTGGTTCTTTTGACAAGGTTCAAATTGAAGCAAAAGTCAAGTGGTTGTTGCAAAATGGACATTTTAAGTTTGGTGGATTAGATATAGAGGTAAATTTCTGCTTTTTAATGTCGTCTATAGTGCTAGAGCTAATATATTTCTTTAGAAAGAAACCATCGACACCCTTCTTCCTTTTGGAAATTCTGTTTTTATTGACGTTATACGTTCTGTGTGGTTTAGCAAAGGAAAACTTGATGCAGGTGCGATGCATATTATGATCAAGGATAAAAGAATCAAAGGAAAGACAATTGCTCTCGTGGCTGCTTCTGTATGAATCTTCTATCATAAGTATTATCTATTATCTGATCTTCTCTGTCTATTAGGTTGAAAACAGCTTAAAGCACTGGTCCTCTGGGGCTTCTTTGGCTATCCACTTCAGTGAAGACAATTGTGGTCCCCGGTAAATATATTTACCTATATTGTTGACTATTTCTTATATTATCTATCCTATTGGCTAGCTATGATCACCACCTCAAGTGTTGGAATGAACTTCAAACTAAGGCACCACGTTACACAGACCTTTTAGAGCGCCAATTATTTGAGAAAATAATGTATGCGTTTTCATTTTTGTAATTCTAATGTTGATGGTATTTTAGGGGGCAAACAAGTCTGCTGATTGATCCAGGACATGTTGACGAGGACTTTGAAGGCGTTGACTTTGCTGCTCTTGAGCAACAGGTGGCTTGAATCTGGACAGCTGACGTCTGGATTCTGGGATGCTATTTAGTCTCTGGTGAACTAGAATACGCATTAGTGTCTATTTTTTTATTTTGCTGATTTTTACTATTACATACCTGTTTTTTTAAATCAACTGTCTGATTGTTTGATTGCTTTAAACCATCTATTGGAATACCTGAACACTCTCAGAGCTGCCCTAAGATTTGGTTTTAAGCCATAAAAGACCCAGGAGACTAGTATTTAACTTGGTTCTTTTTATTACTCTTAGAACATTTTTTAGTTTATTCAATCCCAAGAGATTATTATAAAACTTTTTGTTTGCCCTAGAATGCTCTGACTGTATTTTTATAACAATGTAGGAAGTCCTGCAGGCTCTTTGAAGGTTTTATAGAGCATCTTAAGTGTCCTTAGGATGCCTTGAGTTGAAAAGTTATTTTTATACTGTCGCCCAGGATCATTTTTGAAGGTATGAGTAACCTAATTGCCCTAGCAGTCCTAGGCGCACCTAGGCACACCTAAGGGTCTTTTAAAAGTACTTGGGCACAAAGTGTTTTTCCTGATGTGCTTGTATTTCTATATCGAGTGATAAGCAAATGGAGCCACTGTTCAACGAAGCACGAACCGGCTTTATATCACATAAGAAGTTTGAGCACGGGGCAGGGCTCTAACAGAGCTTAGCACATTTTCAATGGACATTGAAAGACGAAAAAAATACCTACTTCGATATGGGCAAAGTTAACTTCGACGTATTTGACGTGCAAGTACTGAGCCCGAATTGCCGGCAACGGTGGCTGCAGATTTCGGTACTTTTCAACTTCAGGAGGCGGAGCAGTTTGATAACGATTCGCCGGGTCAGGTGAATCGCCTCGGTCGGTCTTCTTCTTTCCATCCTTTCGTCCTCCTTTCCCTTTCTGTTTTCCTGGTCCCGTTTTTTTCTGCTTGTCGGTCTCACCCTTATTCTGCTTCAGCTTCTCCTTTCTTGCATTGTTCTCCTTCCTTGCTTCCTTTTCTTTGTCATTTCTTGCATCCTTCTGCTTTTCTGTCCTATCGGCTTTATCTTTTTCCTCCGCTTTATCTTTCGGAATTGCGTCACCATCCTCGTCACCATCCTCGTCTCCGTCCGAGCCCTGGTTTTCGCCTTCCCCGTCCTTGTCGTTTGTGCCATTATTCTAATAAAGTGCGTTAATCCTGATGTCTCTTCAATCCAAATCGGTGACATACATTTCGATCCCTTGGGCCATGAATCATTACTTGGCCACCAATCGTCGCGGATCCCTGATCATTCGCGTTTTCGTTCCCGTCCGTTGCAGGTGGGGTGGTTGTCGTCGCCTGGTTGGTACCGGCTGTGCCACCATCATCTGATTCTCCTTAAAAACCGTCAGAGGTCATTTATAGAAAGAATAGCGTATGTCAGCCTTACCAATAATAAACTTCGCTAAGGTCCAGTCGTCTGGTACCGCCGACGATGGTTGAAAGTCCAAATAGTTCCGTCTAACCACATCTTTGTTGCCTTTCGAAAAGAACCAATGTTTAATATGTTAAAAAAAAGAAATGATGGAAAAATCAATACTCGCTTGAATAAAACCATGTGCTATTGTCCACGGCATCTAACGCATTCCAATCCACTTCATCCAGAAACTGTGTCAAAGCACCTGACGGACTGATTTTGCCAGAGGCAACCGAAAGGAGAGCATCCCACAGCTTCAACTCAGTCTCTTCGAGCAGAGGAGGCTTCTCATTCCCAAGCGATTTGGACAACTGCCAAACAATCAGACTGAGACCAGACCAAGCGGCATACACTCACTAAGACCAAATCAGACTTGCTGCAAGTCATCGCGGTCAGTTGTACCGGCGCTAAAACGGAGAGAGGGGATAGTAAAGCCGAGAGCGCCAAGGTGGACCGCATAGCGTATGACGTATCCTTTCTCATCATGTCAGGACTCATATGAGACTCGGCTCTCATTTTACTGTCTTCGTCTACGTCCATCGCATCGGCATCCAAGATGACAACTTTTCTATGACCACGCTATAAACAAAATGAATGTTCGAGAAACAAAGTCAGGCCATACTTAATCATATTTTTGAAGAAATCAGACGGTCTTTCTGGAATGTCGGGTACTAGTTGAGGGGTTTCTTCACATGGACCACTAACAAGAAGTGCGATAGAAGCGGCGGCTACAAAGATATTGTTGACAATGACCCATGCGGTTTCCACCTTTCGAAGCGAAGACAAGTGATTTAATAACGTCCACATGTTATTTCCCCGTCTTGTGTCCGGATTATTCGTCGTGTCGGAAAGTGATCTGGCAAGATCATGACAGTCTTTCAGCAATTTAGTCCAATCATTGAATTTATCCCAAAGCTTGAAAAATCGTTAACATGGAAGAAGGAGGAAGGTGAGAACGCCACGCACGCGAAGACTACCCTTCTGTGAAGTGACCTTCATGTGTTTCAGTACTCCGACGTCATTCCGAGCACCTTTGCTTTTCAAAGCAGCGTCCAAAACGCGAAGACAAACAATAATCGAGCTCGCCTGAACGACGACCTTCCTACTATGCGCGTTATGGATAGACGATTCTTCTAACATCTCTTTCAATGGAACCAATGTCTTTTCATAGCGATTGTCGAACACATCAAACAGATCGTCCAGCCGCTTCGCCAAGGGCTTGCAAATATCAAGAGGGCAGTTATCAGATTAAGCGTGCATTCTATTCTATTACTCACCAGTAAAAATTCGTCTTCTTCGAAAAAAGATGCGAACTTCTTTCCATTCACAACCAGATCCGTCAACCACGGGAAGCCCCCCAAAACGATTGATGTTCGTCGTATTCTAAAATAGACACGTCAGCCGCCGATACCGAATACAGTTGGCCTGTAAATACTTGGAAACGTCACCTAAAAGATCGGTCAGTCTGTGAACAATAGATTACCATGTAAAAGAACAAACTTCTTTGGCCCTCTTCAACGACCATTGCATTTGACATCGCAGCAATATAACGACGAAGACAAGATTAGATTTTGTTGGAAAGTCAACCACTTTGATTACAAATTATTTGTTCCCATGATCGCAAACATGCCGGATCATTGAGGTACCAAACAGACGTCAACATGTCTCCGTGCAACCGGGCACAGTAAGTCTATCCTAATCTTCGACCACCATGACTGCGTCTGCAATACTGCTATTCGTTTGGCTAACTTTATGTGTAACTGCAAAGTACTCTTCCTTTGGTCGAGGTGAGAATGGAGACTCAGCCCTAGAAACTCTATTGACACACCCCCTCTTCAGAACCCCTATGTCATTCGAGAGCCGTCGCAAACAGCAATGGTCTCTTGTTTCCGTGTACTTACCTGACGATTCGACACCAAGGCACTTGCTATTCGAAATATGGAACCGACAGCGTAGCTATAGGTCGAACAGCTGTTGATTCGACGACGGATTTCATTAAAGATACATCAATATGTACTTTAAGCTTGACTCGCGGCGTAACCGCTGATTTGAATATGAGAATAGTCAATGAACGGCCTCACCCGCAAAGGTGTAAGAATCAAACTCATTTTCACAGGTCATGTTATCGCATTCCACAGTGGGCATGCGAAGTCAAAGCCATGATTGCAGCGAGACGTCTGGCCAAACGTAGCGCATTGAAAATCTTGAAGGGATTTATTACCAAAACAGATTACCATTGGTATAGAAACATGTTAGGCCCTTACTATCCTAACGGATGGAAGAACATCTCCGTTGATTGGTTAGCAGCCTGTCGTAGTCGTTCTAAATCTAAGACACGTAACGTCAATATACCCAAGATACACAAAAATACCGTCTCCATTTTGCAATTGTTCGGTGGAGGACGAATAAGCCAGAAAGTCTCAAGGCACAATTTACAACCTTTTAGCCACAACGTCCTAAAGTTTTCGGAATACAAATATGTTCGATATTGTCGTGAAACATCCAAAGACCTCATTCTAAAAGACAATCCGGACTGGGTCTCAACCCAAATGCCTCTTCACATGGCTTGTACGTTCATGCTTACAAAAGATCTGAGACTTTGTGCTCAGCAACATGGCTATCATGTTTCCACCAAATTAAGTCGAGCTGAGATCTTGGAAAAGATTGAAAAAAACCACTCATGCAGCAAGTGTGACACATATTACCAGATTTTCGCAAATATCATACCAGACCACGACGAAAAATGTAATTTGGTGAGAAGGAGAGATGTTCTTTACGGTCATATTGCAAAATATAGGGTGGATGGAACCGCTCAACACATTAATGACTGGGACATTGTAAAATTCGTTGGCTACAGTGACCTAGACAATCACATGCAGATCGACGGATTGATAGTTGCCAATATTCCACTCCAAACATTGATTTCTATCGTTGACCCCGACAGCATGATCGACATCGCTATCCATCATGGTATAGAAACAAATTCGAGTTTTTCAAAGATCGAAGACTCCTTACGAACGCACCAATGTTCTAACTGTACACATTTCGTCTCCTTATGGAAATCTCAAAGCTCTGTACCATCCAACAATTCGTTTTCATTTCCACCACCACCTCTGTCGATAGAAAAGACGCAACGCGTAATAAAAGCCTGTGTAACTGATTTTCTTCCTCAATCGGTGGAAGAACAGGGCTGTGCCGTATGTGGTGAACTAACGCTTTCCACGGATTTAATACCCTTGCAGACAGTTCCATACAACTTGTCAGTACTTACCCCTGAATACACCAGACGTGAAAGATTCAGTGTTGATGAACCCGTCCAAACCCTGGACGGACCGGTTCTAGCCGACGACTGCGATGGGATATGTCCGACTTGCGACACTTCGTTACGAGCAGGAAAAATGCCCACAAACGCATTAGCTAACGGTTTTTGGGTTGGAAAGGTACCCAAAGAATTGAAAAATCTGACCTTCGCAGAACAAATGCTCATAGCAAAAGTTAGACATAACCGCTGCCTTGTGAGAGTTGCTTCTGGAAGAGCCAAAATGATCGCCAACGTTGTCATGCTCAGTAGTCCAACAGCAAAAATTTATCATACATTACCCCCACCTGTGGAGGAAATTGACGACGTATTGGCTTTCGTATTTATGGGCGGATCTGCTCCTACGCCAGAAGACTTTGCAAGGACACCGTTGCTCGTCCGACGTAAAAAAATAGGATGTGCCCTGAACTGGCTAAAACTTAACCACGTTGACTATCACGACCTAACAATTTCCCAAGAAAACTTGAGGCAATATCCTGAGTGGGGCATACCCGTCCATGTCGATTTCCACAGGACGCCCGGTGAATCAAATAAAATACCAAGCGCAATGAGTTTTGACGACAATGAATTGGAAGAAGGGACGGAGACAGGTCCGTGCCCGTTTACGGTCAATGGTCTAACGGGAGAAGAGTTCTCTACCATGGACACCAGAGCAATGAAGGCGATCGCTTTGCGACATCTTCAGGCAAGAGGCAAGGTTTTGGGGATTGGCCACGACCCAATACCACAATCAATATATAACAACCCGCAGGCATATCCTAAAATGTTTCCCTGGCTATTTCCGTACGGTAAAGGTGGCATCGGACAAGCACAATTCAAAAAAAAATTGAGTGAAGCGGGCCAGAAGAAGCACCTATTGATGTATTATGACAAACAGTTTCAAGTGGATGTCAATTTTCCTATCGTTGCTTTCAACCACGAACAGATTAAAAAAGCAGTGACCGGTAGCTTCTTAACGGCGAAGCGAAAATCTTTCCCGGAGGTCGCCAAAAGACTTCAGAACCTAGATCCGCACACATTGATTAATGTGTCTGCCAAATTGCTCTCCGGAGGCTCGTTCAAAGCTGACAATGACGATGAGAGGGCATGTTTTGCACTCCTTGATGATCTTGACCACATTGGTGGACAAGTACAGGGCTCTTTATCTAGTAAGAAGTATCGTAGAAACGAGTTATGGTCGTTAATGTCGTACGTAGGCGCACCTTTATGGTTCATAACGTTTTCACCGGCAGACCTCAAACACCCACTTTGCTTATACTACGCCGGGCAGAAGGTGAAATTCTCACCCGACATTGTTTTAACTCCTCAACAAAGACACGTCTTAATTTCGCAAAATCCGGTCGCTGCTGCGCGGTTCTTCCACTACCTGGTCCAAATGTTCCTTTGCCACATACTTGGTGTAGAAGATGACGGCATAGGAATCTATGGGAAAACACAGGCATACTATGGAATGGTCGAACAGCAAGGACGATTAACATTACACTTACACATTCTTCTATGGATTGCAAACTCTCTCTCGCCTCAACAAATGCGTGAAAAACTCAAGGCCGGTGACGAAGCTTTCAAAAAAAGCTTGATTGACTATTTGGAAAGCGTTCATACAGGCGACTTCTTAACGGGATCCCTCGAAGACGTGCGCAAAAAAGTCAAATCAGACGATAAGTCAGAACAAGCTGGGGAAGGAAATAGGGATAATCCTACCTTGCTTCTCCCGATGATGCCACCCACACCATGTGAAAATGTATCTTGTTCAGGCTGCTCTTGTTGTGTGAGAACAAAAAAATGGAGTGAGCATTACAAGGAAGAAGTAGACAACTTGGTTCTTCGTTCGAATGTACACAAATGCAGAGCTTCTTCTAAAAAATCAAATGAACTATCTACAGAATCGAATTTGGAGAACAAATGGAATGGAGGAGTCAAGGGTTGTTTAACTAAAGATGGAACATGTGGTGCACGCTTTCCAAGAGATACTTACCAAAGTACTATTGTGGACGAAGAGGATGGTCATATATTTCTAAAGAAAATTGAGCCGATGATGAATACCTTTTCCCCGCCTTTGACTTACGTCATGAGATCAAATACAGACGTCACCAGCTTGCTATCCGGGACAGCGGTGAAGGCTGTAATCGCGTATGTCACAGACTATATAACGAAACAATCTCTGAAAAGTCATCAACTTTTTTCAACAGCTTATGATGTTTTGATGAGAAGAAAAGATGAAGACCTGTTCACAAACGAGCCCTTAACGAAAGCAAGAAGAACACTCCTCTCCATTGTTAATTCACTATCAACTAAAATGGAAATCGGAAGCCCGATGGCATCAATGTATCTTCTAGGAAGCCCCGATCACTATACAAGCCATAAATTTAAACCTTTCTTCTGGAAAGCATATGTACGTGCTGTATATGAAAGCGCATCACTGAATGACGCGCTCGAAGAGAACACAGAAGAAGACGACGAAATAACAAATGAGCAGCGCGTAATGGTGGGGCAAAATAACGACAAGTTCTATATCAAATCAAACGTTGACGATTATATTCATAGGCCTACTCGCTTTCCCAATACTAGTCTCTACTGCTGGATACAAGGATACCAAAAAAGAAAGCGAGACAAAAAAGAAATCGCGATCCTGCAATTCCTTCTAAACAAATACGCATCTGAGACGACAGAATCGCTTCCGGCATTGAACGATACCGTCCCAAAAGCGCTTTTGGAAATGTCGGATGATGATCAAAAAATCTTGTTCTCGAATATAATGAACTGCAGCTTTGAACGTAACCACCCGCTTTTCTTATCCCACGAAGTCCTTTTCGATGATAAAGCACTCAATCATATGGTACCCAATTTTTTGGGAGGTAGCTTGCCAAGGCAAGACTCAAACGATCCCGAATACTATCAGGCTACGATGTTAACAATGTTCAAACCATGGAGATCACGTCGTGACTTGAAAGCCGATAATGATTCATGGACGACAGTTTTCGAACGGCATGTGTTTACTGCAAGAGAAAGGCAACTAATGGATAACTTCAATCTAAGATATGAGTGTCTTGATGCTCGAGATGATCATCACACAAAAAAAAAAGCAAAGACATCTTTGGCATTCCT
This sequence comes from Galerina sulciceps, assembly GCA_023014345.1. Classification (NCBI taxonomy): domain Eukaryota; kingdom Fungi; phylum Basidiomycota; class Agaricomycetes; order Agaricales; family Galerinaceae; genus Galerina; species Galerina sulciceps. Next base: position 655,297 of record JAEDXJ010000016.1, read on the forward strand.
TAGCGGAGTGAAACTCAACCAGAACACGGAGAACACAATAAATTTTAATGACGACTACTACCATAAATTTTCGTCTGAAGACTACATCCAAGAAGCATTGACTCCCGGTACTGCACACAGAAAATTAGAGAGCCAGCGAAATGAAATTGACAAGATTCTTGAGCAGGCGGGATACGATGAACCTATTGACAAAAGCCGGACCACGGGAAAAGAGAAAAACCCTGAAAACTGTCACGATGAATCACCACCAACCGTTTTCTTTCAACCTGAACAAAAACTCAGCGCATATGGTTGGAAATCTGTTGTGCGGTCCATCCGAGACACATTTCTGTCGAAACGTCAATTTAGTTCCACTAGCAACAGAGATCGGCTGAATGGATTGCCTCCAGGATACAAATACAACGTACGCAGCGACCTATGCATACTAGACAAAGACTATTTCTCTGCAAACTATAGCGCGAGAACGTCTGAGGCGCAGACAATAATTGAAGAAACCTTAGTAAAAACGCGTCTGAATAAACGCCAAAAACGGGCTTTCCGCATCATTGCCAATCATGCGTCTTCTTTAGCGCCGAAACAGCTTAAAATGCATTTGGGCGGCATGGGTGGAACGGGGAAAACTACTCTTATCAATGCTCTTCGTGATTTTTTTGAACGGCGTGGTGAAGATGGAAGATACTCCGTAATGGCACCAACAGGCTCAGCCGCGGTTTTGTTGAACGGATCGACTTATCACTACGCTCTAGGTATTAAGGATAATGGACGAGAGTCTTGGAATTTCGATGAGCAAACCGAATTGAGAGACGTTAGGGAACGACTAAGAGGCGTAGAGTATATTATAATAGACGAATTGTCGATGCTATCCTGCTTAGACCTATATAAAATAAGCGAACGACTGTGCAGAATTTCTAACAATCATGACGAAGTATTTGGTGGTCTTAGCGTCATTCTTCTCGGAGATTTTGGTCAACTACCACCCGTTTGTGGTAAATCGCTCTATGACAGAGCCGTAGCTTTTTTGGCGCCAAGACATACAACAAGGGATCAAGAAGCGTTGCTTGGCCGTGCAATATGGCACCAATTCACGACAGTAGTAATGCTTAAGAAAAATATGAGACAAACTGAACAATCTGCTGAAGATGCAAAATTCAGGCAGTTGCTTTATAATTTACGTTATCGAGCATGTACCACTGAAGATATCAACTTTCTTCTATCAAGACGAATAGAAATAAATGGTAAAGGTCCGACTACTTCAGACGAAAATGTGCGAAATGCGGCAATAATAACATCCCTCAATGTACATAAAGATCGTATCAACGAGCTTGGAGTAAGAAGATGGGCAAAGGAACACGGACAACAACTCCACGATTTCTATTCTATCGACTATTTCCACGAACCCAGGAAAAAGAACATCAGACACACTCCGACTCCAATTCACCTACTAAATCCAACATTACAGGAGGGTCTATGGACTTTACCTCCTTCCGCGTCCAAGGAACAAGTTCCTGCAAAGCTCACCTTATGCTTGGGCTTACCAGTGATGATTAGAAACAATGATGCTGTCGAACTTTGTATTACTAAAGGACAGGAGGCAGTCGTAGTGGGTTGGGATGCAGAACACAAATTTGGAAACGAAAAAGAATATTTGAATACTCTCTTCGTTAGATTAGTCAAGCCTCAAAGACCTATACAATTTCCAGGCATGCCTTTGAATGTGGTCCCCATTCCCGCAACTGCCGTGAGCATCGACGTTAATTTACCACAAGACGGATACCACCAGTCTATTAAACGCACGCAAGTCAACGTACTGCCGTGCTTTGCAATGACAGATTACGCCTCTCAAGGGAAGACAAGAGAATGGAATGCAGTATGTCTTCGTTGGAGCAAAAGCCATCAAGCGATATATACTGCGCTATCACGAGGGTCGACCGCAAACGGAACCCTACTAGTCGACTCGGTGGATATCAAAAAGCTGCAGGGCGGTATTTCGGGCTTTTTGCGACAGGAATTTCGGGAATTGGAGATATTAGACAAAATAACCGAACTTCGTTTCGAAAACAAACTTCCAGACGGCGTCCTTACTGATTTAAGAAACCCCACACTCAGAAATTTTGCCAAATTTATGAAAGAACTCAAAGAGGTAGAGGATCAACTACACCCCGCCCTAAAGACGAAACCCTCAGATAGTCTACCAATCCACGGTAATGACGAAACTTGGGATTACTCGCTTAGCCGGAAAATACTTAGAAACCACATCGACGCAAAAATAAAAGAGGAGAACGAAAAAAAGAGAAAATCAGAGAAGATTGTCGATTTGGGAGAACCTAAACCTGAGCGGGCGGCTAAAAAAAATAAAATTTCAACATCGAACGACATGCCCAATGCGGCAATTGCCATAGGGCCGCTTGACGTCCAGAATATCATCGTCGGACCACGATGGGATAGCATCAACTGGAGTTGCGCCTACAATTCAATATATTTCATCTTATTCAATGCATGGAATGAGGATAAAATACAAAGGAGTGTAGACTGGAAACTTTCCATTCATATGCGCCTCTTGCTTCATATGTTTGCCACACATGCCAACGACCTAGAGTCGAACAGAGATAGCGTGCGAGCCTTAATAATGCATAACTATCCTCAGGAATTCGTTACCGGTAAATACGGCACAGATATCGTCCGCTTGACAAAAGTACTCCTAGGAAAACCAGAAATCAGCCCAACTTTCGCCAAATGCAACAACTGCGGCGAGGCAACTGAATACCAACATTTCAAGTTAGAGGAGTACATCGAAATACAGAAGCCGGTTCATGGTACCCCCACATCTCTGAATGCGCAACTTGCAAGCAGAGATCTCAACAAATGGATCTGTCCAAAATGCTTCAAGCAAGGATCGATCTCTTACATGGATCACTTACGCTTCGCAATACACAAGCCTAACATCCTTTTTATTCCGATTCCGTACAAAGAAATCAATATCGACCTACAGCTTCACATACAGAGCATAAATACTTCCTATACACTTAAAGGCGCTGTCTACTACGGTAATTATCACTTCACCAGTAGATTCATTGATTCCACCAATGCCATATGGTTCCACGACGGTATGCAAGGCCGAAATGCGAACAGGGAGACCAGAAATATTACAGATATTCCGCCTGATTACTTAAAGACTCATAGAGAATCCCGCTGCTGTATGGCGGTCTATTATAGAGATATAACTCCTTAGTGTGTGGCTGTACAGTACGGGCATGCTTGTTGCTTACCTAACCTTGTCACTGATTGTGCCCAACTTTCAATCCTCGACTCGTGCTACTCATGCGCGAAAACAGCACCTCACACCAGACCCAGAAACGATAACAGAAAATACAATGACTGGATATATTACAACCACAAAAAAATTATTTGATCCAACGTCAAACGCAAACCAACCAACAAGTGAATTTCCATTCCTAATCTTGAAGGGCAAACTGAAAAATTACATTCGCAATGAACGATTATCGACGCATCAGATGACGCCAATAGTGAGAAGTTTGTGGACAAAAAGAGGGAAAGCGATAGATGAGCCGAGTAAACCAACAATGAGAATACAATCAAAATTCCTAGCACCGAAGCCTTTGAAACCTGAACATCCACACGTCTTTTGATCCGCTCCGGATCACGCCTGAATTCAATTGGCCGGAATGATAATATGATGTCGCAATGACGCGTTGGCGCAATATGAGACCGGAAACCAATAATTAAGAAAAAATTCAACATTCTTCTTCTACCGCGTTCGACAAACCTCATGTCCACATCATCCCCCCTCATTAAAAGTACGCAATGCGCAACTTCTCTCGAATTGATAAATAACAGCTCTTCAGACACGGCTGGCATTTCTACTCCGACGGCTCCACGAGACGTTGTCGGTGGGCAGATATACCATATCACAGAAATCTTAGCGTCTATTGTTGAAAAGGCGTCATGGCACGCCCTGATGGGCATGGCTGCTTCGTCTTCCCGCCTTCGCACACTTGTTTGCGATATTGTCAAGAAACGAGTGAAGATAGCTCTTCGGCGCTTTATACCAGCTGATCAGGTCGATAATTTTTGGAATTTATTTTACGACACGCACGCAGGTTTAGCAGGGGGATTTGTTCGAAGCATTATGTCTGCCGCGGATCCGCACCTTCGGTATGTTTTACCAATGCATCTCGACCTTGTCGTTCCCCGTGGCACACGCATATACAGTTTGAGCCGCTGGAAACGCTTCTTTGGCGCCTCCGGGTATATACTGGCAAGAGAACGACCGGACCATTGGTGGAACTTTGGTCCATCTTTCAGTCGTTCGGCCACTTTACGGTCTACAAGCGTAAGTAATGTCCTCTAACCTTCATTTAAAAGAGAATAAATTTCTCAATGGTAGGAGGCTACGCGCTTTATTCGTATCACTGAAACGCCCGCGGACAATATTCTACCCGCAGTGTTGTGTGGTCCACACACCTCTTCATTCAATATCTTAACCGCTTCGTCGATCTACTGCTTCTATCCAAGATTATTCTTTAGGAACGAAAACATTGCGCAAAGAGACGCACGATACGGGGATCCAATGGGTTTGTTCAACTTTGGATTGACCACTTTTCTCTCTACCAGTGACAGGTCAGCCCCCTGTGGGGCCGCCTGTCCTGCGAAATGGCGTAACACGCTTGGCTTGCCAGGCGTGGGCGTCTTCGGATGGGGTGGAAGCCTTCTATACAGAGATGCAGCAGACGATGGGTTTGAACAACGCAGCTATCTTTGGAGATTCCGAGGTCCAAATGACTACGATGGGTTCGTCTGTGGTAACGTATTTTGCCCCAATAGAGGTCGGGGAAGGCCATTGGTGACTACTTAATCAATGTCCACTAGTCCCTGTAAAGAACTGTCAATAGTTCAGCGACTTTGAAAATGTATCGGATTATCCACCGTGACGCCATGACAGACAATTGAATTGAGTCGGAAAGTACTCAAGACAGAGAAGTAACACCACAATGTCTCACGTCCACTTCTCTATCTTGTACCAGATGCCTCCCTTAAACGACGATCTTATCATGACGCTCGAAGAAATTCTGCATGAAAGACACTCCCCGGTATTTCGACAGATACTGCCTTTTACCGACATACTAAAAAGATTCAAGAGCTCAACAGATTATCTAAAATGTGCTCTCTTGGGAGTAAACGCCGAAACTATACACCTTGTTGACGTGCCGCTATTTGCGGGCATTACAGGTCTTCCAAAAGATGCATCTGTTAACGACCTGGATATTTTTCTTTGGTTGCCAATTGTCGATGATGACGAACATGATGTGTCTTTCGTCGACCCCGCGTTCGACCGGTTTTCCTATGCCTACAGAGAGTGGGGTTCGCCTGCCACCACCACGGTAACCTATACATTCATCTTTTATAACCAGGTACGCAATATATCTGAATATATTTTTTTCACTCACCACAACAAAGGAGGGGCGCAACAATCTTCCTCCCAATACGCTCATTGCTCAAATATTGGGCGATGGACATCGATGGCTGGGGGACATGCTCATCGTCAAATCAAAGGATAATTCACTCCTCAACATGATGCCGAACGATGAAATAGTTGTCAGTGACATTCTGCGAAGGTCAGACTGCGATTCTGTGTCAACCTGATGTCTAAAAAACGTTTTAGTATCCTCAAAGACGGAACCCTTGCTTGACTACGACCGATGAGAAACAGGGAAAACATTATTTATAAAAGATTTAATCATTGTACCGTATTTCGTCATTTTACTATCACGATAAAACCATGATAGACCTGATGGAAGGAACAACACCACACCAAGGCGACGAAGACAGAGTAAACTTGACCTCAACAAGAGCTCCTAGTAAGATGTCGTTAAAACAATCGGGTGGACACAGTGTACCATCCTTGTAAACGCCGCCAAGAGGATTAAACAAAACATATTTCCCCTCAATAGACCTCAGAATATCCCTATATTCGTCACATATGGGATATTCCCGTATTCTGTTTACCGCCGACTCCTTGAGAACCGCAGAGCAATCATCCTTTACGTACATTGAAAAAGCAAAAAATTGAAAAAGGAGTGAGTTGCGTACCACTTGGCAAAAAATCGGCTCTGAAAAATGCAAAACAGGATCTTGGTCTGTTTCGAGCGTCAAAAATTCTTGGGTTAACGTATTTGGTGCAGAATAAGTTAGGCCCTGTAATACTTGGAGGTGGTAGAATGCAGAACGAAAGTTGACTTGAAAGGAATTGAGAAACCCCTGCGGCCTGACAAGAGAAACCGAGCACCGAGCAGTGACGAAACATTCGTACCCCTCCCCTGCCTGATAGTTTCCGTGAGGCTCAAGATAGGCATCATGTGGCCTAATCACTCCCACAACAGAGAGGACCCGTTGATCAATCCCCGCCGAATCGCATAAACTAGAGTGACCGGGGAAGTGTTGGGTCCACGTCGTCTCCGCCAATGCACCTACGTTAGCGATATACCCCAAGGAAGATTCATAGCGTTTGCGAATATCTAGAAAATATCCCTGAAATACAATTTTTAAAAAGGAGAAGAACAGTTACCTTCATAATTTATGCACTCTCGAACTCGATTAGTAAACGACATGATAAAGGCGGCACCTCTTTTCTTGCATTCGGCTTTAAATAACCAAAGCTCACACCTTCGATCAAAACCATGACGCAAGGTAAGACAATTCGCCCACTAAGACATTTTCCCAAAAAAATATTCAGATCAGGAGAACCGGCTCGGAAGTACAGAGCGAAACCCGACTATTGAGTGTACGAAAAAAAAACAATATAAGGATGAATCGCGGTTATCGTCGACTTATAGCCTGAGACGTCAAGGTTCCAGTGGTTGTATTGGGGATTCGTGACGAACATCGTTGGTTTCTTTCTAAGGAGTGCCAAGGATAACTACAAATCGAACATAGCTAAACAATCGCCATCTTCCATTAAAAAAAGCACATTCGCAAGTATACCCAACCACTACACATGAACCAACTGGCACCTCTGCATTAAAGGGGGGAAGAACCGAATGCAATACGGCCCAGTCCCTATTGGGGTCAAACGGAATGCTTCTCCCGTCGTACATCGGTACTACGAAAGGTCATAAAAACGTGATGAAATAGACGAACTCCAATACTAACTTTGGTCCCAAACATGTAGTGCAATATCGGATGGATTGGCTATTGCGCCTTGAAGGTTATAAACCAAATAATTAAAGAGTCAGCGATGTTAAAATTTGTAAGCGCTCACCTTGGTGTATGTTTTCAAGTCTGGTGGTGTAGGACAAGGCGTCGTCAAAAAGCTGGGCATGTAGAGACCCATGCCCGAATGCCATACAAATAAAAGACATCTGCCTTTCCCATTCTTGCAAATGAGAAATACCAGAAATATATTTTTGCCGTAAACCCGAAAGAGAGGGGGTGAGGAGTTGAGATTTAATACAGCATAAGGTTGTAATAAGAACGGCCGTCTGGTCACCCTTCATAAGTTTTCTTTCGCCGTCATAACCAGTTGTTTTCAGCGCCGAAACAAGCCTGGGATCACAGCGCGCGGGATTGACAAATTGATCAATGTTGACAAAGTCAAGAATGGAATGGCAAAAACTGACTGTCTGTCAACCGAAAAATCCGGACAGATAAATAAACCACGAACTCGAGCGACATATCTGGGCACGCACTTCCCCAAGAACTGAAAGGGAACTGTCCGGGACCACGTGAATCCCCCCAGGAAATTAAGAAGAATTGACTGACAAAAAGGTGATGAGTATTACAATTACAAAACATGGAGCTTAATATTACGAACGTTAAGTTGGGAAGGTTCAAATATCTATCTTTTAAAAAGACATCCTGAATAGAAGGGTCGAAAACGCCACAAGTAGTGGGTAGTCCCCTACAGTGTTGGATTAATCAGCTAATTATGAAAATTGGTATAGAAAATACCCACAGGACCTGATATTCAACAATGTCGTCCAGGTGATCACGCCTGTCAATTCGGTGAACAAAATAAAGGCGTCACCGTAACACACTAACCTTGCACAACCCGAAAGAAGATCAAGATCGATTTTGTCCGATCTGTCCTCTCTAAACACGTTAGCCCAAAGAAGAAGATGCCAATAAAACGCCTGAACGCACCCGGAATCTTTGTGTCCTGAATTGTTAACTGAGGAAGAGCTAATAGCAAATCAATAAAAAGTATAAGAGTGTAAGAGATCACATATGCACTGACGAAAACATGGCACACAACACGAAGGCGGTACAATGCAGCGGGGCTGGACTTCGAGGGAGGGGAAGTAAAAGCAGGAGGGGATGAACGCCATTTTTGTTTTGAATCATGACATGAACGTGTGATTACCCGATCCGCCCCCAAGCCAATTGGCTCCAGACATATTTTCGTTTGCAATGACGTATTGGTTTCAGTTACGAGCGATCGAGAATTCCGATAACTGTGTAGGAGTATTTGAACAAAATGCGTGCCATTTTTTGTACGATCAGACACGATGATTGGTCGGTGGCTGTACACAACAGCCAGAATAAGTAGGTTATGTAACATTGATGATGTCGGCAAGAAAGCACATGCTATGACGAACATGGCGCGAATACAGCAGCATGCACTCCGCCCAGAAAAGGGACAGGGAATGGACTTATATTGATGTGTTACATTCCAAAAAATAATTGAATTCGCCCGAAACTAAAACGTGGCCGTATACCTGTTTAATCTCTCATCGAACCTCCCTCGATCGGCGAACAGTGTAATGGACATGCTCCATCGCTCAATTCACTTCAATGAATTCTTAAGTCACACCTGCCGTTTTGCAACTCTGAATTCAACTCGAAATCACAGACAAAGAAGTCCACAAACTCACCTGTACATGTGTAAGCACATTCGCATCATCAAAACCGCGGCACTTTCCCTGTTCGGCATGTTCCGTCAACGGCGGCACATTCACGGTCTCGGCATGTTCCATCAATAGGCGACAATCGGCGCTAACGAATAGGCTTCAACATACCCACACATATAAAGCACCACGACCGCTTGCAGTCCTTTCCCCCACGAATATGACTTCCGGTACCTCCTCGCGTGATGAACTACAAGCAGATCTAAATTTCGCCATTCATAAAAAGAAAATTGCAACGGACAGGTGGACCGATTCGAAAGAGGCAATAGATGCATCCCGGGCTCAGAATGTAGAAAATTTTGCGAAAGCGATCGCCCTTCTTGACGAACTGAAGGAGGTCACAATGGCGTCTGTTTTTGATACTAGTCAAGGTGATCTCCTAATTATTTTCGATTTTTTGTCTCACTCATCTCCAATTCAGTTCCCACGAACCTCATAAACAGTTTGAGCGATTCAAATTGGGCCAGGGAACTTATCCGCCAAAAAACAACTGACCTCGCCGGGCTCCTTATCAAATGTCATGCATCACGAAACATTGAGAAGAAACAAGTCGGACTGCTGGAGAGATTACAAGAAGACGTCACCAAAACCACTAAGGCTATCGGTTTCGCAGAAGGAAAGCTTGATCAGGAACCTAGAGAGCGCTTCCAAGAATGTGAGTCTACCGATATCGATCTTTACATTTGTCACTTAATAGGAATCGATTCACCCAGTGATGGACACCGACAGCGACAGCACCGATGAAGATGACGATAGTGAATTGTGACAAAATACGTTTGTGCATAATACTCCGAGCGGCCTGCTATATATCTTGAAACAGTAGACAACTCATTAATAAGAAAAAAAGCTCAAAACCGACGGGGGACGAGTTTTGCCATGCGAAGCATCGGCCTTCAAGCCAAGTCAGAATCATCATAATAAAATCTTCTTGTAGCCCCCAGCCTCGACGCAGCCTTGAATGCAAAGAGGCGAATTCCCCGTCCGGCTCATTACTTCCTCTCTCCAATCGTGAGTTTCCTGCGACAGGCTTTCAATGTCAAGGATACTGCCCCAAAGAGAGGCGGCAGAGAGAACAAATCTTCTCCATGAGGTGCAGACTTGAGAGGTGTAGCGTAGGTTGGTCATGCGAGACGGCTGCCAAGTTTTGTCGAGTGTTATGTCGTAGCATATCCTCCAGAGGATATCGTCATGCAGTTTGAGAATCGGAGTTGACTGGAATGGAGGAAGTATGAATACGCATTGTAAAAGAAAGGAACACGCACTGCGGTCATTTTACATGCAGGTCGAGAACGAGATCATCGATCAAGTCAGAGTCAGGCAAAAATCAGCCTGATGCTGTCCGGCCTGCAAGGCTGTCATGAGCGGTACGTTAACCCAAACCTCAAAGTATATTCAGGTCAAAAAGGTCACAGAGAAATACGTTTACTGAACTGTGCGTAGAACGACTCACTGTCAACCTACTCAGAACACTCTCGTCATTTTACTCTGTCATACACACTGCCGCGGCCCGACTATTTTGACGGGGGTGCAAAATTCAATGCACGTTGTTTGAATTTTGCCAGGATTTTTGCGAGAGGCAAAATTCAATCAATACTTTACCATTTCCCCAAGGCAAAATGCAAGCAGGATTCTGAATTCAGATAATAATTTGCCTGTTGCAAAATTCAAGGCTTCCCACTCATTTTACTATGAGCAAAATCCTGGTAAAACTTCCAATTTTGCTGAAATTTTGCACGGAGTGTAAAGAATGCATTTTCACCGAGGCAAAGGAATGGCAAAATGTTAGATTTTGTTCACAATTTGCACCCTAATCAAATTCTAAATTTACGACACAGTCAGAATGATTCACTTTGCCGAGTCATTTTCCCTGTATTTTTGCCATCGGCAAAATGATTTTTTTTGCTTACATTTAGCTTTCAGGAAGATGATGTGGCTAAATTCATCGCGCGCTGAGCGAGGCGCAGACCACTCGCCAAGCGCGTCGGTCGTTGCTGAGCGCTAATATGCGAACCCTGTTCACGCCACCATCCACGTGATCCACCCGCCAATCGCGCAGCTTGATCGTGTGACATCGAGGAAATCTCTTCCTCCTCTTCATTCACATCGACCCTCGTCAGCGCTCCGCGCTCCCCTAATTCAACCCGATGCATACTTGTAAAGTCTTTTGTGAGTTTCTTTTTATATTTACATTCGACTATCTGTGCTAAACAAGATGTAGATACCGTTCTATGATCCATACATCCGCCATTGTGTGCCCTACCATCGTCGAGATGTGGGACCGTCCCCACGCGGCGAATAGGGCTGTGCTACGTCTTGAGCCACACCTCAGACTGTAAGGATCGTGTGCCGACGAATTCAGCTGAGAAGAGAGACCCCACGGTTGTGACACGGAACGAGTCAAGAAGTATCGACTCGCGACCCTTTCACGATTCACCGACCCCTGGATCACACTTACTTATAGGTTTTACTCACCCAACCCTCGTTCATACCCATCTCATTTCCATGACTTAGCGCCTTTCACATCTCGCCTCTTCCTGCTGCTCTCATTCCACTTCTAGCCATGCTTCGCGCGACATACAGGTCTCACGCCGCCATCCCCGCCTTGCACCTCATCACCCCTTCATCTCCACAATCACAACGTCGTGCAGCTACCTTGCGGTCCCGCTCAACACGTGTGCACATCTCAGGATCCGGAGCCTCATCCCGTGGGGCTCCGTGACGATTGTCTGGATGTGCGGCTCGCTGGGAATCGGGAAAGGGTGTAAACCGGATGCAGGGGCGGAGGCGACAGGGAAGGAGAATTTGAAGGAGACAAAAAACCCAGACGATGACGAAGAAAGCTATTTGAACCTACAGCTCATTGGGAAGGGAATGGAATTATTAACCACGACATCGACTTCTCTCGCACTATCCTCTCCCTCGGTGACTTCGCACTGAGCAATCTCAGGGTGGGCGAGGAGGTAGTACTCGGCTGGGAGTGGGACGATAGGAATGCGGTGCATATCTTATTTGTGCTGTTGAAGAAACCTGGCATTTTTCCGTGAGTGATTACAGCTTTTTTTAAAAATCACTCGCTTATTTATTACATAGCCCTCGACTTCCTTTCTCCTGGAACTCGCACCTAAACTCGTCCTCACTTACCATTCATCGGCGACTTTTACCTCAACTTCGAACTCGCATCAAACATAGACTATAACTCAAACTCAACCGACGACCCACACCCACCCAGCCTGCAACATATCCAGCATTTCCGTCATTAAATGACAACTATCCTACACATCCTCTCGTCTAATCTCACAACCTGCACGTGTGGCGCCTGCGAAGGTTTGCCATCACGCAATTGTAGGCCCTTGTCTACACGCTGGGCGATTCTTTGGCCGTGTACCCTACGATCAACGGTCGCGGGCAGACGAGGACAGCAGGGGGGGGGTGGACTTGGGCTCGCTGGTGGAAAGGAAAGACAGGCCCAAGACACAGGAGAGGATCCTGTTCAGCAGGAGATGAGCGGCGTGGAGCTGGATGTTCAGGATGAGGCAGGGGTTAGGGTGGGGTCGACAGTAGGGGAGCGGGAGCGGGGAGGAGCGACGGGGTCGGTCGGAGGTTAACGGACGTGCGAATTACAGCGGATTGGTCGTCGTTAATGGGAAGAAGACGTCCCGCCGCTCCCGAGCATTCGGTTCTCGGGGCTGCCGACGCTGACACCTGCGAGCGCAAAGGTGCGAAGGAGTAAAGGGAAGGAGACAGAGACGGTTGATCAGGGAGGGTTTTGTCACAGGTATGTTTTTTTCTCTCTCTTTCTTTTCTTATCATTTAATGATTAATTTTGTTCGCATTTTTTTGGGATGAACATTGAACTAACGACACCAAAACGTTATACAGCCCACGACCCCCCGGAATCTTTGTCCCTCGGCCCAAATTCCCACTTCTCTTCGTGCTCGTCGCTGTCGTTGGTCGCACAGAAGCGTCAAGCACGCAAATCGCCTCGCCCGCCCGACCCACCAAACAGAGGCCTGGGCAGCACCGCGAATGACTCCAATGCCCCGAAAATCATTATGGGCGTCGAAGACGAAGAGAAAATGCTCCCCGAGTTGAAAGCGTTGACGGTGAGGAGTGAGAGTGAGCAAGAAGCGACGAATCCACGACATGGTTCTGCATCTGAGCTGGGCGGTGCGGGCGAATGAGAGCCCGATGGTATTCCCGGGAGTGCTTTTGCTGCGAGAGTGGGTTTGGGTATTTGGATCGAGGAAGATCCGAGTTATTGGGGTAGGTTCGTTCGGTTTGTCATACGAGGAGTGTGAATTTTAATTTGCAAAATTCTAGACGACGAAAATGCCCACCTGTCTCAGCGCGAACGCGACCGAGAGCTGGAGGAGGCCATGTCCATGCTTCCCCCAGCCCTACCGGTGTTGGCATTACTCCCAGGCACGTCCTCGTCGCCATCGACAGCGACCACATCACACTCAACCTCCGCCACCGCAATCCTTCACTTTTCCTCTCCGCAAACCAGTTCCTCACTCCTGTACTAATATCTTTCTTGTCGTTTTCCCCTCACCATTCTGTTCCCTATACATCGTCGTCAATGACAGGGACCTCGCTGTTGAACTCCTTCACAAACCTTTCATTGCTTTCACCCACGTTCGTCTCAGATGCGCGAAGCCACCACCGCCTTCTCCGTCTGCGCCAGCAACTGCGTCATCCTTCTCAGCCCGGACCATGGCGACCCAGGGTCTCACTCGCTACCCCTTCCTGCGATCCAGCTCACTCTCAGAGCTCCAGCTCCAGCCTGAGTCTCAGGCACAGTCGCTGTCACCCAAGGAGACGTGGACACCTATTCGCCGTGTCAATGCTGGCTCGTAGCCCGGGTCTCCTACCCCGCCTGCGCCTTCCCCATTCCGAGCTTCGGACCCTGCACTGCGGTGACCTCTAGAATCTGTGTGGGGAGAAACACACGACGGGGTGTGGGACCTGAGCGGGGTGTTGCGGAATGAGTCGACAATATTTTCGATGTCGTCGTGAAATAAAATTTCACCTGGGTTTCAGCGAAAGGGTTGCTTTGGCTTATTCCAGTGGGTGCGAGGTTTCCCCGTCAACAATAGATTTGTGTTGATATCTTTATATCCAGAGAACCAGCGATCAAGTGAGATTTATCTGAAAAGCGATATAATCTCTGCAGAAAATCTGCAAGCTACGATAATTCTGTACGTGAGTCTAGAATTAATATAGCACGACAATGAACTTGTCTAAAAATGTCCGAATACGCTTCGAACTGTGTGTAGGTATGCCTAGATAGTGCTCTCGAGGCAAGGAAGGAGAAATGCGAAATAATAGGATAATACAACTGCTAGCAAAATAGAAGACTCACTGGCTCACGTGCAGGACGTCGTCAATAGCGTACAGTAAATAAAAAGTCGTAATGGTGTAACCTATATTGCAAGCACGCACTTGCAAAAAGGTGAGATCTGTCTCTAACAGACTACTCGCACTGGGAATATGGATCTGCTAGAGGCAGTAGTATCTGAGGAATATGTATTGTATTCTTGAACCTCAGATTTTGGGCTCCCTTTTATACCTTTTCAGAGTGGCTGTATGTAAGCTACTTTACATAAGACTATTAGCTGAGTAATACTACTATTTGAGAGATGATTAAGCGCCGAGAAAAAGATTGAGTCAGAATTGTAAGGGATTGTTAATTTAAAGAGTGGTCTTGGTAAGCGTTGAGTCAGAATTAAAGGGATTGGTAATCTAAAGAGTGGTTTCGATGAGTTCTGAGTCAGAATTGGAAGGGATTGATAAGCTAAAGAGTGGTCTCGGCAAGTTATGAGTCAGAATTACAGGGATTGGTAATCTAGAAGGCAATACTGAGTCAGAATTATAAGGAATTGATAAGCGCCGAGTTCAAAAGAAGGTGGATCAATAAGCGCCGAGTGTAAGAAATGAATGATTCGTAAGCTAATTTGCATATAGCTGATTAAGCATACTGAAAGTTCAGTAAGCGCCGAGAATACTATGACTAGTAAGTCTCATGTAAGGGTATAATCGAAGCATAGCCTCATAAGAAGTGAGTCAGGAAGATCGTGTCGAAATATCACATCATTGAATATTCATGGTGCACAGCCTTTATGACAGATTCTGTCATGTTCTATTTTTAGCTCTGCCCATCAATTCTGATTGTCTCTGATGCTAATTTCGTTGTGTGTGGGTCACTATGTCATCGCTGCAGAGATCGGATGGACACTCATAAGATCTTTGTAACAATCAAATCAGACTTTGTGTAAGCTAAGCGGGACTTTACTCAAAACAAAGTCCACGCATGACATCCGCGGGGAACAAGAATACAACCGACCCCGGTTGCAGGTCATTGGATTCAGTGGTCAAGCGTCACAAAGTCTGATTCTGGCTTATGAACCATCCTGGAATACGTGAGTCGTATATACATATATATATATATACCTCGACGGCGACTGGCTAGCATATAAAAAAAAACGACGACGATAATAGTAATAGACCTTCCGGCGCGACCCTCATAGTACAGACTAATGTTGACGACGATATATGACAGGGAATCGGAGCGAAAAAGGGGGGGGAGGGTAAGGAGCGTGTCTGGTCTAGGCGTGACGATAGGTAAGGGCAGCGATGGCTAAGGTCATGATTCTGGCCGCACGATGCTTAAGATGACGGGTCCACCCGAAACATGTCTCCATATCGTCTTCATCGATACCCTCATAATAGGGCAGCAGTCGCAGATGTAGGGGAATCCCGTTGAAGCGGTGTGGCACTTCTAAGATAACAGTTGGCCAATTGCGATCATTAGCATGAAGAAGGCGGCCGTTTTCGTGGTAGGCGTTAAGTTGCAGGTAGGCAAAATCTTGGGTCATGCCGCGGCATATGGTGGCGACGTACTTAATGCTGGGTTGATCCTGTCGGTGGAGGGCGAACGTCTGGCCTCTTTGAACGATGGTACAAATGACATCGCCTATCGGTGTGATGCGAAAGTAAGTGCTGCGATAGACGTATTCAGTGCTGACTTCGACATGTCGCTTTGGAAGGGTAATAATGCTCGTCTTCCAGAACTGTCTGATGTCTGCGTCGAGGACCAGACCAGGATGCAACTCCTGATATTTCCCGCTGAATGTAGTTGCTCGTTCGAAGGCAATACTCGGAAATGAGGGGAAACGCCAGTGGCCGTTAGCAATAATGTCGAAGTCTAGGCTGAGTACCGGAGAGTCTGGGATTGCCATTGGTTCTTCCTCTACTGGACTAGGTGAAGGTGGTTCGATATTAGAGACGGGCCGGGTAGCGGACGCATATGCCTGGGGGTCAGGGCATGTTGGGACAGAGGCTAGCTCTTCAGGTCTGTAGGAGGGTAGGTACGCAAACATGGAATCCACTGCAGCCAGCTGGCAATCGGTAATGTCTTGCGGTGTTTCTGTCACAACTGAGTGAGCTAGGTCGACTTCGGCAGCAGTAGGCACTGGGGTAGGCGGTCGTGGACGTGACGGAAGAGGTTGAACGAGAGTCAGTTGTAAGTGAGTCTTAGGCGGTGGGGTGGGATAGTATGTGAGTGTTCGAAGAAGCGGGCGGGCTGGTGTGAGAGGCATATTTGAAGGACGAGAGCGCGACGCGTTGAATTTATTGAAAGAGTGTGTTTGTGTTTGTTTTATGCTCAGGGTCATTAAGACGTCTTTTTCGGATGGATAGGGGGCAGCGGGAAATGACCCTGTATTCGACGGGTTCCTTGCCAGCTTAACCCTGTAATTTTTAGGTTTATGATTCTTCATCCGTGTCGTCATTTTCATATAGGCCGCGAGCGTTATTTCTCATGAATTCATGCCGCCGTGTGATGTATGGTAGTAATCGGCTGGGCGTAATCTTATGTTTGTAAAGTGCGCCGTCCATTTCTCTCAACCAGTAATATCCGTTCTTACTTCTTTCTGCAACAACATAAGGTCCTAGGTATCGTACCTTATGCTTTCGATTGTGACTCATCTCTATCTGTGTGTTTCGCACTAGTACGAGTTCTCCCTTTATAGGTATCTCGTGACAAGCGTCGTATGAATCTGCGCTCAAATTGCTCTTTCGACTCAAATCGTGCCTTTTTAAGTGTCTGGGCTGCTCGGGCGATATCGTCAGGGTGCTTGCTCAGTTGTCGCATTCTATGTGCTAGCAACTCGCTTGTCGACATGTTGGATGAAATCCTTCCACAAGAAATGTCGCTTCGACTAAATCCAGGGGTAGTATAGGATCAGTGCCATGGAGAAGTTGGTATGGGGAGAAGCCTGTGACTCGGCTAATGGTGATCCGATCAGCAAATAATGCCTCCGCTAACTTCTCTGGCCATCGCTCAACTGGCGTTCCAGTAGTCTGACATGACTTGAGTATGGATTCTCGCAATGTGAAGTGTCCACGTTCGACTTTCCCGTTTGCATGGTGTTATATGGAGTGATGCGTATGTGAGGAATCTTGAGTCGCTTGAGTAAGACTGCAAAGACACCCTTAATCTCCGGGCCATTATCGGTGATGACGTGCTCAGGGGCTCCATATCGGCAATATATCTGCTCCCAAAAGAATGTCTTCAGTTCTTCGGCTGTCTTGTTTGTCAATGCTTTGCTTCGCATGTTCCTGATAGGTTCTCTTGCTGCTACAATGCATACTTTCTTATCGATGTAGGCATATGCATTATATCACGTATATCTTGGAAAAGAGCTTAGCGGGCGTCGATATTGTCAGAGGTATCTCAGTCCTTATTAGACTTCGTACTTGGCATTTGTGGCAAGATTTCACATGGTGACTGATGTCTGCTCTCATGTGAGGCCAAAAGAAACGACGCCGCAGGATTTCATGGACTGCGTGAATCCCACGGTGGCCTAATTCTTCATGTGCCTGACGAAGTATAGAGAGCTTCTGTTCTGGACTGAGGATCACTAAAAGAGGTGGCCTATCTCCATTTCGCTTGTAAAGTTTTTCTTCTTTCACAAAGAATTCGGTCGCTTTAGCAAGGAATCGTCGCTTCTTCTGAGGGTCTGGAAATACTGGGGACTCTAAGGTCTTTAAGAAATGTCGTATGTCATTGAGCAGTGATTCCTGGACTTCTCGAGCTGCTAGGCAGGATGGAAGTGTTATGGCTTCAGATTGGACGGTCTTTCTGTGGTGGCCAATACTAACGACAGAATTGACAGCGCTATTTTGTCAAGCCAACTGTCATCATCTGATTCGGCTTCCTCTCCTTCTGCAAGCTCTCTTCGCGACAATGCATCTGGGCCTCGGTGGTTTCTGGCTGGGACATGTACCAATTCAAACGTGAATAGTTTAATCCCTTGAATCCATCTGTTCATGACTGCATTGGGTTGCAAATCCGGTTCCTTCAACATTCCTCGGACGTATTTAGCGTCAAGCTCAACGACAAGCTTCTTGACGCCTATTATGTACAATCTCCAGTGTTTTAAGGCTCGGTAGAGTCCGAATAGCTCTAGCTTTGGTTGCGAATATCGGGATTCTCGCTCACTCATTGGAACGGATCCGAATCGAGCTGGTCGCTTCCTTCCTTGCTTGTCTATTTGGGATAGGATCATTCCTGCAGCAACCCGACTTGAGTCAACTGCAAGGATTACTGGATGGTCTGACTGGTAATCTATAGGCATAAGCGCAGGCGCTGTAGTTATGTGGGACTTGATTTGATCAAATGCGGCTTGTTGTCGATGACCCCATTTGAACTCTAGATCCTGGTGATATAGTTCGGATAGTGGTCTTACAATTGCTGAATAGTTAGGGATCCATATGCGCATAGTGCCACAAAGACCAAGGAAACGACGGGCTTGCTGGGGGGTCTTGAGGGGTGGCCAATTTATGACTTTCTTGACCTTATCATGGTCTGGCTCTCGTCCATTTGCATTGCATCGCTGTCCTACGATGAGCACCTCAGGCAAACATATCTGTGCTTTATTGGCTGCAAACGTTGCTCCCGATAATTTGACTTGGTGCATTATTCGATGGACATCTTGCGCATGTTCCCAAATGAAGCGGCGAATTCCACTATTTGCACTTATGAGTTCTGGAGTCCCATTGTCTAAGAGATACTGTGTCTTAGGTCCTTTGATTGGGAGGTCATCAATGAATATATTTGCGACATGAGGGATCTCCTCCTGAAGCACTATCGTCATGCACTTTTGGAATTCGGTGGGGGAATTAGTAAATCCGGTGGGTAGGGAGGTGATCTGGAGTAATCCTAGTGGCGTCATGAAGGCAGTTAATTCACGGCTCTTGGGGTGGATCTTTCGTGCATCAAAACCCCAGAATAGATCAAACACCGTATAGCATTGATGTCCCGCAAATCCTTCAACAAAGTCATCCATAATTGGTAGCATT
The DNA here is from genome assembly GCA_023014345.1 of Galerina sulciceps. Lineage (NCBI taxonomy): Eukaryota > Fungi > Basidiomycota > Agaricomycetes > Agaricales > Galerinaceae > Galerina > Galerina sulciceps. The sequence goes on from JAEDXJ010000016.1 coordinate 674,580, forward strand.
CCTGCATCTCGTATGGTGATCTGATTCAGTCGCTGGAGATCATGTACAATGCGGATCTTTCCATTCTTCTTTAATACCCAGAACCACCTGGAGCGGTAGGATGATTGACTTTGTTCATATACGCCTGCATCTATCTTGAGTTTGAGGACTGTCATGATCTTGTCTCTGAGTCCGGGAGGTATAGGAATGTTCTTTTCTTCCCACGGAATATGAGGGACAGTAGGAATGATGTATGGAGAGAAATAGGACTCTTTGAGGGTTCCGCGTTCTAAGTCCTCAAACGCAATCCCGTCTTCGTTCAGTTTCATAATATGCATGAATAATTTCTCCTCCTCTGGCCAAAGGAAGCCAGTGGCGTTTACATTAAGATCATTCATTCGTGCTTGCGTGATTTTTGGTGTGGGTATGAATTCAGGAGGATGAGTGGGTAGTTCTGGGAGTGTAATCAAGGGATCTTCGGGTATGCGTCGAGTGACTGTACAGTCGAGTGGGAAATGAGTCGATACTGGGTGGACCTTCTGATCAACTCGTTTATAAGCTGTCAGGATGAATACCGAGTTCACATCTTGAAGTGCGTTGATGTCGGGTGAGTCAAAGATGAGTTCGTCATCTTCTTCGGGGGTAAAGGGAGTGTCCCAGAGTATCTGGTCATCATCTATGCAATCCCACTGTATTGAGGATACCGGGACTTGTCTGCAGAGTCAGTCAATTTCTGCGTGTCAGAAAATGATAAGGTGTCGTGGAGCGATATCCGTAAAGATATTAGATATCCTTGCAGATTCAAGAGGTATGGGGTGAATTTTGTGGAGTTGGAATGTCCTAGATACTTGAATACAAGTCTTCCTGCAGTTCGCGGGGAACAAGATAGCATTCAAGTCTCTACGTGAGAAGGGTGTTGAATCCTTCAGGGCTAAGTCAGTCCTGCTTGAGCGAAACTGGACACGTCCTAAGGGTAAAGTAGAGGAAAATACCAGCTCAAAGATGATCTGACTCAGATGTGACCAGCAGAATGACCAATAAATGGTTGATTCAGGTGGTACAAGTGATAGTACATACAAGGTACAAAGGAAAAGAAAAGAGTCTGGGAGATATGATAATACATACAAGATAGAAAGGAAAAGAACAGAGTCTGAGAGACTAGATAGTACATAGAGGAAAAGAGAAGAGACTAGAGGACTAAATAATACATACAAGGAGAAAAATAAATAAAAACTTCGAAAATAAATAGGCATGACAAGGAAATAAAGGAGGGAAGAAAGAAAGAAGCAGGGACTGGACAACAAGCAAGAGATAAATAAGAGGACTGGGTGGTGGTACATACAATCAAGATACATGTTACAAGTACAAGGGAAGAAAATAGTCAGTGGAGAGGACCGGGTAGTGTACAAGGAGCAGAAAAGGAAGGTCAATATAATACATGCGAGGAGAGTGGTAGTGACGATGGACAGCCGTGGGTGACCTACGAAGGGAAGCCATGTGCGACGTGTCCTAAGTTGCTCCCTGATGAGAATAATGTCTCGAAAAGGGAGCGGGAACATACTAGTTGGGTGTCTCCTCGAGTCCCACAGAAGTAGCGGGTGGGACAATAAACTTGAGGACATGGGTGGTGAGGAGCGCGAGGTCGTCCGGTTCCTGGAACGTCTTACCCAATATGTCGTCGAGGTGGTCGTACTCCCTGCCGTAATCATATTCGTAAAGGAACTGTTGGACAGAGGTGAGATATTGCTGTTCGAAGGGGTAGAAGATGGGATGGCGGAAGAGCGAGCCTTGCCATATGCTGAAGTGGCGCTCGGCGATATATGTTCGGAGACCGTCATCATATCCATGAGTACGTACGAGCTCATTGAGGAGGTACAGGACGACGGTGATAGTCTTGCAGAGCTCGCGGAGTCCGGGTAGGTATACCTGCCACCGGTTGTATTCCGCGGTGGGTTGATGTGCGATGACGGCTTCGAGTTCTTCGTGGGTCTGGTATCCCGGGAGGAAGTGTCGTAGTTCAGCGTAAGAAAGGACGCTGCGGAGGCCGGCTGGATTGCGAGGGCTCCGTCGTTCGTTGAGCGTAAGGTTTGAATAGTATCGGAAGTGACGGCCAAGGACTCCAAGTTGGCGGCTGAGTCGGAAGGCGACTTGTCGGCGGTACAGCGAGTCGGCGGAGTAGGGATTGCCGCAGCCTTAGACGCTGGCCTCATCTATGAAATATGGTAGTTACCCACCAAGGGTGATATATCCAGAACGGAAACTACCTGGGCTGGCAGTTGCCCACCACTCATATATTATTATGACCTAGGTAGCCAGATAGAATAGCCTATATCTTGATAAGGAAAGGGTGTGATGACATAATTTTGATGGTAAACGGGTCTAAAAATAGATAGCTTTGATCTGAGGGTGTATTTCCTTTTTGGGAAAAATTCCTGTCTGCCAAATAGGTTTTAACGAAGCCTGATAACGATTTTGATGGGCCTATATCTTGCCAAATAAACAAGGTACAGCCACGATTTAAATGGATTCAGGGTAAATGATGGCTTGGCATACTCTTTTGCCAAGAGCACAGCCACATCCGAGAACATTTTTAATCCAGCCTACCAGGTAATTTAGCTGAAAAGCATATTTCAAATGTCATTGGATGTGGCTGTGCTCTTGGCAAAAGAGTATGCCAAGCCATCATTTACCCTGAATCCATTTAAATCGTGGCTGTACCTTGTTTATTTGGCAAGATATAGGCCCATCAAAATCGTTATCAGGCTTCGTTAAAACCTATTTGGCAGACAGGAATTTTTCCCAAAAAGGAAATACACCCTCAGATCAAAGCTATCTATTTTTAGACCCGTTTACCATCAAAATTATGTCATCACACCCTTTCCTTATCAAGATATGGAATTAATTAAAAATATAATGAAGCAAAGGACTTAGAAGAAAAATTCCCAAGTCCAGCTTCTATTTTGGGAAGTACACCTTTGTTTGCATTTGTAGGGGGGATGCTGTGACCCTGAGGCGCTATCTTTATATTTGTTTACATTTGAGGCCATAAAATTACATAAATGTGAAACAAGCATGTAAATAGAGGCAAATTTAAAGTCACATGATTGAATTGATCCCATCAAATCCAAACAAACACGTACTCTGGTATATATGAAAATAATATATGAGTGGTGGGCAACTGCCAGCCCAGGTAGTTTCCGTTCTGGATATATCATCCTTGGTGGCTAACTACCCATATTTCATATATGAGGCCAGCTTATACAGGTGATTGCCGTCCGAAGGAGCTGGGGAGGTGAGTCGAGACGACGGGGCACGGCTGCCAGGTGCGCTAACGTGGTAAGAGGCTTGCATAGACGAGGGCGGGTCAGACGAGTCGGTCTCTGAAGCAGTCTGGAGGCCAGGCATTGAGCCTTCAGAGTCGCTGTCTGACGACTCGAGTTTATCCGCTTGGTCGGCGTGTAACTCGAGCGCAGGCGCTTCTCTTTCGCTGTGCGCTGGGGTCTCGTAAGAATCTGCAGGGGTGTCATCACGGGCTGTAATAGCCTCAGACGGGGAGAATACGCCAAGTCCTCGTGAAACGGCTTCGAGGAGGGGCCGAAATCGAGTCGCCGAAGCTTCATCGGCGGGTGCTGGGGACTGGACGTGGTGGCGGAGGCGAAAGGCGACGGGCGTCTCAGGCGCTGACCGAATGGCGGGAGGAGGCGACAAGTAAGGCGCGTACATGTCGTCATCGTCGTCGTCGGCCAGCTGATCGACCATCGCAGTATCGGAAGGTGTTGTATCAGGTGTCGGATACATGTCGTAGTCGCCTTGGCTGATGCTATTGGTGTCCGCGCTCTCGGTCGGAGCGTAGTTGGCACGTCGATCACAGGTAGTAAGGCGATGGAATCCATGGACGGGTAGTTCGAGCAGCGTATCTGGATATTTGAATTCTCCCTCTTCCGAGCTCTCTGACATAGAGTCGGTGGTCGGGGGAGTCAGATTATCTACTGACATGCGAGCCGACAAGTCAGCGTATGCTGGCATGCGACGAAGAGGGCGGGGAGGTGACTTAGCTGCAGGTAAATGGGCTTCCGCGACGCTTGCAGCTCTCGTCTCGATGACTTGGACCCAGGACGAGGCCGGCAAAGGTCCTGACGTGAGACTGGATAGCGCCGCGGGAGCAGGTTCGACGATGGTGCTAGGCGCGTCGGTAGGGGCCTGCGTAGTTGGCTGGGCGCTGGTGTCTTCGTACCGGTGTCGAGTGTCTGCGGCTTGTTCGGAATGTCGGCGTTGCTCGTGATAGGCTGCGCGAGACGCAGGCGTAATTTCCGGGTAGTTTCTTCGAAGGTCTTCTGGTGTCACGGAGCTTGGGCGTTGCGGGTCGAGGTTACGGAGGCGCCGGAACACGCTGGTGGGCCAAGTCCTAGCAGCAAGCCAGAAGAGGTACTCGATGAGGGGTATTCGGACACATACCCATTGAATAAATGTCTTGGGATCCCAGAAATGTCCCTCGATGTATGCTCCAATCATCAAGGCACGGGGTATGACGCTGTGGTAGGGCTTGAAATTGTCGGTGAGGTACTCGTAACCCATGTCGAGCACATGCCGCTCCTGAAAACTAAAATTCGCGGCTTTCTGGTCCTTCCATACGTTGAGCGGTTCGAAGGGGCCGGGGTCGTCCACGAGTCGCTGGCCTAAAATCCATTTCCAGGTCGAGACTAGAGGGACGGGCGGTCTGAGAGAGGCGAGATTCTCGAAAGTCGCAGGCCTTCGCTGGAGCGGGTAGTCGGCTTCCGTTTGTAACGGATCACGGAACTCGGCAGGCTCTGGATAGGCGCCTGGCTCGGGCGCTAACGCGTCGAGGGAAGGAACGGCGACAAGCTCGCCTACATCGAAAGTGGGAGGAGGAGGATAACAGACACGAATGTTGGGGGAAGGTTGCTGCTGCGTCTTGGGGACTTCGGAGGTCGGCGTGGAGCCTGTCACAGCTTCAGCGGTCGCTACAGCTGCCAGGAGCGCCAAATTCGCGGTTCCTGGATCTGATGACGTCGTGGGAAGCGCCGCGGGAGCGTTGGGTTCGCATTCGTCCTCGTCGAGTTCGCTCCCTTGCTTGATGATACACATTCGGTCGACGATGGCGCCGAATTGAGGGTCCTGGGAGTTGAAGCGCGCCCAGGCATTGACTCGTGCAGGAGCAGAAATGAGCTCACCGTCCTGGAAATAAGTGATGACGGCGTTTGGGAGATCTAGGGCTACTGCCGCCTCGGAGGTATCACCGCCGTCGTGATCGACAGCTATAATTTGGGCCTGGGCTGATGAAATCGTCATAGCAGCCGGACATGACGGCTCGAGGTCGATGGACAGGGTATGGCGGAGTTTCGGGGCTGCCGAAGACATTCTGAAAGAGTCCGTTGAGTACTGCGAAGCTCGTTCGAAATGTGCTAGAGTTCCAAGGGGTTCTCGCTCATTTCGTGGCCTTTTATTTCGTCTGGTAAGGGCCCTATTAATTTCTTTTCGAATTTTTCTTGCATCTCCGTGCGCGTCTTCGAGTGATTCCAGGTCCATTTCGGTCCTTTTTGCTGACGAATTCGGTGTTTCTAATTTAATTCTGACAGGTGGAATATTCTCTTTGTTTCCATCATTCTCATCCCCTTTCATCTCGCGAGCCTCGTGCTTCTCGGACTTAATTTCCGGTAAGTCTAGAACTTCCTTAATTGGTAATGCATCCCCAAATTGGTCAGATTTGCAGGTACCGAGCGTCTTGGGAGTCATGGGAGTCATTTCCAGGACTTGTTGTGGGCGTATCACTTGATTTGGATGACGGATCATTAAATACAGCTGACGGATCATCAAATGCATCTGATGGGTCCTTAATTTCAGCAGGTTTATCCACTCCAAAGGGGTGATGGGTCGCGAGTGCTTGATCTACAATATCTGGATGAAGTACGGGTGTGTTCGGAGGTGTCTTTGGTTGTTCGTCGAGGGAGTCATTGCATGTCTGAGGCATAGTTGAATTTCTATAAGCATTTCGAGACTCTGAAATGGCTCGATGAAGTGCTTCAACCCATAGAAGTTCTGAGACTTTAAATCCGTCTTTAGTAATTGCAGGATCAGGATCCGTAGGAGTTGGTCCTGGTGAGTCTTCAGAGACTATTGCATATGAGTGGTTCTCAATACTTTCGCCATTTTCTAAGAAGTTTTGATTTACTTCCTTTGGAGCATTGGCATCCGCATCTCCGACATACACTTTATAACGAACTTTACCGCTGATTGTATCTTTGAATGAAATGAAACTTCCTGTCAATTGCTCTTCGATTGAGACTAAGTTTTCTCGCTGCCATGGTCTTCCTAGTAACAGATCAAATGGTAGGTCTTCGCCACCTATCCAAATATCTGCTACGGTGTTAATTTGACCGCATCGTAGATTAATTCGTTCAGCTAGACCAGTAAGTTTGCTTTGTCCTCCATTTGCATCATTGACTAGCGTGTGCCGAGTTATGTCTACTGGGAATTGAAGACGATCGGCTATCATTGGCTTTACTAGACTTAGTTCTGAGCCTGTATCAATTATAGCCTTTACAATGCTTCCGCCATGCGAGAGGGGTAATCGGATTAATTTTCCTCCTGGTTTTAAGTTAATTGCAGGATCAATGGTTGCGACTACAGGCGCTGGGCTCTGTCTAGTGCTAATTAAAGCTGACACTGGCTTGCTATTCTTGAATTTCAAGATGTCTTGAAGGTCATTTGCAATTTCACGTGATGACCCAATGAATTTCCGGAGGGACATTGTAATATGTGTGTCCAGAATTTCCTTTAAGACATCCCGGGTGTCTACTTCCTTAGATATCTCAGACTGTCGTACTGCATTTTGGCCTAGATTTTCCTTATTTGAAGTCATATGGGGTGGAATTTCTTTAGGCATTGAACGGGTGACACGTGCAGGTATGGGGTCTTTGTCAATATCCATAGGCATATCTTGATTTATCCGCAATCGCCGTGTGTCAAGAGGTTTCTGGGTAGGTACAGCTCGGATAGACGACTCTGTCTGCTTATTTGGGGCTGAAGTGCGGGTAGGCATCTGCGACGGCAATGCGACAGGTGCTTGCGACGGCAATGGAGCGGGTGCTGTCTCAGGAATATTTGTCTGAGCAGGAGGTGGAGCTGTCGGCGGAATTGACTGATTTACGGGCAGTATTGCAATAGCCGGTACAGGTGGATTTGTCGCAGTAGGAACTCCAACCATGGGCTTTGACTCTGTCTTTGGCTCTATCTTGGGTCTAGGGGGACCTCGAGGTCGTCGCGGAGGGTATACACCATCAAAAACCATTTTAGGTGGCTTGGAAGGCAGCTTATTTGCTCGATCTCGGGCTTCACTGGTTCGTTTGGCGGATGAGCGAGTGACTGGATATGCTACTACCATTTCTTCTTCCTCACTCTCTGAATCCGAGTCGTAATAGTCACTAGCTGCTGTGCGGTATGGTGATAGTTCATCCAACTTAAAGGCATATTTGTAATATGGCCCATTGTCTTCTTCATCATCAGTCTCTGAGTCAATTTCCCCTCTAGTAATGTAGTATTGCCTTATGCTGTCTTGAAGAGCTTCTGAATCCTCCATATCTTCATCAAAATCCGATGCATAGGTAATAAAATTAGAACTTGGGGCTGGTGCTAGTGCTGGTGCTGGCTGTATTGGGCCATTTATTCGTAAAGCGGCCTGGTACATTGTCTCTCCTATCTTCCGATTGATGACTTCCTGGGTCTTCTTCATGCGAAACTTTCTTGAAATTGGGTCAACATCTATAATTCCCTTATTATAAAGTTCTTGCATGTGAGGACAATTATTTAGATAATGGTCTGGGTTGTCGCATCCAAAGCACTTCGGATCCCGTAGCTGGGGAAATCTTCCAAATGGGTTTGGTGGAAGTGGAATATTATTTGGGTAAGTTCTATATGGCTGCGTATTCATGGCTTGCGAATTGACAGGAGCTGTGTTGCTGGGATATTGTGGATAGCCCGGCATAGGTGCAGGCAGTCCATTCAAAGGAGGCATGTTGTTTGAATAGAATGAATAAGGCTGATTCATATTCTGTGGGTCTGGGAGGGCTCCATAGGTCTGCGAGGTATTCGGTGATTGCATGACTGGAGTTGTATTTGCAAGGTAGACCGGCTGGCCATTTGATGTAGATGGCAGAGGTTGCGCAGTGCTTAGTAGGGTCAATTTGTTGATTCGGTCTACTAGACTGTCCATTTCACTTCGTGTGACATCCATGCTTTGCTTCTCTGTCCTGCTTCGGTTCTTGGTATGGGGCTTCTTGTCCTTGACCTTCTTGGACTTCTTCTTCTTTCGACGTCTACGTTCCTCGTCTTCTGATTCTGACTCTGAGCTTTCATCATCTGAATCCGACTCCGATTCTGAGCTGTCTGACTCTTGTTCCCATCCTATTGTTCCAGGAAGTAAATCGCTAAAGCGATCACGCTTGAAATACTTCTCTGCGACGGTGCAAATTTCTGCAATAGAGTAGGGATTGCTGATATCATGATTGCGGTACTCAATAAATAGCATAGGCTTTAAAGCTTCCTTGAGTTCGGCAGGCATTCCTGACCAGAAATACCCATGATACTCTCGTTCAGCTATCCTTTGCATCTTAAGTACACTGCCTGCAATGGTCTCATATCCGACAACATACTTTCTCCACTTTGCTAGGCTCCGAATAGGCTTGCGGTGACTGGCTCGTACATATTCGGCTATATCAGATAGTGTATAAATGGGGTCATTTCGCTCTGCATCAAATGCACTGAGGAGTCGACGCTTAAGTCCAGCCCAATCATTTGTAGAGTACTCATTAGTCGTCTGGATGAATGATCGTACTCGCTGAGAGCAGTAGTCTAGAATGGCGTTTACTTGATCAAAGCCTGCATGGACTTGATGTTGAGCATAGAGCCTGTCAAGATGCTTAAGGAATGATTGTACTGTAGAGTAATGTCCTCGGAATTTCTTGGGTGCTTTATGAGTGCCAGGCATTGGTAATCCTGCAATGCCGAGGCCGGAAGATGGAGCTGGAGGCTGTATTGGCATAGGTCCTCGAGGAAAGTATGAAGTATGAGGAGGTAATGGCTGAGGAGGTAATGGATTTATGACTGGCGGATCTGATGGGGGATTTAGGCTGCTGCCAGTAGGTCGAGTATCCTGGGATGTACTGGTCTGGGTGTATACATTTGAGGGACTTGGGGCAGAATACCCTGGGGGATTGGGATGTGTAGGATACGTTGACATGTTGTTCGCTCTTCTGCGGACTGAGTCGGGAAGGGGTTGATTTCGATAGCTGTCGGTAGTCTGTTCGAACGATAGTTCTGAGTGTGGGGAAGGATTTATGTTCTCCGAAGGAGTTGCAGTGGGAAAAATTGGCTGACGCTGTGTCTGTTCTTCCGGAAAATTGGTGTCAAGTAGACTCATATAAAAATGTCAACAACAAATACACAAATTTGTTGGAATGGAAACCCCTCGCGGTAGGCTCCAGTTATGTCGTCGTGAAATAAAATTTCACCTGGGTTTCAGCGAAAGGGTTGCTTTGGCTTATTCCAGTGGGTGCGAGGTTTCCCCGTCAACAATAGATTTGTGTTGATATCTTTATCCAGAGAACCAGCGATCAAGTGAGATTTATCTGAAAAGCGATATAATCTCTGCAGAAAATCTGCAAGCTACGATAATTCTGTACGTGAGTCTAGAATTAATATAGCACGACAATGAACTTGTCTAAAAATGTCCGAATACGCTTCGAACTGTGCGTAGGTATGCCTAGATAGTGCTCTCGAGGCAAGGAAGGAGAAATGCGAAATAATAGGATAATAATACAACTGCTAGCAAAATAGAAGACTCACTGGCTCACGTGCAGGACGTCGTCAATAGCGTACAGTAAATAAAAAGTCGTAACTGGTTGTTAACCTTATATTGCAAGCACACGCACTTGGCAAGTACAAGGGAGCTGAGATCTGTGCTGTCTAACAGACTATTCTGTACTAAGAATATCTGGATCTGCTAGAGGGCAGTAGTATCTGAGGAATATGTATTGTATTCTTGAACCTCAGATTTTGGGCTCCCTTTTATACCTTTTCAGAGTGGCTGTATGTAAGCTACTTTACATAAGACTATTAGCTGAGTAATACTACTATTTGAGAGATGATTAAGCGCCGAGAAAAAGATTGAGTCAGAATTGTAAGGGATTGTTAATTTAAAGAGTGGTCTTGGTAAGCGTTGAGTCAGAATTAAAGGGATTGGTAATCTAAAGAGTGGTTTCGATGAGTTCTGAGTCAGAATTGGAAGGGATTGATAAGCTAAAGAGTGGTCTCGGCAAGTTATGAGTCAGAATTACAGGGATTGGTAATCTAGAAGGCAATACTGAGTCAGAATTATAAGGAATTGATAAGCGCCGAGTTCAAAAGAAGGTGGATCAATAAGCGCCGAGTGTAAGAAATGAATGATTCGTAAGCTAATTTGCATATAGCTGATTAAGCATACTGAAAGTTCAGTAAGCGCCGAGAATACTATGACTAGTAAGTCTCATGTAAGGGTATAATCGAAGCATAGCCTCATAAGAAGTGAGTCAGGAAGATCGTGTCGAAATATCACATCATTGAATATTCATGGTGCACAGCCTTTATGACAGATTCTGTCATGTTCTATTTTTAGCTCTGCCCATCAATTCTGATTGTCTCTGATGCTAATTTCGTTGTGTGTGGGTCACTATGTCATCGCTGCAGAGATCGGATGGACACTCATAAGATCTTTGTAACAATCAAATCAGACTTTGTGTAAGCTAAGCGGGACTTTACTCAAAACAAAGTCCACGCGTGACATCGACTCATTCCGCTAATCTCTTCTCTCCACCTGTTACCACGACTGACTCGTCGCCAAACGCTCGTGCACGCCCTTCTCACGTTGCTGACTCCCCTTTCACCCCACTGGAAGACGATGACACAGGGCAGCAGCATCGTGGGCGGTGCTGCTGCTCGAACAAAATCTCTGGCCCAAGAAATCACCACGAAGAGAGATGAGGTTTTCTTTCCCTCGTCTACCGTCACCGACTCGACCTTGTCTCCACGTGCTCGCCTCCCTGCTCCTCGCCACCTCACTTTCCCTAGGAACTGAAAAGTACGAGGGGCAGCAACAGCAGTGTCCAGACCACTGATGGGGCTCGCAGCAGCAGTGCTACTGTCGCCGCCATCTTTATTTTTTACTCTTACTCGAGTAGTTTAAGTCTCTACATTTTTGTAATCTCTTCGTTAATACATATCATTTTAATTGTAGACACCTGTTGCTGCTACCTTGATGTATGAATGATGGTAAGTTGACCAAAGTACTCGATGCATCAAACAGGTAAATGGTCCAAGTTGGTAAGTTGACCGTCCTTGGTCAACTTACCAAGGTCCTGTCAGTTTACCAAAAACAAATATTTGGTTCATATCTCAATGAGGGAAGGAGGTACAGCCACGATTTTGATGGATTCAGGGTCGTATAGCAGATTGCGACATCTTTCATCAGTAGCCTGAGAGAATTCGGGGATGTCTTACCTAAGAAATAAGCCTATATGACGTCTGCGGAAAAACATGCTTATGTAAAATGTTCTCAGATTGTCTCGTACCTCTGATGAAAGATGATGTAATCATCAAGGCGACCCTGAATCCACTTGAATCATCCCTTTATCTCTATTTCCCATGCCTCTAGAGCACAAACATGGTCCGCTAGTATGTGAGAAATTATTTCCCAAAAAAGAAACAATCAGCTAAATGAAAGCACCCTATTTTTAGATATTTATAGTATTTAAATGATGCCATCAAACATATTTCCCATAGAGATATAAGCCAATCAAATATTATGTAATAAGGAACTTCGGCAAATTAAATCACCAAGTCCAGCAGCTGACTAAACACAGGCCAAATCAGGAAATCTCATGTTTGTTTGCATTTGTAGGATGATGGGCTGACCCTGAAACGCTCTATTTATATTTGTTTGGATTTGAGGCCATAAAATCACATGAATGTGCGACAACCATGTCAATAGAGGCAAATTCAAAGTCATGTGATCTAAATTGATGGCATCAATTGCCAAACAAATAAAGTCTTTTACCCTTATACGATAACGATGTCGTAGACCACTTGATATGCACCTTGTTGGTAAATTAACCAACAGGTCAACTTACCAGTTTGATGCATCGTAACCTTTGGACAGTTTACCAAAATGATACATAATGCCAGCGGCATAGGCTGAATAATTTTACTTGTTCATGGGCAGTGGAATACCTAGGGCGATCATCTAATACTTAGAAAATATTTATTCTATTCCTTTACTACGATGGTACGGTCAATAATTACCTATGTGACGGGGACGACCAGCAGTAGCGCGAATTTTTTGCCAAATCTCACCGCCCCAGAGCTGCACCACCCACGATGCTGCTACCCTGTGCCTTCGTCTTTCAGGTTGGGAAGGGGAAACCGACAGGTGAGCGGGATGTGGACAAGCGTCTGGCAATGAGTCGGTGAGCGGTAAACAACCGGAGGAAAGCAATCTCAGATCTGCAGAATGAGTCAATATTTTTGACTCATTCTGCGACACACGAGGGTCTCTCTTTCTGGGGGTCGCCATTATTGCTGCTCCGCCCATACCAAACCCAAATCTGTCAGCCCTCGCTAAGGTGTGGGTTCACGACACAGAGTTATTTTTCTTCCGCAGCGAGTTTGACTACCCCAAGTCGGTCTACATTTCTTAACAAAGATGGAGGCACGCGACAGGTTGTACGCAACTTCATATAGTATCTAAATATCTTAATTGGTGTAAATAATCGAAATTAAATAAGAGAAAAATGACTTACCAACATTTATATAGGCCTACATCGGGTTGGATTCGATGAGCGTTGAGGTGAGCGAGTGGATGGGCAAGGGTTTTGCTGAATCTACCAGTCAAACCACAGTCGCGATTGGGGGTGGATCACGCGGTGTTGATCTTTGCACAGATCTATCATGTTTGCAATCGACACTCACTGCTCAGCAACGACCGACACGAACGAGTCAACAGCCCAGTCAATTTCTTGCTCTGACCCAGCCCTTGAGCGAGTGCCAAACACCCGCACATCGACCTCGGCCCTATCTTAAAATTATTCTCCGTCCCTAATTCCATCCGTTCGATGCCCGCAACATTGCCTATTCAGGGTCCAAAGTTCGATAAGGTCAGTGTCTTGTTATTTTGTTCATACGACTCGTGCTTAACTTCATATCCAGCTTTACATTTGCTCACCCAGGCGAATGCAGGGGTAGAAGCGGCGCGCTCCACGCCTGAGACTGATTGACGTGGAAGGGCGATGGGTGGGGCGATGGATGCGAGTCACAACTAATTCAGAGTCATTGCTCCTCCAAGAGTCCAAGTGAAGGAGCGCAAATTGAGCACTCACGTGATTTAATGTTCCGTCGCGCCGAAAAATCACTTGTTCCTTTTCACACTGCCCTCACCTCGTCAGCGGGTCAGCGCTCATTCTTACTTCGTTATTCGCGCTGCCGAATACAGGAGGTGTCGCTCTCTTCTTGTCTTCGAGCCCGACACCAACTTGAGTTCTCCACTACCACACTGTATGGAACCATTCTGGATGACCTGTAACACCTGTTAGGTATTCTAGTCGACTTTTTTGACCCCTTGCTATGTCTTTGCGGGTAAGCATGTCGTTTTGATGGTTTCTTGTACTGATCGTTTTCGACAGATCCTAGACGTGTTCATTAGATGGCAATCAGGTAAATTATACATTTCATGATGCACCTGTGATCCTACTCGTACCTTCCTGAGTTGTTCTTCCCAATGCCCAGAGTTCTTTGAATCCAAGGTAGATACTCCATACACATCATTCGCCGACGTCCAATTGACCACGAATTCATTCTAGATGTTTCAAAGCTACACAAAAACAAGGTAAGTACACACTCGGGAGAATTTCACAATTTACTTACCCAACACATTCGGAACAAGAGGCGAAGACGACGAAGCGGCCAACAACGCCAGCCCAGCGTATCTCAAGGTAGTCGCAAACCCGCGACGACGAGCCAGGCGAGCTTGCGGTGTTCGATGTGACACGGTCGGATCATACTGACACATGTTCGTCAGGAATTCGAGTCGGCGGGCAGCACAATGAACTTGAGGGCGAACAAGGAGAGGAGTTGGCAGGCTATATCGTACGCCTCCTCCTCCCCCGACATTCAATACCCGCCCTTAGCTCTTCCCTAACCCCACCTCGTCGCCGTCCACCATTGGCCCAACACAGAAACAAAGAGATCTCGACGTGAATGAATGTCCGATGAAGAGGCAGAGCGGAGGAGGCACAGGGAGCAAGTGGAAAGCCTCAAGACCATCAAAATGGTACATCCTCCTCCTCCTCAGCCCCTCCACAGTTATCCTAACACCATCTCTCGCTTGCCTAGATCCTGCCAGCTCGATACTCTAAATCAGCTATCCGCGGCACACACACATCCTGTAACCCGTAAGTTTCCTCCCTCCCTTCTCGCGAATTCCAGCTGCTGAGCCGAACGAATGAACAGACGACGGGTATCGACTATACGAGATGGTCGAGATCGCTGTTTGTGTATCAGCAGGCCGTGTCATCGAAGGTACACGAGAAAATGAAGAGGAAACAAGGTGCGAATAGGAAGGACAAAAGAGGCGGTTCACGGTGGGTTGTATTCGTCGATTTAGGTGCCAGCTTGACCTAATTCGTCTTCGAGACAGCACCGCATAGTAGGCACGGTTGCCGGGCGTCAAGCTCGAGTGGACGATTCGGTGAGTTTCTGCGACTTGGATGACTTCCTGGGATGTCCTAACGAGCTCTCGGCACATCTAGGTTTTGAGAGCAAAAACATGAGCGGCGGACACGCATGCCTCTCGGGCTCGATGTGCAAGGAGAGAGAGAGGTCGGGACGTCAGGATGGAGTCGACGAATGCGAAGGCGGAGGCGATGAGTCCGCGGTGAGTTTCTCGTCTTGAATTCGTGACTCAGAGGGTCCTGATCAGTACTCTGGCGCTGTGCAGACACGATCAAGTTGACGAATGGCCGGGTATCATGTACGTGGCTCGCAATACCTTCGCGCCTCTCCTCTCTCGCCTGGAGCTGTTCTGAATATTGCCTACGCCCTTCAAACACCCTGTGCACACGAATGGGTCGGATGAATGGGTCTGAGGACGAGCTGACAAGCCTGCGGTAAGTTCTCCGCCTTGAATTCGCGTCGCGGGTGGTCCTAATTTGTACTCGAATAGCGTGCAGACAGGGCCGAGTCGATGAGCAGCTCTCAAAGACCCTAACCCTGTTTTCTAAGACCCAGTGCGAATGAAATCGAAATCGAAGGCGAGCAGCATGTGCGAAAGCAAACTCATAGCGTGGTCGTTGTGAGTCGTCCTCCCTTGTCGTCTGCACCATTCCTATCCCAGTATCGACAACACAGTGTATCATCGTTCACGACGACTTCGTACGTCCCCATCGCTGCCCCAAAGCTGCTTCTCACACAGCCCAAACCTTCGCAGAGCACACAACGGTGGGCAGCGCTGCTAGACACAAATTCATGGTACTTACTGGTAAGTCGCCTTCGTGGTTGTCTTCTGGTTTGTCACTGATTTGCGATCGGTTTCACAGGGTGCACGGTCCGACGAAGTCGCCGCACGACTCCTCCGCTACACTCAATTCGTTCTTCTAACATCGCTAGCCATTCCCAAAGCGCACAAAGTAGAGGGAAAGGCTGCTCAAAGCAGGTACGTGGTCGTTGTGGTGTTTGTACGTCCCCTCCTCCTCGTCTTCTGAGTCGTAACTGACTCACGTTCAATTTCTCCGCAGTGTCAATCACCCTACTGCCTGACCCTCCAGATGGCGGAGAAGAAAGCGCCGCAAGTGGCATAGAAGCACTGGAAGTAGTTATAGGAGTCAAAGACGAAGATATGCAGCGTCAATTCGGCTTTGGGGATGGATGGGGAAGGTGAGAGCTGGAGGGTGGTGGTGCTGGTTTCACAGGTGCTGGCATGGGGGTTGATGGGTGTTTGGACAAGAAGGATGATGGGGTGTATTGAATCCTCAACAGCCGTCGTTTCCTGTTTCTCAATAAACATAGAATTAAAGATATATTAATAAAAACTTCCAATAAATACTTGTACATTCATAGACAAAAAGATTTTTATATATACTCGAGTACATCTGAATGACTGAGTAAGTGAGCACTTGAAGTGTCTCAAAATGCGTCCAGGCCAACACTGACGTATCCAGGAGAGAGGCGGACCTACATTTAACCCCCCCGCAGGTACCTTGAGGTGGTGGAAAACGTAGGGGGGCTCGCAACGCACTCCGTTTTTCCGGTAACGGCCTGCGAAGATAGTGAGTAAGTACCAAAACTTAAAATTAGAGTACTTCAATGCCTACCATGTTGGAATATTACGAGCATGCGCAATGTGCTGATGGACGCCGGAATTTTTATCAGGTGATCACTCCGTAGTCTACAGTAGATAAGTAGTCTACTTTTGTTTTTAGTCCCCATCCGTTTGTCCTCTTTACCGTCAAGAGGACAACCGAAATTTAATCTTTCTAGCTTTCCTCCTGCCGATCTTGAGATGATCGCGCGCTTGCAGAATTGATTCCAACATACCAAACATTTTCTTGACGTTTTGAGGCAAGGGTTGAGGGATGCTGAAGGGGGAGAGGTGGGTGGTCATCGAGAGCAGATGAACAGGGTTATTGGCGGCTGATCCGAAGCCCAGAGTTCTCTGTGAGCGCTGCAATTGGGTCGCTCAAACAGTTCGGCTGTTTTCTCGACGCTTTGGGTCCGGTATTGTGTTCGAGCTGCAGCACCACCCACGATGCTGCTGCAGTGAGTAGTAAGCTTGTAAAGGAAAGAGGTCAGCGGAATGAGTCGAAAATATCGACTCATTCCGCAACACACCAAAGGGGGCCTTCCCCGCTGGGGTCTCCGATTGCTGCTTCGCCCCGCACCAAACCCAAATTTGTTATCCCGCTGAAGTGGGGCTTACGATGTCGAGCGACTTTTTTTTTGCAGCGTGTGGGGCTATCTCAAGTCAACCCACATCCCTCAACGAAGGTGGAGGCACGCGACGAGGTCTCCACCATACGATATCTATGTATCTTAGTTACCGTAATTTGTCGAAATTAAATAACAGAAAGATAACTTACCAACACTTACACAGGCCTACATCGGGTTGGATGGGGTGAGCGCCGAGGTGAGCGAGACTCAGCGAGTGGGTGAATGAAATTGAGGAAGTGCCAGTGTTTTGTTTCAAAGTCGGCGATGGATTCAGATCACGTGCATGTTCCAATTCGCACCGATCATCGGATCGGAGATCCAGCGTGAATCAATTGTTTGCATTCGACGTTCAGCGACGACCGAAACGAAACGAACGAGTCATTGGCTCGTTTGAACAGCCCAGTCATTTTTTCGCTCTAACCTGGCTCTTGAGCGTGTGTCAAACACCCCCACGATTTCGACCTCAACCCCTTGGTATCTGAACTCGATCGGTTTGATGCCTTCAACATCACCTGGGATTGTTCAAGTTGTGAGTCAATTCATCCATATTCTATGAACATTACGACTTACAAAAATCTAGCGTGTTGTCTCTGCCTTCAGCTCTCCAGGTTTCACAGCACCCGCAGCGTCACGACTCGTCGTCAATAAGCAAAGGTTCATGTTACAAGACTGCAAATGAGCCAGGTGGGTCGTTTTGTCTCTATATGACGATTCATATAGAGACGCAGGACGATTTTTTTGGCAGCGCATTCTACTCTCAACGGCCAGAAACTCGGAGGGGGAAGGCATGTGTACAGGCATGAGGGGATCGGAGGAAAAGCGAGGTTTCAAGACACGGGAAAGGATCCCGTTCAGCGGGGTATGGGGGGAAGCAGATGGATAACACGGGTCTAAGGTCGATGTTCAGCGTGCAGGCGGGCGTGGGTGGGAGAGGCGCAGCGGTCAGGGCATACGAATCAAGAAAGATCCGAGTTACTTGGGTAAGTCTTCGTTTTGTCTGTATTTTGAAGTTAGCTGATGAAAATCGAGTTACAGACGATCCCAATACCCACCTATCCCAGCGCGAAGGCGACCGCAAGCTTGAGGAGGCCATATTCACTGGCATGCCTCTCCCGACCCTACCGGCGCCGTTGTTACTTCCAGGGACGTCGATGTCGCCATCGACGACGGACATGTCACGCCCATGCCACCGCGACTCACCTCTCTCTCTTTCTCCACACCTTCCTGCCCCCCCCAGTTCTTGTCGGCGACTGGTATGTTGCTGTTAAACTTGCAAACCTTGCTGCTGTCTCACAACGTCGAACTCGCAGGTCCGCCCTACCCCTCGTTCGTTCGTCAAGCAGCTGGAGCTGGAGCTGCAGGTCTGGAGCGGGTGTGAATTTACTAGGGTATCCAGGTTATGGGATGCCTACAAAGCTGAATGAAGAGGAGGATGGCTGCAGGCGGGCAGGGGTTAGTGAGATGGCGCCAGTCTCATCTCACAGGACACAGCGATGAAGAATTCACCTGGGGAATCGCAACCCGCACCGCGGAGGTCGTCAACGCAGCCCCCTCCCCTCCCGCGTGTCCGCTTTCCTCGCTGTCTAGCCCTGCGCCTACATCCGCCCACTCGACCCCCCCCTCTGCACACAGGTCTGCGGCATACGCTCCTACTGCACGAAGGCGAGTTAGACTCTTGCAGAAGAACACGATGGCAACAAATTCACCTCGATTCGCACCCGGCGTGCTCTCGCCCGCGCGTCCAACCCCAACCCCAACTCCTCGAGGGTGCGCGCCGCGAGTCGTTAAGACTATCCCCCCACCCCACTTACACATCCGTCACTCCTCGTCGCCTGCACCTGCACCCGCCGACTGCCCACCATACGTGTGGTGCCTTATACATCGATGCTCCAAGTCTGGGCGTACGCCCCGCTGCACAGAGATGGGTTAGACACTCGGAGAAGAACACTGCGGCGACAAAAACTCACCTATGGCCCCGTCGTTTGTCTCCCGCACCATCATCAATATCCCCGTCCATCATCGCCTCATTTGTTCGTTTAGGCACTGTGCTTGAGGCTGCGGGGCGTGTGTGGAAATGCAGAGGGTCGGGGTAATGCAGGTTTTTGGGAGACTCGAAGATGAGGAGGGGAGCTGCGGGGCGGCTCTGACCCCTTCCCCTCCTTCACACCTGTTCTCTACCTTCCGCGCCTGCGCCTATACCACCCAACTCCAGTCTAAATTGTCGGGGCGTGCAGGCCCATCGTTGCTGCTCCTTGATATTGCTGGTTCGTTCGTTCGTTCGCAGCTGGGGCAGGAGTTTGAGCTGGATATGAGGATGCAGAATGAGGGTGGAAGTAAATGGGAGAAGAAGCGACATGGAGGGCGCTGGAGGCGGGTGCAGGGTGCGGTGGATACTGGGGAGATGCGAAGAAGAAAGCAGCGCGGGAGGTGGGGTTAGGAGGAAGGGGGGAGGAGACGGGGAAACTTACCAGGTCGACATACCCCCTTTGGCCATGCAGACAGCATTCTCAGCTGTGCAGTTGTCCTGTCAACCCCCTCTCCCTCGTTGTCGCCCTTCACACGGCGACTTCCTCTCTTTCTAGGTTCGAGTCAACGGGCCGTTGCGGGTGCAGGTGCGGATAGGTGGATTGGCTGCGAGCTACTGTGTGCGAAGGACGGGGTGTTAGAGACGGCGCGGGAGATGGGGTGGCGGGAGGGCTTACAAGCTCGCAAATAGCGATGCCGCTTGTTGTATGGACGGCGGTCTTGAAATTTTCGAGTCGTTGTCGATGCCGCCATCGTCCTTCCTCGCTCGTTCGTCGTGTGGTGGTCGTTGAGAATGCAAGGGGCGGGGCGAAGAACTCGCCATCAGCTCGGATGCAGATGAGCTGCGAGCTGCTAGCTGCAGTAGGCAAAAGGCGAGGTGTTAGCGACAGTGGGAAAGGTGGAAGGTGGAAGGGTAGAGGTTAGGGGAAGGATGTACCAACTCGCGAGTAGCAAGACTGTTTGTCCTGTGGACAGCGGTCTCGACTATTTCGAGTCGTTTTTGATGCCGCCATCGTCCATCCTCGCTCGTTTCGTATCGCGGGAGTTGGGAACGCATATGGACGAAGGCTAGAGAGTTGGTGAGTTTTTTTTTGACAATGTCGATATCATTAAAACGTGCTCACTCATTCTTTCTTTCAGCTTTCAACCCTTGTCTGAGGCCGTAACACGGTCCGATGTTCACAGTGATTTTGACGCCCACCTCAAGCTTTTTATCTGGAACGCAGATGAAGACTGTCAGCTGCGATGGTAAGCGACAAGCACCAGTGAGTCCAAGAGCAAGAGCCGCCAAAACCTGAGCGAGCCGCTAATAGAATACATTAAGGACATGTATCTACGTATATGACGTGAATATATAATATTTGCACTGGCACGACGGCCAAGAAAACGGATGCAAGGTCAAATTTTAACTTGATGTGCTCCTCTGCCGCTCAGGCGCTCAGTGACGGACGAAACGATCTGCGAGTTGTCTGCGCCTCGCTCAGCGCGTGACCAATTTTGCCACAACATTTTTCTTTCAGCAAAATGTGAGCAAAAGAGGATATTCTGTAAAGAGCAAAATGAAAGGAAAATGACTCGGCAAGATGAATCATTTTCATCACATTCCAAATTTAGAATTTTGCTCGAATGCAAAATGTGAGCAAAAGCTAACGTTTCTCCATTCTTTTGCCCAAGGGAAAACATATCATTTAAACATCCAACAAAATTCGAGTAAAATTGGAAGTTTTGATTGGATTTTGCCCCTAGAAAAATAGGAGGAATTTTTCAAATTTTGCAATGGGCAAAATATAATCTAAATTCAAAATCCTGCTCAGATTTTGCCTTAGGAAAATTGTCAAGTATTGATTGGATTTTGCGACTTGCAAAATCGATGTCAAAATCCAAACTACCTGCATTGAATTTTGCACCCCCGTCAAAATAGTCCGGCCGCAGCAGTGACATCAACAATTTTGTTGAGATTTTGAGCCTTCCATTGCTCCCACGTCGGTTTCTGCATGACACCACATCGCCGTTCATCTCGTACTTCTTGTTGACTAACCCAGAGAAACTGGGCCCGCGGATCACAGACATAGCAGCTTTTATCACTCCCTATTCGTCAGTGGGGCTTGCGGCAAACATATTTAGGCTCATCATCCCGCACTACAAAAGTCTTTCCGCAGAAGCATTTGCCTCCTACCTTCAGCTTTCGGCGACATTAATTAGCAAGTTTACTGACTACTCCTTGAATCCATCATCTACGTCGAATTCATTTGGGAAGGTGAAATTTCAAGAAAACGCGACTGATCACGATTCAGACTTCAGCGATGGTCACACAGACTATGAGGATTCGTCCCTCGAAGACGAATTCAGTTTTACCGAATCCCTGAAAGTTGATCAAAAGTCAGTGAAGTGGATTGAGCAGGTCGCCAACCCGCGGCATATAGCAAAGTTAATCGACTTGACGCAGTCGCAAAGCATCGTCTTGCCTCACTTGGCTGCGTATTTGTATACGGTGGGAGAAACGTGGCCATCCTCGAAAGAGGTAATCCACAAGATTATCCTAGCAAATTCGAGTGCTTGGCTTGTTGGAGACTTGTATCAGGAGGTTGTGACGCAGTTGCCGTTGGGGAAAGAAGAGGAATCGATGAATATTTATGGTGAGTTAGATTTGAATATTTGAGTTTAAGGATTCGTCGTCTTCATCGCTCATCGTGTTCTTGGTTTCAGAGTATGACAGCGCGAAGTACTGGCCCCCCATCATCCTTCTGACTGACTTATATACCCAATTACTCAATACCATGGATGACGAAGAGTTCTCGCAGAAGCCGCCGACGAGCCCGAAGTCGAACCCACTGACCCTGTTAGAAGTCGCTTCATTCAGCCTGCAGCTGCGTAATATCGTATTTACACTTTATTGGCACTCCTCGGACAATCTCCTTGAGCCAGGGAAATCACAGTATGTGTCTAGCCCATCGGAAAAGGTGCTGAGAGAGAAGCTATTGCGGTGCTTGTTAAGAATTTATGCGAGAGAGTAAGTAACTTTCTTTTTATTTCTGTTCAGGAAGAATTTAACATTGTGTCAATTTACTTAGTTCCAGACAGTCATTCGTACCCCCCGGGCACTGGCTTCTTAGGTCACAATTTGACATGAACTCGTTTATAGACGCTGCAGTGTACGTTTGTCTAGTTGCTCTTTTCTATTGCTCTGACCATAGCTTACAATTACAACATGCATATCCAATACCAATAGTACGGAACAACGGGATTCTTCCGGGAGTTTATCCCTAAAGCAAAGCGACATCGGTTTTAACCACTATAATTCCATGCGACCGCGCCTCGCCATTCTTAAGAAAATCCCATTCGCTCTTCCATTCGGGATGCGTGTGTCAATCTTCCGGCACTTGATTGCAAATGATAGAGCTTTTCACTGCTCAACGGAGCGGCTCAACAACCTGGGGCACGATCAAAGGTGGAGGGTGAAGATTCGTCGGAGTGCAGTCGTTCGAGAAGGATTTGAACTACTTGGTAGAGTCGATTTGAAGATACCTCTTGAGATAATTCTCACTGATGAATTTGTTCCAGTGGAGTGAGTTGTTATTATCTTTAGCTGTAATATTGGTTCTGACATACATCTCTCAACGGTAGGGAATCGGTTGATGAGGGAGGACACTTTAAAGATTTTCTCATGTTGATCTGCCGCAAATTGCTCAACACGAAATCAGGTCTGTGGTTGAAAGATAAACAGGGCAGGTTGTATCCGACTACGTATGAGAATGTCACCCAAGGTTCCCCTAATTGCATTTCTTGCAATTACATTCTGATCGTTGCATTGTAGCCCATGCCTTATCTTGGTATCAATTCCTCGGGCGTTTGATTGGCAAAGCAATATATGATGGCATTTTGGTTATGCCCGTCTTTGCGCATTTATTTCTCACCAAGGCAAACTCACATGCAGTGCGTTGACAAAGATCTAAACTTACAAAACATCCAGTGGCTAGGCAAGAGAAGTACCCTCGACGACCTTTTCGTGCTTGATCCAGACCTTTACCATCGTCTTCTCACCGTTAAGCACTCAACAGGAAATATTGGGTTTCTCAATTTTACTATTAGCGCAGCGGGTGAGGCCGTTTCTAAAAGCAATTCAGTATAGCGATTTATCTCAATCCAGTATCTCCTGGAGTTACAAAAACTGTGGACCTGGTCCCAAATGGCCGGGAAATTGCTGTCACCATGGAGAACAGGCAGCGTTATATCGACCTTGCCTGCCGTTACCACCTCAATGGGCAGATCAAGCAGCAAAGCGAGGCATTTGTCCTAGGTCTGTCACAAGTAATTAATCTAAAGTGGTTGAAGTACGTTATGCATGTTCTCCCTTCCTTTAAATTGTGAGATAATGGAAAACAATCGATAGGATGTTTGATCAGGAAGAACTCGGATTTCTCATGGGCAGTGCCTTCGTCCCCATCGACTTTGATGATCTCCGGCATCATACAGCTTATCAAGGGTATTATCATAACAACCACGAGACAATAACCGCATTTTGGCGGGTAGGTCTTGACATTTTTTTGCTTTGGTCAAGGTCTAATTTTATTACCACTTCAGGTCATTAATTCCTTCCACTATTGGCAGAACACATAGGTAAGCTACATAGTATCGATAGAGTCGGTTCATTGAACGATTACATTGTATCGAGTGTAGTCGAGCCATTGAATTCAATGAATGGTCCCCTATAGGCAGAACGGCCCCGGAAGCCCTTTGCGGCAACACTCGGCCGCAGGCGGCCCCAGGAGCGGTGCCAGACGGCGCCAGGCAGCTCTCCGGGCACCAGAACGGGATTCGTCAGTATAGACTTATGTCGCTCGGCAGTTGTACTACTACATGTAATAAACATTGAATATGAAATTTGAATAACGGAACAACCAAAAAGATACATAGGGAGTGCATGAATGGTATTGTCGGCACTGCTACTGCCGGGCATAAAGTCGAGCAATACGCCAGCTACTCATCTATCCGTACTTTCTCTCCCCTGTTCTTGTCCCCTCGTTTAATTCAAATTCACGACTACCCTATTGCCAATTGAAATCATCTCCTGTCTCGCTTTAATCTGGAATCGCCTGCTATGCTCGGCACCACTACTGCCTGGCTTGAATCCGCCGCATCTATCTGTACTTTCTCTCCCCTGTTCTTGTCCCTCTTTTAACTCAAATTCATGACTACCCTATCGCCAATTGAAATCTTGTCCTGTCTCGCTTTAATCTGGGATCGCCTGCTATGCTCGGCACCGCTACTGCCGGGCTTCAATCCGCCGCATCTATCCGTACTTTCTCTCCCCTGTTCTTGTCCCCTTTTTTTACTCAAATTCATGACTACCCTATCGCCAATTGAAATCTTGTCCTGTCCAGCTTTAATCTGGGATCGCCTGCTATGCTCGGCACTGCTACTGCCGGGCTTCAATCCGCCGCATCTATCCGTACTTTCTCTCCCCTGTTCTAGTCCCCTCTTTTTACTCAAATTCATGACTACCCTATCGCCAATTGAAATCTTGTCCTGTCTCGCTTTAATCTGGGATCGCCTGCTATGCTCGGCACCACTATTGCCGGGCTTCAATCCGCCGCATCTATCCGTACTTTCTCTCCCCTGTTCTAGTCCCCTCGTTTAGCTCAAATTCACAACTACCCTATCGCCAATTGAAATCTTGTCCTGTCCAGCTTTAATCTGGAATCGCCTGCTATGCTCGGCACCACTACTGCCGGGCTTCAATCCGCTGCATCTATCCGTACTTTCTCTCCCCTGTTCTTGTCCCCTCTTTTAACTCAAATTCATGACTACCCTATCGCCAATTGAAATCTTGTCCTGTCTCGCTTTAATCCGGGATTGCCTGCGATACACGGCACCGCTACTGCCGGGCTTGAATACGCCGCATCTATCCGTACTTTCTCTCCCCTGTTTTCGATTTAAGAACAAGTTGTACTTCAAAATCTATTGACTTCTTAGTCAGCGAGTGAATGTAATTACTTGTCAGTCAGGAATCATCGGCATCGGCGAGTCCGACCCCAAACAAGAATTTGCCCCTGCTTCACATGTTGACATATATGGCAAATCGTTGGCAAAAGGATCCTTTATTTGAATGCTATCTATTACGCCCTACAGTCATAGAACACAACATTACATATTGAGTTGGATAGAATCAGCATTGGCAGGATGAGGCTCCTGCACAACACTGGTGCCAGGAGGAGCAGACAAATTTTCATAATGTTCCTTAAACCTCGCTTGAAGTCTTGTAATTCCATTTCCAGTGCGCGTTGAAAGATGGGTAAATGCCTTGTGGGCACGATTGTCGGCACCAAGTTTCTCGGCTTCGGCAAGATAAAGGCAATGGCTTGCATCCTTGTAGGAAATACCCAATCTTTGCATCAACACCTGAATATCCGAATGGAGTCCCAAAAGCTCCCGTTCCGTCATTCGCTGCAGTTGAAATCAACGTAGATTATGAGTGACTGGCAATGATACTCACGGGATCGGCAGGTAAGTCAATCTTCTCGGGACCAAGAAAAACTACCGAGACATCACTCGAAATGTTTTCACCCTACAAATATACACAATGAGTATCCCCATGCATTGAATTTAGATACTTACTCCCTCCTGTTCCTGATCAATGTGCTCCTTCTGACGCTTGAAGTATTTTTCATACCCGATATGCATTGCCGGCATCAGCAACTCGGGCACCAGATACGTCTGGCCATCGGGTGCGACAACCGAAATAAATCCATCAGGCAGATGCTCAGGTTTGAGGTTTTTGCTGCCAGAGGTCCTTATCTCTGCTGTATTGCTCATCGATGAGTTAGATGTAGGAAAGCACGGAAGCCGGGGTTTAACTGTGTGTCGTTATTGTCACGGTCACGTGCATGTTCATTTTGTCGCGATTGCAATCATTCGCCTCTCACCATCTAAGTTCATCGCCGAACCCGCATACCACCAGTCTCAACCAGCCCCCAGCTCAATACTTATCTTTTCAACATGACTGACTTCTCTGCCGCCGGTCTCACTGAAGCCCTCCAAGCCTGGGACGGCCTCGTTCGCTTTGCTCTGCAGGAAAGAAAAATCATCAAGCACCAGGATGGCTTACGTGCTGCCAAGGTGAGTTTTAGCCATTTTCAGGCATTCAACGTCTTCATTTCTGCCTCAGAACAAGATCAGTGCTATCCGGTTGAAACTCGCGGATCGGATGGCAAAAGGTCACAATGGTGCCGAAATCACTGCGATGGAAGCCATTTTCCAGGTGCCGTCTTTTGCTTTCGAATTTTCATTTGCCATGAAGAACACAACCATCGATTTCGCGACGGAACCTGCATTCGTGGACATGCAACGCAGGGCTCTCGCGACTTTTGACAGCAAATTTACCCCACCCAACTGTATCCGTGGCAAGCCCGGCCCCCTCATGATTTCTTCTGGCCCAATGCTAAGCGAGGATCCAGCGGGTGTTTTCGGTACATTCGGCCCACCACAAAACGCACACCTCCAAACGAGCGATGGAGGACAGCGCAAAACCACCCCCAAACCGACGTCGCGATCCGGCACCGCGGGGCCGAGTGGTCTCCCAAAAAACAATACCCCGATTGCAGCAAATGACTCGCGTGAGCCTCCCAAGCCAGTCCCGGTGCGTTCCAAGCAAAAGCCGGCCGTGGAAGCACAACGAATTTCGCTAGAAGTTCCAAATGCCAGCGCAGGGGTACGCGCGGGTCCTGGTCGTGGCTCACCCGGCGTCGTTCCCTCGACAACCAAAATTTCACGGGACAGCTCCCGGGCTCAACCTCCAACTTCCCGTCAGGCGAGAGTCCGTACCACAAAACCCCCACCACGAGCGCATGCAAAAGAAGCTGAAGATGATGAAGAGGAGGAGGAGGAGGAGGAGGAGGAGGTGGAGGAGGTGGATGAGGAAGACAAAAGGGAGGACGAGCTGATGGATGACGAGGAAGGGGAAGAGGAGGACGAGGAGGTTTACCACCCGCCAAGGAGCAAAAAGGCCCAGGGTGGAGCAGTGAAGAAGACGGCTGTTCGAGCTCCCGCTCCAAGGAAATCGGCTTCGGCTCCGGCCTCGGCATCACCACCCCCGGCCCCAGTTCAACGACCTGCCCGGGTCTATACAAAAGGCGACAAGCCCCACGAGATCCCGTGCCTCCCATGCCAGAAATTAGGCATCACTTGTTACCCTCAAGGCACGAAAAAACAACGGGGAGCATGCTATCACTGCTCGGTCAAAAAGCTAAGGTGCAACAAGCAGGGGTCGAAGGGCACCAAGGGTGACAAGGAGCAGTCGGGCACCGTATCTGCAGAACCGACAGCAAAAGCCCCAGCAGCACGTTCCCGCAAGCAACCCAAAACACCTGCAATGGTCCCAGACGATCCCGAATCGGAGGACGAGGACGATGCGACTTCGGAGCCACCACCAAAACGTAGGAAGACTGCCGATGAAACGACGGTGGTCGTTCGGAGACCGGGGACGAAAAAATCCACCACGAAGGAGACCCCCTTTGTTCTTATCGAAATGAAACGACCGTCGGGATCAAAGCCGAGGGGGAGCACTTCCAAGGCTCCGCTGTCACCATGTCCAATGGCACCGGCACCGGCAGCGGCTTCAGCTGACAAAGTTCGCAAAGAATCGAGACGCAGCACCCTTCCATCAAGGGTCGCGGAGGAACTTCGTCGGGATTCTGAACACATTGCACCGGTATCGGAAAGGGAGGGCTCCCCACCGCGACTCACGGCCGCGGAGAAAGGGAAACACCGTATGATAGGCAAGTGAACTCATTGTTACCTTGATCATTTTTTCTAATATATAAAAATACAGAATCCGACATGGCTACACACGAGGCCCGTTCATTTGGTAGCATCGAGGACGGTATGGAAGGTGTGTTCGATATTCCTTTTCATGAGTTCCACATTAATATTCTTTACTCTGAAGATGACGATCGCGGTGATGCCGAGGCCGGTGCCGAAAATCACGATGCACCAAATTCAGATGAAGATGACGTTCATCCTGATATCAAGATCGCCAACCGTATCCATTCCGTTGCAGAACGAATCCATGAGCTTCCTGATTACCTTCCACATGTCCACAAGCAACCCGTTGCACGAACTCGGAAACCTGGCACTCCCCTGGACGTGCGTGTTACTGCCATCGAAGACCGGGAGGACAACCGCGATCGCACCCTTGATTATTTTGGAAAGCTGATGCAGGACATGCACAACATTTTCCAGGTGTTACTGCAGCAATCGAATCAACATTCGGTCGATATCGATAGGCTGGCCGATGCAATAATTAACCTCGAAGACGTTGCCGGGAACGAACAATCGAGGAACAATGCGGCCATGATTTCCGGCACCGGCCACGGCAATGCGGATGTTGGGTCTTCTTCGCTGGCTGGTCCGTCCAGCATAATCCCCAATGTTTCTCCACACGCCCCTGTCATTTCCAACCCCCTTGCGCGTGAGGTGCCGATTTCAAATGTGGAACCACAAAACCCAGCTCTTTCACAGGTAGCCGAGAGCACGGCACCAGATACGGTGGCGAATACATTTGAAACTAATGATATTGTGCCCCTCCCTGCCGCTCAGTCTGAGGCCTTGGATTTACCATCACCCCCGCGCCATTCATCTTCTCTGACTGGTGATATGGGTCCCCCACCGAATCCTGGCCCACTCCTGCTGTCAAAAGACGGGCCACCGGCCCCAAATGAAGATGACATCGAAACACCCTCGGTTGAATTGACCCCTCCCACTCCTCAGACGTCCCAGGAGGCAGCAGAATATGGCACAACCGTGCTGGTACCTGGAACAGGATCAGCAACATCGTCCACAACGGAGAGAGTGGAAGCCGAAGCCGAGACCGAGCCCGTCAACTCTATCTCCGCTCGGGCTGTGGACGAGGGTCAATCTGGAGTGGACGGGAGAGTGACTTCGGAAGATGTCTCATCTGTCCTCGACCCCCTCCTCCTCCCTTCTCTCGACAACGCCATGGATGCGGATGACATGCAAACCACCAACGCTGCCTCTCCCATGGGTGTTGTGGCCGGTGCCGACGCTGCCCCTGAACCCGACGTGCCCAACGTCCCAGAGGATACGCTGCGCCCCTCGTCCTCACTACTGACAGTTCCAAATGCCAGGGAATCGTCAGCGCAGCTTTCGCCCGGTTCTCTCCGCGAACGTTCAGCATCTGCGGCACCGTCTTCCGTTGGTGACGAATCTTTGGAAGGCCAGTCGCCTACGCCACTCAGGCGCTCTGGACGAAGCACGACACCAAAGCCACCCGTCGCAACAAAAGGACAAGCGCCAACCAAAAAAAAGAACACTTCCAAGCGAAAGGCGGGAGATGATGGTCCGGATAGTGGCACTGGCACCGGCACCGGCAAAAAGCGCAAAACTCAGGCTGCATGAGGGCGCATCCTACGCTGTATCATAGACTGGGTGACAAGGGGGCTATTTACATGTACTGTACTTATATCTTTTGTAATGTAAATAGCCCTTTTTTATTCATTTGTTTTTTCTTGCCCCTTTGTTTCCTTTAGTTGCCGACAAACTTGATGGCCCGGCCACGGCATTCTGTGATAAAACATTGGTACGCTGACTTCGACGAACACCACTTGAATTTAATGGATTCATATCCGGAGGTGCAGGTGTAGGAGTTGGACGTGGACTTGGAAGAGGATTATTGTTTCCATTTACACTCTTTCTGCGTGGTCTGGGCATTGGTCGGTTGGGGACAGACGGTGCCAGCAGTGCTGGGTCTATCATGGTGTTGTCATTTGCTTCAATATCAGTGTTGGCTGCAACTAAACCTGTTTCTGGAGTACCATTGTAATGATTGAATGTATCGAGTGGGATAGAGTACTGAGGTGGCCCATCAGCGGGGCCGTTCGTCGGCACCGGCATCGGCATCCCATTTTTTATAAGTTTCACAATACCCCATTGATCGACAATCACTGCACCCGGTTGTTGGTCCTGCTGTATAGTAGGGACATCAACTGAGGTGGCAGGTGCCTTAGCCTTATTTGCCTTCTTTCCCTTGGCTGGCGCTTTCCTTTTCCTTTTATTTGTCCCGGCCACGGCCTCGGCAACGGCAATAGTTGGATCTTGTTGTCCGAGTCTGGATTGAGTGGCACTGGCAGGATACCTTGCCGGCACCACTTCCTTTCGAACCACTACATTACGGAAGCGAAATGTCTGTTCGACTCCCCACATTC
Source organism: Galerina sulciceps (assembly GCA_023014345.1). Taxonomy (NCBI): domain Eukaryota; kingdom Fungi; phylum Basidiomycota; class Agaricomycetes; order Agaricales; family Galerinaceae; genus Galerina; species Galerina sulciceps. The sequence goes on from JAEDXJ010000016.1 coordinate 704,831, forward strand.
TTTGTCGTTTCCTGAGGTGATCAAAGAATGCTATGAGGTCTTCCTTATGAATATTACGCGGGTGCTGCACCGTGAAATTTGGTGTAAGAAATTCATCGTCAACAAATGTTGCTTGATCGGCAGCTATGTTAACGTATGGTAACACCATTGATGCACCTCCTGTGGCTATTTCTGGTAGACAAGTTTATCCCCGGCACCACATTAGCACAACATGAGACGTACTATAATTCTGCGCCATGTATGTGTTGAAGACAGTTTCCCAGTGAGATTTTTTCCATGACTTCGGCCAAATCTCGGGTACCAGAGGGAATCCTACATCGGATACATCCAAGATTACAGAGACAGTCTTATCACCCATGTCGAAGCCGGGCGGCATGAAAACATTGTTCTTCCTCGCCAAAAGTGGCTGTACATATCGTCGGGTTGTATCTTTAATCTGCTTGACAAAGGGACCAAATGTCTCTTCGAATGTCGAACAAGGGATCTCCAACAGTTCTCCGATGCGTTCATGCCTGTGTAAAATAGGGAATCAATGCCGGTGCCGAGCTGGTGCCGAAAGACGCTGCCGGAAACGTACAAATCAACCATTAATGTTCCATCGGGACATGTGTATGCCATGATAACAATGGAAGTCATTCCCATCTCCCGGTACTGTTGATCCATTGCCTGATTTATGCGTTTCAAAGCATATCTCTCTGCCCGGCTTCGGTGGAATCAGTGCAATGTTTCCGGCATCGACTGCGATTTGAAATGACTGACTTTTGTTGAACCTCAGGATCATATCCAACCTTTGTCAAACGCTCCGCTTCAATGTCAATCGCTTGCTTCTGTTCGTCCGTCGACCTCTCGTAAAGATTCTTTATTGCAGCTGTCCTTGCCTCGAACCAGCCTGGAGTTGACGTCGTTGCTTTCGGCACCATCAATATGTCCGCTATTTCCTTGAACACCTCCTTCTTCCGAAGCTTATATAAAACCTCTGCCTTGCGAATTCGACGAACATTTCCTTCACGCGTAATAGGATTCACCATCCTCCAGTTGTTCGAACACCAATCCGATAACTCCTAGTGTTTTGGTTATCGGCAACGTGAACATTTCCGTAAGAATTACAGATATACCTTTGAAATGGCAATGCTTTCTTCTAAATCGACGACAGGCTCGCCTATCTTTGCCCAATGTGTAAACATTGCCGAGAGGATGTTGGTTTTCAGAATGTGTAGTCTTTCACTTTTTGTGGCATGGATGTAACGTTCCTTGAATGGGAGGATTTGCTCCAGCTCTTCTGAATTATAAATACAGTCCTTGCGAATCTTCCGAGTTCGAGATTCCGAAGCATCTATGGATGTTGCCATGACAGGATTTTCTGGCAGGATATTATGGCAGTGGACTCTCAGACAGATGTCGTTGTTTCCTTGGACATGCAAGATGTCGGCACTTTCATCAGCCTCGTTGAAACCTCATGGTCTCCTCGTTTTCTCCCTCATTACATCGTGGATCTGTCTCTTGCCCACTCCTTGTCTTGTCATATACATCGCAATGTCAACAATCGTCGGCAAAGCAACGAAACCTAAGAGGAGACCTCGCGGTAATACTGACGGTGCCGAAGTGGTTACAAGAAAACGAGTTAGAACCATTGGACCGTCTGGGAGGGAACAAACAATTATTACGGTGGTGCCGTTGCTTCCATTGGAAGATGCTCCTGGAGAACCAGATAAGAACACTACCCAGGACGATTTCATTGATTTTAATATCGAACATGAAGAGCAGTCAGTTGATGTTTCCGTGCCGGTTCGAAGAACGAAGGTTCATTTAACCATCTTTTGCATATCCTGTCCGTTTGACATTTTTCGGGTACAGAGACAGCGGGATTATGTCCTACAATTTGTTGACCGGGTCAGTGATCTTCTGCAAGCATATTTATGGAGGGAGACATTGCCAGAGGACCGTGCATTATGTCCCTGTCCGGCATCCAACAAGGCTATTTGGCGATGCATTGATTGTTCACTCTCGTATCCTAAATGTCGACATTGTATACGGCATGAACACCAAGACTCACCTTTCCATCGAATTGAATGCTGGACTACCACACATTGGCGTAGAGCAGCTCTGTGGGAAGTCGGGAGCTATGTCATGGTTCGGCACCACGTCGGTCAATCACTATGTTCTGGACTACAATTCCAAATGGAACACTTAGAACAGTTGCAACGTTACAAAGACAAATTAGAGCAGGAACAATTGTCTGCTATAGCAAAAAGGAAGGGGAAGCAAAACGCCTGCAGTGGACAAGACGGTTCGGCACCGGCAACGGCCACAGGCTTCGATATCAACTCAGGTCTGTCAAGCGACGGAGGTATGGATAATACTACTTGGGACCGTGAAAATGTCTCCGACAACGAATTCTTTAACTGGTTGGACATGGTCCGGGAGAATGAATTGAATGGACAAACTCACGGCTACTACGATGGCGAAGACGATGCCGCTGCCGATGCTGCCGAAGCCGATCTTGAAGGATTTGAAGACTACCTGGGACCCAACGCGATGGACGGCCCTTCGAACAAATCAATGACAGACACGGGACCCGCGATTGCAGAGGTGGGCGAATTGAACAACGAATTTCGAGGGGATAAGCCCGATCGACCTCATACCGATGGGTTGAACAATACATATGTCCGCGTACTCCACACAAACGGCATCCATCATTTGGCAATGGTAACATGCAACTGCCACGGCGATGATAACATTCCTTTGGATCTCCTGGCTTGTCGTCTTCTTCCTGCCAGTTTCAGTCGTATCCGGACATTATTCACTTGCAAAGTTCTTGACTATTTCCGGCTCTGCAATTTGGAATTGAAGGCTTCGGCATATCAATTTCATCAGTTGCTCCGTCGTCTGACACTGCCACTGGGCCCGAACGAACTTGTAAATTTGTACCATGAATTCCGTCGAATGTCTCGGCTCTGGCGTTGGATGAAAAAATTGAAGTGGGCAGGATATGGACATAAATCGGATAATCCCCGCAATCCTCCGGCTGGATCACTGGCAAATTTTTGCCCAACATGTCCTCAACCCGGCGTGAATTTGGCACCAAATTGGAAGGATGATCCCAACAAGTTTGTCTTTCGGCTTCAAGTCGTGGCCGACGGCAATTTTAAAGCTACACATTTCCGTCAAAAATCAAATGATGATGTTTGGTTATATGATGGGGGTGGAATGATGCCAAATCATCAGGAGTATATTGACTTTGTGGCAAATGCTATGGAGAAATTGACTGTGAGTACTCAAGGCCGGTGCCGTTGCCAGGTCCGATGCCGATGCTGTTATGTTGATTGAGAGGAAAAATACTGACCCTCGACTTTTTCTATTCAGAAAGCACCCTGTGAAAATACATTTCGCGCTATCATGAATGCTTTGTTGTCATCGAAGGCTTGTGATATTACCGGAGTCATTGCCATCGTTTGCGCCCGGCACGGCTGCTACATACCCAATGCACTGGTTGATATGTTCAAGGGAGAACAACAAAAATACGTTGATTTTGGCATCCTGAAACTCCTCCAAATTCTTAATATTGATCCCGAACAAGGATTGCTATTCATCTATGACATTGTATGTCAATATTTTGTGCACCTGCTTGAACGTATCGGCAATCGGCTTCCGGACGGACTCAACATTGAACGGGCTATTGATCTCTTCCATGTGCATGCACACAAAGATCAATGCTTTTTCAGGTACGCAACCAGTCTTATTCCAGGAACTGGTATTGTCGCCGGCCAGATTCTAGAATCTAATTGGTCCGGTCTCAATGCCGTGTCTCCGATGGCATCGACGGCAACAATTCCACATCGTGCCGAAATATTGGACGACCATACAACAGATTCAAACCATAAAAAAATGCTATCCATGACCGAAAACTTGTGCCATAAGTATCTAGATGGTTGCTCGATGTCAACTCAAGCGGACAAATACTACAGTGACATTTCGGAAAATGTGGAGCCGGATTGTGTCAGAACATGGGAACTTCAAGTCACAGCAGCAGAGAATTTACGACAGAGTGAAATTAAAGCAATGGATATATATGCGGCTAAGCTGTCTGATCGATTTGGATTGGATCCATCTACGTCTTCGGCACCGGCACCGGAACCGGCACGGGCTCAGACAGCAATTGAGAAATGGATTGAATTTGCTCTTTTGGTGGAAGAAAAACAGTACGTGACCTCATTCAACAATCTGATGATCAGGTGTTCAATCTATCTATAGAATTGAGTTACAGGATAGAGTTCGACGGCTAGGATCCAATCCTCACGAAGATGACAGGCAGATCATTGAGCAACAAAGACTTGCATTGACTCCAATGATTGTCAAACTGCATTCACTGCAAGATGCAGCTGGTGCATTGGCGGCGGAATCGAATGCCCCTCCCATTTTGGAGGTGAACAAAGCCGAGTTTGATGATACTGTTGAAACTGCAGACCCGGCTGCACCGGAACCCGAAGTGGTGCCGATTCAGGAAGGTCAATTGCAAGGCTTACGTCGAAGTAGGCGTAAGAAAAACATTGAAGAACTTGTCAGAGTTGAACGGCAGGTCTTGCGTTTACCCTCATCTGGGTGTACAGTAGGCAATGCTGGTGCCGTGGAAATTGCCGCTCGTAAAAAGCAAGCAATTATTCAAGTCCACCAGATGCGCGATCTTATTGCCGAGCTATCCTTCCAATACTCTCATGTCATTCGCAATGCTGTTCGAAAAAGTGTACGGACAGCAGCTCAGAAAAGAGTCAAACTTATGAAGAACAGACTAGTTTTGCATGCCCGGGTTTACTCTATGTGCCGAAGCAGGCTTGTGTCGCTACAATGTGATGGCCCTTTCCTCACTATGTACCGACCTTTGACACGCAACGATTTACGCGCAAGTACAGCAATATTGCGTCCAAACGCTGCAGGCTCAACATCCCTAGCGCTTCCATGGATTTGGCAAACAGCAAGGTGGTTTTTATTGAATGTTGATAGTACTGCCGAGGCCGCTGCCGATGCCGGAACCGATCCGGCCACATTGTTGGAGTGTGAGTGGCATCAATTGAAACCATACCACACTTTCTGATACAGCCAACAGTCAAACGAATTCATTGGCTTCGTGCGCGAGCACAGAAGAATCGGTGGCAGGAAGAGGTGATATTGGTAACATATGAAATGCAATGGACGGTGCGCTATTTTTTGAAAAAGAGGGATATATGGTGCGATAGTGCCAATCTAAATGGAATTACTGACGGCGCGAAAGCATATGCTGTCAGGCAAAGCAATATGTGGCAGAGATTTGCTGCCGGTGCCGACCGGGCTTTTAAGCACACGTGCCCGCAGTATATTTCAATCATAAGTTGAATTACATAATAGATCTATTTTCATGGTCGATGCCGGTTATCAATGAAAAGATCTTTCCCTCAACCATGAGACGCTTGGATACTCTAGAAATCAGGGCATTTACCTTTCCAACCATGCAAACTGGTGCCGAGAGGAATTTGCATCGCCATTTCCAGGAGATCATTTGGTACTTTGAGTCAAGATGGAGAGTTGCCCTCCTTCACATGCAGACTGTGGAACCAGAACCAACATGGATGCAGGGATTTTTGCAGATGGAATTGGTGAGTGTATCGTCTGATCCTTGATGCTGTATATAACAAATCATAGTGGTACGTCATGAGAATAATCGGCCATGCCACTAGCGTCGGTCATGTTCTGGATGTGCCGATCATTGCTAGGTCTTTGGCCGATAGCATGAATATTGCTGATCTTGACGAAATGCCTATAAGCTGTCATCCGAGCTTCTTAGCTATCTTGGATCATGGAGTGCCAGAGTCTTCCCCTTGTGCAGTGGTGCCAAAATACATGAATGACTGGTGGAATGCCGATGCCATGCCTGACCCGGCGAATTTTGTTGATGGACAAAACATTCAGGAGGTTGTTTACTTTCATAGGCGACAAAAGCGCTCCAAAATTTCACGACCCCTCCCCACGTTTCCTGTCACGCCAATATCTCCTTTGGCGGAACCTTGTCAGAATTGTGCCGAGTATGAAGACATTGCTCGTGAAGCCATCCTGGAACTCAAATCAATATGGGACGCCACTCAAGCAGCTCGGAAAACTGCCGAACTTCATGTACAAATTGGAATGAAACGGATTGCAGGTTTTAATATCCTCCATGAGGCTGCCATAATCAAAGAACTGAACACTGCCGATCCCGAACCCGAACCCGCTGCCGACAAAACAGTTGCACAGGTGTCCGAAGCTATTTCTTCCCATGCTATGTCGGAAATGAAGCGACTCGTAGCTTTGCCCAATTCAAGCTACAAATGGGTCCTCGGTGAAAGCTTGTCTGAGGGTGAAGTCCGAGAGATCTGCCAGAATAGTGTTTACACAAAAAAACCCAAGGGCCCCCATTCTGGATATCGGGTTCAATTGGCTGACGGGTCGGAGATTTTAACGGCTAATGATTCTGTGCAGCAAATCATCAGTGGTGAAACTGAACATACTTTTTCGGAAATATCACCAGACACCATTGCCGTTTGCCCTGTTGCCGAAGCCCCTCTTCCAACAAATCGAGATACCTCAAACACACACTCGAATGTGATTTTATTTGGAGATCTCGACGATGATTCCGACTTGAATTCGAATTGTAAGTTTAATTCCACTGTTATGCATTCAGTTGTCGCTCATGTATTTTTCTGCCGAAGCCGGAGGTGCCGCTAATCACGATCCTCCCATCAACCGCTCAAATGTCATATTATTCGACGATATTGATAATGCTTCCGAAATTGATGACAATCGTAGGATCACTCCCTTTGTCTATTGAGCATCGTCCTAACAACTGTCTTGCCGAAGCCGGTGACGACACAAATCCAGACCCTCCGAGGAATCCTTCAAATGTAATTTTATTTGACGACCTGGAATATGATTCAAATGAGAAACCACACTGTCAGCTCCATTTCTTCTGCCATTGTTTCATTTGTTTCCTGACGTGTTTCTGTGCCGAAGCCCCTGGGGCCGCCCAACCAAGTCGCCCCAACTTTGGCCAAGATTACAAGCTTTTTGATGACATTGATATTCCCGATGTCGATGATAATTCCGACAACAATAGAGTGACTGCGACCAGACATGTTATGCCAGTATCATCTGCTGCCGGACCCTCTGCTGCCGAAACCCCTGATCCTCCCTGGCATCGCCAAATGCTATTCGATGATCTAGGCATGTCATCGGACAATGAAAGAATTGCGGCTAGTGTTCGAAATCTCGTTACACAAGGCCCACGGCCTACGCTTTTCGATGACCTTGACATGTCCTCTGAAGGGGAGGGACTTGATGCCGGTGCCGTGTCCTTTCACGACCGCGATGCAACTACTCACTTTGTGGATGAACTTCCTGACAATAATTTCAAGATTCATGAAGCCAAAATCCGTTACTCACGCAAGCCATTACCCCCCTTGGAAAATCCTGGAGATGAGAAAGTTGTCCCGACGAATAACAAAGGATCTTCCAGTCCCGGATCCACTGCCGATGCCGGTCTAACTGCCCTTGGAAACCCAGATGCCATAGCTGAGATATCTCTTCCAAGACCCCCATCTGACCCAAACATTGCATCCATTGCAAATTTTCGTGACATTCGTGATATCCTTTCCTCCCAACGCTCAAACTTCACAGATCAATATGCCGAATCCATGGAGGGCTCTGATCATGAGGATGACAATGGCGATGCGATACGTTCAGATGACAGTGGAAATGATGGGGGAGACGAGTCTCTGGAACTCACACATGCTGATGCCGGCACATCGTCGTCTGTTCTACGCAATGTCATAGTCGGCACCGCGTTCCGAAATTCACACCTTAACATTGCTGACTCTGGGATTCCTGGGTCCTCACGACATGTTTCCCCCCAAATTCATTCGCGTGAAAAGACTGTTCCGCCCCCTCCAAAAGTTTATACTGCAGACGACTTTTCATTCGTCGATGAAACCTGGGTGCTGGATCACGATGACGCTGCCGCGAAAGGTCATAATGATGTTGAATAGATGTCCCCTTTGCCTGTAAATTCCCTTGTACCTACTTTAATATATTATTTCGTGATGCATGGACATGAATTCATAGTACAGATAGATGAGGAGCCGCTGAATAGAGAGATTTTAAGCCCGGCCATAGTAGTGCCGATGATACCAGGTTATTCCAGATTAAATGGACACTGGACAAGATTTCAATTGGCGATAGGGTAGTCATGAATTTGAGTTAAAAGAGGGACAAGAACAGGGGAGAGAAAGTACAGATAGATGCGGCGGATTGAAGCCCGGCAGTAGCAGTGCCGAGCATAGCAGGCGATTCCAGATTAAAGCTGGACAGGACAAGATTTCAATTGGCGATAGGGTAGTCATGAATTTGAGTAAAAAAAGGGGACTAGAACAGGGGAGAGAAAGTACGGATAGATGCAGCGGATTGAAGCCCGGCAGTAGTGGTGCCGAGCATAGCAGGCGATCCCAGATTAAAGCGAGACAGGACAAGATTTCAATTGGCGATAGGGTAGTCATGAATTTGAGTAAAAAGAGGGGACTAGAACAGGGGAGAGAAAGTACGGATAGATGCGGCGGATTGAAGCCCGGCAGTAGTGGTGCCGAGCATAGCAGGCGATTCCAGATTAAAGCTGGACAGGACAAGATTTCAATTGGCGATAGGGTAGTCATGAATTTGAATTAAACGAGGGGACAAGAACAGGGGAGAGAAAGTACGGATAGATGAGGAGCATTCAAGCCCGGAAGTAGTGGTGCCGAGGACGGCAGGCAATCCCAGATTAAAGCGAGACAGGACAAGATTTCAATTGGCAATAGGGTAGTTGTAAATTTGAGTTAAAAGAGGGAATGAGGACAGGGGATAGAAGGTACAGATAGATGAGGCGCCAGTGTATGGCAGGATTTCTGCCTGGCAGTAGCTGTGCCGACAATACAATTCATGCACTCCCTATATATTTTTTCGTCTACACGTCAACTCAATTTCATATTATATGGTTATTACATGTAGTAGTACAACTGCCGAGCTATGTAAGTGCGTAGTGATGAATCCCGTTCTGGTGCCCGGAGAGCTGCCTGGCGCCGTCTGGCACCGCTCCTGGGGCCGCCTGGGGCCGAGTGTTGCCGCAAAGGGCTTCCGGGGCCGTTCTGCCTATAGGGGACCGTTCATTGAATTCAATGGCTCGACTACACTCGATACAATGTAATCGTTCAATGAACCGACTCTATCGATACTATGTAGCTTACCTATGTGGGCAGAAAGACACCTTTTTGAGGTTTGTGACGACCAGCAGCCGTGCACCTGCACTGTAAGCGCTCCTTTTTTCGATCGTTACTCTCGCACATTTATTTCACTTCAAAATGCAGTGGATTTGGAGAGCTTGTTCCGAACTTCACTATCTGCGACGATGGTTTGGACGAAAATCGGCTGCCCACTTTTACTACAGGCATTAATTTGCTCAAAGTGAGAGAGAGCAGCTCAACGAATGCCCGTTTACGTTTGGTGGGCTGACGAGTGTTTCTTTACGCTTTAGCTTCCGGAATATAAGAGCGAGCGTCAACTACGCGAAATGTTGTTGGAAGCTATTACTTGTTGGAATTGCGCATGCAAACCGGCACGAGTGGGCACGGCGCGCCGTTGAGTTTCGCTGCCGTGCACGAACTGTTTCTATATTAGTTAAGTCATTTTTGCTTCCGCCCTATGTATTTTACATTCGCACTGTCGACGAGCTGCTCGTCGACATCCTTGGCTACCTTATGACTACTGCGGATGAGCTCCGCCGCCTTTTCCATGGTCTTTTATCGGTATTTCGTAGCACACTTATAGTGTACTTTCGTCGCTTCGTCACCTCAGTCTTTGCCCCCAAGAGACTGAGGTGAGCTTTAACTTGTACTTATGTTTGTATACTTTTACTTACAGATACCTAGCTATTTCGTATCTAGGTATCTATCAATGTACATTAGTCTTTGCCCCCAAGAGACTGAGCTATTTCGTATCTAGTTTCCAACAGGTTATGGGCCCCGCCCCCTGCAATTGAACCTCGTTATTAGCTCATGTCGACCTCGAAAGTTTATTTCATTCCTACCATGTCTCAGTCAACTACTTCCCTGTCTGATACCCTCCCGTCTACTGTCCCGAAACTCGAGCTCAAAGGTACCAATTGGGCTGTCTTCCGCGTGCGCTTTAAGGACGCCATCGAGGCGAAAGGCTTCTGGGGCCATTTCGACGGCACCGTAGCCCGACCAGTTCTCCGCGTCGCCGTGGCGGAAGTTATAACGACAGCGGAGGATGGAACGAAGGCGACAATACCGGCGATTCCAGGCCCAACAGACGATGAAATCGCGGCGCAGCGCCAGTGGGATAAGGACGAGTTATCCGCGAAATCTCTCCTGACGCAGAAAATTCCCGACTCGACGCTTATGCGTATTCACGACCAGACCACGGTCCGCGAGCGCTGGGAAGTCATCGTCCGCGAATTCACCGAGAAGGGTGAGTACGCGCAGACGGAAATGCGCGCGCGCTTCCTCGAGTCCAAGTGCCCGGATAAAGGGAATGTGCGCGAGTTCCTCGAGACCTTGCGGGTCAAGCGCGAGGAGCTGGCATCGGCTGGGGTATCAATCAGTCACCAAGACTATATCTCGACAATCCTTTCTTCCTTACCTGTTTCACTCTCCAACTTCGCATCATCCACACTAGCTGCTGCTCGTATGTTTGCACCAGCCGGCATGACCCATACCGCGGACCCGAATACCTTGATCACCATGATCTCGGAGGAGTACGAGCGCCAGCAGGCGCAACACTCGCGTCGCAGCGGGAAGTCCAAATCCGACAATAAGGACAACGAAGCGATGGCGGTCACCTCGTCGTCGTCTTCGAAAGGGAAGGGCCGTGGAAAGGGGAAGGCGAACGTTACATGCTGGAACTGCGGAAAGAAGGGTCACTTCAAGAACCAGTGCCCGGAGCCGCCAAAGGCTGGCTCTAGCTCCAAGGACTCGAAGGACGCGAAAGGGAAGGATTCGAAGGATGGGAAGGGAACGGGCAAGGACTCAGAGAAGGCTAACGTTGTGGAAGAGGAGGATTCCAGTTATGACAGTGACGGCGTGTTCGCAGTCAGCTGCGAGACTGAATCGGAGGCAGAGTCTGACGACTGGATGCCTAGCCGAGGTACCGACACAGACCTGACCTCTTTCGGCAACTCCGTAGCGAATTCGATGCCGGATTTACGAACTCTAAGTGATTCGGATGATGAGGAGAGGAGCGAGTCAGACGACTCAGATGACGAGCGCGGTGATTGGTTTTCGGAGGTGGGAAGTGATGCCGGCGACTTCGCGGATGTGGAATGGGAGTCAGATACGTCTCTAGAGGGCGAGGATGAGCAGAATTTCCAGGTGAACGTGGCAGAAGCATACCTTGCAGCCCAGGTTCCGGATACGAGCGCCCCTCGCGTGGAGATCTATGATTCAGGAACCACTCGCAACATCTCGCCGTATCTAGACGACTTCTTCATGTACCAATCCACCCCTACTCGTCGACTTCGCGCTGCCAATAGGCAGGGTTTCAGTGCCACTGGAATAGGCGAACTCCGAATCAGTGTTCCGAATGGAGCGAATAGCTCAAATCTTACACTTACCGAAGTTTTATACTCCCCGGAAGTGGGCTACACCCTCGTGTCCATAGGGAAGCTTGACGAACTCGGTTACGATGTCCGTTTCACTGATGGTTATTGCACCATCAAGGACAAGAATGGTGTCCAGGTTGGGAAGGTGCCGAAGGACGCAAAGGGGCTTTACCGCGTTGAGCACAGCGCACCCGACAAGGAGGATGTCACGAATGCTGCCGAAGAAATTACGTTGGATCAGCTCCACAGGCGAATGGGGCACATCTCACCTCTAATCGCAAAGCGCCTGGTCGATAACGGATTCGTTACCGGGGTTCGGCTCGAGAAATCTGCGTTTCCACCTGACGACTTCTTTTGCAAGTCGTGCGTGTATGCGAAGGCGACCCGCAAGCTAGTGCCGAAGGAGAGAAGTGGTGAAAGGGCGAAGGAATTCGGGGAGGAAATCCATTCGGATCTCTGGGGTCCTGCGCCGGTCGAATCGAAAGGTGGACGTCGTTATTACGTTACATACGTCGACGACTATTCGCGACTCACCAAGATTTATTTCCTCCGGAAGAAGGACGAGACCGAGGATTCGTACAAGGAGTTCGACACATGGGTCGAAACCCAGTTTGGGAAGCGCATCAAGGTCCTACATTCGGATCAGGGAGGCGAATATGACGGCAAGAGCTTCGTACTTTACCTGAAGTCCCGAGGTACGACGCAGAAGCAGACTGTACATGATACGTCAGCTCAAAATGGAGTCGCAGAACGCAGGAACCGTACCATTGTGGAGCGGATACGGGCATTACTACATGCCAGCGGTCTCCCTCGCTTTTTTGGGCTGAAGCGGCCCGTCACACCGTCTGTCTGGTTGCTCAACCGCACTTCGACGAAAGCACTGGACGGTAAAACCCCCTTTGAGGCGGCTTTTGGGAAGAAGCCGGACCTGAGCGAAGTGCGAGAGTGGGGCGAGAAGGTGTGGGTGCGATTGGAGAAGGGTGATAAGTTGGGTGGACGAGTTGAGGAGGGACGGTGGATGGGCATTGACGAGAAGAGGAAAGGCGCGAGGATTTACTGGCCGACGAGGAAGACCATCACGGTCGAGCGCAATGTCTATTACGACAAGACGGGGGCGTCAGCTTCTCGTCTCGAAGGGGAGAATTGGGAGTTTGTCGAAACGAGAGCTGACTTACCTCCAGAAACCTCGCCTAAAAGCGCATCCAGGCCTACTACACCCACTCCTTTGTCCGCGTCACCTGTCAGGCCTATTGTTACTGTTCCAGACCCTCCGGAATCGATTTCCGAACTCGACGACACGCCTGCTGAACCTGAATTGCACCCAACTCGGACCAGAAAGCCGGCCAAGAGAGTCAAAGACCTTCTAGAAGGCCACGGCGTCACGTCCAGTCGTCCCAGTGATCCTAAAGTCACTCTCGGAGTGCAGCTACCGACTCCAGATCCAGTTGGAGGAGCCGCGGTTGCGGAGCTTGAAGGGGAGGAGGTGAACGAATGGGAAATGGCGGATGATTTCGAGGATGAATGGGCGATGGTGGCGGAAATAAGCGACGCGGAAGCATTGGAACCTCGTACGCTTGCTGAGGCGAAGGCGCGGCCAGACTGGAAGCTGTGGGAGAAGGCGATCGAGGAAGAATTAGCCGTCTTGAAGGAAGCGGGGACTTGGGAGCTTGTTGACGCACCTCCGGGAGCCAATATCGTCGGCTCGAAATGGGTTTTTCGGGCGAAAAAGGACGCACAGGGCAACGTCGTCCGCTACAAGGCTCGTTTGGTAGCTCAAGGCTTCTCGCAGGTCCCGGGCGTCGAATATTTCGACACCTTCGCGCCAGTTGCACGGTTGGCGTCAATTCGCGCTGTCCTCGCAATGGCAGCTGCCAACGACTGGGAAATTCATCAGCTCGACGTCAAAGGAGCGTACCTAAACGGTCAACTTACTGCGGAAGAAGTCATATACATGCGACAGCCGCCAGGTTACGCCATCCCTGAGCACGTAAAGAAGGTCTGCCGGCTTATCAAAACCTTGTACGGCCTCAAGCAGTCCGGGCGTCGGTGGTACCAGAGGTTGGTGGAGATAATGAAGATGTTGGGCTTCACGGTTTGCGACGTCGATCAAGCCGTGTTCTTCAAGCGTTGGGGAAAGAACCTCATCGTGGTTCTGGTTCATGTTGATGACTGCACCGTTGTCGCCACCACGCTGTCGTTAATCGTGGCCCTGAAGGTTGAAATCGCCAAGCATGTCGAAATCACCGATTTAGGCGAACTCCACTGGATTCTCGGCATCGAGGTCCGACGAATCCGTGAAGAACATCGCCTTTTTACTCTCCCAACGCCAGGGGGCCACCAGCGGAGAAATCCGAAAGATCAACCTCTTCCTAGAGGGTCGTGAGATATTTCCATTTCGAGAAGAAATGATGGCACCTGTAGTCACCGGTCCGACAGGCTCAGCTCGTGAGCTGGTGACGCTTCTGCTACCTATACTGATTTAGACAGGAAGGTATCCTTGGAATTTACATGTTATTGTTTCTGAGATTCTCTATCTTTGAGCTTCTAAGAACTGCATGTTGAGGAAAGTAAGCATCCACTGCCAGACGAGCTTGATCACCTCAGATTCACCTGGAGCACCATGTCCAGCGACACAGGAAAGGGGAAAGGTAAGAGACAGGATTTGAGAGAAACAGTATAAATATATGTATTATAGAAGTCGCTAGCAACGTACTTCGACAACGCAAAGAACTTGGAAAACCATCCCAAACGCCAGAGGGAACGTACCAGAGGTGCCATCATTTCTTCTCGAAATGGAAATATCTCACGACCCTCTAGGAAGAGGTTGATCTTTCGGATTTCTCCGCTGGTGGCCCCCTGCCCAACGCTCTTACATCGAATCCATCATCCGCCGCTATGGTTTTGAAGACCTCAAGTCAGTTTCCATCCCCATGGACCCGAATGTGCGCCTTACCTCCAGCCAGTCGCCGTCGACGACGCAGGAATTCGCCAGGATGCGCGATATTCCGTACCACGAGGCAGTGGGCTCCTTGATGTATGCGTCACTCGGAACACGTCCCGACATTACCTATGCCGTGCAGGCTGTTTCGCGTTTCGCTTCGAAGCCCGGAACCGCACATTGGGACGCCGTCAAGCGTATCTTCCGTTATTTGAAGGGTACGAAGGATTTGTGGCTGTCATATGGAGGACAGCAGAAGGAATTGGTTGGTTTTGCAGACGCGGATGGAAATATGGCAGAAGATCGTCATGCGATCTCCGGGTACGCTTTTATTCTCCACGGCGGCGCGATTTCCTGGACCACGAAACGTCAAGAAATCATCTCCCTATCCACTACCGAATCCGAGTACGTCGCCGCGACCCACGCCGCCAAAGAAGCCTTGTGGCTTCGTTCCCTCATCACCCAGCTTTTCGCCACGAAGCTCGACGCCACGACGTTGTTTTCGGACAACCAATCGGCCATTGCACTCACCAAGGACCACCAGTATCACCCCCGAACGAAGCACATCGATATTCGTTATCATTTCATCCGCTGGATCGTCGAAAATGGATCCCTTCGCCTCGTGTATTGTCCAACCGAAGACATGGTTGCAGACGCCTTAACGAAGGCGCTTCCTTCGCCCAAGGTCAAGCATTTCGCCGCCGAACTTGGACTCGTATCGGTTTGAAGGGGAGTGTTGGAATTGCGCATGCAAACCGGCACGAGTGGGCACGGCACGCCGTTGAGTTTCGCCGCCGTGCACGAACTGTTTCTATATTAGTTAAGTCATTTTTGCTTCCGCCCTATGTATTTTACATTCGCACTGTCGACGAGCTGCTCGTCGACATCCTTGGCTACCTTATGACTACTGCGGATGAGCTCCGCCGCCTTTTCCATGGTCTTTTATCGGTATTTCGTAGCACACTTATAGTGTACTTTCGTCGCTTCGTCACCTCAGTCTTTGCCCCCAAGAGACTGAGGTGAGCTTTAACTTGTACTTATGTTTGTATACTTTTACTTACAGATACCTATAGGGATTGTCACGGGTAACCCTGGGGTATTCCAGGGCTACCCGTACCCTTACCCCCGAAAACCCGTACCCGCGCTCAAGGGTACGGGTTTTTGGCGGGTACGGGTGCGGGTCAAGGCGGGTCAGGTGGGTGCGTGGGTAGAGTCGACGAGTCTGCAGTAAATCTTGTAGATTACAGATTAAATAACATTTTATTTGATTCTACCTGCTCTAAACACTGTAATGCGAGGGAAAAGTGCACCAAATAAATTCTTTTATGATGATTAAACTATATCTACATTTTTTTAAGCTATCTAAGGAGCGTTTAGCCTCACCAAACGAACATAATCTTACCAGAGTCATCTTAAAAAATGCCTCCGGTAACGAAATCTTCGTGTGGAACGGTGAACAAGCGCCGAATTCAAACTCAGCGCTTGACCCGCCGACCCGCGTCGGGGGTACGGGTTTGTCTGGGGTATGAAATCGCCTACCCGTACCCGTACCCCAGCAAAACCCGCACCCTTACCCGCACGGGTCGTCGTACCCGTGACAATCCCTAAGAACGAGAATCAGGGCAAAAGACCAAACGACAAAATCTGCGATTATATTTATGCAGCCTAAATCCAACCGCTCCAACCTGCCACTCCGTTCGCGCATTGGTATCGATCCGTTTTCTAATGCATGAGAGGTCAATTGACTATGACTGAGGATCAAGTGGCCTTCCTTGAAACCTGACCGAACTCGACCGATTTGAGTTCCTGACCCAAAGAACTTAGACGGGAGAGATCACTGTTAGCCATGATGCTCAATTTTAAGTTATGAATTTCCTCAACATTTTGCTCCAGGGCTAGAACTCTCAATGACAGCCTGCCATTGAGAGCTCCGTCGTCGAGTTCCGGCGAATTTTTGAGTCGGTCCTTCAGTAAGAACAGAAAAAAAATGTAGGAGAGTTATTGGGACCTTGAGAATCTCAGAGTAATGGTACAAACAACGGAAGGTTTCTGGAATCCGAATTAAGCCATTAGGGTTCTTCAGAGTAGGCCATTTGAAGTTCATTTGAGTTTCATTTGAACTTCATTTGGAGTTGATTTCGAATCGAGAGTCACAGAGTGACCTGAGGTTAGGTTGAGTCGCAGATTGAATAATTGACAGACGCCGAGAGGTCGGATCATTTAAATATTGCCGAAGCTCGGCGGAAACTTCATTTGAAAGTAAATCAAGTTGAAATAGGCCAAATGAAAAACACGATCAGAGTTGAATGGCTCATTTCGATTTTTTTCGGAGTCCGCCACTCTTGGCCTTGTCACGCCAGCGTTCAAATCAACATTTGAAATGGAATCCAAATGAAACTCAAATGGAGTTCAAATGGTCTACTCTGAACAACCCTATTGAGAAGGAGATATAGCATTTCTACAACTTTTCTCAAAGAATCCCCCATGCAAGCGATCAGGCTACATCGACGTGACTTCTGCCTCTACAGATATGCCTCCGGTGTTTCCTGGAATGCTGTCCTTCGATCCACTTTACTATCAAACCTGGAAACTGTTCCAATCGTTCGATTTTCCGGTTGTCAACCCCGATAGGAGCCCACTCCAGATCGATAACCTCAACTGGTAATCCGAGCGTGATTCTCTGGGAGAGAAATTGAATGACATTGTCATGACCAACAATGTGAGAGTCAAGAATGAGGCCATGCAAACATGGTAGTAGTAATTGGCCGTCCTCTCCGATTGGCGGTAAGGAGAGGATAAATGGAAGAGCGTATTGAGAAATATTTAGAACTTCTACCGAAGTTAGCGTTGATATGATGGGAAGTAGGTTTGTAATGGCTGGCGTCACCACGTCATCAGTGAAATTGAGCTGAAAGGTCTTAACCTCGTCGAAAGAAGTCGAAAATAGCGAGCGAAGGAATATTGAGGGATCCGCAATATTTTCAAGAAACTCCATGGCAAAACTGAAGAAGAAGTTCACAGAGACGAGGATAAAGGTGTTATCCATCACCAAATCGAGTTCTTTCAGCTCTTTATCGACGATGGATAGCGAAAAATAATTTTGAAGGACCCTTTGCCCAGTGGAAATATCGGATGGATAAGGGAAGACGCGGTTGGTTAGGAATTGAAATTGAAATCCAGGTTCCATAACAAGGTGGTCGAGGATGGTAAGATACTTCCGAGCCGCGTCTCCCGCCTCGATATTAATGTATAGGAGGTGTGGCATGGAAACCAGTTGCAGGTTTTGAACTTCTTGGACCAATGGTAGGTCCATTTCGTTTTTACCAGAGGAAATCACCAACGTCCTGAGAAAGGGTATACACGAGAGCACCTTCAGAAACTCTGGAGCTGTGAATGAATTTGATCCAGTTAAATGCAGGATGCGCATTTCGTTGGAAGACAGTAAGGTTTGAGGTTGAATTCGAAAATTGAAAGCGTAAAAGTGTCGCAGAGAAGGTGCAGTATCTGCAAATAGACGAAACTCCTTTGACCAAAAGCGAGAAGGGCACTTTTCAAAGCAGATTTCGAAGTACTCGAGGCGCATCGCTGGCTTTTGGAATGCCCATTCCATCATGTCCTTCATCCTGGTAGAGAGGTTAGGCCCAAAAGAGAGGTCCCATTTTCGTATCCTTGCCCTGTGAGACATTAGAATCATGATAACGAACTCTTCCTCCACGCCGCCACCCTTGACGTGGCCTTGGACGCAAAGAGGAGATTGTCCGGTTCGACTCATCACCTCCTCTCTCCAATCATGACTTTTCTGCGACAAGCTTTCTATGTCAAGGATACTGGCCCAGAGAGAAGAGGCGGAGAGAACGAATTTCCTCCATGAGGTGCAGACTTGAGAGGCATAGCGTAGGATGGTCATGCGAGAAGGCTGCCCATAAATGTCGCGGGTTATCATGTGGCATATCCTCCAGAGGATATCGTCATGCAGTTTGAGAATTGGAGTTGACTGGAATGGAGAAAGTATGAATATGCAATGTAAAAGAAAGGAACACGCACTGTGGTCATCGTACGTGCAGGTCGAGAAAGAGGGCATTGATCAACCCTGGGACCAGACAGCGCAAATCAACTTGCCCGGCCCGCATGTGCGGTTCGTTGACGCAAACCTCAAAGAAAATTCAAGTAAAAAAAGTTTATAAAGAAGTAAATAGACTGCGTCGGGCGAACTGTGCTTAGTACGAGAATCGGAGTGAAAGATCAAACGACAAAATCCACGACGAGATCCATGTATCCCAAATCCCACTTTTCCTACCTGCCGCCCCGTTAGTTGGTACCGACCTGTTTTCTAATATACAACAGATCGATCGACTCTGACCTTACCCTGCTGATACCAGTACCATAAGTCACCAGCTTCTTGGAGGTCTCGAACATCCGATTCATTATCTATCCACCCTACAATGGCACCCAGAAATATGCGACCAAATGGAATAGTCTTTCTGTGGCCCCATGACATTAGTCGAGGAAATAATGTCTCTGTATCTTGTCGGGTTTCGATGACATGTAATATCATCTTTTTTGCGGCTGGTGCCCACAGTTCCACGCGAGGAATTGAGCGGACCTTAGGGGTTGAGAGGAACGAGACGAAGTGATTATTAGTAAATGTAAAATCGGCCTTGATTATTAGCAGGGTGAGATGGGCATCCGAGGCGACGAGAAACGATTCCAAGATGGCTCCATTGTGACTTATAGGGTTAACGTCTGGGACGCCAATTCTAGGGATGTCGATATCAAGCATACGGAGAGAGGGGAAAATACAATGGTGAAGGATTGCTAAGGGGTCGCAAGACGAGGAAAGTGTGAGAGCGGTAAGGTTGGAAAGGGTGACGCGTAGATCTCTAAGCTGATGCCGGGATAAAAGAGAGGGCAGGCCGCCACGAAAGATGATTGTCTGCGCCGAACGACATTTCGGAAGGAGACTCAAACACGAGGAATATGATGAAATTGCGGGGCTCTGGTATGAAAGGGTACGAAGTTGTGACCATGGAATGTAAGATGGGAGCCAATCCTGGTATGCACTATACAAGAAGAGGTCACGTAGACTCCTGATTTTGCCAAGAGAGGAGAAAAGTTTGTCGTCAAGGATTAGGGAAGTACTTCGTAAACGGGCGAGTTCAAGGCCCTCAAGAGGAGGTGGATTTTCGCCCGCCTCGTCAAGGATTGTGGCGAGCTTGCCGAGCAAGTCGGCATTGCCTCTAATCGAGAGCGTCTTCCAGCGACCCATGTGGGCTTTAAACGTGTCAAGCGCAACCGCTTCATAATTGTAATGAGCATCTGCACCTCCGTCGTTGGTTTTGATTACGAGGTGCAAGGGCATTGATCCCGACCGTTCGAGGAACAGTTTTAGTATAGCTGGGGATGGTTGTGATGTTTCCTGTCGTTCTGCCCTTATCCTTGACCACAACGAGGGCAAGGAGATGGCGAAAGCTCGCCAGGAGCTACAGACTCCTGCAAGATTTAAGGGGGCCCGGGAGGGCATCGGAGGCGAGTATGGGAGTTCTTGAAGTTTGTCATCGACGTGGTGGTACCTTTGGACTGCGTATTCGAAGACGATCGCCAGAATGTCGAGCGGGAGGTCATTTACATGAGTTCTTGACGTCGAGTTATATTTTTCTATCGCTTTATCCTCCATCGGCGTATATGTGTACCAATTTCTACCTCGTCTCGCAGGCCCTTATGTACTAAGACCCTAAGTATGTTGACGGAAGACGTTGGCGAGGGGATGACGAGTGTCAATGCCGAACGGTAATAGAAAAACCGTTTGGATGTTACGTTCGGAAGCACAAACCAAACACCGCCACCGCCCAAACGTTCCTATCTTCAAATTCGTATTCGTGGTAAATTCGTTCTCGTTCTTGTCTCGTTCATTCAAGATATCTCAACTCCCCATGGTTTCTCCCTGAAATGACTGTTTGGTACGTTTTCTGTTCGTAGCTTACGGATCTCGAAAACGCGGTAAGTCTTTCCAGAATCCAGTGCGTCTGCAGTTTGTCATTCACTTTGGAAGCTTCTGTCGTTTCCAACCAATTTCCAACCTCCAGAAATCTGCACAGAACTCCCAACTCCCCGTTATCCTCTGCCAAGGTGTATCTGGTCTACGGTGTTTTATAAAAATATTAATATTTCCAAACTTTGACTTCTAGCCCTAAAGTCTGATACAAGTCCACGGATACTCCAGGTACAGAAACAAACCCGAATAATTTATGCGAATCCTATTTCACCTAGATGGACCCATATGCAGGCGGTACCTCTATGATTTCGGACTCTTCATCTGGCTGAAGTACTCGGACTCCACTATCTTGATGCATCATAACTCTCGGCGCTCGTCGACTTCTCGAAGAAGGGGTTGATGTACCTTCTGTCTGTGCCCGCATAGTTGAGATTCCTAGGTTTATTCTAGAAACCGAAGTAATTGTCCCCAGCCATTCCCTCGTAGTGCTCGGGCTTGGGACACTGGTTTCTTGTTCAGCATCTGCGGATGTTCTCGTGACATCGTGTTGGTGCTTTTCTGGCCTAGGATTCGATTCGACCGTAGGGAGGTGATGGAAGGGATCTGGACGCCCATATATTGGTCGAGACGATGTGTTCCTCCTCTTCAGTATTCGTCGTCGGACGGGTACAGCAATGCAAAGCAATACAACCACCATGGAAATGATTATTCCAACAATGACACCAAGTTGCAGGGGTGACTTGTGCATCTCACTAGCCACTGGAGGCGTGGTTGTCGCCGTGGGTGCTGTAGTCAACGCCGTTCCGCTCTTCTGATTTGATCGAAACTGCCCTGAAGAAACTGGATCTGTAGTCAGTGCTCCAGTAGCCGCAGAAGATGTCGAGCTCGATGATAGAGACAGCCCAGCAGTGGGCACTGAACGTTGAACCTGGACCAAGATCATCTGATGGAAATGGCGTTGGTTGACTACCGACTGTGTTATTTTGGACTATGATCCTGTTTAATGAAAGAGGGATCCCGTCTTCTGAACCTTGGAATATAACCTCGAGATGGTGACGACCAACGGGGATCTGTGGCGTCTGGAAGAAGAGTTGATCCGTCATATCAGTTGGGCTACTTTGCCCATTATTGATAAAGAACGTTATCGGCTTCAGTCCGTCGATTGAATATGTCGCCGTGGCCTGCCCACCAGGTATGTTGCGATTGAAAAATCCAAACCAAGATAGTGAGTGACCTATTAAATTTTAAAGACTGCAGTCTTGTAAACCGTTGCAGGACGCACCGTTAAAATCGAGCTCAAGTTTCTCCCCAGCGGTCGAGGTGGCCCGCCCCAGTGACGTTGAGGTCCAGAGTGCACTGTACTGGATTTGACCATTGCTTGATTGAAAGTTGAGATCTCCAGGTCTAATTTTTGGCGCAGGAGTATACAGAACGTAATCGAACTGGAATGGGCTGCCTTCTGATGCGTCGACATTGACTTGGAGGGTGTGGTCTCCTGCTGGCGCTGAACTTGCCGTCGTTCCACACAATTGTAAATGGTTTGTTTGCCCTTGGGGTTGAAAGGTAGGAAGAGGTTTGTTGTCGACTGTGCAATTCCATGAGGGTATGGAGCCTGATGCAAAAGAACCAACGACGAAAAGCGAACCCAAAACACCTGGTCGGTTGTGAGCACCTCACGCTTTATATGAAGGCGAAGCTGAAAAATACCGTTATAGGTGAACGTGAACTTCGTTTGAGACGTCGTTCCATGCAAGGTGTTGTACAAAGGCGGTCCAGTCTGTCCAAGAGGCGTATCCGCGTTGTTATCCAAGGTCCAGCCAGCACCATACTTTATGGTAGGATTGCTATCGTCCACGATGATGAAGTCTGGCGCAGCCATGAGAGTTCAATGAAAGAGAGAGGCTACGGCGTAATCTTACGCGACCACCGACCACTTTCTTTCTGGAGATCTTCCCCTCACCATTACACTAATAGGTCGAACATGTGGTCGTCGTGACAGAAAGTGTTCGCATCGACAGAATGCCATCTTATATCACACGTCCGGCATAATACAAGGCCTATAGGCCCACAAGTACGTGCTAAGTAACGGTTGCATCCTACGAGTCCAGGCTGATATCTTCCCAAGACCATATGACTCTAACTCTCTAGCAAAGCTGGATATCGATCTTTAGACCGAACGACATTGAACAAACCGGTCCCGTAGCTGTGAGTGATCTCTATAACTACAGTTTTGACATGGAAAATGAATGATCCTGTTCAGTGTGCCTGATATCATGATTTGATCATCACTGAGGCGTATACTTATGCTTAGTGACAAATGGGAAAATCTTGAGCGATATACTCGGTGTAACAAGTACAGTGACCCCTGCATATATAGCAAGGTTTTCCATCAGCCTGACATTCACGTTAACTGGAGACGGAAATGACCATCCTGGAGGAGAAGGGTTGTTAAAAGTTACGCATATAGAATAAGTCCTTGCAGATCACAACTTGGTTAGATACCTCACGTTCAAGTTAGCGACAAGAGCTACCCAAATAAGAGAGACTGAGGACTTGTAATAATGTTAACAGCAATCTGCAACAGACACAGTAGATGATATCCGGAGTTCTGATCGAATTCCCGCTCGTTAACTAGTCGAACATTGAACCAACAACACTGGCATTTGCGAAGTTCTCACAGAACACGATGCTGTGAATTGCCGTGAAAGATCTGTGCCTGTCGACTCGTATCTCTTGATTGACCCCTTTCTAAACCGTGCTGCCCGGGAAATGCATTAATTTACAGGAGATTATTGACGAAGGCGAAATGAAAAAGGCTTATACGCCTACGCAAACGGTCCTGAAATTATTGCGCCACACAAGCCGGACACTTGCCTCATTCGGTCGACGACGTCTGTATCCGCGACTTTTTTGTAGACAATATGAATATCATCCTGTTGAAAGCCTCCATAAATAGTTTACAAAGTGAAGTCTAGGTCTTCCATGACCCGTCTTGCATCAGAAATTTTTAGATCAGTCGGGTTGGGTATGATTACTTACCATCGAAAGTTCGTTATATCTCAGGTGATCACTTTTGTACGACTCGGAGATGGTTTGACCGCTTTTGGCCTGCTTCGACTTCTGTTTGAAATATGCAAATTCTGTACTTCTTCGCATTTCTCCAGGATTTTCGAAGTTCGTCAGAGCCCTCTTAAGCTGGGATTCATGGCAAAGACGAAACATTTATGGCCAATGCAAATAGAAAGCGTCAGCAGAGGTGAATGAAATGGGGTGACTTGAAAGAAAGGGACACACAGGTGACGTCGATTTCACGTTCACAATTCGGTACGACGGACCAGATTCACCATTGAATTCGCCGGCTGACTTCGACGCATTCAATGAGACGGATTTTTTACGGGGGCCAGGAAGCTGGAAACGAGCAGAAAAACATCGACGACCAACCATAGAATTTGTCTCCCGGACCGGCGATCCCTGTATCCAGCTTCGATTCTGGTTGAGGGTCTTTGCGTATGGAAGTCACATTGAGCACTGCAGAATTCAAATAAAAGGCGAATGCAAATAACACGATACCAGCTTGGATTCGACATGCGTTGCGTTACTTTGATCCCGCTCGTGTTTAGCACTTTACTCTGTGCTGTACCCTCGTTGGCGGCTCCTGCCGTTGGACCCCCCGAAGGAGCCGCGACTACCTACCCAGCTCCTATTGCCCTCAAAGGTTCTTATAGCACTCATGACCCCTCTGCGTTGTGCAAGGACAGCAAGGGAACGTACTTTATGTTCAGTAAGTGGCCAGGATCGTAGGAGTCCCTTCCATCTGATTGCTTGACTTGACAGGCACGACGTGAATAAATTATATCACAGTGATGCGACCTCACTCACCTCTGATTTTAGTGGTGGAATGAGCACCAAGACGTCAACTGACCGTATGTAAGTAGTATCACAAAAACCTTCCCCAGCTTTCCTCTTAATATTATTGCAATATCAGCAACTGGAAAGATGTCGGCTTCGTCTTCAGCGAGGCTCCTTGGATCCTGCCGTACGTCCTCCTCGCATCTCCAGTCCTGTGTTTGTCTCGTTCTTATATATTTGCCGTTGACCACAGATACACAGGAGGTGTTCTAGACCTGTGGGCGCCAGACTGCCACTACATCAACGGAAAATTCCATGTTAGTTCTTTCCTTGGTCGTTTTATTTTTTGGCTCACCTTGCTGACGACCGCGCCGGTACTCTCAGCTCTACTACGCAGCGGCGACCTGGGGAAATCTGGATCTAAGCGCCATCTTCTACGCGACTTCTACGACCGGCATGCCTGGGAGCTGGACGAACCACGGACAGATTATTTCTGCTAGCCACGATAATTACCAGGCTATAGACCCTACTCTCATCGTTGGTGAGTTGCTTTCTTCGCGACGACCTTGTGCTGTCCGGATTGCGTCAATGAACATTCTTTTGACAGACGGATCGAAATGGTACCTCGCGTTTGGCTCGCTTTTGAAAGGCATATTCCTGTATGATAAAAGTTTCTTCAATGATTCTTTTCTAATCACGTCTGGCCCGAAAACAGCATCGAGTAAGTAGGAGTCAACGATGATGACTTATTTTGACCAACAATGCTGACGATTGAAACCCATTCAGCCTCGACCCGTCAACCGGTCTTCGGTCAGGTTCGTCCATCACCAACATCGCGCAGAAAAGCGGCGTTGAAGAAGGAGCGGTAAGATCGTCATTCATTGAGCCCAAATTTCGACGGCTCCGAGAATCAATTTCATCTTTTCTTTTGTTTACAGAGCCTGGTCAAAGTTGGAAGCTACTACTACCTCTTCGTCAGCGTTGGCTCATGTTGCGACGGCGCGAGCAGCACGTACCATGTCCTCGTAGGTCGCTCTAAGAGCATCACTGGCCCGTTTCTCGATGAGGCAGGAACGGACATGCTCTCTGGAGGAGGAACGACAATTCTAGCGAGCCACGACAGCGTCAGTAAACGCTTAGACATCTTGCGCATCGGCATCGTATCTCATGTCCATTCATAGATCCATGGTCCAGGAGGACAGAGCGTCTTCCAGGACAAAGATGGGTGGATCATCGATTATCGTGAGTTATTCGGTCTCTTGTGATCGTGCTTCGTGCATTGCGCTCAAACCCAAAACTCAACCAGATTACTATCCCGATTCTGGAGAGTAAGTGCTGTGTCTTATGCGAAGGCAGCCAGAGGGCTAACTGACGATGATTGATCAGCCCGCTTTTGGGTATAAACCATCTTGATTTCAGCTCTGGGTGGCCAGTGGTAAAAGCTTGAAAAATGCGACAGCGGCGCGTCCGAGTTTCGTTGAATCAGATCTTGTGACAAGTGTACTCGAATATGTAGTCTTTGAAGCTGTGAAATCTGTCCCGGAGTCATTGAGTCTTCGATTCAGTAGTATTTGACAGTTTTGAGGCGAGAGGCTCTTGAAATTTGAATCTTGACGCCAGAGTAAGGCGAGGTCGAGCTAACTATCAGGGAAAGTCAAAAGAATATTGGACATCAATCATAAGTTCCAGAAAAATAGAATACGCATACAAAACATATACAGTCCCAGTTCAGTCATAATCGTCGATTTCGTAATTCACAACCAACCCTCGTCCGACGAAGGAGAGGTAGTAAAGTATTTTTTTCGGACCTCGCCGTCAGCGACGTCACTTTGAACGAGCAAAACCTTGTGAGTTCGGCGCCCAAGCTACCGGACTCCGAAGGTAAGCCTTTTCGTCTCCCATCTCCCATCCTTGATCCTCGCCGCACAGTCGTTGATCATTCGTTCGTACATCTGCATTCCGCCCGTCTTCTCGTGCACGCCAAACACCGCGCTCACGAGCTCCGTCTTCTTACTCCTGCTGGGAGTAGTAGTTGACACCGGTGAAGGATCGACGTCCATATCTTCGCCTTCGACATTCGTACAGGGACGGTGGTTGGAAGGGACAGAGCCTGGAGGATCCGGCACAGTCCAGTACCGTGATCCCAGCATGCGCAGGAGCACGTCGGTGTTCACGTCTTCGCTCGTGCTCAGGCCCAGATGTTGCAGCTTGTCGAAATATACCGTCTCGCCTTCAGGTGTCTGCGTCTCCCCGTTCTCCCCAATATGCACAGCCGGCCAACTAAGCAGGCCTAGTATCTCGTCCGTCACCTCCACCCCATCCACGATAAGCGTCTGCAGCCCGCACAAAAACGGGAGGTCGAACCATTCCTTCAACTCATCCACTCGCAGGTCCGGAGCACGGATAACCAGCTGGTCCAGGCTGCACCGCGACCTCTTCAACGAGTCCCAGAGCGCGGTGCACTCGTCCGCGGGGATCTCGTCGATCTCGAGGTGCCTGAGGCGGGGAAAGCAGTATCGTTGGAACAGCGCCGACAGTGTGCCTGGCGTCTGGTTGTGAATGGGTGACTTAATCTGAAGGGCTTGGAGGCTGGGCATGAATTCCTGGTTGACGGTTATCCAGGACGGGTCTTCGTCGGGCGACGGCGCGGAGACGTGCACGACGAGCGCCTCGAGCTTCGTGCACGCCCGCAGGTGCTTGACGAGTCGCGCGACTGACACGTCCGTCTGGATGTTGAGCACTTGGAGCTGCCAGTTGAACCGGTGAGGCGGGGTGTACGTCCAGTCCGCATAGCTCCATTGGAGAGCCCAGATGCTGGGGATGGTTTGTACGGCGGTCCATAGACTGTCCACGACCTGCTCTTCTCGGTTTTGGTCCTGGTCGACCTCTTCGAGGATCTGGATTCTGACGTTCTCCAGCACCGGTGCACGAAAGTGCTTTAGCTTCTCCAGCTGTCCCGCCAGCACGGCTGTAGTTCGTCGGCCAAGCACGACGTCCAGTGTCACCCAGCGATGAAACCGCTGCGAAACGAGATTCCAAACCTCGAGCACCGCTTCTTGCTCTTCTTCAGGGGCATCGGGGTCCTCGACGAAGGTGACTTCGAGTGGATAGTGGCGTACGAAAGACATCCACAGTTTGACGCGGTGGAGGTGCTTTATACTCGGCCGGACTATGCAGATGGAGCGCCAGAGGGCCCGATGGTCCTGTGCGACGGCACGCCAGCGCTGGCAGACCTGTGTGAGGGGGAATGGCGTTATACGAAGGATATCGGAAAAGACGGGCGTGGTTTCCGTAAATTCGCGGGTACGGTCTGGGTAGTCATTTTCCGAGGCGGAGGGGTAGGTTAACCAGAGGAATATCTCGCGAAGGAGCTCGTCGGAAAGACGATTGATTAAATCGGGATTGAGCTTGGAGAGAGGAGAGTGGGAGACGCCAAAGCCTGCAAGAAGTGTTTTAGCTTCTTGGAACACAGACAAGGAAGATCCAACATACCCGAAAATAAACTCGCAACAGTCGACATGTTGGGAATAACTGAGGACAGAATAAGTCAAGTCGCAGCGCCATAGACCGACGAGAAAGCTTACTGAGACCCGGCATCGTCAAACACTTTATCCTCGAGTCAGGATTCGAGGCAAAATGTTCAGGAAGAACGAGCAAAATTCGTCCAGTAATCCATATTTAAGACTCTAAATCGCCACCCTATCAACCGCTGAACAAGGTATCCAAGCCGCATAGACGACTGGCAATGGGAATCGTAGTCGACGACGACGTGGCTTGAATATAAGGCTGCGAAGGCGCCATGCTTCGCATAACAAGCAAGCTTCAGGACGTTCTGGGAACAAGGTGATGGTCGGTATCAAAGCACCAATCGCGTCCTTGTCGCGTAAATTTTAATCATCACGTGACATTGTTTATCACCTCCCCTCTTCGAAGTTCCCATTGACGAGATGAAGAGATTTAGATTATAGTACTACGATGGAGGAGTAAATGACAAAATGAGAAAAAAGAGAGGCAAGGAAGGACTAACAATCTGACCAACCGACATTGACAAACTAGCAGACTGACGACAAGAGTGTAAAAATGAAAAAAAAAAAGAAGGTTCGAGCTCTCTGAATTGTATGTACTATGTAGTGAAGTAGATCCGTACCGCGGTAGGATGGGGTTGGTGGGGTTGTTCAGAATCACAAAATGGAGTGACGATGGAGTAGTAGGATTTGAAAATGAGGCAGGGTCGACAATGTCCAAGGTAGTAATAGAGGGAGCAGCGGATGGATGGATGTATGGATGCGCAGCACATTTTCTTTCTTATCGTGCTGGAATCAGATGGGTGGGTAGCGGGTCATGTTTCGTGGTGGTCGTCATTGATTTTTGTTCATCTGTCGCCCCGCAGGCCGGCAGTGCTAGGTGCAGAGTTTCGTTCGCAGGTTCAAGTTGATTATAAGGACAGTGAGGGGGTGGGGTGGTTGTGACGATGACATTGGTAGTGATGATGAGGATGATGGGATGGTAATGTCGTTGGGCGATGGCGAGGGCCAGGTTTGATGAACGATTATCGTTCATCGTCGTAGGTCGTGATAGAGCGGCGAAAGGCACTTCTAAATTCGTAAAAACTCCGGGTGTAGGTAGGTCGGCGGTTGTGGAGGCGTCATGGAGAGGACTGGTATATTCGATGGTGTAGCTGGGTGTAAGTAGGTCATGGGTGTCGGTAATTTTGGCTGTTGTCCTGTTGTCGTTGAGGTGGTGGTGGAAGTATAGCAGCACGAACGAAGATGCGATACTCCGACGGCGAGGGTGAGAGTGAGGGTTGGCTGAGGAGACAGGTAAACAGACAAGCAAAATCACCCAAGAACCATATCATCCTGCTCATCAGACCCCCCAATCCTCGGACTCCTTACACCAGCATTCGGCACTTGCACCCTATGCCTTCTCATCGAACCTGCAGCCGACGCGCCAGGTCCTCTAACCACATCAGGAGGCGGGGGCGACGTCTCCATCATCCAGTCCACAGAGGGCGACAGCGGGGGCGCCGGCGCAGGGCGTTGCGGGAGGACACCGGCATTGGCATTCCCATTCCCATTTGCGTTCCCATTGACGTTGAGATTGACGTTGAGATTAACATTCGGAGGGATAAACACCTCCGTCGTCGTCCTACTCGCGCCCGACGCCGAGCTCCCAGCGCCAGTAGCACCAGTGATAGTCTCCGCCCTCCTTCGCCCACCGTGGTCGTGTGCGTGCCCGTGCCCGTGCCCGTGTGCCTGTCCATGAGCTTGCCCATGCCCATGACCGTGCCCGTGCCCATGCCCCGCCCCCTGGATATGGAACGTCAAATAGCTCGTATTCGTCGGATCCTGCGGCTGCTGCTGCTGGCTCTGCTGATTCTGATGCTGGCCTTGATGCTGATGCTGACTCTGGTTCTGCGTCGTCGCAGGCCTATACACAGGCCGCGTGCGCACATGCGGGGGCACCGGCTGGAGCGCCTGACTCTGACTCTGGCCTTGGATCAGATTCTGGTTCTGGTTCGCGTTGGCGTTGGCGTTCGTGTTGGCAGTGTGCGGCTGCACAGTCCGCTCCCTCATCATGCTCGACTCCGCGCGTGCCGTCGTCGTCGGGCTGACGTACGCCGTCGCCGCCGCCGTCGCGCCCGCCCCAGTCCCAGCCCCAGTCCCAGGTGCAGCCCCCGTCGCCGTTACTGCTGCCCCGCCATGGTCCACACGCCCATGCCCGTGTCCGTGCCCATGCCCATGCCTCTCCCTCTCCCGCTCCCTTTCCCTCCGCCTCTCCGCCCGACTAGCAGCAGGAGTAGTCGCATTCCCATTCGTAACAGCCACACGCCCATCCCCCGCTGCGCCCTCCGCAATATGTATGCCCGCGCCTGCTCTCCCATCAGCACCACCCTGCTGCTCCCCTGTCCCCGCTCCCGACGACTGCCCCTGCGAGGTGCTCGCACCCGTATTTCCATTCGCATTGGAACTACCCTGCGCATGCTCCCCAACAGCATCATCATCCACATCCTTCGCACTGCACCAAAACCTATGCCCCTCGCTCCACGCCGTGCTCTGGCACTCCTTCCCACAATACTTGGCCTTCCTGCACCGGCGGCACTTGGCGAATTCGCGTGGGTAGGTCTCCCATTTGCCGCACATCACTGGAAAAGAAAAAAAAACGCAAGTCAGCATCATTGTCCATCCAGCTGCACCTCGACTACACCAAAAAGAAACCCAAATACTCACTATTCGCACACTGCCTAATCCCCCCCCGTCCCTCATCCTTCCGACACGCATTGCGCATGATCACCCCCGCCCAGTACTGGATCTCAGGCGGCAGCCTCGGAGGCGGGTTGGGAAGATCCGTCTCGCTCGAGGACGGCTTGAACGTGAACCGCTCGACGAGGGAGAACACGTTCGTTTGGCGCGCGGAGGAGGGGGCTCCTTGTGGTTGGGTAGGTGTTGCGGCTTGGGTTTGAGTTGTTGATGAACTTGATGGTGAGGCGGAGGAGGCGGGGTTCTGTGTGGAGGCAGAGGGGTTGGTCGTCGGCGACGACGAAGAGGCAGCAGCGGGCTGCTTGCCCCTACTCGTGGTGCTCCCCGTAAAAGCCCTGAAAAAGCTCTCCTTCGTCGTCGAAGGTCCCGGCGTTGCCGCCGCCCCTGTCGCAGCAGCTGCCGTAGACGTCGACGCATTATTCGCATTCACAGCCGCCCTCTCCTCTCTGCCCTCTCTCTTTCTCTCTCCCTCCTCCCCTGTCCTTGTCCCTGTCCCTCCCCCACCCCCCTGCCCACCCCCCTGCCCAACCCCAAACCTCGCCCCCCCAAGATCCACACTCGCCGGATGGAACGTAACCCGCGTCTTATAAAACGCCTGCCTCACATGCGGGTATTTACTCAATAAGCCAACAACTGCAGACTCAGCAGCACATCCTCGTCGCGATAAGGCCCCGACTCGGCGTCGTGCCTGTGTGCGTGCCCTGGGGGGGCGGAGGAGGAGGGGGGGCGTGTTTGGATTTGAAGAGGGAGGGGGAGGGGGCGGCGCGCCGGGGAGGGTGTATGTGGGTGTGGTGGTGGTGGGTGAGGGTCGCCGCGACCCGGGGTGGGGTGAAGATTCGGGTTGAGCACTGCGAGGGCGGGGTTGAGCACGGGGTTGAGCGCAGGGCCGAGCCGCCTAGGTTGGTCGTCGTCGTCGGCGCTGCTTGTTCTCTTTGTGCTTGCCCATGTGCTTGTGCTTGTCCCTGCCCTTGTGTACGTCCTTGCGCCTGTCCATGTGCACCAGCTGCAGCTACATCACCCCCCTCCTCGCGCACAGGCCGCGCGCGGATCGTCGCAGTCCTATGGTGTCCCTGCGTCGCCGCCGCCGCCGCAGCTCGACCCGTCGCGCCTGCGCCCCTCTCCACACCCCCGCCCCCGCCGGAGCCAGAGCCGCCAGAGACCATAGGCAGCCCAACAACCGCCGCTCTCGGCGTAACATCCGGAGCTTCTCCCGCCGCCGCCGCTGCAGCTGATGAAGACGCAGCGACGGTGTTCCTTCTTCGTCCCCCTCCTTCCAGGGGGTGCCCATGCCCATGTGGATGGTGGTTCCCACCCACAACTCTAACCGTAGGGGTGGCTTCTCCTACGCCAACACCCGGAACAACACCAACAGTCCCCATCGCCCCCGGCGCACCAGGCGGCGCGCCCATCGCGAAATCGTCGTTGGGTTCCAGCGACACAATCCCATCCTCCACGCCCACCTCCATGCCTCCCATCCCCCCATCCCGCCGCCCATGCCGACGCCTCCTATGCCCACCCCGCCCATGCCCATAGGGCCGTCAGCAGGTCCTATGCCCATCCCGAGCCCGAGTCCGAGTCCGAGACCAAGACCGTGCGCGAGACCTAAGCCGGGCTCGTTGATGATGATGTGCGCGTCCGTGCCCATCCCCATCCCT
Source organism: Galerina sulciceps (assembly GCA_023014345.1). Taxonomy (NCBI): domain Eukaryota; kingdom Fungi; phylum Basidiomycota; class Agaricomycetes; order Agaricales; family Galerinaceae; genus Galerina; species Galerina sulciceps. Next base: position 737,175 of record JAEDXJ010000016.1, read on the forward strand.
GCGCCCATGCCCATCCCTGCGCCGAGGTTCATGTTCATGGCGCCGTTCATATTCATGTTCATCGGCATGTTCAGATCGAGGTTCATCCCCATCCCGCCAACCTGCAGCGTCTGCGGCCCCGGCGCAGGCTCGTCAGCTACGATGCCCACCGCGCGCCTCCCATGCCCATGCCCATGCCCATGCCCATGGGCGTGGGCGTGGTGATTCCCACCCATGTTCATCCGCGGCATGCCCAAGGTGCGCGGGCGCCGTTCGGGGGAGGGCGACGTCGAAGCTGACGCGGACGCGGAAGCGGAAGCGACGTCCGAGTCGATGCGGGAGGTGTCCTCCCCGTCGCCATCGTCCTCTCCTAGGTCTTCCTCCCCGTCCTCGTCTTCCTCGTCGGGATTGTGGTGGAGGGTGCGGAAACGAGACCGAGAGCGGGAGTGGGAGTGGGACAGAGAAATAGAAAGCGACCGAGAAGTAGAAGCAGACATCGACACGTCCATATCATTGTCGTCTTCAGTCTCCGTCTCAGCCCTCGACACGTCCGACGGAGACTCGGGCGGGAGCTCGCGGTGTCTTGGGGCGCGACGGCCTCTTGCTGTCGTTTGTGTGTTGATTGTGCTCGGGCCAGGGACACCCGCCCTCGGAGTGATAGTCGCATTGTCCGCCCTATGATGCTGGTGCGCAGGCGGCAGCGGGGGCATAGGCGCAGGCACAGGGACGGGGTCCCACACCGGCCGGGCAATGATCGTGCCGCTGCGATCGCGGCTGGGAATGACGACCGACCGGTGGGCGTGCCGCTCCCCTGCGGGGTGGCGGCGATGGAGGTGTCGGTGGACACGTCGGTGTCGCTGTTTGAGTTGGAGTGCGGGTTCGAGTGCGGGTATGTGTTTGGGTGGGGGTGGGTGTATGGATGGGGGTGGGATTGGGGGTGAGAGGCTTGGGATTGGGATTGGGTGTGCGCGAGGAGGAGGAGGTGCGCTGAGGAGGAGCTGCTGCTGTCTGCGGGGGAGTAGTCCATTGAGTCGTCCTTTGTAAGCAAATGTAAGCATAATTTGAAGAAAGAAAGAATAAAAGAAAAGTGGCACCTGTTCGTCATTCGTTCTATTATGCCTCAACGCCGGCCTCTGCTGCGCCGTCTGCTGCTGCACCTGCTCAACCTGCAGCTGCCTCTGCAGCGCCCTCTGCAACTGGGCCGCCTCCTCCCGCTGCTTCATCTCCGCCTGCACCAGCCTCCTCTGCGCCCTCTGCTCCCTCGTCTCCCTCGGCATCCCGCTCGCACTCGAGCTCGGGCCCACCGCAAACCCCTTATTCGCCAACCACGCCTCCAAAATACACCCCACCACATCCAGCGTGCCCGCCTGCACCACCCTGCTCCGAATCGGCTCGCTCCCCCTCACCCCAATATTCACAATGCACTGGAACGCCAGCGAAAAGCGGTACGCGGCGTGCTTGTCGAACGCATGCGGGTTGAGCGCGGGCGCGAGCTTGGGGAGGCGCGCGGCGGGCGGGGTGAGGCCGTACAGCACGGCGGGGTTCTCGGGGGGCGGGGGGCAGATGCAGAACTCGTGCAGGATGCGCACGAGCCGCTCGAGCCCGCCGTCCATGGTCATGATCTCGCGGATGCGCGGCGAGGTCGAGGTGAGGTAGGTCAGGTGGGTTAGGGAGTTGAATAAGGGCAGCGGGGAGGTCGTGTCGAGCGCTGATGAATCAGGTAAATTAGCTAGAAAATTCTAGGAAAGGAAGAGATAAAAGACGCACCGCGCCGGTCGTAGAGCTGGGAGGTGATGCATACGCAGGCCTTGTTCTGCGCGGGAAAGGCAAAGTTGGACTCGCGCATGGCGGGGCCGGGGGGTAATCAAATCGCGGGGCGGGGGTGATCTAAAGCCTCTCCTTACAGGGAAAGCCGCTAAAAGGTAGATGTAAAGTCGTAGAGTGGCGATAATCAAGGATAGGAGGAGGGATAGCAGGTCGTCGCGGCGAGGCTGGTCGATGTTGCAATGGGGGAAGAGCAAGGCCTGTGTGTGGCCCTGTTTGGCTGGTGGCTTACTACGCTGATGACTCGGTGGCTTTCATTCTGACCTCCTCGTTCTGCATTCCTTTATTCTGATTAATTTATTACTAATTTTCATCAACCGCTCTACTCGCCTTTCATCACCATCAATGTACCTCTAATCCCTGTCTTTATCAGACCCTTACTTACCCAAACCCAAAGACGACTATCTATCGATCCAAAAGGCTGGAGCACCCCGTCTTTGTAAACTTTATGCCGAAAGAGGAAACACCTACCCAGTGGCCCTTATAGTTTCACCCACTCGCGGTGGCACCAGACGTCTGGCATATGTATGTATCAGGCTTCGAATTCTTTTCTCAAATCAATTATCAAATCGAGTCGCCTCCGCACTCCTGCCGGCTCTGGCATTGTTGGCATTGGCACTGCAGGCTGCATCGATGCTGAGCTGAGATTCTGGCTGAGAACTCTGATCAGTGCATCAAGTTTTCAATATTCGATGCCCGATTACTGGAAAGTCCCGACTTAGAGTCGCCTCCTGGATTTTCTCTGGTGTAATACAGTTCTAGTTGCAGCGTCGATGCTATCCATCTATACAGAAATCACCGAAACTACAATATCAATCGCGATCACACGACCACTGGTTACTGTTACTGTTACTCCTGGCATGGGACCTCTGAATTGTCCGCATCGACGTCCTCGCTTGGCTCGCCTCCGAGTCAGACTGCTGGGACGTCCAGCAAGAACCTCAGACTCCTCCGAACAAGGCGCAGAAGCACGCTTACGCATGCATCACATACCGTCGTCCCAGCCCGAGTCTCAATGACAGTAGACACTGTCAAACCTGGCACCGACATCGTGATTCCCATCCCATCCCATCCGAATTCAAGCGATCAATCAAATCACCCGCCACTGTCACCGTCAAAATTCGACACCCAACGCTCTCATCTCATCAACCGGCCGACCAACTAAAAGTCAACCAACCAAGCAGACGTCGTCGGCTCAAAATTCAAATGAAAAGAAATTGACCCGCCCATTCACAATGGCATTGGCATGATGTAGATCATCGAATGCGACTCGGATCGCCGCTGCCCGAGGAGCGGGTTAATAATCAGACCTGAGACCAACTTACGCGTACTATGGATACACTGAGTATACGCGTACGTCTTGGATTAGTAAGTCCTCGCCTCGAGCTCCACCCCTCCTTCCTTGCTTGCCGGAGCACCTCTCATACCGCGCGCGGCGCGTCTTCCCTTCTTGGCAGAACTAGTACTCTGAACTATCGCGTCACCTCTTCCCGCGAACATGCCCATGACGAGTTACTAATCTCCGTCCTTATGTTTGCTTGGCGATAGCACGGTTCGGCACGGTGTGTCCTTACCTAAAGGCTAACCTCTTCCAAAACCTAATGTCCTCCGAATCCAGATTCATGAACTTAATCTAATCTATCGTTCCAACAATACCCCACGAGACCATGACGAGACCAAGCAACTTATATAATGTACATACATATGTAAGTATAGCGACTTCGAATTCCCCCGTCTGTCCTCAGCATGTCGACCAGACGGCACCGTTTATCGTTTATCGTTGACCGTGTCCGTTGACCGTTGACCGTTGACCGTGTCCGTTGACCATTGACCGTTTCCGTTGACCGTATCTACCTTCCCAGTTTCCTCTCAAAAAGACAAAAGAGACCCACACCCCTAAAATCGCACAACGCAACGCGCAACACACGAGTCGCAACCAACCAACGGGTATCCCGGTCCACGACCCCCTTCCTCCTCTTAAGCTCATGATCACTGTAACTCTCTCCCGTTGCCTGCTCACACCCAACTTCCAAGTTCCCACCTCAATACCTCACTCTCCAAGCCGTAATCAACACGCATGGCTAAAACCATACCCCCACGCGACACGCAACGTCCACTATCAGCATCACACTAGATATGATCAACCACACGCAGGATCACACACCACACCGGTACCACACCACACCGCATTTTATTTATACTCAATGGCATGGTTTCCTATAATTACGAAAGGGTGAACTGAGACCATCTCCTTCTCGAAGCCTGATTCTTCCCGTAAACCCCCAACCACCTCAATTCTCAAACTCACAATCCGGAATTCACAAGGACAAGGACGACACCCATGACCGCGAGGACGAGGCTGGTCTGCTCTGTTCTAACTTCTAGTCTTCAGTTCCGAGATCTGTACGGCTCAGACTGTGCTGCCGGTCCTTGAATCCAGCCTTCAAGTATTTGGGTTCCGTTCTCGCCTGTGCCTTTACTCCGAGTCGCTCGACAACCCTCCAGCCGTCTTCGAGTCTAATAAGTAATCTCACTGCCATTAACACCTCCCGCAAACTCGTCGCCCTCGCCCTGACCGCGCCTTGCGCCCGTTTACCGCCTTCTCTTCTCTTCTTTTCCCCGACTCAAGTGGCTGATAATTCAAACAAAGCAACGGTGGTCTTTCATTCTGACGAAAAAAATTACTTAAGCCCGGCCCCAGCCCTAAGCTCCAAGCCGTAATCAACACGCATGGTTAAAACCATACCCCACGCGACGTCCACTAACATCACCACGCCCACACCCACAACAGCATTGCAAGCAAGTAACCGCATAATTATAACGCCATGATCATCCACCCACACGATCACCATAAGTACCACACGACATTTTATTTACACTCAATGGCATGGTTTCTTACGAAAGGTTGAACTGAAACTTGAACCATCTCCTTCTCGGAGCCTGATCGGGCCTTTAGCCACAAGGATGAGGCTGGCCTGGCTGGTTTCAGTTTCTAGTTTCTAGTTTCTAGTTTCTGGATCTCTGCGGCTCAGGTGGTGGTTCTAACCCTTCAGCATTCGGATTTCCGTTTGCACCTGGCTCTATCTAGTCTTCCGTCTCCAGTCTCCTGACAGTCTTCGGGCCCGGGTCTCGTCTCCCCTCGCCACCTGGACCTGCAAGCGAATCACCCTAACAGCCGGACCGACGTCTCTTCTCTTCTCTTCTCTTCTCTTCCTCAATCCAGCGGCTCATGCATATGCTGATTCTTACTCGAAACCTGCATATGCCCCTCTCATTTCAATTCTTCTACCTACCATCCATCGTTCACCACCACCGACCAAATACGATCGCCAGTGCACCGTACCTACTTAAGTAAGTAAGTACTGATCCTTTTCACAGCTATGTAAGCAAATATCTATCCCTTCCACTGGCAGCCCCTCTGCTAATTGGAGCTCTAGGCCTGAACTCTGGACTCGACTCCGGAGCGGTCTGATTCGTTTGACTGCGCGCTATACTTGGACTGTTGTGAGGATGAGGACGGGATACGGTGAATAAAAATCCACCAAGGGAGTCTACAGAAGGGAAGGACAAGCGGTTATTCGTACAACGCTAGAATAACCGCGCTTGAAGAGTACCGGGCGCTAAACACGTAGAATAGCGCCGAGAGCGAACCAGAGACGAATTAAATGAGAGCTAGCTCCGCTGTCTTCAAGGAGTTCTGAGTGAGCGAATCCTGAGGCGAGAATGAGGTAAAGAAATAAAATTTTAACCTAAGGGGAACTGATTTACAGGAATCAGAAGACACTGTATTTATACCAACGGAAATCCCTCCCATCCGATCTTGAATAAGCTGAAATTCGTCAGCTATTCCTGTCATTACAAAGCTCGCAGTCTGTCCTTCAAATTCTATGCTTCACATGATTAATTCTTGCTGCACAGCGCGTGTTCTTCGTTGTTTCTTTCCCAACCGTTTCCTATGTTGGAATCTTGAGGCGCCACATTTGTCTTGAGTTTTCCTTATCCGGATCGTAGCCAGGCCGCCGAACGACTTCCAAATACGTCCACAGCAACCAATTTGAGGTAACGACCGAGCCCTTACCACCATGGAGCCGGGAATTCAAATAGGGGATTATTTCTCCGTATCACAATTCCGTGCGCGTCGTTTTCCTTCCTGAATCGCTTGGCCTTCATCCTTATTGGCCGTTATTCATAGTTCTTGTCGTCTTGCTGAGCAATATCCATCCATTCTTCCTATTTCTCCGCCTCTCGGGACATGGAGACTCGTGATTTCATTACTCGTCGATTGATCCGGGACTTCGTCTATTCTTAGATATCTTTCTTGGGCGCTTCTGACCTCTCTCGACTCGTCTTTAGGCTCGTTCTTCTTTCATTCTCTTCTGGGAGTTCGTTCTTTACTTCTGGGAGTCGTTCTTGAAGCTTGTGGCCTCAGTGCGCGCTTGGTGAGTCTCAATATTCGTTTAGTCACGAGTTATAACTGAACCGATCGCATTTCCAATGATGCACGCGTTGTGTATTTTGATTGATTTTAGTAGGAGGCCCGTAGGGCAACCTCACACCTCGTCCGGACTTTTGAAAAATCGACCTCCTGGTCGATCCGTGGCAGCAAGAAGGGGATAAAAGCCGCACGTCCACCCAAGGAAATGTAACTGCACCAACATGGATCCTGTCCTTCGTAGGATGTTTCAGCTTCTGGCAATTCCGTCCGACAAGCATTCGGCAAAATTCGTTCATCAGGATGGAATCTACTCCTTCTCCCGCACTATACGTCGTATGGTGGGATATGTTGAACTGGCGATGTTCACCGACCATGCACATGGAAATCTCCGTCCCTTGGAGGAAGAAGAAAAGGAGGGCGTTCGCGTTCATCTGCGCCAACTCTTGGAACATATGGTAAGCCGGTCGCTTGAACAGAGCAAAGGGGGTGTCGCTGATAACCCCACAGAGGCTTCTCCTCTATCATCGGGCCAACCAAGCGAAGCATGGGTATGCCCATGAAAATGCGAGGGTGCCGGGAGAGATGTGCTACGCGTTCCGCAGCCTAGACTGGCTTTTAATACATTACGGATTCCAAGGAGACGAGGACGCCGGCGCAGCTTGGCAATGGGGCGACGTATTACGCTATGGAGAGAGATATGCGTGGGACACCGCCGCGGCACGGCACACTGAGCACGATTTTATTGACCTAGACCCAACCGGGAGGAGTAGAGCTTGGTACGCCGAGGTTCTCCAAGGGGAGCAAGATGTAATTGAAGCGGAAAGGGCGAGGGAGGAAGAAGATGCTATGGAATCGGACACGGACGACGATGAGATAATCGAGATTGAAGGATTTCCTGAGGCAGGGGCACGGGAGGCGAGAAAACGCAGGCGGTCGAACTAGATTACTTCGATCACTTGTCTGTAGGATTAAAATTCGGGAGGCCGGTATCGCCTGAACCATAATGCGGAGCCGTAAGATTGACCAAGCGGAGAAATTGGCGGGTAGATCTTTGTAATCGCATAAGCAACCGCATATAAAGTCGAAGGGAACGGCGGAGTAAAGGGCCAGAATCAATGATGGAAAGTACTTCCAACATGTTCAACGAGCTCATTGAGAAAATACCTCCTGAGGACCGCAACCCCGGCGCTGTTATTGAGCACGCAATACGTCCCACCATCGATACTATACTCGGCTATGTCTGGGAGATTGGAGATATTGCCCCATACGAAGGTGATGGAAAGCCGGCAATGATTGCGTTGTTCCAATGGGTGGTGCGTATATAACTGTAACGGTAACGCAATGGCGCTGATGCACAATAGATGACGAGCTTTCCGCCTGCGATTGACGGGAAAGATGCATGGGATAGGAAGGAGACGAATTTCCCACCGGAATGCATTTGGACGCTTGCAAAGATGAAGCGCGCGATGAATTACTGCCTGTCATGGTTCACCGCCGAAGAAATCCTCAAGATCGATCGATATATCAGTGGGGCGCAGAACTTGGCACAGGCGCAGAGGCGCGGACAGGACGATCCAATCAATTATGATATGGGTGGAGCGAAGCGCATATATCCAGAGGGCTTGTAACCGTAGAACCAGATCGAGCGCCAGCGTTGAGCGCTTAATTTATCCGTGTGAATTGTTGATGACAGAGTGTAGCGGAATGGAAAGCGGTAGTAACAAGGAAGTATCTTTGGCGAGTCTTTTATGATTATATGGGAAATCGATAACCTTGGCTTGCGAACATTGTTTACTTGAGTTTTCAAGCATTCTTGGACGACGACGTAGTTGAATAACTTGTAAGATGTCATATTTTGAAGAGTTCGAAAATCTGAAGGGTATACATTTGATGTAGAGTTTTTTAATTTTTCTGGAAGATAAATAAAATGTTCTTGGGAAAGGTAGAAGTAGTTATGGTCTTGGAAACGTAGAGATAGTGTTCGTGGGGAAGGAGAGATAAAATGATGTTAGAATTGTAATATATCAATCAAAATCACCTTCAGGCGGTTCCTCGTTATCCGTAGGTGATGATTGGGCTGCCAGTCTGTCGATTTCTTCTTTGGAGAGGCTCAGAAGTCCGTCAGGTATTTGAATGCTTTGTCTTGGGTAATAGGGGATCAATCGAAAGGCTGCGTATCGCTTGATAGAAACAGCACCATCCATTTCAGCACAAATGTATGATCCGCCCTTTGTTTTCCTGACGACAATGTAAGGTCCAATGTACCGCGGTTTAGTCTTTTTGTCCAGGGAACTCTCCACAATTGAATTTCTGAGCAAGACAAGTGAGCCTGGTTTGTGTTCGTGACGGAATATGCGGTGAGAATTGTGCTCCTCGAAATATTTAGCTTGCTGTTTCCTTGCACGGTAAACCTTCTCCCTGACCATTTGAAGTTCCTCAGGTCGTTTTTCCAGCATTAAGGCACGTCGGGCAATAAGTTCTTCTGTAGAGACAACCTCATATTGATTCGGATCCATAAAGGTGGATTCGTAAATGTCGAATGGGAAGAGCGGTTCGATTCCGTGAGCCAAGTAGAATGGGGAGTAGCCCGTCGAGCGTTGAATAGAGACACGCTCGGCCCACATAATCAATGGCAGAATCTTCGGCCATCGTCTAATATCCCCTTTGCAAGCCTTGACAATAGCTTCACGGACGTCATAATGTCGTCGCTCTATTATTCCCTGTCCTCGAGAGTTGTACCCAGAGATCTTGATGTGATTAATGCCGTACTTCTCGGATAGGTATTCAACCGCTTTGACCCAGGGTTTCCCATTATCTGTTGAGATTACCGCAAAGGGTCCCCACCGACACATCCCAGCGAAAAGAAATTCACCCAGGGTGCGATGGTTTTCTTTCTTCAGCGGTATAGCCTCGGGATATGCTGTCAACGAACACCGGTAGTGGGCAATCATATAATAACCATCATGTTTGGGCATGAACATTGTGTCGGCGTATATTTTGGAGAAGAGCGACATTGGTCGAGCAACGGTAGGTGGGATTATGTTCTTGACTGTAGACTGAGTCTGACATTCGTGGCAAGTCGACAGGTACCACTTAAGGTCGCCGTTTATCATTGGCCACCAAAAACGGCTTGTCAGTCGATGCCAGACCGTGAAGTACGACTTGTGGCCGAGATCGTCATGCACTTGCTTTAGGATTCCAAACCGCTTTTCCTTCAAAGGAACCAATTTGTGAATACCATCTTGAGACTTTTTCCAAAGCTTGCCATCTAGGAGAAAGAAGTTTCGCACTTTGGAAAGGAACCTTCTATATTCTTTCTCCTTGGTGAATCGCTGGGGTCGTTGTTGATTGTCGAGAAATACCCGTATTTCTTCCATTTCGTCCTCCTTTTGTTTTGCCTTCTCGGGACGTGGGATTTGAGGAGAGCCGTCTTGCGATTCGTTGTCTGAGCCCAAAATACTCCATACTGATGCCGGTTTTGATTGGCGCCGGTGATTTATACCCGAAAAGGAATACATATTGACGCCTTGAGGGGAAATCCTCTTGAAGTAACGCGTAGCTTCCGAGGTACTGCCTGACAAGTCACAATTTCTTGCATTTGTTGCTTGCCAATTCAATATCATGAATGAAAAACCACATGCCCTGTCAATCCAGTCATCAATCTCGTCTTGGCTCTCTTCTGGGTCATCATCGGCAGTCCTACGTCGTCGAGATAGTCCATCAGGAGAGTGATTCTTCCCAGGCACATGCTCCAGCTTGAAATCGAAAAGGAGAATCGCGGCTATCCATCTATTCACGGCAGCGTTGGGTTGAATATCCGGATTGTTCAGCATTCCTTTTATGTAGCTCGCATCTGTCCGCACAAGTAGGTCTTGCACACCCACAAGATAGATTCTGTAGGCTCTCAGGCTTCGAAATAAGCCATAAAGTTCGATTTTTGCCTGCGAATATCTTGCTTCCCGATCGTTCCAAGTAATAGAGCCAAAGCGTGAGGGGTGTTCCTTGCCGTCTTCGCCTACCTGAAAAAGAATAAACCCACAAGCAATGTAGGAAGAATCCACCTCGAGAATGACCTGCCGATCCGACGAATAATCGATTTGAATAAGAGCCGGAGAGGTGATAAGAAGTGTCTTCAAATCGTCCATAGCTTTTTGATGTACTTCAGTAAATTCGAAGTCTGTATCTTTCTTTGTAAGTAGGGTAAGCGGCCGAGCGTGAAGAGCATAATCCTTGATAAATATTCGCATTACGCCTAGAGTTCCCAAGAACGAGCGAACTTCTGTAAGATCTTTGCATGGTGGCCAATCTTTAATTACTTGGACTTTTGACTCGTCGGCGGTGCGTCCCTTAATGCTGCAGATATGACCGACAACGTTAATTTCGGGTACGGCCAGGAAAGATTTATTTGCATTGAAAGTTCCACCCGCGTGCCTTATTCGTTGAACAATTCGGTTTATCACGGTAAGGTGTTCCCAGATGAAGCGCCGGATTCCTGGATTCCCTTCTATTGTCTCGGGGAGTCCATTTTTGTCCAAGTAATATGTTTTTGGCCCCTTTACTGGGACATCATCGACAAAGGGCGCGGTATACTGTGGAATTTCGTCTTGAAGAATAAAGGTGACGTCTCCTTGCTGTATTTGAACCGAATTGGTGTAGCCTTGGGGTAACCTAGTCAGTCGCAGATTTCCTAGTGGCGAGGCAAAGGTAGTGAGATCTCGAGAATCCTCATGCAGCATACGGTGGTCAAATCCCACAAACAAATCGAACATGCCATAGACGGTTGATCCTCCGAATGATTCAGCATAAATTTCGACGACAGGCGGCAAAGCGGAGTCCTTAATCGTTACCGCGTTCAGAGGTTGGAGATCATGAACAATTCGCAACCGATTGTCTTTCTTGGGAACCCACCACGTCTTCGAGCGGTACGACGAATTAGAATCTTCATATACGCCAATTGCTTTTTTAGTCTTAAGGATTTCAGTAATCTTTTCCCTGAGACCTGGAGGGATCGGAATAGGCTTTTCAGCCCAGGGAGTATGTGGTAGCACTGGCAACCGGATGGGTTCAAAGTAATCGTTTCTAAACGCTCCTCGTTCTGTTTCTTCCCAAGCAAAGGCCATTTCGTGGGTTCTGACGATCCAATGGACAAGAGCGACCTCTTCGTCCCAGAGGAAACCAGTAGGATTAACATTCATAGCGTCTTTCCTTTCCTGTGTGTATCGCTTTCCCGGGACGAATTTAGGCGCTCGACAAGGTAATTCCGGTAAATCTTCAAGCGGATCAGACGGGAACTTTCTGACAACTCGAAATTCTTCGGGTAGGACGGCGGGAACTGATCGAGTACGTTTCGCAACCGGCTTGTATTTCTTCTTCGCTTTGAGAGCCAACATTTTTGTTTTATGAGAAAAGACATAGACTTGATTTAAGCAGCATGCAATAAACTTCATTGACGCGGTAAAGTCGAATCTTGAAGGGTATAGATCAATATTTTCTGTTTTATTTTCTTTAGCATAATAAATTGAAGCTGTAAAAAGAGGGGTTAAAAATCTGTCAAAAGATATGACGCTTGGTCGGGAAGGTCCAGTATTATCGCGTCTTGTATGGCTGGCCTCCTGTATCATCAAAATTGTCCCGGAAGGCGCTACAGGCGCTCCCGGGACTGGCGAAAAACCCTTTCCGCAAATTTCTTACGTTCTCTATCCGTGGCTGGGAAGGTAGCGACGGTTCCAGTGTTGGGACAGGTAAGCGTGATTTCTTGGTCGCCGTTCATGTAATCCTTGGTGATACACTGCGTATAGACAAAGAAGGGTCGTCCCAGTAAAACTTCAAATGGAGCGTTTTCGACTACGTGCACATTGAGGTATAGTTCCATTTCGCCGAAAGACATCTTGAGGTTCTCGCAAACGCCAGCCGTAAGAGAAGATTGACTGTTCGCAGATTCCATTGATATTGTTTCCTCCGGCTTTAGTTCTCGGCCCAATTTCATCCATACGGTTTTATCCATGGCGACAATCTCAGACCCTTGATCTAAAACACATTCCGCTTTCTGTACATCGTTCATCAAAGCATGTACAACCTTGAGGCGATCAATGCTAGCCGCGGTAAGGACCCGTCGTTCAATCCGATCTCCTTCCCTAAATTGAAGCACATACGGAACGGCTTCTTCTTCAGGATCTTCATCAGGAGAGGCTTCCAACATCCCGATAGTTGGCATTCGTCGAGGAGTAGTTTGCTCCTTGTAGAACCTCCGAACGTCTGGCGAAATCGACAACAATTCCTTTAAGGTGAGACTTAGTTCTCCTTCCAGCGAGCGCTCGATGATCTTTTTAGCAAGCGCCGAGTCCTCGATTGAAGAAGTAAACTTGTACTGCGGCGGGGTTATTTGATTGCGTTGTTGGGTCTCGAACCTGACCTCCTTGATGATTTCGGCAGGTTTAATGGGTTCCGTTCCGTTATTAATTAATTTCGGAGCCTTTGACGCGGCGTCGTCGACTTCAGCTGTTTCCTTTTCTGGCTTGTTACCGGATCGGGTCGCGACTTTGTAAACCTCGACGTCCTCGTCCTCGTCGACTTCCTCGATCCTGGCGGAAAACATGACCTCAGTAGGAGTGGATAGACCAAACATCATGGTTTGCGCAATATGAGGTGGTGCATCTCGGGTGAAACCTTGAGAGTTTTTCATTGCTTTAAGGAATTCATCAATTCGGTCCCGGATTAATCCATATCGCGGCGGCAATGTTCCATCCAAAAATATAATGCGTCCTTGAGCGTCGGTCCGACATTTCCCATCGTCCACGTATTGTTTTGCATGCGAACATCTCCTGACAGAATGTCCAGTTTCGCCACAGAAGAAACACCACGTTGGGTTTGCACTCATCGTAGTGGCGGAAGCCGTGAGCAGAGACGGACCCATATTGCGGGTAGGCGAGAAGGAATTCGCCATATTAGCCATGGCGCTTCGCATTTCCTGCTGGAAGGTCATGAACATTGTTTCTACTTCGCGTTTGATCTGATTACTGGTCTGAATTTCCCGGCTGGTTCCTGAGCTGTATGAGATATCTTGCAATACGTGACGCGCGGCCTTGTTAACGACAAGATAATCCCATGGAATTCCAGGCGTCTTGGAAGGATTTTCAGACTTCAACTGCGCGAGAACCTGGTTGCGGAAATTTTCTGGAAGGCCCATCATGTAATTCCTATCAATATCGTCCTTCGTCATGAGCTTTTCCTTTTCGAGGTAGGAGGCAATGACAATAAACTCGCAATGATACTCTGCGAGTTTTTCTTGATTATTTATCGTCATGGCACTATACTTCTCGACGAAGTCCTTGAGATTGTTGACCGAGTACTTGTAAATGGAATCGAGTCCTGGATAGTGTTCCAGGAGAGCCTTTTTATTTTCTTCCCAGGTCTTTTTCTCGTCGAGTATTTTTCCAGGAATCGTAGAACTTGTAATCAACGTACCAGAGCGCTTTTCGAATTTTGGCAGCGTCTGTGTCTTCCCCCCGTTGAACACAAAGCTCCTCAATGTCTTCTAGGTACCTTTGAATCGGGGTTTTGTGGCCATCGAAAACTGGGGCATCCTTGCTGCCTCTCCCAGGGTATGCTTTGAGTAATACACCTTCTGCAGGCATTGTATGATTGTAGATTCGATTATACGCCGGTGTATTTAGAGGGACTTGAACGAGACGATTGTGGATACTTGATGATTCAGAGATAGGAAGGCTGGTGGTCAAGTTAGGATTGACAATAGGATATTCCGGGGGAGTAAGCTGAATAGGCTGGTTATTGGGTATGGGGATACGACTGCTTCTAGGACGTCGATCAGTTTGGAGAGGGGGGGTGAGAGAAATGTTAGAGTCTTTAGCAGCCTGTCTGGTAATAGGTCTGCTGGTTGATCCTTCAGATTGATTCCCTAGTCCCCTCGCGGTGGGCTCCACGTTGTGAGGATGAGGACGGGATACGGTGAATAAAAATCCACCAAGGGAGTCTACAGAAGGGAAGGACAAGCGGTTATTCGTACAACGATAGAATAACCGCGCTTGAAGAGTACCGGGCGCTAAACACGTAGAATAGCGCCGAGAGCGAACCAGAGACGAATTAAATGAGAGCTAGCTCCGCTGTCTTCAAGGAGTTCTGAGTGAGCGAATCCTGAGGCGAGAATGAGGTAAAGAAATAAAATTTTAACCTAAGGGGAACTGATTTACAGGAATCAGAAGACACTGTATTTATACCAACGGAAATCCCTCCCATCCGATCTTGAATAAGCTGAAATTCGTCAGCTATTCCTGTCATTACAAAGCTCGCAGTCTGTCCTTCAAATTCTATGCTTCACATGATTAATTCTTGCTGCACAGCGCGTGTTCTTCGTTGTTTCTTTCCCAACCGTTTCCTATGTTGGAATCTTGAGGCGCCACATTTGTCTTGAGTTTTCCTTATCCGGATCGTAGCCAGGCCGCCGAACGACTTCCAAATACGTCCACAGCAACCAATTTGAGGTAACGACCGAGCCCTTACCACCATGGAGCCGGGAATTCAAATAGGGGATTATTTCTCCGTATCACAATTCCGTGCGCGTCGTTTTCCTTCCTGAATCGCTTGGCCTTCATCCTTATTGGCCGTTATTCATAGTTCTTGTCGTCTTGCTGAGCAATATCCATCCATATTCTTCCTATTTCTCCGCCTCTCGGGACATGGAGACTCGTGATTTCATTACTCGTCGATTGATCCGGGACTTCGTCTATTCTTAGATATCTTTCTTGGGCGCTTCTGACCTCTCTCGACTCGTCTTTAGGCTCGTTCTTCTTTCATTCTCTTCTGGGAGTTCGTTCTTTACTTCTGGGAGTCGTTCTTGAAGCTTGTGGCCTCAGTGCGCGCTTGGTGAGTCTCAATATTCGTTTAGTCACGAGTTATAACTGAACCGATCGCATTTCCAATGATGCACGCGTTGTGTATTTTGATTGATTTTAGTAGGAGGCCCGTAGGGCAACCTCACACTGTGCTGGCGCGACACCCTATGCTTGATACCGACTCGATAACCGAGCACTCGACCAATCGCGGGCGAGCTATTACTGTACCTATTATCCTGCCTAGTACGCACCAGGAAGAAAGTTTACCTCTTTGGGTCTCCTCGACCCTCAAGCTTCAAGGCTCCATTGAAGACCTAGGCCGGACCAAGAGCAGAGCACTGCCCATGGACCGGTACCGTTTGCTTGACCTTTGCCGGCGCTCCGACGATTTGGCGGTACTGAATTGGGGCCTGACCATGGGTTTGGTCATCTTTATCCTAAGATCACTGGCTCACGTCGATGATGGTGTTGGTGATGGCGATAATATTAATTGAATCCTCCTCAGCTATCTTTATCTTTTGTATGTATTCCCTTTAGATGTTCGCGGCGCGAGTGCTGCCGGATGGTGTCATGATGACGATAGGAATCGAATTCTTTGCCCTCTTCCCGTAAGGTCTTCAAATGGCAGTAAGCACCGTCCATACAAACGCTTTAAAAGCCCGGTCTTCAAAGAATAAATGACAATGACAATGAAGAGAGGAACGCACCTGATAGCTCCCCGAAACTACATGATCATATCACTGTCCGTACGCATTGCGTTGTACCTCAGATCTCCAAAAATCAGAAGGCACCAATACCCGATGGTTTTACCATTTTTATTCTCATCATCATCATCATCTCGCCCTCTCTGCTCAGATCAACATCTTTGTTGTTATTAAAACCCCCTCCCACGGCTTCAACCTCGGACAGGTCCCCTTTATATCTAACTTGCGATTTCAACAAACTCAACTGCATCGGGGCCCTGGTGAATCCTTTGTTCGACCGTATCCAGTCGAAGAACTCGATGACGGACTTCCCTCCAGTCTGCCGGTGGGTGCCTAATCGAGCGCTGACTATCGGGGTCGCTGTTCTATAATTTCATTATACCTCTCAACTCAAGCCGCACCCAGCCCCTTAGACTTCGTTCCCGTTCCCTCAATCCAAAAAGCCACCCAGAACACCAGCCCAAGCAACGCAAATATAGTCATAGACGGTAAATAATTAACAAGGCGGCATCATCATCGTCACCTAATCCTCCGAAAATGATGATGATAGTCAGTCAACACATGGCGCGTAGATCCTTGTGCTAGACAAACTAATTGAGACCTGCTCAAAATGGCTTGTCCGAATTCCATGGAATTTTAAACCTCCTTTTTTCCTGTTGCAGACGTGGGATTGGATTTGGAATTTGCTCGTCGGACAGGGGTTTTGAGGAGCGTTTCGATTTCGTTATGTTTACTTTGGCCTCTCAAGTTAATCTTCGTGAATACGGTCTAAGCACACTATGTCATAGAGGTATTTACTATCCGTTCACTGAACGTTAGAACAAAAGGCGGTCAGGATCTCGATCTTAAATTTCCTTGGCGTCCGACGCGGACTCAGGACCCCAAACCCCAGATTCAAGTCATGACAGAATTGCTTCCGGCACCGGACGCGGTCTTGTGCTCACTTGTACTGCTTTTGCGAAATAAATTTCAAATAAAATTCATTATGACCAGCACCAGCTGCTCCCATTTCCCTCCGTCTCATCAAAAACGCTCGTCATCGGCGTCATTCCTTTGAAATTCCCCAGCCCTTCTCGAATAGAACTTTTCTTTCTCGTCTCACAGTTCCAGTCCAACAAAAGCGTCGCGGGTAGTAATATATGCAGAAACTACTGCACGCGGACGATCCTTCCCGCAGCCGTGAATGCGGGTCCGACCCTATTCAGTCCTCTCAGGGTTCTATTGGTGCCATGCCTCGGCACCGATGCCAGCAAGACGCATCCCCGCCCTCTTGCCTTCTCTGAATATCGCTTAATCACACGGGGTGCTATTACTCCCTTACTGCATTCTTAATCTGGAATATTGGTCTACATGCGGCAATTCTCGAATCCGAGTAGACTTTGACAGGTGCCAGTCTGAGCGTCCTTTAGGTCTATCCGACTTTCAAGGTGATGAGACAAACCTCTTTTCTAATGGGTCGCGGTCGATGATATGATACTCATAAGTTCCTGATCACTGAACCCTTCTCTGGCGGATGGTCAGGTGTGGGCAATGTGCGGGGGCATTGCCATTCGAGCCCGAGCCCGACTCGGACCCGTTATGGCTAAGCGAAGGCTTGAAACACCTCGTTAACGATGTCTTCTGTATTGTTTTTTGCAACCAGGACTTTGAATTGGGGAGATGGGAGGTTGCTTGATTGCATGACCACTTTTCTGGTTCTTGCATGCAGATCAGAATCTAGCATGCGCGTACTTTGGCCTTGAGAAACCTTTTTATTCAGAGTTCCTAATAAGGGTGGTCAGTCGAATGCGGGTGATGGAATAATGAGCTGCGCTCTCTCTTGTCAAATAAAATTTGAAATATCGATCTTTTGTGTTTCACATACTATGCCCTTCTAAAATCTCGTTCTACGCAAGCTATCTGACACCGTTCAAACTTTGTGGACGACATAAGGTTCGTCCTTAAAATTCTGAACACTAACTCTGGACATGCCAAATCCGAGGCGGTGCAGGGTCATTCTGTTCGTGTATTTTACAGCGTTAAAATATACAATTGAGCTTCATGTATAAATAAAGAAAAAGCAATCTAAAGAAGAGGTCAACCTCAAACGGCGGGGAATCTAAGAATACAGGGATGGCCTCGTATACCTAAAATAACGGCAATAAGGTCGCTTAACTGTACAAAGAGCTGCTCGTGATCAAAACTGCACAAAGGTGTAAGGTGAAAAAACGTCAGAGCCTGGTCGGAAATCTAATGATTGATCCCTTAGCAGAGGGTGAGGTGCGCTACTGCTCTCCTCGTCAAAAAGGGTGTATACGGGGCCGTGATGCGCGGCATGTGATGAGGGATATGGGACGTTGCCGAGCGGAAAGCTGGAGAATGTAGGCGGGAGGGGCGGGTCGTCGAACGCGTTGTTCGGGTAGAGAGGTGGAGCAGAAACAGTACTGCTATAAGAATTTGACCGGAAGTTGAACGCGACGGAGAAGTCAGGCTTGGCCTGACAAATTTTCGTGGCCTCCACTGGCAGCTTTAAAATATCCAAAATAGTAGTGAACCGTTCTAAACCTGACCTCAGAATGTTAAGTGTCCCTCTAAAATGACAGACCGGAGTGACTTACTCGGCAGACGGCTGAGTTTATTCCAATACCGTGGAAGGACTTGTGTACACCAGACGGGAGATTTGGCCGAGTAATCCGCCGTTTCTTGGGAGAATGTAAGAGACGTATCCTCGGAATGAATAAGGGTTGTAGCGTCAAGATAGATTGAAAACGTGCATAGATAAGGAGTTTGGGGAGAAAGGAAGGGGGAAACGATAGTTAACTTAGGAGGCTGGTAGAAGAGGGGATGAGGAGGAATATCGGAGATGCGCCGAGCATTGTAAGCGGGATTAAACTCTTCAGCTTTGTGATTGACGCCGAGAGAGAGAATGAAGCCCGTGTCGTGGTCCCCAATATCTGCATCTAGCCCAAGTGGTGCTGCCACATCCGCGGTTACGATGGACGTGAGTAATTGAACCGACAGTGTTACCGAGTGAGCGAAAACGTTTTCGTAGCACGGCGTGGCCGCCTTGGGAAAGTTGGAGAAAGAAGGAGGATAATGGGGTGGGATATCGACAATTTTAGCATCGCTGTTGACCATAGATGGGACTAAAAACTTGGGCGAGTCGAGGTCTGAGACGGTGGAGTCAGTGTAATCTGACGGTGTGCCGACTACTGTGAGAGTAGGGCTACTGAGTTCTGGCGATAAATTCAGAGAGATTCGGTCGGTAGGGAAATTGCGGTTCGTGATCAAAGTCTTCACTATAGATAATTGAATTTAGAACAATCAGAAAGGAAATCACGAGGGTCAAGAATACGACTCACGGTCTTCGTCTCTCGAACTTTCTGATATCTGCTGAAGTCGACTTCCAACTTGCTTTGGAGTCCTCCTTTCTCCCGTCGCCTCGAAGATAAATTTAGAAATGAAAACATTGCGTTTTGTGAACCGTCGCAGTGGTCGCCCAGTCTTAGAGACAGGACGATAGGTCCTAAGTCCTGTTAACGCATTCAGAACCCACATCACACTCTCAGAAGCTAAGTCACTGACCTTCGAGCAGTGCCTCCTCGCAGATAGGGGGCCAAACAGGCTCCTTTCGAACTCTGAGTGTGCGAGAGTTCTCAACCTCCACGAGCGGCATCATCCTGTATGAGCGACGGCCCGTACGCTCTGACTGGGAAACGGTGGATGCTCCAAGTCGTTTGCGGATAGGTGAAATCTGAGGAGACGAGTCAAACAAATGGTGCTGGTAGCGCACAAACGACTCACAGGACGCATTTTAGAGAGAATTTGCTGAAGAGCTTACGGGGAAACAAGGCGCATTACCCACCACTATAGAATCAGTGGCATTTTATGTCGAAGTGATGGAAGGATCCTCGAAATTGGTCTGGGGCCGCTTCCCGCTTTGCCCATATCAGGCCCGACAAAGATGTTCCCTCGAGCTAATGTATCTATCTCCGGAGAGTAGCATATGTCTTAATTGAGAAATCTTAGCGACCGTGGTGCCTGGGCCAAAGGCGAATCTGATCGTCGTTGATCATTTCCACCCTTGTTCTTAAACTCAACCCCAAAACCCTTGACAGATTCAATCATTTTGGATTACTTAACCAAAGTGCGCGAAGCTCCGGCAGGGTCAGAGTTTTAAAATTTTAACACTAATGAAGTAAAGCCCGTGTGAACCGACTTGCAACGAATCCACCGTCAAGAGAGAGTAGATTTACTCCGACGAAATCTTGGAGAGCAGTGAGATTGGGCAATGTCCTGACCAATCTTGATTGCGTACTATGTTGTCCCCCAAACACCCATATTTGTTGGTTGATTGCCGAGCGATGGACCGATCGCCGAGTGACCGCTTTTATGTTTTAACTACCCCTATTTCTTGATCTTCTTTTAGCGCCAGTTTTGTTTCGGGTTGGAAGAAGCGGCAAGAGAAGAAACCTACACATGCTTATAAAGTGGTGAAATAAAATGTGTAATTAATAAGAGTTTGATGTTTGAAAGAACATTAGTACGAAATAAGCGCCGGAATCTGTTGACGCCAGACGCTTCCAGAGGTATTTGATGCCTCAAGTTTGGAGAAATTGGCTCCCCAATCGAGTGGTCTATTGTCAGGTATTCTCCGTATTTGTCACTGTAACCACAAGGGTTGAAAACAATAGTGTCCATATAAGCACATGCAAAATTCTAAATACGAGCAACAATGAATACGAACAGAGAATGAAGGAGTGTGACACGATATGTAAAAACATAGTCGTAGAGAAATATGAGATCAAAAGGAGTGTTAAGCTACAGATTCCAGTGCAGACCCCCGCATCCTCAAGTCATGCAGGTATCGAGCGTAGTTGTGATTAGATGTCATAAAGTAGCGCGCAAGAAATAGAGACGATTCCTCCAGCCGGCCTGTTTGAATGCATGTTTCGAACTCAAGACGTCTCAAAAGCGATCTTTCTGGATTGTAATTAAAGTGTGCACCCTTCGGAGGCCTACCATCATTCTTCTCCACCAGCGCGGGGCCACAGACTTCGGGTTGTTGATGATTTCTGCCTCAGCTTTAGTACTCGTGGGTGACCGCTGCTCAGTGGCGTGAATAGAGGGAGGAGGGGAAGCGCGTGGTGTTTGAGCCTGGGATGAATATATCGAAGGTGATCCGCGTCCGCTCGCCGATGTGGGAAGTAGACCCAGATCGAACCAATTCATGCCGCCTCTCTGCCCCAGACCAAGATCAAGGGCGGCGTTGAGGCCTAAATCGATCTCAAGGCCACTATTCAATTGTTCGATTTGTTCCGGGGACATCGTTGGAGGTCCTATTGGAAGGATATCTTCCGGCAGAACAGGCAGGGCCGTAGGATGCAGCTGCGGCTCTGGCTTTTCGACTATTTCGGACGGTTCGGGAGGGTTGTCCGCAGGAGAAAGAACGGTCTTCATAATGGATTCCCAGTCGTTGCCTTTATCGGCATCCATTCCGTCGAGTTGAAGAGGTGCCAGTTCAGGCGGCTGTTCGTATACAGAGCTCTCCTTTTGAGAGGTATGAGAATGCCCAGAGTGCGAATGAGAGGAAGAAAAGGCAGAAGAAAAGTTCCATTCGGGAGAGAGCGATCTTTGGGAGGGTCGGGTGGCGGAGTCCAGGGATGTGGATCTAATAGCTGAAAATAAAATGCCGTCTTCCGCGACGTCTTCTCCCGAAAATCCTCCCCATTCCATCCTCCTGCTCCGGTCGATGGGTGTGCCACGTCCAGCGTACTTTACCAACGGCCAGGACCCACGAGCCCCAGCAGGCGCGGTGGCAGAGAGTTTGGGAGATGACGCTTGCTTGATTATAGATTTCTTCGTTGATATAGTCAGTTGAGAGGCATATGAAATTGAGCGCGTAAGGATTGGAGATGAGGGTGCTGAAGAAGTTGCGAGAGGTAATTCAGACGTCGAGGCCGCAGGTGAAGTCGGAGGTGAGAGGCAAGATAAATCCAGCTCAAAATCAGAGAAAGAGTCGAATATGGAGGTATCGATGTTCGAGTCCAGACTGAGACCTCGAATAGTTTCATCATCGTTGTCGTCTTCCCTACGAGCAATCGTTGCAGTTCCTTTCACTACTTCGGCTATGGAGCTGGCAGTGACGTTGGCATGGTCCAACCCTTCCCTGAGAGGCTTAGCCTTCAGTAGCCATATGCCTCGTGGACAAGAAATACTTACATGTTCGGGTATTCTTCCTTTATTTCGCGGTAAAAAGATGTAGAAAATGGATGTATTTGCTAGAAATTTGTCGGAAGAGCAAAGTATGGCCTCAGAAGTGGGAGAGAACAAGTGGCAATCCTGCGTGTGGTGCGAGTTCGTCTGAGCGGCGTCTGTGAGGGTCAGTCCACGGATTACTCGGGACAGTCTTATTGAGTTATCATTCTAGAACCACGATGGATTCGGAAATTACGTCCACCAGAAGATAATCTGAGCGGCGTAATCACAAGAAGGCGTAGATGGTTCGTGGAAGCGGAAGAAGGGCTTCAAGTGCGACACGTTGCCGGTCCCAACGGTCGGTGTGCGTGTGCCTCAACGATTAAAAGAGTTGCTTAATTTTCCTTGTAGCAGCAGTCGACGTCCTCGAGAGCAGAGCAATGAGGAACAACACCGAAATATTTCAGCACTTTTGTAGACGTACAGAGCCTAAGAAGCCTGACTTGACGTAAACGAGGATGCGTATTTGGAATAGTAGTGCAAGAAAGTTTTCAGCATGCATAACAGGCGAGCAAGGTTTCAGGCTAGATTTGATGAAGTGAACGGACTCTCAAGTAGTGATTATGAAGGTACCAGTCGCGCTTCGCTTCTAAGCCAAATATTGCTTCGGGTGATATCGACGTCTTTGGGAATTAAAGACTTCCTCGTTTTCACTTAGCAGCACGAATGCAACATTCCAGAAAATGGAGTGGGTTTTGCTTCAAGAGCATCTCGGCGGTGGTTACGATGTCCACACAGTGTGGACAATCCTCTGTAACAAGAAAAATATCAAAGCTTAGCAACAAGTTAGGTCCAATTTACCCCGAATCACGATAATACCTCTCGTTAGCGGTTTCAAGAGCCAAACGAGACAGACGGACGTGGCGAAATTCGGATCGTCCAATTACGCCAACAACAGCTTTTTGATAAAAGTGCACGTTTGACGCTGTTATCAGGGCCTCCTCCAGCACGAACCTGGAGCAATTTATCGCAATTTTTACCAGATAAGTCTTGTTCTTCTCAGTAAATCGTCAACTGGTTTCGGAAATCGTAGTTCTGTGGTCATAATGCCGCAGAGCGACGTTCAAGATCTCGTCCTCTGGGTAGCCCACAAAATCTCCGATACCTGCTATTTGAGCTTCAAGTAGAGCTATAAATCAGCCTATTCTTTTGTCCTGAATAGAGGGGTCCCTCCCGAATAAATGTGGTTAATTCGTGGTGGGGTATGGAGGGATTTAATTTTACGTACTCGTCTTTCATTTCACGACCATCAGGTTTGATGACAGCAAACTTCGGAGTACTGGTGATATGACCTGGCCGCAGAAACCTAATATCGCGAAGGACTATCAAAGGCAACGTTCTGACTTTGATTACTCACAGTACTCACAGTTCGACGAGGTCAACGTTGCCCATTCGACGATTTCGCTGCCCTGCAGCGGAGATTCACAAAACATTCACATCACGTGAAATTGTTTCCGCAGTCCTGGGTTCCCGGACCGCAATAAAAATAGCTCAGATAGCTCTGTGTTGCGTGGAACGTCGTCAGGACGCTTTTTGGGTCTCTACATACCTTGGTTTTCATAACGACCTTACCCTATTCTCGAACGCGCTTCAGTTTCTCTTTGCCTGCCGAAGTCTTGGCATATAACTCTCTCTGGATCGATGATAGCTTCAAAGTTCAGCCTCTGGAGGCAACGGATGCGCCTTCCACGTCAATTTCCTGTCCAAAAGAGCCACAAACTGCTAACCAGGACAACCATGTTGGCTCGAGCATGATTTGGAACCTTTTCAGCTCGTTCTGCTTGCCCAGTATTCTGGTTCTTATCCAAGCCCTTTGCTCCTAGGGTATACGGTGGGATAGGCCAATCAGACCTACCCTAGCAGCTCGGGTCTAGCAAGGCTCGGATAGCTCGTCGAGCAGCCGCGCAGTATAGCGATGCGGGCAAGGTGTGTCTTGCTTCTTCAACTACGAACCGCAGTGGCACACAACCGTGCACAGCCGCTGATGGATCTATCTGTCTAATCTAATCGAGGGCTCGGGCTGCTCGGGCCAGAGCCCACTACTACATGTGCCCACCCACACAAAATGCAACGTCCTCGTTGCATCACGAAAGCCTGACCTAGGGTCTCGCTACCGAAGGGGGGACCCACCCCAAGGTTTTCAAGACTCGGCTCAACTCGAAAAGTCGGGGGTCTGCATTCCAGTCTAGAGGAGGTGGTGTCGGTGGTTCATAGGGCATGGTTGGATACGACATATGGGGTATGTAACGATAGCGAGAGTTGGAATGGAGTTTGTTTGGAAAAGTGGATCGTTGACGCTCACGCTGGCGGATGGGCTGGGCTGAGCGACGGCGATCACGTCCTTTTCGATGTTGCAAGCTTTGCCACGGATTTGCGCCTGAGTTTAAGTCGGAAAAGTCACGTCTAGGGTATGAAGTCAAAAGTGTGGCTATTAAAGGAGGTGGTGGCAATAATGGTAAAAGGTCGGGTACATCAGAAGATTCTTCAGACCATATGAAAGGCGGGGGTAAAGTAGATGGGGGTTCAAGGTTAACAGGGGAAATTGGCGGATCGGAAATAGGGAGGGTTGATTCAAAGGGTTCAAATAACGAGGATAAAAAATTAGAAACTGGTTTGGAAAGGGAAGGAGGCAATGGTAAAACGGATGGGGGTTCAGGTAAAGGTAAAAGATGAGTAGTTTCAGGTGAGATGGAGTCGGTTTGCATACTGTGGTCGATGTAGAGGGTTTGTTCAGGTTCTGGTGACTCGGTTTGTATACCACAGTCGGCGTGACGAGTTTGGATAGATTTTTGACGTTCAGATTCCGTGCGAAGGGCTGTATCACAGCCGCGCTTGAACTCTTCGTCGCGAATCAGTTTCTCGTGGATTTCGAACTTTGCGGTTGCGTCCTCCATGTCCTTCTCGTAGTCGGCCTGAAGACGCTTAGGGAAATGCAAGGGTTCGTCGACCCGCACGGGTCACGGGTAAGGGTACCGACGGGTACGGGTACGGGTAGCGGTTCGCATACCCGCGACTTTCAAAACGAGCCCGAGATCATGTTTTTTGGCCCAGAAACGAATGAGATAGAGCTGATTTCGTGAAATTCATCGAAATCAGCTGTATCTCGCTCATTTTTGGGCCGTTTTGGATGTTCTCGGGCTCGTTTTGACGGGTAAACCCGTGCGGGTCGCGGGTACGGGTCTGCGCGGGTACGGGTACGGGTAGGCGCCCAGACACCCGCGGGTTACCCGTGCATTTCCCTAAAGACGCTCCCGGACAACCGCTACGTTAGCCTTCCACCCATGTTCGGCGCCATGGTTGTATGACTGACGCAGCATAAGAGCGAGGTCGGAACGAGTGACTCGAACGGCATCCGTCGGGAGTTTGGCAGCAGGGTTTTCGGGTTCGGGGTAGGAAATGGAAAGGGGGATATATGAGATAGTAAATGTAGCGGGCGCGGGAGCTGGCCATGGAGCCGGCGTCGTGTTTTCAGTAGTGGTTGAAAAAGCGGGGATGGCAGTAGAAGGCAGTGGAGGCAGTGATGTGAGTTTCACGGTCGCGGCAGGTGGTGCAGGGGCTGATGATGTGGGTTCCTTCTGCGAAAGCTTGTTAGCGCGTTGACGCGCACGCTTGTCAGCGGAAGCGGCTGGCATGACAGTAGTGGTGGATAGAGTGGCCGTCACGAAGCGGTGGGCACGGAGTTCGACAGGTGTCGAGATTTCACTGTTCCGGTGGGTGCAGTGAGTGCAGGCTGGTAGAGGTCCAGTAGTTCCGTTCTCGTAGATATCCGTTTTCAGTTGGAGGGCCGTTGTCACGAAATGTCGCGTTGTTGGTGTGTCCGCTGGCAATATGAGCTCGAAACAAGGCTCGAAAAGCAAGAAAGCCGAAGGCTTAGTCCGAATCGCTCTGTTGTCACCAAATGGGATAGGCCAATCAGACCTACCCTAGCAGCTCGGGTCTAGCAAGGCTCGGATAGCTCGTCGAGCAGCCGCGCAGTATAGCGATGCGGGCAAGGTGTGTCTTGCTTCTTCAACTACGAACCGCAGTGGCACACAACCGTGCACAGCCGCTGATGGATCTATCTGTCTAATCTAATCGAGGGCTCGGGCTGCTCGGGCCAGAGCCCACTACTACAACGGTTCTTGTATACGTCGGTGAAAGAGTGTCGTTCATTTGCGCGCACAGTCGATAAGCGTTGTGTTGACATGGCGCCCTCATTGAGTAAACTACGGAGTTCTCACCACCGACTTGGCGCTATTCGATGACAACACCATATTCCGAGGCCTTCCGGTGGTCATTTGCAGGGGCATCGGCTTGAACGTTCAAGCAGACACCTCCGGGAAAATGAATGGGAAACGTGTCCTTGCCCTGGCTTGGGTTCTGGATCATCCAATTATCCGGACTCTCACCTTAATTAATTATTAATTATCGCTCCGAGGTTGAAGTAGCGCTCTCCACTGCCCAGAACGATGGGAGGGGGATGGTGGGAGCTGATGATGGAAGTGGAATAGTCAGGCAACCGGCACAACCGTTGTCTCCCCCTCCGCGTAACCATTGACTAAGTGCCAACTCTATTTCGTGTTGACATGCTTTAAATATACAGGTCCACGATTTTTTTCAAACTGGAACTTGGTCCTCCGGTGGCTCGTAGATCGGCTGTCTTCGTTCGACAGCGACCTTGGCCAGTTCTCCTCGTCTCGGTACCGCCCTTCTTTTCATCCTCTGTATTCCTTTTTCCATTTTCGCCGGCGGATGGTAAATCGACAATTTGGACCAAGAACATGACGGGTCCCACCTCCGTCGATTCTCTTCCTAACGAGCTTTTAGAAAACATCTTCAAGATCGGGGCATATTTACCAATGCCAGTGGAAGAAAATTATCCGCATCGACCTCTTTTCTCCAAATTACCCCTTTCAACCCTTTATCCGACCACCCTTTCCCAGGTTTGCATTCGATGGAGAGAAACGGTATTCCAGATGCCCGTCCTGTGGAGTTTTCTTCACCTTTCGCGGACTCTTGAATCGCATCGTCGCTTGCGGTCAAACATTGGACGCTCCTTGGAGTGGCTACCAACCTACCTCATCCGGTCAGCAAACCTGCCCCTTCACGTCACGCTCGACACAACGCGACTGCCCGCCGCTGCCGCCATCCACCTCCTCGGCCCGCATAGCACCAGATGGCGGTCGTTCACGCTGCTTGTGTCGCATGTGGGTAGTCTTCCCGCCGTTCTTCCCTTCCTTGTATCACCGCGTGTACCGAAATTGAAGACTTTGGCCATTGCGTCCGACATTTATCGGGAAGGTATCGTGTGCTACGACCCACTAATCCCTTTTTTCGTTACGTCGACCCCTCAATTATCGACCATTCATTTAAACGGAGTCTACGTCGCCTGGAACGAGCTGCCGCTGGCAAATTTATTGAATCTCGAACTTCACTTCACCTCTCGCTGGCCAAACTTCGCGCAGCTGAACGAAATGTTTTCTGCATCTCCCATGCTTCAGCGGCTCAGCATCCGCGACGAGGTGGCTACGCTCCTTCGTCATGTCAACCAGCCGCCTTCGAAGCCGACTATCGAACTTTGCACGCTCAAACACCTCGAAATAGACGTACACCGCATCCGTGACGAGTCAGCAGACGTCGTCGGGCTGATCGGACTATTCAGCATGCCGGCGCTCGAAACGTTAACTCTCAAAGGGATCCGGCAAGAAGAGTGGTTGGGTGTAAGACAACAATACCATCTCCCGCTGGATTCCCGGTATTTGCCCGATCCGTCCATGGTACCAAACAGGAGGCAGAGCAACAAGCCTGCTTATCAGCGCCTCGCCCAGTCCTTCCCATTCCTTTCGTCCGTCCACCTGACGTTTGCGAATTCGCCAAGGAAGGTAGACTGGACGCACAACCGAGGGACTTACTGATTCACTCAGACCTTCTTCTATCACCACCACTTCCACACTCCTTTGGGATATTTCGCCCCTTTGCTTTTTGATTTCATGATCACACCCCGTCCAATCCTTTGTTCTTTTTTAAATAAACCCAAACTCATTCCCAACGCGAAATTACGGACGCAAACTTGTATGTACGAGTCTCTGTGTGTTTGTACAGTATATGATCGAATTCCGGAGGAGTAGAACACTATGTATGTAAATTGTAGGGACGAAAATTACAGAAAAATGTAAGTTAGTTACCCGTAGCCAGATGTAGTTGGGTTGAATGAAGTCACTTGTAGAGGTGTCGATGGGTAGCGGGCGGCCCTAGAAGGCAGTATTGCACCAATGAAAGGGAAACGCGACATTTGTAAAATTTTTTTGTCAGATGTAATATCGTCAACGAACCTCGAGCGCGCACCCTTCCACACCATCCATTTCATATCATGTGACCGCGTAGAAGAAAACAACTTGAAGGGGGCCCGCCTTTCAATTCCATCCTTGCTTCCTGTCTTTCATCCAACAATCATCCCAGTGACGGTGTCCTAGAGCTAGTCTCAGCATACTTGGGCTCAAATCCATGCGTTACTAATTTTTAACTAACGGACAGTTCTCTAAACACCTCTATCCCGGGTAGTTGTTTGGGTACAAGAATCCAGTGCCACTCGTCTTCTGAAAGTACAGTGGTCCTAATACATAGAAACCTTACTTCCAGAGTTCTTTGGCTCAGTCTCTAGCGCCAATACATATCCGGTCTCAACCGAGGTGAGCGAACACCTTCATTCATATTTTATTCATTAGCCCTGACAATCTGGTAGTCGACGCACTGAAGTGCTTAAAACACTCCAACAACTTGAAGCGCCGTATCTCGACACCACATTTATGCCACCCACCCACAATGAAATGGACAAACCTCACGTCCTTGTGAGGAAAAAAAGACATTCACGTCTTCATGAATTTTTTCGTAAGGTGCGTTTCAGTGACGCACTTGATTCAATTTTTTTCATCGTATGGTTTTAGGGAACTCGTAATTTGACAGACGAGAATCAATTGCAAACCGCGGATGCGGTTCCGTTGCGCGGAATGGCTAGATTGCGCCTCATTGCTCCCCGACCGTTAGACCTACACAAATCTGCCAGTGACGACCGAAGTGCGGGGATAGGGAGTGAGGACATGACACAGTCATCGGTTGCGAGCGTTGCTACTTCCCAATACAAAGGAGTTGAAAGATGGAGGACACTATGCAATATTTTGTTGAGACGTGCGGCTCCAACATCTGACAAGTCGAACCGCAAGTACGTATTTTCCACTTCTCAGTCCGGATGAGAGGAGATTTGCTTGAATAATGATACATTGACGAGGCACCTTGTGTGAAAAAACGTTTTTAAGCATGTGTATGAATGCAGCCTCGTCCCATTCGTAAAAGCATAAGATTTAGTGTAAGGTGTGTGAAGAGTTTGTAAATCAGATCTGCTGCTACAAGACCTCTTTTTCGTCTATCCCAAGCTCGGAAGCTCCCTTGATAATTCCATCCTTCTGCGTCGTAGCGGCGGCAGTCCCAGTTTCGGTGCTTGCATTATCCGAGTTGCTGACAATATGGGTCTCTAAGCCTGGAGTGTTCTTTTCCTCGTGCAATATGGCGAGTTCCATGAGAATGGCACTAATGAGTCATAGGCAAGGGCAGAATTTGAGTGGATCAACGAAGACACGACTTTTGAAAGAAAACACGAACCAAAAGAGGTTTAACACGAGCACGATCCACATCAAGACGACCCACACGATATTTTGGGCCCACGAGCGATATCCTGCATATCCAAAAATGTTATCGAGCACATAAAAGATAAGACGGAAATAGTTACTGAGGGGAGGGCGGAAGTACAGTGTCGTCAATTGTTCTGCGGTAGCAGTATCCACGCCTGAAATCGACGCCGAACGGGTCGCGACCACAACCTAGATGATCGCAAGGATAGCTTAATGATAATCAGAAAAAGTAAAGGCAATGCTTACCGTGCTAAGAATGACTGTAGCCGCCATACCTACTGTCAGTCCGCGCATCAACCACTTTCTGATGGTAGTGTGTCTTCTCGAAAACCTTTTGCCGGGCCAGAATAACAGAAGAAAATATTCGTAGTTCAATAACAGGAGGAGGGTAGGCGGAATGGCCATGCTGAGAATAGCAGAGGCTATAATGTCGCTATTGTGAACATGCGCGGCATGCATACTGAAATTGGAAATGTTGGACCGAAGGAACTTGTATTTGAACATGCAGTACGTGGCAGCGCCCTACGATGGAATGAACTTCCTGAGACAAGCAGGTACAAGAAACGTACCTGGGCAGCCATCCCGATGAGCATAGTTGCCTGGATACTAGGTGTTAGCTCGGAATGTCGTTCGAGCTCTGAACGCCAACAAACCGTATATACCACTTGAAGAAAAGTCTTATTAGAGACTACTATGGCTAAACGAGAGATTGGAATGCTCACCTAATCTCTGAGGACGGAGATACCATTGGCGGTCAAACATTGCTTCTCGAGTGAATGCTTGCCATTTCACTGAGGAGAGGTCCACGTTGGAAAGAAGCCCCATAGTTCGACTGATGCCTTGACGGTGTTACGGGAAAGGGAGAAGGAAGGAGGGGAGGAGGACGACAGAATGAAAGACTGAAGTACTTAATTCACGTACGACTTCGACTCTTCCTCGTGGGCAGTTTTTGAACTGCGGGGATTGACATCATGCCTATTTGTATGGGTGCTGAGGGATACGGGCTGTTTAGTTCCAGGATGATCTAAAACGGTCTTTTGGTCTTCCAGTTATTTGTGTTCATGGGAGAGACGAACATAGATCGGCACCTGATTGGCTGGATTCGTGGCATTGAAATCAAAACCATTTAACATGATGCAAAACGTGATTTCAAGGCCACTAAAGTCGAAACCATCCGAAGAAGGTGCAGCTCTTCCAGAACCCTTTTCTCTGCTTTCCTCGGGACCCGGAGGTAGTGCCAAGATTCTATGATTCCGTTATATATTGGTTATACTCGAATACGTAGCTCAAAAGTTTGGTAACGACTTACTATGTTCTCGAGGTCAGATTCCCCAGCCATGTAAAGCGAGCCAACATCAACTTCAGGTATCAACGACGGTCAGTAAACGAATTGCTTGATACGAGTTGGGAAGTTGGTCAAAAGTTGGTTCGAATATGCCATGTTTGGTTTTGGCTTCCAAATATAACACCATAACCCACCACAATGTTCTTCTCGTCCAGTTCTCGTCCACACAAAACTCGACTTCGATACTTGTAATTCCCCCTGCCAACGTCTTCCGTCGGCCTGCTAAATTGAATAACGACTTGAAAGGTCAAGTAGAGGTTGTCACAAATTTATAGGATAAAGTCATGGAATACTACATCTCGACCTCAAGAACTCATGTCAATGACCTCCCGCTCGACATTCTGGCAATCGTCTTCGAACACGCGGTCCAAAGGTATCACCACGCCGATAATGAACTTCAAGAACTCCCATACTCACCTCCGATGGCCTCCCGCGCTCCATTAAATCTTGCAGGAGTCTGTAGCTCCTGGCGAGCTTTTGCCATCTCCCTGCCTTCGTTGTGGTCGAGGATACGTGCAGAACGACAAGAAACGTCGTTACCATCCCCAGCTATATTACAATTGTTCCTCGAACGGTCGGGATCAATGCCTTTGCACCTCGTAATCAAAAGCAACACCAGAGGCGCAGGTGGTCACTACAAATATGAAGAGGCGGCGCTTGACACGTTTAAAGCCCACATGCGCCGCTGGCAGACGCTCTCGATCAGCGGCAAGGCCGACTTGCTTGGAAAACTCGCCGCAACCCTCGATGAAGATGGCGAAAATCTACCTCCTCTTGAGGCCCTTGAACTCGCCCCCATACGAAGTATTACCCCAGCCCTTCAACACGACCTTTTCTTTTCTCTCAGTAAGATCCGGAGCTTACGTGACCTCTTCTTGATTAGTGCGTACCCGGATTGGTTTCCACCTCACCTTCCATGGTCACAACTTCGTATCGTCTCATACCAGAGCCCCGCAATGGCATCATATTCTTCCTGCTTAAGTCTCCTTACGAAGTGCCTTCGAGCGCAGACTTTCACTTTTCGCAGCGGCCTGCCTTCTTTTTTATCCCAGCACCAGCTAATGGATCTACGTGTCACCCTTTCCAACCTTACCGCTCTCACACTTTCCGCGTCATGCGACCCCTTAGCAATCCTTCACCAGTGCATTTTCCCCTCTCTTCGTATGCTCGACATCGACATCCCTAGAACTGACCTCCCTGGCCTTAATCCTATAAGTCACAGTGGAGCCACCCTGGAATCGTTTCTCGTCGCCTCGGATGCCCATCTCACCTTGCTAATACTCAAGGCCGATTTTTCGTTTACTACTAATCACTTCATCTCGTTCCTCTCAACCCCTAGGGTGCGCTTAATCCCTCGTGTGGAGCTATGGGCTCCAGGTTCAAAAGAAATGATGTCGGATATTATCCAAAACCACCAAGATGCAGGAACACTCTTTCCTCGGCTGATGTCGTGGGGCCAAAGAAAGACTATCCCATTTGGTCGCATTTTCCAAGGTGTCATCGTTGGATGGATCGATAATGAATCGGATATTCGGGACCTCCAAGAAGTTGGCGACTTATGGTACTGGTATCAGCAGGGTACGGTCAGAGTCAATCGACCTGTCGTATATTAGGAAACGAATCGAATACAACGCGCAACGGAGCGACAGGTAGGAGAGCTTGGAGTGGTGGCATTTGGGCTGCGTAAATGTATTCGTGGACTTTGTCGTTCGGTCTTGTACTAAGCACAGTTCGCTTGACACAGTATATTTATTTCTTCGTAACGATTTTTTCACCTGAATATACTTTGAGGTTTGCGACAAACCGCACACACGGGCCGGGCCGCATCAATAGCTGATTTGCGATTCCCCTATTCGGACCCGAAGTTGATCGATGATCTCTTTCTCGACCTGCATGCGAGATGACCACAGTGCGTGTTCCTTTCTTTTACAGTACATATTCATACTTTCTCCATTCCAGTCAACTCCGATCCTCAATCTGCATGACGATATCCTCTGGAGGATATGCTATGAGATAACACGCGACAATTCTGGGCGGCCTTCCCGCATGACCAACCTACGCTACACCTCTCAAGTTTGCACCTCATGGAGACGATTTGTTCTCTCCGCCGCCTCTCTCTGGGGCAGTATCCTTGACATACAAAGCCTGTCACAGGAGAACCATGATTGGAGAGAGGAAGTGATGAGCCGGACAGGGAATTCGCCTCTTTGCATCCAAGGCCACGTCGAGGCTGGAGGCGTGCAAGAAGAATTCGTTATGATGATTCTACTGTCTCACCGAACCAGGATACGAAAGTGGGATTTGGGGTTTGGACCCAAACTCTCTCCCAGGACGAAGGTGATGATAGAATGGGCATTCCAAAAGCCGGCACTGCTCCTCGAGTACTTTGAAATCCGCTTCGACAATTGCCCTTCTCGCTTTGGGGCAAAGGAATTTCGTCTATTTGCGGATACCACACCTTCCCTGCAACACTTTTTTGCTTTCGATTTTCAAATTCAACGTCAAACCTTCTTGTCATCCAATAAAATGTCCTCCCTACATTTTTCTGGGTCCAATTCATTCACGGCGCCGGAGCTTTTGCAAGTACTCTCAGGTATGCCACACCTTCAGGAACTGGAGATTGTTCCGGGTCGAAACGAAGTGGACTTGCCCCTGACTCAAGAGGTCCAAAAATTGCAGACGATTTCGCTACCGCGCCTTTTATACATTAGCATTGATGCAGGGGATGCGGCGAGGAAGTATCTCACTGTCCTGGACCACATCGTTTTGGAACCTGGTGTCAAATTTCACTTCCAAACCAACCGTGTCTTCCCTTGCCCATCCGACATTGCCACCGGCCAAAGGGTCCTCCGAAACTGTTTTTTGCTATATGTCGACTATTACGAACCGAAGGAGCTCAGATTGACCATGGATAATCAGTTCATCTTCATATCTATGAACTCTTTCTTCAATTTCGCAATGGAATTTCTTGAAGACATCGCTGACCCTTCAATATTTCTTCAATCAATATCTTCGGTCTCTTTCGATGAGGTTACACACTTCGAACTTCAGTTCACTAATGATAGCGTGGCGCCAGCCATATCCAATCTACTTCCCGTCATTTCAACACTAACGTTGGTAAGAACTCTAAAAATTTCTAATCATACCCTTCTGTTTATCCTCTCCCTGCCCCCGACGGACGGTACTGTTTTTTTACCACGTTTGAAAAGCTTCACGCTTGACTATTTTGAGGTTGATCACGACCTGGCCAACGTCATCCAATTCCTCTCTCAGCGAGTCGCACTGGGGGTACATCTGGAGATTCTCGATCTCGGGGGAATTATTGGAAGAATTTGCGATCGAGACCTGGAAAGATTGGACTTGTTTACCGGTTTGAAAGTGAAGTGGAACAATGGAGATCAGCAGCGGGAGCATGTCTGTAGCGGCAGGAGTTTGGGTAATGTAATCTGATTACTTGTATGCAGGGTTCCTCGAGCAGAAGTTGTACACTCGGAGCGATTCGCGGCGCTGAAGATCTGCCCCTGAATGAAAGAAAAGACGTGGAAAATGGCACTAGCGACACACCCTTGAAAGTCAGAGATTGTACGGAGGCTGGGTTGGATTTTTAGTGCTTAGAATGCGGTATATAGTGTGAGCGGCGTTGTCTATTAAGTCGAAATAATTGTAACATATCTGACCCCGATAGTCAATTGATTCGGTCGAGTTGGATTTTCAGGTCTCTCCTCCGAAGAGAGTTTGAAATTAAACCCATCTTGCTACCTTGCCTCCCAAGACCCCAATTGCAAAAATAACAACCGTCCCAAGCACCTTTGTCCACAGGCCCTTGCCGAAAATTAACGGCGCACTTTGACGGAGCACATGCTGCGTGTGGTTATTTCTTACAGGCTGATTAGCCTGTTTGATGCCTGTGTAGAAAGCTACGAGTCAGTATCCAGATCACAATCAAGGTGCTCGGTTAGCCACTTACTAGTTCTGGAAAAGAACCGTGGGCTCTTTAGGCTGATGTTATAGGACCTTTTAATGTACGTCTTGGTCGAAGAGTCAAATACATTGACATTGAAGACTTTAGTGCCTGACATAGTGTTGCGGGGGAGATGAGTGTCTTGGAGAGCGTTGTGCGTGTATGGGGGGATGTCCTGCCCAACAGTCATGAGGAGTCGACCTTTTTATAATGCAGAAAAATCGTATTAAATATTACATTATTGCTGATGATTGTTTTGAGTTAATGAATACCAGATCCCTGGGTTCGGAAGTCATTTTCCAGCGTTTTTTTGTCGTATTCATTGTGACCACAATTCAATGTTAGTTAAGGTATTACTATTAAGATATTGCACGTTTTAAAGGCGACTTCGTGCCTAAATGCGGACCAGGACGCCTCGACTCAATGAGGGCAACCGACGCGACTTTCCCAACATACAGGATGCCGCAGTCACGTCAAGATCAGATCCCATATTAATGTGGTATTTGGATACCTGCCTACGACAGGTCTGGCGTTATTGGCGGCGTCGGTGGTTCCCCATCTGGAACTAACTGGACACAATGTTGCCGAGGATCTTGCGGAGGAGGCAGGAAAGGCTTCGACAGTGATCACTGTACCTCTTTTAGTATTTTCCAGTCAATTCGTACTGAACCTTTCTCATCGAAGCTCCGCGAAGTTCGAACAAGTCACTCCCGAACTTCAGAGTTCCCACCGATCCACCTCCCCGATTTGGCACATCGAGTCAGCACCGTCGCACCAATTCACGGGAAATCCCACCAGAGTCGACAGGAATTTGACAGACATTGAAAGATATATATATATCTGGACTATTGAGACTGTGAGGGTGCCAAGTTCCAGTATATATCATTAGAACTCAATGGAAATTGACGGAAAATGAGAGATGTAGTTGATGTTTACCTATGTATTGAGCGCCATTGTTTTATGGCGGTAACTATGCGTTGTAGTGGAATACACCAATTTTCGTCAGGTTACGCCGCATGTTAGATAATGTCTATTAGCTGCTACTTGACGTCTCTGTCTCTCACCCCACGAACAACGGCTGGACACTGGCGAGATCCAACGTGGATTGCTTTCCGTGACTTTTCCATTTCTGTGTATATTTCTGCTATCGGTAGACCTTCACTTGGACTTCTTGTACTTACGGCAAAACGATTTAAACGAGTGGTCTACGAACACCCGTCAATCAATTGATGCTGCGCGAAGAATGACCCAACGAGTCCGGCCGTCGCATTCATACTCAAACCTAAATGCGGATTATTTCCTGGACTCCCAGAATGAGCTGTTCAAGGTAATTCTCATCAGTACCTGCCGACCAGGAAATTATTTTGAAGCTCCGAGCGGTTTCCAGACGTTTGATCTGGAAGGGGTCCTAGTGCCCTCCTCCGCATTTGGCAGGCGCCAGTTCTCTGTCGACATCAAATGGTCCGAAATGGACCAAAACTGATGAAAACTTTGCTATCCGGAACGCGAATCTGGAGGTTCCAGCCTGAGGGAGGTTCACTCTCCGACGCTGGCACTGCTTCAGTCAGTCTAAAAATTATTCTAGCTTTCAAAGGTGATGGGTGTTGGAATTTATTACGGCGCGTATTGCGGCTCGCTAGGCTTTCTGAACGTCACGTTGACGATACCTCCCCGCAATCCATTCCTCCCGCTCGATTTCTTCCCAAGTAAATATTCCTCCGGCAACTTCATTTGTAGCTAGGTATATAGAGTCGATACGATCTTGTAAATACTTCACTTGTTTTCCACGAGATTACTCGCAATCACTTTTGTCCGCTTGCTTAATTTCAACAATGGGAAGTTCAGCAAATATTAGGGGTGTTCATGGTAGCGTTTTTGGGTCGTTTTTGGGCTGTTTTTCGGTTCGTTTTTCGTTCGTTTTTACCGCCAACTTGAAAATCCTGGCGGTAAAAATGAACGAAAAACAAAATGAAAAATGACCGAAAAACAGCTACTGTGAACCTCTAGGTCAGGAAATCCCTCAAAAACGAGTGAAAAATGGCATCAAAAATAGAAAAGACGCGTTTCGGCTGTCCGGCTGGGATCAAAGTCCGCTCTCAAGCCCTGTCTAGGGATTAATTTCACTAAGTCCCGCGTCTTAAGTCTGGCCTCGGGGGAATCTCGTAGTGTTCGTTTCTGGGGAGTCATATTCTGTACTTCAGAGGTGATTTAATGGCCAAAGTATCATATTACAGTTGTATTATAAGAGAAAACGACAAAGACTACGATAAAAACAACCACAAAACACCGAAAAACTAACCAAAATTGCGGCGTTGTCGCCTCCAACCAGGTGACAAGGTCGTGGTCGTACCCGTAGGGACCAAAAGCAGAGATGTGGGGGCCGTCAAGGTGTAGGGACGATGGAAGGATAGCGAGGAGCACAGCAACTGAGTCACAGCGTACCGAACCCGTTTCCAGCCTGCCCATTGCTCCGAAGGTGCTCGCCAACACCTGCTCATCTTGTTGATTCGGCTTGTTACAGAATAGAGAGGGAATG
Organism: Galerina sulciceps; assembly: GCA_023014345.1. Classification (NCBI taxonomy): domain Eukaryota; kingdom Fungi; phylum Basidiomycota; class Agaricomycetes; order Agaricales; family Galerinaceae; genus Galerina; species Galerina sulciceps. Next base: position 774,709 of record JAEDXJ010000016.1, read on the forward strand.
TGGTTCGTTTGGAAGCGTCTGTCCTCGTTCAGAGCCTTTCCGCATAGCTCTTCATGAACATTCCGCTCGAGGAGGAGGAGGAGGGGGCCATGCAACCGCTGGCTGTCATCGTGAGCTAAAAGTATCACATGTATCTTACTGGAAGTAAACTCACGGATGGGTTCCAACCTTGAGCGTCGAGGACAACCTGCGGACGACGTTAGGTAGAGCGTGGAAGGTGGGAGGAAGGACAGCAAGCTGACAGCGAGGCGAAATCAGTGGGGTAGACACTTGAGGCGGAGATTGAAACTAGCACAAAAAACGAGAATGAAAAATGAAGTGAAAAATGAGACGGTTCACGAAAAACACCTCTCGAAGTTGTTTTTCGTGATTTTCTCATTTTTGGACTCATTTTTGATGTCATTTTTGGAATGGGAAAAACGACTGAAAAATGGAACGAAAAACGTTACCGTGAACCGCCCTATTGTCAATGGGGATAAAGGATGCCCGAAGCTCCGAGGTCAACCTCGAGCTACCTCGAGGGGAATAAGGCGTAGAGATCTGAAGACAGGATAAGACGAAGAACAAAGGCTAATTCCAAAAATAAAGTGAAAGATATCACACGCAGTCGTTAATAAAAACGTGTAGCGCTCATAAAACGAAAGGGGTAGGGAAAAACTAAAGCCTAAACCGTCTTCCACCTGTCAGGTCACCCAGATTCATCTGGACTGCACACTGCCATGTCCATGACCAAGACCTCGAGCGCGTGCAGCAGAGAACCTGAACACGCTCATGAACTGCCCGAGGATGTAGTCCCGCTTAACCACCCATGGCGAGATGAGGTACGTCTGAATCGCGGGCTGAGCATGTGTTCAGGTTCATTAACTGGCGTAGTCCATTACTGAACGTCGATGCCCGAGATTCTCCCGAGTTGGCGGGGACATACCATCGTCTCGGATCCATTGTCGGGGTTAACATAACATTAATGCACCAGACGCGCCGCTGTTACCTTCTTCGCCGCTGACTCTATGATAATATATATCTTCATTCCCGTCTTTCACAGCGTCCTTGTCCTGCTCCTCCACACTCCTTTCTCACATCCTCTCACCCCCTCTCAATATTACCTATTAGGCTATCACGCCCTGCACCACCCTCTCCCTCGGAGTCGTCCCACCAAGTATCTCTCACTTTCCTCAACCAGCCCCGCATACCCCTCTCTTCTGACCCCATCACCCGCTTCATCAAACGGGAAGGCGCACACATCACCTGCTCTTTGCCTGCTCCTAAAACTCCCGCTCGGCGCTAAAGACATTTCCGGGCTTTCGGATCCAATGTCGCTTTCGCGTTGGTAACACGCTATCCCGTAGTTCGATGTCGGATTCGCGAAAGGAGACGAGGCGTTCGTGCTAGAGGAGCGCGTTTTCTCGAGAGTCGAGACTGTACTGCATTCTGTGTTCGGTCAAGACTCACCGACGCGTCGGTTATTTGTTCATGTTACTCATCAACGCCATCAACTTCCCGAACTCAGCGGGCATGTCTTTCTCAGTCTGCTCCGGCGACTGTCGATTCGTCTTTGAGGTGCGCATCGACGCGAATAACTCTCTCAAAAATGCTTACGCAAGTTTAGAATTGTGCTCTATGCAGCTGAAGCGCGACTTAGTCGACAACCAATTGTCAAAATCAAAACCACCCAAAAAATGGCGACATCCCTGTCTAATCCCTGTCGGCACAACCCATCTTCGCAGCGGCTCCTTCCCCTCCTCCTCTGGCTCTGACTGAGACTTAGGCACAGGGACGACAAAGGACATCTACACCGCACCCAAAATCACCACCTCCATCCCGCCCAGTCCTGGGCCTGAAATTGTGACTTGGACTGCGGTGCAGACTTTGAGTTCGACACCTGAGCCGCGGAGGAGAGCAGGGGCGGAGAGTGTGACGTTGCTGTCCACGAAGGACCCGCTGTTCCTCCCGATGACGTCGACCAACTTCAAGCGCTTCGTGAGCGTCGTCGGTCCGGTGTTTTGGTTGCAGGACTGTATTGAGGAGATCGTGCTGAGGAAAAGGGGGTGGATGCAGACTGGGTGTGGATGGCTGCGTATGCTTTTATCTGTGTGTTTTTTCCTCTCAGCCTTCGCTGATACCTTTGGCTAATCGACAATCTTCACAGGTTTCTTCCCCCGTACCCTCCTCCTCCCACACCGAATCCTCGTCGGGGGGTCATCCTCGCGACCTATTCATACCTAGGAAGCTCAAAAGAAGGCACACTCTACTCCAAGACCACGGAAGATGCACCGTCGCAAGCCCCAGCTCCGCCAATCGCAGAGGGTTCCGTGCCGTGGCAGGCGACTTTACAGGGGATCCAGAACCTTATGGGCGCCGCGTACGTCTCTGTCCCTTTCTCTGCCTCCCTTTTTCTTCCCCGTTGACAACCCCCCTTTCGACTGTTCAACCAAAGTCAACTCCTAGAGTCCTAGTTAGCTGGCAACTTCAACATTAGGGTTATTCAGAGTAGGCCATTTGGCTTGCATTTGGCGGCCATTTCACTTTCGATGAGAGTTGATTTTGAACGCGGGAAATTTACAGTCACTGAGTGACGTCCATTCGCAGTTTGAATCAGTCGCAGGTGCCGAGGGAACGGATCATTCAAAAATGCCGTATTTCGGCAGGATGTTTCATTTCAAAAAGTTTGCGGACAAATGGGCGAAATGAACACACGATCAGAGTTGAATTTGGCTTTTCGGGCTCCGCCCAATTTTGCGCTGTCACGGGCTCGTCACCCACGTCCAAATCAACAACTCAGATGAAACCCCAAATGACATCCAAATGGTCTACTCTGAATAACCCTATTCCATGGCACAAGGAACCATGTCGGCAATCTCATTGTGATACTCGCATATGTGTACACGGAATTTCTCTTCGAATTTCATAACCTCCTTACCTTTTACCGCCCACTGAACCGACGGCTTCCAAGGCCAGTTGAAGATAATGGCGATTGGGTTTCTGATTCCGTTTCTTACAAGTCTTTGGAGCTCCCAATAGCCTCAATCGATGTCCAGGGACTGCTTGCAGCTGCTAAAAGTCCAACATTCTTCCCAAACGTCGTCACATCTGTGTGTCCCTTCTGGGAAGACGTCCTTTTTTCCACCCCCGAGTTCTGGACTATTTTGGTCCTCTTTATATGAGGGGCCTACGGCGACAGAGAAAGTGGAAATACCTTTCGAAATGGCGGGACTTGCCTAGCGACGTCTTCATAATGGCTAACGATCGACGAGCTGCACCAGTCCCCCCGTGTTGGCCCCGATCTTGGAGAAGACTTGTGTGCGCGCAAACTTCGAGTTTTTGATATCCCATTTTAGGCGATGTAGGACCTTGCACATAGATGTAACGATGAATGTGTCGCTTCCTGTCCAGTGTCCTCCCCAGCCACATTTGATCAAGCTCCACGCCTTTGCCGATGATGTCCTTCGTGAATGACATCGGCTTGATTGTTTTGAAAAAAGAAGACTAAATTTTTTTCGGAAAATTCCTTTGACAGCGTAGGGCAGTAATTACTAGGGTATTCTATAACTCATTTGTCTCCTTTCAATTCTTGTCATGCATTTCTTCTTCGCTCAGGAGAGACCACGCACTGCCCGTAGGGCCATAAAGAGGAATACACTTGGAGGTTTGTGTTAATATACCGCGCGTGCGGGCCGGGCTGCACCAAAAGCTAATTTGTTCCTTGGCCAAGAGTCGATCGATGATCTCTTCCTCGACCTGCATGCGAAATGACCACAGTGCGTATACCGTTCTTTTACAGTACATATTCATGCTTACTTCATCCCAGTCAACTCCGATCCTCAATCTGCATGATGACATCCTCTGGAGGATATGCTATGAGATAACCCACGACGATTTTGAGTGGCCTTCTCCCATGACCAACCTACGCTATATGTCTCAAGTCTGCACCTCATGGAGAAGATTTGTTCTCTCCGCCGCCTCGCTCTGGGGCAGTATCCTTGACCTGGAAAGCCTGTCGGAGGGAAATTATGATTGGAGAGAGGAGGTAATGTGTCGAACAGGGAATTCGCCTCTTTGCGTTCAAGGCTACGTCGATGCTGGGGGCGTGCGAGAAGATTTCGTTACGATGATTTTAATGTCTCACCGGGCCAGGATAAGAAGATGGGACCTGGAGTTCGGGCCCCGACTCTCTACCAGGACAAAAGCGCTGATGCAATGGGCATTCCAAAGGCCAGCATTGCTCCTCGAGTACTTTGAAATCCGCTTCGAAGAACGCCCTTTTCATTTTTGGTCAGAAGGATTTCGTCTATTCGCGGATACTGCCCCTTCCCTGCGACATTTTTCTGCATTCAATTTTCAAGTTCAACATCAAACCTTCTTGTCGTCCAATAAAATGTCCTCCCTACATTTTTCTGGGTCCAATTCATTCACGGCCCTGGAGATTTTGCGTGTACTCTCGGGTATGCCGCTCCTTCATAAATTGGAGATTGTTTCTGGTGAAGACGAAGTGGACTTGCCCCTGACTCAAGAAGTGCAAGACTTCCAGACCATTTCCCTACCGAGTCTCTTAGACATCAACATTGAAGTGAAAGACACAGCGAGGAAGTATCTCATCATCCTGGACCACATTGTTATGGAACCTGGAGTCAAATTTCATTTCCGAACCAACGAAGTCTTCCCTTACCCATCCAATACTATTATCACCGGCCAAAGGGTCTTTCGAAACTATTTTTTGCTATCAATAGACGATCACACACTGAAAGAACTCAGATTGACGATGAATAGCAAGTCCATCTTCATATCTGTGAACTCTTTCTTCAGTTTCGCATTGGAGTTGCTTGAAGACATCGCCGACTTTTCAATATTCCTTCAATCAATATCTTCGGTGTCTTTCAATGAGGTTACGTGCTTCGGACTTCAATTCGGTGATGATAGAGTGGTGCCTCCCATGACCAATCTACTTCCCATAATTTCGACACTAACATCAGTAAAAACTCTAGAAATTTCTTATAATGCCCTTCCGTTTATCCTTTCCCTTCCCCTGACCGACGATACCGTTTTGTTTCCGTGTTTGAAAAGCCTCAAACTTCGGTTTGGACGCAACTTGGCGAACGTCGTCCAATTTCTCTCTCAGAGAGTTGCACTGGGGTTACCTCTGGAGAGCCTCGATCTCGGATGGATTTCTGGAGGAATTTACGATCGGGATCTTGAAAGGTTGGACTTATTTACCGGTTTGAAAATGTTGTGGCACGATGGAGCTCAGCAGCGGGAGCATGTCTGTACCGGCACGAGTTAAGGTAATGTAACCAACACATATCTCAGACTGCCAGTGGTTGAACGGAGGCTATGTTAGGTTGTCAATACTCGAAATGCGGTACAAAGGGCTTGAACAACGTACTAATTCGAAGGAAGTCGAAGTCAGGAGAAACGTCGCTGGTCAAACTTCTGCGGTTAGAGCGGGAAAGATGGCGTACGATTTGGTATTTCGACATGATTTCTTGGGCTAGCGTGAACAGCTTTATAGATTCATTTCATAGTACCCACTCCGCAGCCCTGTTCCAATTTTTTTGTAAGTTTTGAAGAGCTCCAAAAGAGCTCTACCGTTTTTGACGACTAAGAAATACCTGGCGACTGACCTAAGAGCCGGCCCGAAGGTCACCGGAGAAAAATTGTGTGGTGGTTTTCACCTGCTCACCTCAACACCACGATTTCATGAGCTACATCCGTCTAATCTCTCTTCAAACCTGCACGAGCGATGGCTAAAGTACGTTTCCTTTCGTTTACGCTGAAGTCATTCATACTTCTTCTATTCTAGCCAGCCGCAATCCTCAAACTGAATGGCGATATCCTCTGGAGAATCTGCGATGAGCTTATCAGCCCGCAGCCGCCTTGGTACGTCGATACTGGGCATGGCATGACAATCATACGATACGTGTCCCAAGTTTGCACCTCTTGGAGGGCATTCGTCCTCTCCGCATCGCTTCTATGGGGTAGGGTCATTATCATAGGGTGTCTGTCACAAGAGACAGATAATTGGAGAAAGGAGGTAATGAGACGGACAGGGAACTCGCCTCTTTACGTTCGAGGCCACATTGGGGCTGGCGGAAGAGGGGATGAATTTTTCATCTTGCTTTTGAAGGCGTATCTTGATAGAATACGGAAGTTGGACCTCATATTTGGATCCAGATTCTCTACCAGAACGAAGCAGATCATTGAACGGGAGTTTCAAAAACCAGCACCTCTTCTCGAGCACTTTGAAGTCGGCTTTGATTATCCCCCAAGGGGAAGATGGGGGCTTCCCCCTTCTTTCCCTTTCTATTCAGATGAGTTTCGTCTGTTTGCGGATAATGCACCGTCCCTTCGATACTTTTCCGCTTTCCACCTCCAAATTCGACCTCAAACATTGTTGTCTTCCAAGAAATTACGCTCACTACATTTTTCTGGGACAAGTTCATTCACGGCGCCAGAGCTTCTGAGGCTGCTCTCATGTACGCCGCTCCTTCAGGTATTGGATATCCTCTCTCGTGACGCCGACGTGGACCCACCGCTGGATCAAGAAGTTAAACATTTGCCGATGGTCTCTCTACCGCGGCTCTTAGACCTCAACATAGAGACAGAAAACGCGCCGAGGAAGTATCTTGCCGTCCTGGAACACATCATTATGGAACCTAGATTCAATTTTGCCTTCGAAGGCGGCCCCGTCTTACCTTGCTCAACATATATTGCTACCGGCCAAAGAGTTCTTCAAAGTTATTTTCCGCTATCAATAGGTGACGAAAAACCAGAAGCACTCAGATTGAAGATGAATGCCACCCTCTTCTTTATTACCCTGACATCATTTTTTACCTTCGATTTTGCAATTCAGTTTCGCGAGGCTATCGACGACCCCTCAATATTTCTTCAGTCAATCTCTACGGATTCCTTCAACGAGGTTACTACCTTCTCGCTGCAATTCACCGATGACGTAGTGGCACCGTCCATCGCCAATCTACTTCCCATCATGTCGAAGCTAACTTCGGTCGAAACTCTAGATATTTCGCAATTCACTCTTTCGTTCATCGCTTCCCTAAAGCAGACCCTAGTGGATGGCACCATCCTATTGCCGTGTTTGCGACGCCTCAAACTTGACGAGTTCAGTATAGTGGACGACTTGGATAACATGATCCAATTTCTCTCCGAGAGAGTCGCGCTGGGATTACCCATGGACACTCTCAAACTTGGGAAAATTTCGGATGGAGTTTTCGACCAGGATCTCAAACGGTTGGATCGGTTTATAGGTTTGAAAGTAATGTGGGTTGAAGGAGAATTTTCGAAACGGCGGGAGCACGTTGTGCGAGCGGAAGTCGTCTAACAGTATCATTCGCAGAGCTGCAGCGACGTGTTATTGAAATCAACCCCAATTTTCATTTCTCATTTTCATTCTTATCAGCGACAAAGACTGTTATCCACTTTACGCAACTTACCCTCCTCACTTTCCCTCTCCGTATTACCTATCGCCGCCTCCGCCTGCACCACCCCTCCCTCCCCTCCAAGTATCTCTCCAATTCCTCAACCAGCCCCGCACGCCCCTCCTCACAACGCAAGTTCTGCCCCCTCTCCTATAACCCTGGGCTCCGCTTGACCAAACAGGACAGCGCGTTTCTTGAATGCATCACTCCCCCCTCCCCTTCCCCGATCCGGCAATCGCCAGCCAAGCACGCTTCAACGCTCACTGGCATCTCGTACGACCTCCTCCTTCTCCTCTGCCAGTAGATTGGGTCTACTTCGTTCCTCACCTCTCTTACACTGAAGTCTCCCTCGGTAGCAAACCCTCAATTCTCCGTATCATCTTCCTGCTCGAGCTGACGGCGCCGTCAAATCGGGCGAGGCGCCGTGTGATACGAGGTACCCGTCCGGCGGTGTCGGTCAAAGTGTTGGCCAAGAGCGTTCAGACGTTGACTCTGCGTATTTTGACCAGACATAGGTCGGGAATGCACGAAGGCGAGTTCTGGATTCCTTATGCCTGTGAGCAACATGGTCGTCTGACACGATACCTGAAATAGCCCCTCCCTGGTCCATTCCGCCACGAGGATACATAGAGCTCCTGTATACCGTTGTCCATACCTCAGCTTTGGAGAAATCGGATGTTTTCCATCAGCGGAAACGACTCAGGGGCAGGGACCAAGGCCACCATTCACGCCAACTCATCTTTTTTCCGCGTTCCTCAGAACAGCAAAGCAGACATTTCAGAGGAGCCCTGCATCTTCCTCATGCGTTGAGGTCACTTTTTCTCTGTTCTGCGTCGAAACTTCGACGATATTGCAGATCAATGAACTAAATGTTCAGATAAATGTCGGGGTTGGGCCAAGGTTGGGCTCGCGAGTGGGATGCGGCATACGCTGAGTGGAAACGAGAAACACAGCCATACCCAGTCATAGAAGGTTGAAGGGGAACGCAACGTTCCTGGACCTATGTCTGCGGTGGTTAGAGCGAGCAGGAGGTTGTACCGGTGTGGTTCGCAGACAGATGGGGATGGAAAACGGGCTTGGGAGAAGTAGTGGAGGTTTGGGACGAGTGACTCTGATCGGGGATTTAGTCGAACTAAGCGTGAGTCGCTTTACAAATTCATTTTTTGTAGCTTTATATTACATAGCCATTCCGTTGCCTGAATATACCTTGTTTGCAAGCTTGAAAGTTATGAATGGCGCTTTTTTGAGAAATATCACATTCATGAACCGGACCGAAGGTTACCGGAGAAAATTGTGGGGTGGCGTTCTGAATTCACCTCCTCACCACGATCTCGCGCACTGTGCCCAGGTCTAATCTCCCTCCAAACTCGCACGAGAGATGACAACAGTACGTGTTTTTGTTGTTTCCAATGCTAGAAACGACACTCCTTTCATTCAAGCCAGCTCCTATCCTCAAATTGCATGATGATATCCTCTGGAGGATCTGTCACGAGCTGATCAACCCGCTGCCTCCTTGGGAAGATCCCAAGCCGACGCCTCGCATGACAATTCTACGATACGTGTCCCAAGTCTGCACCTCTTGGAGGAGGTTCGTTCTTTCTGCATCGTTTCTGTGGGGCAGGATCATCGACATAAAGAGCCTGTCGCAGAAAACGCATGATTGGAGGAAGGAGGTACTGCGCCGGACAGGGAACTCGCCTCTTTATGTCAAAGGCCACGTTAAGGCTGGCGGCGTACAAGAAGAATTTTTCGTCCTGCTAATGATGGTGTATATTGGCAGAATACGCAAATGGGACCTTGTGCTCGGACTCAACCTCTCTGCTAGAACGAAGGAAACCTTTGAACGGGAATTCCAAAAACCGTCACCTCTTCTCGAGCACTTTGAGGTTCGCTTTGAAAATCCCCATTCTCAACCTTTCCTCTCTTTTTCTGAAGAGTTTCGTCTATTCGCGGATAATGCGCCGTCCCTGCGACACTTTTCCAGTTTCTATCTCCAAACCCGACCTCAAACCCTGTTGTCGTCCAAGAAAATGCGGTCCCTACATTTTTCTGGGTCAAATTTGTTCACGGCGCCCGAGCTTCTGAGGTTGCTCTCGTGTATGCCTCTCCTTCAGACATTGGACATGTACTCCGATAACGACGATGTGGACCCGCCACTGACTCAAGAAGTTAAAGACCTGCCGATGGCTTCTCTACCGCGACTCTTAGAACTCAGCATAGAGACGGGTAACGCGCCTAGGAAGTATCTGGCCGTTCTGGAACACATTATCATGGAACCTAGATTCGATTTCACCTTCCTACCCAACCCCGTCGTGCCTTGCCAGACCTACATCGCCACCGGCCAAAGAGTCCTCCAACATTATTTTCCACTTTCGATGGACGACGAAGAACCTGAAGAACTCAGATTGATGATGTCTAACTACTTTATCTCCATCACCGTGACATCGCTTTTTACCTTCAATTTCGCAATGGAGTTTCACGAAGCTATCCCCGACCCCTCGATATTTCTTCAATCGATATCTTCGGCTTCTTTCGACGAGGTTACCACCTTCCAGCTGCATTTTGCCGACGACGTAGTGGAACCGTCCCTTGCCAATCTACTTCCCATCTTAACAAAGCTAACTTCGGTTGAAACCATAGATATTACTCAATTTACCATCCCATTTATCGCTTCCCTGGAACCGACTTTAGCGGATGGCACAATCCTATTTCCGTGTTTACGATGCCTCTCAATTGATGATTTCAGTATGGAGCACAACTTGGACGACGCCATCCACTTTCTTTCCCAAAGAGTCGCACTCGGATTACCCATGGAAACTCTCGAACTTGGGAGAATATCTGATCAAGTTTTTGACCGAGACCTCAAACTGTTGGATCGGTTTATAGATTTGAAAGTGACGTGGATTGAAGGGAGATATTCTAACCCCAAACGGCACGAGCATGTTGTGCGAGCAGGAGTCGTGTAACAGTTTCATTTGAAGAGCTGCACCGTTGTGTTATCAAATCAACTCCATTTTTCATTTCTCATGTTCGTTCTTATCAGCGTTGGACCTTCAAGTTACGAGTTACGGATTGTCGGCCTTTGTATTCTAGGGTATGATATTTCTCGAGCAACGGAAAACACCTGAATTAGTAAAACCCCCCGACGGCAAACGTGGTTAAAGCACGCCAATCATAACTTTCATATTCCTTCAAGTCTGCTTCGAAATTTTCTGAGCTGACCCCGATGCCGTCGGAATTGCTAATATCAGTAGCGACGGAGACCCCCGTCGTGTTTGACAGCCAGAAAACTCGGTGAACCAATCACAAAGTCCGGTATGGTGTTTACTGAAACCAGGCGTGAAACTGGGCAAAACCGCAGCGTGGAAACGCTACATACATTGAAGGTTGTCTCCATGGACCCCGGGTTTCAATTCACTGTCGTGTTCATCGGGGAGAAGGTGGTGATACATAGCACTCTTTTGTAATCTAGCGAGGCAATTGCGCGAGTGTAACATCCAAAAACTGGAGATAAATGGGTAGTAAATGAAATATTTTCAATGAGAGCCGTATATCTATTACAACGACGAATGACCAGTCAGGAATCTCTACATCATTAATAGGCGCCGAAGATCTAATGGCATAGGACTCGTTATTCTGTAGTGGTGGTTATATTGACTTTCTTCCCATTATTTTCGTTGCCGATTGTCATGCGATTTCCGTCCCGGTCAAGTTGAAGCATGTTGAAAGAATCGTCCAACTGACTTGGTGGATTGTTGGAGCCGGAGTCGAACTCGTGCCATGGGTCGGTCTGTACTTGAGCGTCTAAATAACTCGGCGCTCGCGTCTGATCTCTCACAGCAGCGGCTTGCGTGTCTAGATATTTTTGAATGAATTATTGCCCTTTTATTCACGATACTAGACCACTTGCCTGTATTCCCGTTTAATACGGGTGTTGACGCTGCGCTTGGTGCACCGTCTATGGGGGCTACTAAAAAAAAAAGCATCAGTGAACACGCTATAAATTTAGGCGCGTTGCTCACCGGCTGGCAATATCACTTGCGAAAGTTGTGAGCGGTCGTGATGGATCGTTTCGACATTATGTGAGTTTGTGGTGATGACATGCGTCGAATGATCGCATACGCTGACGTTCCCGAATACGGTGATGCTGTTGTAAGTCTGAGTCCTGACTCGGACACGAGTTCGAGTGCGAGATGAAAAAGGACTCGAGCTGCCTGCTGTTCTGTGCGCCATTAATGACTAAAGCTGGGAAGTGGCCGGTGAGTGGTGACTGACCAACTGCAAGTTGGATAGTCCTTTTATAATAAGAAAGAAGAAGGATCGCCCTTCACAGCCTTTACATTGTGTGTTACCCTGATTTTTAGAGGCAGCGGAGATCTCGATATGCGATCTTTAGACGTCCGAAGCTCAAAATCAGTGATGCAGTGTTGGCCGGCAGAAAACCGCGGATTCGCTTTGTTAGGCGGAGAAGCACATAACCCAAGGCTCGGGTTGGACCAAATTTAGCCTCTATAATAACCTCTTATGTTGTAATGGCGCGGGCGTTTACCATGGCATGCATTCGGAGAGGTTTGCATAATTCGTGTTCGTGTTAGACTGACCGGGAAATTGGTTTAATTTAATTTAATAAGACATGGTTTTCCTACAGTAACTTCCAAATTTACGGTGCATTTTTTCTTTGTCTCTCAGACTGAGTTAGGAGACAGGACTGCGCTGCCCATCTACCCTCAAAACCATCATCAACTATTTTTATCATATCTTTATTGTCATCCAAGTGTCGATAAATTTGTTACAACAGATCCGCCGACTACGGATAGGTCTGTCTGTCCGCCCTCCAAGTCCGTCTGTCTGTCTGTATTTGGTTTTCCCAGGAATTCGGGAGTTAACAGGAACTTTAATCAATCCATGCTCTTAATCTACAAATCTATTCTGAAATAATCTGTCCTGTAGTTGTATTGTAATTATATAGCAGGCGCGTGGTTACGGGCAAAGCAGGAGCATTGATTTGGGTCGTTCCCCGTATCAGTTTGAGTCTTGGCATCTGAGTGCGTTGGCACGGGCGCCTCCGATATTGATGAAGGTGAGGCTCCGGAGAGTTTGCACTCGTGACTTTCTGGTCTTTTATCTTGTAGGGTGTCTGAAGAAATGGCGTCGGCGAATTATTTTCATTTTTCGTAAAAAAAAAAAACACGTACCCGATGATCCTCAGTAAAAAGAGAAATTTGACATTAGTCAAACAAAGTCACACAAAGTCGTACCCTCGTCCTGTTGCAGTCGTAGAAAAGTCAGAAATGAAAGTCAGGCAAAGTCAGGAATACCGTCAACTCATCATCACCTTGGTTACCGAGTTCTCAGGCATCCAACCATCTGACTTCTTTCTGACTTCGCACCTCGTCATAGTCTTGCAAAAGATGTACAAAGTCGAGCAATATTTGCCCAGTGTCCGATTTGCCCGAAGTTGGAACTTTCTGCGCAATATCACCAGCTGTCCATCGAACTCTCACGCCTTTTCCCTTTGTCTCGCACCACCACCACGACCACCACACCGCTACGCTGCAGCCCACAATTGCAACCTCTGTATTCTTCCTCCTCCTGTCGTGGTCATCAATGTCTCCCAATGCACCTTCCGAAATATGGCCTGGCCGTATGATCCTTCCGCACGACAAAGCCCAATGGACGTGAGGTCGGAAACAAAGCAGTAAGCCCATCGTCTTGATGACGTGTCTTATTCTGCACATACTTACCGGCTGTCTCTCAACAGGCTTTACGAACACCAACTCACCGCCTTCGATGGCCAGGTAAGTAACTTTTTCTATTTTCCCGTTATCTGTCTCAGTACTCATTTCTGTGCAGCCCCACAACCTCTTCGACGGCTGTAGACGTATTGACTCAGACCCAGACTTACCTGGTACCTTCGTTGGGAGCAGCGGTGGAAGTAGTGCACAAAGGCACTCGTAATCGCGGAACAGCCGCCCGCGGCGGCAGCAGCAGCAGGCAGACGCAACGAAGGACTAGCACTGTTTCCTACATCCCTCCTCTCAAGAGGAACCCACCGATCATGCTCCCCACTCTGTCTCTCCTCGTTTCCTTGTCCTCACCCTCACCCTCTCCTCGTCCTCACCCTCACCCTCTCCTCGTCCTCTCCTCCTCTCCTCGTCCTCTCATCTTCTACTCGTCCTCTCGTCCTCTCCTCTCCGTCCTCTGCCCCCTCTTCCTTGTCGGCCACAACCACCACAAGATCACGCGAGTAGCAACAGCGGTCATACTCTCAGTCAGGTAAGCACTCGCCGGCTCGTTACCTTCCTTGCCCGTGCTGACATCCTTGTCCACCCTTGCAGGCTTTCCTGGCTTTCTTGTCTGTAAGGTGGGTGGATGCTCGATCATGTCCAAAATCGCTCTTATTCGCTAACTGCTTTGCAGGTTCTACTTTTCTCGTCTACTGCTTGGGTAGGTACTTGATCATATTCGTGGTCGTTCGTATACGTTGACCGCTTCCCATTCCCAAGCCATACCTACACAAAAGAAAACAAATGGATTAACCATCGCGCAAGTGAGTATCGAGGTCTTCAACTTATTGAGTAGCAATTCTAACTTTTGGGTGATAGTGGCACCAGCCGCGCGGCTCTCCTCCCCCACCTTTTCCAGCCTCCTCGCACCCGCACCCGCATCCACATCCCAGCACCCCGTTCTTTTAATCCCTACATCCGCCCACAGCTCCAGCTCCAGGGCCACGCGACGAGATGAAAAGGACAGACGAGCAGGTGGGGTAGTGTTGACCTTTGCGGCGGCGCAGCGCGAGTGCAAATTTTCGTTGCCCTCTCCATCTCTGTCTCTGTCGTACACGATCCCATTCCCTCTTTCCGTTCGTTCGTTGAGCAGCTGGAGAGGTCGCGGAATGCTTGAAGCCTGCGAGGCGGAACGAGGCGAAGGAGCAGTGCTGCGGGGAAGGCGAGTGTCGGTAATTCAATACACCCCACGGAAATGCCCAGACGAAGAAGAGCTCGTGAATGCCGACAAACGGGAATAGGAACATGCCCTCGGCCATCGCAGCAAAAACGAGATCACCGAGCGCGACTCACGACCGCTTCAAAGGTCTGTCAATTATTTGTCTCGTTATTCCTAAGACTGACCTCTAATTTCTTAGCTCCTCGTTATCGGTTGCATTGGCATCAACCAGGTAGACTTTGCAGCCGCTGCTGAGGGCTGGTATCCCCGTCTTTAACTACCCCTTCTCCAACTCCTGCTCCATTGCAGAGCTCGTCGCCCTCTCGCGCCAGCTCTTTGAGTGTGTTTATGAGCTGCGCACCGGCGTCTGGAACAGGCAGTCCAAGGGCTGCTGGGAGGTCTGCGGAAAGACCCTGGCAGTAGGTCGGATTTGGGCTACTAAACGGACATGCCTTGGGCGGAATCACGTTATTATCACTAAGTAGAAGTTCAATAAGTAGAATAGCATGTATTTTATACTGAAACACGAAATTTATTATCCCTTTTTGCCTGACTTTTGCTTGACTACTGCCTGACTTCTGCTTGACGTCTGTGGGTTGTAGGAAATCCTTATGAATTTGGTCCCTTGCAGAGGCTGGGTAAAAGTCGTACCATAGTCATACAATAGTCATATAATAGTCAGAAATTTTAGTCCTGCTCTAGTCACGATCCTTGCAAGTGCATCTTTTGCTTGACTTTGCTTGACTTCGCCTGACTTTTGCCTGACTAACGCAAAATTTCCGTTTTTACTGAGCGTCACACATCACGCTCACGCTTGTCAACGTCACGATCCTTAACCTTGGACATATTTGCTCATGTTTGCTCGAGCTCATCTTCCGTCACCCTCAGTAAAAACGGAAATTTTGCGTTAGTCAGGCAAAAGTCAGGCGAAGTCAAGCAAAGTCAAGCAAAAGATGCACTTGCAAGGATCGTGACTAGAGCAGGACTAAAATTTCTGACTATTATATGACTATTGTATGACTATGGTACGACTTTTACCCAGCCTCTGCAAGGGACCAAATTCATAAGGATTTCCTACAACCCACAGACGTCAAGCAGAAGTCAGGCAGTAGTCAAGCAAAAGTCAGGCAAAAAGGGATAATAAATTTCGTGTTTCAGTATAAAATACATGCTATTCTACTTATTGAACTTCTACTTAGTGATAATAACGTGATTCCGCCCAAGGCATGTCCGTTTAGTAGCCCAAATCCGACCTACTGCCAGGGTCTTTCCGCAGACCTCCCAGCAGCCCTTGGACTGCCTGTTCCAGACGCCGGTGCGCAGCTCATAAACACACTCAAAGAGCTGGCGCGAGAGGGCGACGAGCTCTGCAATGGAGCAGGAGTTGGAGAAGGGGTAGTTAAAGACGGGGATACCAGCCCTCAGCAGCGGCTGCAAAGTCTACCTGGTTGATGCCAATGCAACCGATAACGAGGAGCTAAGAAATTAGAGGTCAGTCTTAGGAATAACGAGACAAATAATTGACAGACCTTTGAAGCGGTCGTGAGTCGCGCTCGTGATCTCGTTTTTGCTGCGATGGCCGAGGGCATGTTCCTATTCCCGTTTGTCGGCATTCACGAGCTCTTCTTCGTCTGGGCATTTCCGTGGGGTGTATTGAATTACCGACACTCGCCTTCCCCGCAGCACTGCTCCTTCGCCTCGTTCCGCCTCGCAGGCTTCAAGCATTCCGCGACCTCTCCAGCTGCTCAACGACGAACGAAAGAGGGAATGGGATCGTGTACGACAGAGACAGAGATGGAGAGGCAACGAAAATTTGCACTCGCGCTGCGCCGCCGCAAAGGTCAACACTACCCCACCTGCTCGTCTGTCCTTTTCATCTCGTCGCGTGGCCCTGGAGCTGGAGCTGTGGGCGGATGTAGGGATTAAAAGAACGGGGTGCTGGGATGTGGATGCGGGTGCGGGTGCGAGGAGGCTGGAAAAGGTGGGGGAGGAGAGCCGCGCGGCTGGTGCCACTATCACCCAAAAGTTAGAATTGCTACTCAATAAGTTGAAGACCTCGATACTCACTTGCGCGATGGTTAATCCATTTGTTTTCTTTTGTGTAGGTATGGCTTGGGAATGGGAAGCGGTCAACGTATACGAACGACCACGAATATGATCAAGTACCTACCCAAGCAGTAGACGAGAAAAGTAGAACCTGCAAAGCAGTTAGCGAATAAGAGCGATTTTGGACATGATCGAGCATCCACCCACCTTACAGACAAGAAGCCAGGAAAGCCTGCAAGGGTGGACAAGGATGTCAGCACGGGCAAGGAAGGTAACGAGCCGGCGAGTGCTTACCTGACTGAGAGTATGACCGCTGTTGCTACTCGCGTGATCTTGTGGTGGTTGTGGCCGACAAGGAAGAGGGGCAGAGGACGGAGAGGAGAGGACGAGAGGACGAGTAGAAGATAGAGGACGAGGAGAGGAGGAGAGGACGAGGAGAGGGTGAGGGTGAGGACGAGGAGGGGTGAGGGTGAGGACAAGGAAACGAGGAGAGACAGAGTGGGGAGCGTGATCGGTGGGTTCCTCTTGAGAGGAGGGATGTAGGAAACAGTGCTAGTCCTTCGTTGCGTCTGCCTGCTGCTGCTGCCGCCGCGGGCGGCTGTTCCGCGATTACGAGTGCCTTTGTGCACTACTTCCACCGCTGCTCCCAACGAAGGTACCAGGTAAGTCTGGGTCTGAGTCAATACGTCTACAGCCGTCGAAGAGGTTGTGGGGCTGCACAGAAATGAGTACTGAGACAGATAACGGGAAAATAGAAAAAGTTACTTACCTGGCCATCGAAGGCGGTGAGTTGGTGTTCGTAAAGCCTGTTGAGAGACAGCCGGTAAGTATGTGCAGAATAAGACACGTCATCAAGACGATGGGCTTACTGCTTTGTTTCCGACCTCACGTCCATTGGGCTTTGTCGTGCGGAAGGATCATACGGCCAGGCCATATTTCGGAAGGTGCATTGGGAGACATTGATGACCACGACAGGAGGAGGAAGAATACAGAGGTTGCAATTGTGGGCTGCAGCGTAGCGGTGTGGTGGTCGTGGTGGTGGTGCGAGACAAAGGGAAAAGGCGTGAGAGTTCGATGGACAGCTGGTGATATTGCGCAGAAAGTTCCAACTTCGGGCAAATCGGACACTGGGCAAATATTGCTCGACTTTGTACATCTTTTGCAAGACTATGACGAGGTGCGAAGTCAGAAAGAAGTCAGATGGTTGGATGCCTGAGAACTCGGTAACCAAGGTGATGATGAGTTGACGGTATTCCTGACTTTGCCTGACTTTCATTTCTGACTTTTCTACGACTGCAACAGGACGAGGGTACGACTTTGTGTGACTTTGTTTGACTAATGTCAAATTTCTCTTTTTACTGAGTGTGACGCCTCGTGTTCCTATATTCACCCTTTGAACCGCTGATCACGACCACCATCATCGTCATCATCCATTTCGTTCTGCTCTGCCTGTCCGCCCCGTGCTCTGCCTTTCTACCACTGCTCGACATGCTGAATACCCTCTTCTAATTATTTATTTGCTCATCTCAGATAGACAAATCATCTAGTACTAGTGCTTAAGTTTGACGATATGGCATCTGGCGCAACAACAACAACAACGACAGCTCCTGCTGCTGCTGCTCACCCAGGCATCACCGGGCCCGGGCTCGCCCACCCACTTCCGCCCTCACACCCGCACCCGGACGTACTCCTCCTCCCAATCCCGCCCATCGCCATCGCCGCCCCCATCAAAGCAGCTTGACTCCCCCTCTCCCTCCTCTACCTCATCCTTCTACCACCCGCACCTGCACCCCAACTCGCACCAGTACTAGTACCAACACCAAAACACACGCGCCTACTCTCCCGAGTACGGATTGACTGGGTAGCTAGATATAGCGAAGTATCCATCGGTCTTTGTCCTTTTTGCTCGCGTTCGCGTGCAGTTGGTTTTCCCAGGATTTCAGGAGTTAACATAGACTCTGATCAATCCACTCCACCTAATCTACAAATCTATTCTGAGACTATCCGTCCTGTAGCTCTCTCGATACGCGCAAAGCAGGAGCAATGATTTGGGTCATTCCCCGCGTCAGTTTGAATCTCGGCATCTGAGTGCGTTGGCGCGGGCGACTTCGATATCAATGGAGGCGAGGCTTCGGAGCGTTTGCAGTCGTGATTTTCTGTACTATTATCTTGTAAGCCATCTAAAAAAATAGTATTGATGAAATTAACTCTCGTTTTTCGTAAACAAATTAGATACCCGATGATCCCGAGTTGCCACTTAATCTTGTGGACACCATAGGCGCCCCATCGTTCATGGGATGCACTAGAAAGAGAGAGTCCTCGTCAATTAAAATAAAGAAAGGCGCTAAGCGACGGCGCCTACCCTCAGGTAATATTACTTGCGAATGGTGCACATGGTCGTCGTAGGTCTCTTTGTTATGAGAGTCCTTGGTCAAGACGTTGGTTGAATTATCGTGCAAAGTGACATTCCCGTTTATTGTGATGCTGTATATGGGAGTCCTGATACGAGTTGGTTTGTACGACGAGAACACCCGCCCTCTGCTCGCTTTCCTTTCAGGCATTGTGGTTCTGTACTGAACAGTGTGTTGAGTGGGGGAGATGAAAAGGGATAGGTAGTATGAATGTCCCAATGAACTTGAGGGAGGGAAGATGGGTCACCTCGGGAGGATAGATGACTTGACAAGCAAAGTCGGGGGGTACAGAAAGCAAATGAACAGCTTTCCTAAATTACAAATGGAGCAGGGCGAGCAATAATAAAGGCAAGCTTGTGAGAGACGTATCTATAGACTCCCCAACGAGCCAAAGATTTTCAGGTCGGGCTGGGGTGATGGGGTGGACTGAGGCTCACCGTTTTCACGTGTAAGTACAAATATAGGAACGGGCAATGCATTCATAGCCAAAATAGCGTTACAATGTTTATATATATGATGTTTCATCAACTGGGGATTGGGATTTGAGAAACCTGAGAAATTTGGATGGAAGGGCGACCTATCAGTAGCTGAAAAATCCGAAACTCCATCCACCTTCACAATCCATAAGATCCTGCAGGGCTCGGACCCGTATGAGATGCCCTCAATTTATGGGGAGAGGGATAGAAAATGAATGCAGCAGCTAGCCTAAGCTAGAACCGACACTGGAGCGTTTGTGGGAAAGAATATGGGTGGTTCACGAAGGCAGCCTACCAGTGGTTGGGGATGCATTAAAATATAGGTCAAGGCAGTGGTCTAACGCCCCAGCTAGTTAGTACCCATGCGCGCTGGCCCGAGGTCATAAGTATGGGGTCGCGGCCAATATAGATTCTACGACGTTTATGCAGAGTCACTGAGGCTTTCCATCAGATCCAATAAGCCAACCAAGAGACACTGCATGCGCGTTGCCCCTAGCGAGCTCGGAGAATTATGAATACGACTGAAGGGACGAGCATGGATGCAACTACGGATATAACCCCGTCATCCTTTCTGATACCTTAAATTCATTTCAGTCCCGCTCGCCGACGTGGTGATCCTTTCCGTTTTAAGCGTCGTGCGCAACCTCTTGGAGCTTAGGATGTGCTGGGCTGGTAATGCCGGAACATAGGTCGTTGATTTATTTCCCAGTTCGTTGTCAATGAATCTCGATTCAAAGCCAGAGGCAGATCACGAGCCCCAAACAAGCCCAGAGCGATTCGCGGTGCTGAAAATATACGACCGAATGAGGGAAAAGGAGAGGAGGAAGAAACGGGCAACAGCAACGCACCCAACACCACCAAAGATTGTACGGACAGTAGGTTGAGTCGTCGATGCTGGAAAAGTGGTTCACAGGGACTGGAAACGAGATATCCAGTCAAAGGAGGTTGAAGTGGGAAATCACGCTCCGGAATCAATTTTTTCATTGGTTAGAGCGAGCGAGAAGCTGTACCGATGTGAGGGCTTCAGGTTTGTATACTGGCTGGAATCGGTAATTGGATTGGGAGAGAGCGACTCGGAGGTGGCAGTTGGGAACTTGAATGAGTTAATCGAGTCACAAGTTTAGTCCAAGACTCCAAGTTCAGTTTGGTCATTCGACCTGCAGCTGGTTTCTCGGGCTAAGCGTGAACCTTTTGACAGATTGATTTTTTGTAGCTTTAACTAGCCATTCCGCCGCCTGAATATTCTTTGTTTAAAAATTTCAAGCGTTCTACTTGCGTTCTACGGCATTTTTTCATCGTCACTGATTCTGAATCACGAGCCGGCCCGGACATCACGCAGGAAAATTGTGCAGGTGGCGTTGACCTCACCTCACGCGCACTACGCCCAGGAACCGGTGTCCTCTCCCTCCAAACCTGCACGACAGATGGAAACAGTACGTATTATTTTCGTTTTCACTGCAAAACACCATACTTCTCCCATTCAAGCCAGCTCCGATCCTCAAACTGCATGACGATATCCTCTGGAGAATCTGTGACGAGCTGATCAGCCCGCCGCCGTATGATACTCGCATGACAATCCTACGATATGCCTCCCAAGTTTGTACCTCTTGGAGGGGGTTTATTCTCTCCGCATCGTCTCTGTGGGGCGAGATCATCGACATCGAGAGCCTATCGCAGAAAACACATAACTGGAGAGAGGAGGTAATGAGGCGGACAGGCATATCGCCACTTTGCGTTCAAGGCCGAGTTTTTGGTGGAGGGGCGCAAGAAGAGTTCTTCACTGTGCTCTTGATGTCATTCAGAGGCAGAATAAGAAAGTTAAACGTGGAATTCGGACCCAAGCTCTCTACCAAGTCGAAGGGGGTCGTTAAATGGGCATTTCAAGAGCCAGCGCCTCTCCTCGAGCACTTCGAAATCCGCTTTGAACTTTTTTCCCGCATTCGATTCTCAGAAAACGTTTGCCTGTTTGCAGGAAATGCACCGTCCCTGCGGCACTTCTCCGTCTTCGATATTCGAGTTCGCCCTCAAACATTGTTGTATTCGAAGAAGATGTGCTCCCTAAATTTTTCGGTGTCAAATTCGTTCACGGGACTAGATCTTCTGAGGGTGCTCGCGTGTATGCCGCTCCTTCGGACACTGAAAATTCCCTCCAATTATACCGACGTGGATCTACCAAGGACTCAAGACGATCAAGACATGCCAATGGTTTCTCTACCGCAGCTTGTAGACCTTGACATAGCGGTAGGAAAGGCACCTAGGAAATATCTCGCCGTTCTGGATCACATTATTTTGGAACCGAGATTCAATTTCAGCTTCCAAATTAACTTCCTATTACCTTGCCCAACCCATATTGCCACCAGTCGAAGAGTCCTTCAAAATTATTTTACACTAGCGATAGATGACGAAGAACCAGAAGAACTCAAATTAGTGATGGATAAAACCTTCATCTTCATTAAAGTGACCTCGCTTTTTACGTTCAAATTCGCAATGGACTTTCTTGAAGATATCGACGACCCTTCAATATTTCTTCAGTCAATGTCTCAAGTTTCTTTTGCCAAGGTTATGACCTTCGTGCTCCATTTGACTGATGATGTTGTGGCACCGGCCATTTCTAATCTACTTCCCATCATGTCCAAGCTAACCTCTGTTGAAACTCTAGATATTTCTCAATTCACCCTTCCATTTATTCTTTCTTTGCAGCCAACCCTAGCAAATGGCGCTATCCTGTTGCCACGTTTACAAGGCCTCAGATTTGACTCTTTCAATGCAGAACACGACTTGGATAACGTCATTCAATTTCTTTCTCGAAGAGTTGCGCTGGGATTACCAGTGGAAACTCTCAATCTCGGGCGTGTTTCGGGTGTAACTTTCGACCAGGACCTCAAACACTTCGATCGGTTTATAGGCTTGGAATTGACGTGGATTGAGGGGGAATATACTCCCAATGCACGACAGCGGGAGTATGTCGTGCAAGCAGTCGTGTAACTTGAGCCGTCGTGCATCACCCCAGACTAAACTGATCCGCAGATTCCGTATTTGCAGGATAGTTAGTGAAATATTAATATTCATCGGTCTCACTTATGTTCGCATGTATTCGATTTTCATGGAATCAGACCAATTCACCCTTCTCCTTCCCACCAGAATCCGCAAATCTATTCTGGGATAACCTGTCCTAGACCTACCTCCCAATTATATACCAGGTGTGCGATTACGGACAAAGCAGGAGCAATCATTTGGGGTATTTCCCCAGTCGGTTTGAACTTCGGCATCTGAATGCGTTGGCACAGCCTGAGGCGTCTCGGATGGAAATGAGTCTTCGTGGTTTTCTGCAGTTTTATCTTGCAAGGCGTTTGAGGAAACAGTGTCGATGGAATTGTCACTTGCGGCGGTAGGCAACATAGTCGCCCCATCGTTCGGGGAATGCGCTAGTAAACGAAAGTCCGAGTCAATAAAAAGAGTTGAATTAAGCGACGGTGCCTACCACCAGGTAATATTACTTGCGGATGGTGCGAATGGTTGCGGTTGGACTCTTTGTTATGAGAGTCCTTGGTCAAGACGTTGGTTGAATGATCGTACAGGTTGAGGTCGCCGTTTATTGTGATGCTGTATATGGGTGTTCTGATGCGCGTTGGTTTGTACGACGAGAACACCCTTCCTCTGTTCGCTTTTCTTTCAGGCATTGTGGGTCCTGCACGAAATGGGATCGCAGCAAAAGTGGTATGAAAGCCTTGGAACCTTAGGAAGAGCTTGAAGGGGCGAATAGACGGGTGGGGACAGAAAGTAAATGCAAAGTCGGCCTAGACTACAAATGGAGCAGGGGGAACTACACAAAAGTCTCACTGTCGCAAGAATTATCTATCAACTCCCCAACAAGGTAGCTAATTTCAGGTCAGGCTGTGCTGCCCTACATTACGGGTCAGTGCAAATTTACAACGGTCCATCAACTGGGGATTGGGACTTGAGAAATTTGGACGATAGGGCGACCTAGTAGCGGGGAAATCGAAAAATCCAACCGCCTCCACGATCCATGAGATACTGCAGTACTCAGACCTGTATGAGATCCCATCCATTCACGGAAAGAGAGACATAAAACGAAGGCAGAGAACACACCTTACACAAGACCATTCAAGTCAAAGATTCAAAGCAAATGTAAATTCCAAAGAAATGTAAGTAGAAGATAGAGATAACAAGCAGCCGTCATCAAATATGTATCCATAAAAAATCATGTCGCGGTAGTTCAAAAAGGTTGAATAAAAGGGATTGGGCAGAGGAAGTGGGGTATAAGATAATCATCAGTGGTCGTCGCGGTCATGAAACAGACGATGCAAAGCACGAAGCACGAATATCGAGGAAAAAGAGCGGTCAACAATATCCCTTCTTCCTCCTTCCTCTTTCCTCACATCACCGCCTCCCGTCATTCAATCACCGCCCCCCACGCCTCGCAGCACCCGCCGCCGCACCTCCCACCAACCCGCCCACCCGCCTCCCAAGCACTCTAAGCACAACTACACACACCCCAATGCTCATCAGCACGAGGTACCCGCCCCCCTGCCCCGCGAGGCCCGTCAGGGCGCGTAAGTTGAAGGGCAGGCCCAGCGCACTGACACCACCTGCACCACGACTGCGAGTTTGGCCGGTACCAGTACCGCGACCGCGAGCTTGGGTCTGAGCGACAGCGCGCGCGGCAGAGAACCCGAGCACGCCCATGAACCGCCCGAGGATGTAGTCCCGCTTGATCGCCCATGCCGAGGTGAGGTATGGCGCGGGGCGCGCGGGGTTGGTCGGTCCTTCCTGTTCTTCCGCGTTGGCGTCTGTGTCAGGGGAAGTGGACACGGAGGCATGCGAGGTACTGGGTGCATCCGACTGGACGGAGACAGAAACACCGTCCTTTTCCTTCTCCCTAAGCTTCTCCTGCTCCTTCGCAGCCGCCGCCATCTCCAGCTCCTTCTCAGCCGCCTCCGCCTCCCTCTCAACCAACACCCGTTCCCTCTCCTTCACCGCCCTCTCCCTCTCGCCCACCTCCCTCTCCCTCCTATCAACCTCCTCCCGCTCCCTCTCACCCTCCACCCGCTTCTCCTCCACCTCCCTCTCCCTCTCCCCCACCCCCTTTTCCCTATCCGCAAGTTCACACTCCCTCGTCTCCAACTCGCACTCCCTCTCCTCCACACACCTCTCCCTCTCCCCAACCGCCTCCTCCGCAAACCGCACGGCCTCCTCCCTCTCTTCCATCCACATCTCCCTTTCGACCAACTGCGACTGCGCGTTCCTCATCTGCATCTCGCGCTCCTCGACCTCCTGCTCGGCGGTAGAGAGCGATCCTTCCCGGTTCTGGACGTCGGCCTCTCTGGTCTCGACATTGCACTCACGAGAATCGACGTCGCTTTCGCGGATGGAAACGTCGTTCTCGCGGATGGAGACGGCGTTCTCGCGCTGCTCGACGTCAGCTTCGCGGGTGGACACAACACGCTCACGCGCATCGAGCAAGTCTTCGCGGGTGTGGATCGCGGATTCGCGTTCATGGAGCTCGTTGGAGGTGGTAACGGTGGTGGCAGAGGTGACGGCGCCGACACCCTCATCGCCTTCGGTCTTGACGTCCTTCTCAGGCACCTCCGGCGCCTGTTCCGCTTCCTCCTTCTCCTCCTTAACCTGAACCTCCGGCGCCTCCTCAGGCGGAGGATCGAAAAGCGCCATAATCCCACCCCTCTTCATCTTCCCTCCCCCGCTCTTCTCTTTCTCTTTCTCCTTCTCTCTATTCGTCCCAGAACGCACACTCCCCCTCCCGGTCCCAGCTCGACCCGCCTTCCGGCCGATCTCATGCACGGACTTCGCATTCGCGCCTATCACCCCACCCGCATTCGCTGCATCGGGGTGCGCGCCGCTCGCGCCAGAGATCCGCTTAACAGTCTCCCCAAGCTCCATCTCCCACGCCGCCACGCCCGATATCGGGCCTAGGCTGCCTGCTGCCCCCGCCCCGTCGTTGTCTGCGTTGTGAGAGGCAGCGAGGAGTTCTTCGACGCTCATCTCGTCCTCCGCCAGCTCTACTTCCCTCTTCCCAGTCCTGCGGACCGAGCCCGCCTCGCTCGCGCTTGGGCCTCCTTCGGTAGCAGTCTCCCAAGCCTCCGTGTCGCTCGTCGTACTAGTGCTCGTAGTGCTCGTGCTCGTGCTAACGCTAATGGCGCTCGTCGCACTCACACCCCCCTCAACCGCACCAGCCTCCACCGCACCAGCCTCCGTCGTGCCAGAGGGAAGATCCAACCCGCCCTCACCCCCCTCGCCCACCGCAATAACCCTCCTCGGCCGCGGATGATACAGCGCCGCCTGCCCCACCACAGGCGGGTAAGGCAACAGCCTCGCAGGTCTCGCTGTCTTCCCGCCCGAGCCTGTCGAGCCTGTCGAGTTGACGGTGGAGGTAGAAGTGGACGTAAAAGTGGAAAGGGAAGCGGCATTTGGATCAGGGGAGGCACCGTGCCGCACGACGTACGTCTGCACATGCGGGTCCGCTGGGTGCTGGGGTTGGTGATGGTGGGATTGGAGGTGATGCGGGTACAACTGCTGGTGCTGGAAAGGCGACACGGCATGCCTGAACCCGAGCTCGTAGTCCGCCGGTCCACTCTGCTGCTGCGGCACAAAGGAGAAGCCTGGCGCTGACGCTGACGCCGACGCCGACGCTAGCCCAGTGTCGGGGCTCGAGGGAAGAGCGTATTGCGCGCCTAAACCAAAAAAATAAAAATAAAAATAGACAGTCAGTCAGATTGAGATCGACAAGGGACTATTTTTGGAATTGATGAAATGATGCGATCAATTGATGTGATGTGATCGAGAACAAACGTCCCGAAAAGGGGGATGTGGCGATCAGATGGGAAGAACGCCCGAAAAGGGTTGTTCAGTCCCTCAAGCGGGGCATGGGAGATGGTGAGAATGAGAGGTGGAGAGTGTACGTACCGGTGTGGACAGGCGTCAGCGATACGCCTCCGTGCCCGCTTCCATACCCGCCGCCGGTATGCGTAGGCGTAGGCGGGAAAGGCAACAACCTCGGCTCCCTCCCCTGCGCGTGTGCTTGTCCGTGTGCTTGTCCGTTCCTCCTAGCAGGCCCAGTAATCGTACTATCCCCCTCCTCTTCCTCTCTTCGTCCAGTATACCCAGCCGAATTCGCATTCGCCTCATCCGTGGCAGAAAACGGAGACGGAGACGCAGGGCTAAACAGATCCGTAACAGCCCCTCGCTGCGGCAGTCTATGTTGATGCTGGTTCGCTTTCGTCGGCGAGCTGCTCTGCCTCTCTCTTTCTCTTTCTCTCTCCCGCTTCGAAGGCGACCCACGCCCCTCCGCTCCCACCTCGTCCATCGTTCGCTCAAGTTCATCCACCATATCCCTCACCCTCCCCCCCGAGCTACTAGCACTAGCACTGCTCGCATCGCTAGAATCACTCGCGATACTCGAATGCCTGCTCCTCCTCCTCGGACGTACTCCGTTTTTCCTGCTCAGACTGAATGGGCTGTTGGAGGAAAAGTCGAGCCCGTGTTCGTTGTCGTATTCGCCTTCTTCCTCGTCTTCGTCTTTGTTGGGGTTGGTGTTGCTGGCAGTTGGGAATGGAGCCCTAGACTGGGACTGGGCGTGCGCATCGGAGGACCCCCAAATCCTGCCTCGCATGACGCGTTGGCGCAGCGAGCGGGAGGCGGCGAGGAGCGCGGCGCGTGTTGCGGTGGGGAGGGCGGAGCTAGAAGAGGGGGAGGAAGGTGGGTTAGTTTTTGTTTCTTTAAGGGTGGTAGGTTATATGAGATAGGATGGGATGAAACATGAATGAATGATAGGAACGAGGGTCGTTCCGCACCAGATATGATAGCTTGATAGAAAGTGAAATTCCAGAACAGAGAAATGACGGTGCCGTAAGCACTTTAATGAAAAGCCTAACGCAAAAAAAGACCGAAAACAAGAAGAAAAAGAGAGGATGGGAGGAGGGAGATCAGAAAAACCAAAAACTCACCCCTCCAAATCCGCCTCCGCAAGCCTCATAAACGCCCGCCCCGTCATCTGCCTTTGCTGGACATACCCCACCGCCAGTGCGTCGCCCGCCCCCGCCCCCGTCCCCGCTCCCGTTGCTGCACCGGTGCCCATCGCGTCCTGCATCGGCGTCGGGCCGTACGCAGAGGCGAGGTACACCGCGAGCTGCGCGGGGGACCACGTCTTGGGGTCGTCTGGGAGCTCGTGCGGCTGCACCGCCGCCGGGATGGAGGTGAAAGGTCCAGGCCCAGCAGCAGGGAAAGGAAGCCCGGGGAGAGTGTCCGCGCGCACGCCTCCGCCCCTCCGCCTGGGTGTGTCGTCGTCGTCCTCGGGCTGGGCTGCGGCTGCGCCGTTGCCACCGCCGTCGTTGCTGAGGAAGCTGCTCCGACGCCTGCGGCTCTCAGAGGAGGTGAGCCCTCCGGGGGTGGAGTGGGAGTGGGAGTGGCCTCTTTGTCTGTGGTCGTGTCCATGCCCATTCCCATTTCCAGAGGCAGAACCAGGAGGAGGAGGGGGTGGGGGCAGAGGGAGCGGCATCTCCCCCGTTAAGCTCCGGCTATACCGATGCCTCCAGTGCCTCTCCCTGCCCTCCTTAGTCGGCGACCCACCTCCACCACCCTCACCATCTTCCTGGGCAAAAACAGAAGTAGGACTCGCGGACACCTGCCCTTGGCCGTGAAGGGGCACATACCGATGCACACCGGCACTCGCGCTCGCCGAGCTCGACGTCGAGCGCGAGAGGAGCGCGGTGGAGGTCGTCTTGATCGCGTAGGGGTGGGC
The DNA here is from genome assembly GCA_023014345.1 of Galerina sulciceps. Lineage (NCBI taxonomy): Eukaryota > Fungi > Basidiomycota > Agaricomycetes > Agaricales > Galerinaceae > Galerina > Galerina sulciceps. The sequence continues at coordinate 802,790 of JAEDXJ010000016.1, forward strand.
GTTGGGTGCGGTTTGCGGGGGCTTTTGGGGGGAGTATGCGTGTGTGTGTTGGTTGTTGTAGGGGTGGGAGTGGAAGGAGGAGCTGGAAGGGGAGTCGAGCTGCTTTGATGGGGACGGGGAAGGGGAGGAGGTGGGGGAGGGGTGGGATTGGGAGGAGGAGTACGTCCTGGTACGGGTGCGAGGGCGGAAGTGAGCGGGCGAGCCCGGGCCCGGTATGGAGATGGGTGTGATGCCTGGGTGAGCAGCAGCCGTCGCTGTTGTTGTGCCCGAAGCCATATTGTATCGTCAGAGGCTCAGTAGATCAGTCTGATAAGAGTTTAAATCTAATATCGATAAATAAATAGTTAGCAGCGGGTATTCAGCATATCGAGCGGCAGAGAGAGCAGAACGGAATGGACGATGATGGTGGTGATGGTCAGGATGTCTGTTCAACAGGGGAATAAAGGAACACGAGGCGTCACACGCACTCACACTCATGCTTGTCACGAAGTGGCGTCATCTCACTCATCTTCGTTTCTCGCGAGCGGGATCCTGTCCCGCTCTTTTGCTTACAACATTGGTGATTTCTATGCTCATTCGCGATCGGCGCGTACGTACTTGTAAACCCACACCTCCCGCCTCCTAGCACAGCCTGACTCAAAAAATTTCGCTATCTCTGAAACCCAAATAGACTTTCTCTCTGTGGCTCGCCAGTCGGTTTTCTCCGTTTCTAATTTTGGCTGGGTGCAGAATCTTTTTGCTTTCTCTCGGATCGTCGCTTATGGTCCTAATATGGTGCGGCGTAACGTTACTTGGCTTAAATGGTTATAATCGGCGAGGCGATGCCATCAAGTTTTGTCTCTCTCTCACCCATCTCCCTGTCCAGCGCAGAAGAATCACAATGCCCGAAAGAAAGGCGAACAGAGGACGGGTATTCTCGTCGTACAAACCGATGCGCATCAGGACTCCCATATACAGCATCACGATAAACGGGAACGTCACTCTGCACGATCATTCAACCCACGTCTTGACCAAGGACTCCCATAACAAAGAGACCTACGACGATCATGTGCACCATTCGCAAGTAATACTACCTGAGGGTAAGCGCTGTCGCTTAACGCCTTTCTTTATTTATTGACAAAGACTCTCGTTCTAGTACATCCCGTGAACGATGGGGCGACTATGTTGTCCACGACATCAAGCGACAACTCGGGACCATCGGGTACGCGATTTGTTGACGAAAAACGAGAACTAATTTCATCAATGCTATTTCTTCAGGCGCCTCACAAGATAAAACTGCAGAAAACCACCAATGCAAGCTCTCCGAAGCCTCAACTCCATCGAAATCCAATGTGCCAGCGCCAATGCATTCAGATGCCGAGATTCAAACTGACACAGAGAATGACCCCAATCATTGCTCCTGCTTTGGGCGTAACCGCGTGCCCGGTATATGAGGCGGCAACAACACCAGTCATCCCAGAATAGATTTGTAGATTAGGTGGACGGAAGAGAGAGAAATGATCTGAGATCCTGAACTCCTGGGAAAAGCAAAGCAAACAGACCGTCAATTGTCCAATCCGTAGTCGGCGGATCTGGTTGTAACAAATCTATCGACACTTGGATTTCAATAAAGATAAGATAAAAATAGTTTAGGATGATGGCGTTTCGAGGGTAGACGGGAAGCGCAGTTCTGCCTCCCGATTTTCAGAAATCCAGTCGAGACAAAGAAAAAATGCACCGTTAATTTTGAAGTTACTGTACTGGAAAATCCTGTTGTCTGAAGGGACCGACAGTATCTTGTCTTATTAAATCAAATTAGACGAATTACGCGGTCAGTCCAGCTTGAATACACGGATTCTTAGTGACCGCCTCCTTTCAACCACAGCACGCAATGATCCTTCGCGATAAGGCACCAATAGAGCCATTTAAAATAGAGGAACAAGTCTGAAGCTGGATTGGTAAGTGCTATGTGAAATCTGGAACTGGAACTCTTCGGTTTATTTACTTCATTCACTCCAAGATTCTACATGGGTCACGATTCAGAGACTGCCATGCCTATTAGCTTGAGAATATCATTTCCTGTGCAAATATTTTTGTATACTAGTGTTAGTAGAGTGTATTCATACAAAATGGTTATGACGTTACTGTCTTGACATAAGCGAAGGACCCCGTCATTATGTAATTTGTGGTAACTTTGCCTTTTGGCTTCCAACTTGCGCTTACTTACTCGAGTATCGACGTTCCACTCACTGCAACCTTTTCAGTTTTCAATATCTGGCCTTTAGCATTTGAACGTCTGTCTAACAGACGGCTCTACAGCTCTAAAGTAGTTCGAAAAAGCACAGTATGATGAAACTCTTCCACTGGACTGAGCGGTGATCACACTGGCACTTTACTCCAACTTTCCTCACTCCGGATCCGTCTCATACTGCCTTCCCTTCTCGAGAGACAACTGCTTTCCTCTGCAAACCACAACTTTTATCAATCTCGTTTTCCAAAAAACCCAGACTTGAAAAGCTGATTCAATGCCAATTGCCGGGCACCTTTGCTGAGCGGAGTCTAATCTGGCTCATTGTCTTGTGAGACGAATTTGTGTAACAAGGCAAGCAAGAGCCTCAACCACTTTTTTCTTCACTCCTCACTCGTCTTCCTTGGTTTCAATATGTCCGTTTTCGAAAGTTCCGGTGACATAACCCGACTGTGACGCCAAACAACCTGCATGACAGAGGGTTGCTTAACTTGTTTCCGTGCTCGCGGGTTTTGAGCTACGTGTTGAGTACCCACGCCGCCCTGCACATACCTACTTACGTGCAAGCGAGACTCGGAAAATACCTACTCACGAAGAGGAAAAGGAAAGTGGTCGCCAGACTGATGTAGACGGATATGTGCTTCTTGAGAAAAACCGTCCTTGCTGCGCTCTCGATATTTTATCCGTGACCGGTCTTGTCAACTATATGGGAAAGATCGACCTTCCTCTTTCTGACGCCGACGCATCCACCAACGGAATTGCAGTTAGACCCGTCCTTCTTAGGAAGGGTAATACTCAACTTGGGCTGTATGGTATCGGTAACGTGAAAGATCAAAGAATGCATTTCGAACTTCGGAGTAATCGTGTGCGTATGTTCATGCCTCGGGACAGAACAAAGCTTCTTGAGGTTCTTGCCCAAGTCACGGAGATACACGACCTTAAGGACCGTCCAGGACCGTGTTACATGTTCGTAAATAGAATGATAAGCGGTGTCTTTGATCACTGGCACTTGCCCGATAAATCAATACCAAGACGTGGCCATTGGACAACAGCTAATGCCAGTGTCTCGAGAATGAAAGATAAAAACTCCTTGGAGAATTACAGTTAAACCCATCCGAATGTATGCCAAGGTGAACGACCCACGCTATGCAACATAGGGTTATTACAGAGGTCCATATCGTGACAACACGAGCCTGAGGTTATGTGCTTTTCTGCCCTAAGAAGCTAGTCCGCCTTTTTCTGCCGACCGGCAGGGATGTGGAAAGGCCATGTTGTGTTTGATGTGCGTGAAAAGAAGAATCGCACTTCACAGCCTTGGCGTACTATGTTCGATTGCATTCTGAATTATAAACCAGGTCATTGCATAAAATGAGGGAGTTAGTGACCAGTCACCGGCTACTTCCCAGCTTCAGCTATCAATGGCCTACAGAACAGCAGGCAGCTCGAGTCCATTCTCATCTCGCACTCGAACTCGAACTTCTGTCCGAGTCAGGACTCCGACTTATAACATCATACTGGTAACCCATCACGATGTAGTCACTGACACGTCTGGGTCAGTCAATTACTGTATGTATTTTAAGCATCTCTGGCCAGACTTGAGTTTTATTGACTCTAAGTAATAGATAACATCTACCATGGATCCGTAAACCAGGGCGATACTTTCAATGGAGATATCCACGGTAGCACGGCTGGTGGACGGGAGAACGTCAATTCTCTAAGTACGGAGATGTTTCTTTATTGTGAATAAGTCGTTGACGGTCTTTTATTTCAGATAATAATGATAGACCATCTGCACGAAGCACGCAATTAGATAGCCAGCTCGAGAAGGCAGAGGAGGCCTTAGCCAAAACCAGAAAACTTTTGAAGACCAAAAAGAAATTGAAGCGGTTGGAGAAACGGCTCAAAAGCATGGACAGAACTCCTGTACATATGGGCAGAGAATAACTACAGGCTGTGCGGCAGCATCTAAATCGACTCAGAGGTGAAGTGCAACTATTTTTTTTCATGTCAACTGCTACATCCCGACGATATAGGTATTCGCGACGTCATTGGCTGCTCTGCTCTTGCCTGACATGGGCTCGGAGTGCCATCATCGCTGGCACGCGTCATGACATTGGCGTTACCTGGTTCTTTCTCTCTGCAATCATTGCAAGAGCGGGATCGGCAAGATGACCACTGGTAGAGCCAAAGGATTGAGCGCTTCAAGTGAAGCTAAGCACGTGTATTTGTAGTCCTTATTTAATCAAAGATATTTGTTAATTTAGAGGTCAAATGGGACGCAAATTTCATTATTTGAGGTACATTGCGGTTAAACGTTAAGTACTCGAACTTCTGGTCTCTTCAAGCTAAGTATGGTTTCTGAGAGGGGAAGACGCTAGCGCTTCGTGACAAGCGTGAGAGTGAGTGTGCTGCCCTGTGTTCCTGTGTTCTCCTGTTGAACGTTGATTCTGACCACCACCACCATTGTCATCATCCATTTTGTTCTGCTTTCCCTGCTCTGCCGCTCGAAGGCCCTTCGATATGCTCAATACTCTCTACTAATTATTTATTTGCTCATCTCAGCCAGACAAACTTACTACTAGACTCACGTTTGACGATATGGCTTCTGGCGCAACAACAACAGCGAAGACTGCTGCTCACCCAGCCGTCACACCCATCTCGATCCCGGGCTCTGGCCCGCCCACCCACTTCCGCCCTCGCACCCGCACCTGCACCCGCAGCCGGACGTACTCCTCATCCTCCCAATCTCACCCTCACCCTTCCCCTTCCCCATCCCCATTAAAGCAGCTTGACTCCCCCCCTCCAGCTCCTCCTTTCTCTACCCCTCCACCCCTACCCACATACACACACGCCTACTCCTCACAAAAACCCCTGCAAACCGCACCCAATGCACACCCCTACTACGCAATCAAGACGACCTTCACCGCGCTCCTCTCCCGCTCGACGTCGAGCTCGGCGAGCGCTAGTGCGGGGGTGTGCCGCTATGTTCGCCCGACGACCCGAAGACGTGGTCCTCCGCGCAGCTTGCGGTGTATCTCGCCTCCTTTTAATTTTTCGTTTAGGTGCAATGCTCTCTCTCTTCAAGCCCTGACGCCGGGCCCGGGCTGGCCTCGGCGTCGGCACTAGCGCCAGGGTTCTCCTTCGTTGGTACGCCCGGCCCAGCGGACAACGAACTCGGGTTCAGGCATGCTGTGTCGCCTCTTTAGCACCAACAACTGTACCCGCATCATCTTCAGTCCCACCCGCACCAGCACCCAGCGGACCCGCATGCACAAACGTACATTGTGCGGCACGCCGCCTCCCCTGACCCAACCGCCGCTTCCACTGTCGGTTCAAACGGTTCGACCGGCTCGACAGGTTCAGGCAGGAAGACACTGAGACCTGCGAGGTTGTTGCCGTACCCGCCTGTGGTGGGGCAGGCGGCGCTGTATCATCCGCGGCCGAGGAGGGGTTGGTGAGGGGCGGGAGGGCGGGTTGGAGTTGGGAGTTGGGCCTGGTGCCGCGACGGAGGCGGAGGCTGCTGCGGTGGAGGTGGAAAAGGGTGTGAGTGCGACGAGCGCCATTAGCGTCAGCACGAGCACCATGAGTACGACCAGTACGACGAGCGACACGGAAGCTTGGGAGACTGCTACCGAAGGAGGCCCGAGCGTGAGCGAGGCAGGTTCGGTCCGCCGGAGTGGGAGTGCGAAGAGGGAAGAGGGGCGGGATTATGGCGCTCTTTGATCCTCCGCCTGAGGTTAAGCTTAGGAGGAGGAGGAGGCACCGGAGGTTCCGGAGAAAGATGTTAAGCCTGAAGGCGTTAGAGATGTCGCCCGTGCCACAACCGTCAATGCCGCTACAGACCACCTGGTGGAACGCATATCCGCGATCCACACCCGCGAAGACTTGCTTGATGATCGCGAGCGCGTCGTCTCTCACCGCGAAGCCGACGTTGAGCGGCGTGAGAGCGCCGTCGCCATCCGCGAGAACGACGTCGACGTCCGGGAGTCCAACATGCAGAGTCACGAGTCCGACGTCGAAAACCGAGAAGGCGCGCTCTCAAGCGCCGAGCGGGAGGTCGAGGAAAGGGAGATGCAGATGAGAAACGCACAATCGCAGTCAGTTGAGCGCGAGATGGGGGTGGAGGAGGGGGAGGAGGCGGTGCGGCGTGCTGAGGATGGGGTTGCGGAGAGGGAGAGGGGTGTGGAGGAAAGGGAATGTGAGTTGGAGACGAGGGAGTGTGAGCTTGTGGATAGGGGCTAATGCCGCTGCGTTGAAGAAGGAGAAGGATACCTCTGGTGCGTCGGTGTCCGCCCAGTCGGACGCGCCGAGTACCTCGCATGCCTCAGTGTCCACTTCCAACGCACAAGACCAGGACCCCGAAGGACCCGCCAACCCCACTCGCCCCGCTCCATACCTCACCTCGGCATGGGCGATCAAGCGAGACTACATCCTCGGGCGGTTCATGGGCGTGCTCGGCTTCTCTGCCGCGCGCGCTGTTGCTCAGACCCAAGCTCGCGGTCGCGTTCGCAGTGTCGGTCAAGGCAGTGGTCGAGGAGGAGCTGGTGCTGCCGGTGTCAGTGCTGGTGGTGTCAGTGCATTGGACCTGCCCTTCAACTTACGTGCCCTGACGGGCCTCACGGGGCAGGGGGGCGGGTACCTTGTGCTGATGAGCATCGGGGTGTGTGTTGTTGTGCTGCATGTTCTGGAGAGAAGGGTGGGTGGGTGGGTTGGAGGTGCTGCTGCGAATGCTGCGAGGCGTGGGGGGCGGTGATGTGAGGGGCGGGAAGCGGTGATGTGAGGAAAGAGGAAGGAGGGGTGTTGTTGACGGCTCTTTTTCCTCGATATCCGTGCTTCGTGCTTTGCGTCGTTCGTTTCATGACTCTGACCACCACTGATGATGATTATTTTATACCCCACTTCCTCTGCCCAATCCCTTTTATTCAATCTTTTTTGACGACCGCGACATGATTTTTTATGGTATACATATTTAATGACGGCTGCGTGTTATCTCTATCTTCTACTTACAATTTTTGGAATTTACCTTCGATTTGACTTGACTGGTCTTGTTTAAGGTGTACTATCGCTTGTTGGGTGTTTGACAGTCGGGCCATCGATTCGGGTCAATTCACCTATATCTCAATGAGAACTCATCTGTTATAGACAAAACTTTTAATTGCAAAAACGCTGTTGGGAAGTTGATTTTTTAGATTTCTTTTTCTGGAAGAAGTTGAGTTGAAGCGTCGCAAAACTGCCGATTTATTGAAGGATCAGGTGTTTGACATAGTGATACTTCCAAGATTTTCTAAACCGGTTCGTCATCGTTTTTCTGCGAAAAAATTAGACAGTCATGCTCAGAGAATTATTTTACGCTATTCTGCCAATTTTTGATGTCATAGGATAACCGGAAGGTATGTAAAATCAAGCTAGGCCAAACGCCGGGACTGTGCCAAAACACCCGACACATGACAGTATTCTCTCCTCTACATGAATCCTTATTTCGATATACGTAGATACTCGATAAAATCGGACATGATTTGATAGCTCTTACAACCATAGCACGTCACTAATACAGCTGTGTGAATGATACTGATACTGTTACACGACTGCTTGCACAACATACTCTCGCCGTTGGGGTTTGGAATATCCTCCGTCAGTCCACGTCATTTTCAAGCCGATAAACTGATTGAAGCGTTTAAGGTCCCCATCGGAGACTCTACCCAGGGCATGCCCAAGATCGAGGGTCTCCAGTGGTAATCCCAGCGAGACTCTTTGAGAAAGAAATGGGATGATGTTATCCAAGTCGTGTTTGACACCAAACGCGTCAAGTTTGACGCCTTGCAAACATGGAAATAGAACAGTGCCGTCTGCTACGCTTGACTGCAGGGAAACGATAAATGGAAGGGCGTACTGAGATGCATCTAGAATTTCAACCGAAGTTAGTTCCGTAATGGGAAGTATATTGGCCAAGTCTGGTGCCACATTGTGATTGGCAAGATAGAGCTGAAAGTTCGTAACCTTGGCGAAAGAAACCGAAGAGATTGACTGAAGAAATATAGAAGGGTCGTCGATTTCTCCAATAAAGAACATTTCGAAACTGAAGGTAAAAAGTGATGTCACATCGACGAGGATGAAGGTTTTATCTATCACCAATTTGAGCTCTTCCGGTTCTTTGTCGTGTATCGATAGTGTAAAATAATTTTGAAGGACTCGTTGGCTGGTGGAAATATAGGTTGGGTCAGGTAAGATGCAGTTGCTGTGGAAGCTGAAATTGAATCTAGGTTCCAGAATAATGTGGTCCAGAACAGCGAGATACTTCCTAGGTGCCTTTCCTGCCGCTATGTCCAGGTTTACAAGCTGCGGTAAAGAAACCATCGGCATGTCTTGATCTTCTTGTGTCTCTGGCAGGTCCACGTCGTTGTAATTGGAGGGAATTTTTAATCTCTGAAGGAGCGGCATACACGCAAGCACCCTCAGAAGATCTAGGGCCGTGAACAAATTTGACACCGAAAAATTTAGGGAGCACATCTTCTTGGAAGACAACAATGTTTGAGGGCGAACTCGAATATCGAAGACGGAAAAGTGTCGCAAAGACGGCGCATTACCTGCAAACAGGCAAATGTTTTCTGAGAAACCCATGCGAGAATACATTTCAAAGCGGATTTCGAAGTGCTCGAGGAGAGGGGCTGGGTCTTGAAATGCCCATTTAACGATCTTCTTCGTCTTGGTAGAGAGATTGGGTCCGAATTCCACTTTTAACTTTCGTATTCTGCCTTTGACCGATGTTAAGAGCATGGTGAAGAATTCTTCTTGCACCCCTCCACCGAAAACTCGGCCTTGAACACAAAGGGGCGATCTGCCTGTCCGTCTCATTACCTCCTCTCTCCAATCACGAGTTTTCTGCGATAGGCTCTCGATGTCGATGATCTCACCCCACAGAGACGATGCGGAGAGAATAAACCTCCTCCAAGAGGTGCAAACTTGGGAGGCGTATCGTAGGATTGTCATGCGAGGCATCGATCGAGTATCGTACGCCAGCGGGCTGATTAGCTCGTCACAGATTCTCCAGAGGACATCGTCATGCAATTTGAGGATCGGAGCCGACTGGAATAGAAGAAGTATGGTTAGTTGTATATTGTAAACTAAACAACACTCACTGGTACCATCAGTCAGGCAGGTTTGAGATTAGACCAAGGCGCAGTGCGTAGCAGTGTGGTGTTGAGTGAGGAATTGAACATTACTAAGCAATTTTCTTCTTGTGATGTCCGGGCCGGCTCGTGAATCAATCGCGACGATATTTCTTGGAAGGAGCAGCAGAGCTTGAAAGCTCGAGGCTTGAAAATTTCAAACAGAGAATACTGGGACAGGGGAATGATTAATGACTATTAGGCGCCTCAAGCTCTTCTTGGTGGTTTTTGATCGAGGAAACCGATGTTGAAATCTTGAGGAATTTGTCGAGAAGATACTTGAAGTTTTCTACAGACAAAGGATAGAATTGAGAGCTCGAGGGGATCAAGCTTAGATTTGAACTATTTTGGGAGGAGGAGGTAAAGGCTCTTTGTTGGGATTAAAAACATGAAGTCGTCGAGGCCTCGCGGACGTCATGTTTTCAATACATCTTTTCTCGACGAAAAACCTACATTCAAAACATCCGAGTCAAATCTATTTCCGCATCTTTTTCTCGATGTGAGGTTGCATCAAAATTTAAATGTCTTTCTCCATCAGACCCTCAAATCGAGATATCGATAATTTGTCCGTTTCAATACCTCTTATAATCAGGTTTCTCACGAAAATTATACACCGTTGCGCCTCGTGTAAGTAGCAAGCACTTTCTTATATTCTAATCCTCATATTTGATCATGATCGGTCCATTAGCACAGCTCTGAGCTGCTGATTACCTTATTCGGAAAATGACATTAATAACCACTCATGTGGCGTGCTTCGTATGTAATTTAGGCTGAGCTACTCCCCAAACCCCTCACCTTTTCTCTCGGACCCCAAGTCCTTAGTGACGTTCCAAGGCTTTCATAACTTCATTGCGCTCCCATTTCGTCTCTTCCACCCAACGCCGTGTTCAGCACAGGAGACACACGATGCCTGAAAGAAAAGCGAACAGAGGACGGGTATTCTCGTCGTACAAACCAACGCGCTTCAGGAATCCCATATACAGCATCATGATAAACGGGAACGTCACTTTGCACGATCATTCAACCAACACCTTGATCAAGGACTCTCATAACAAAGAGACCTACGACGACCATGTGCACAATTCGCAAGTAATATTACCTGAAGGTAGGTGCCGTCGTTTAACTCACCACTTTTTTATTATTTATTGACGAGGGCTCTCTTTCTAGTACATCCTGTGAATGATGGGGCGATTACATTGTCTACGACATTAAACAACAACTCTGGATCATCGGGTACGCGATTTGTTTACCTAAAACGAGAAATAATTTCATCGATGTTATTTCCCCAGACCGCTCGCAAGATAAAAGTGCAGAAAACCACGAGTGTAAATTCTCCGAAACCTCGCCTCCAACAATATCCGGAGCACCTGCACCAACGCACTTAGACGCCGAGATTCAAACTGACACGGGGAATGACCCAAATCATTGCTCCTGCTTTGCGCGTAACCGCACACCTGCTATATAATTACAATATAACTAGGGGACAAAGTATTCCAGAATAGATTTGTAGATTAAGAGCGTGGATTGATCAAAGTCCCAGTTACCTCCCGAACTCCTGGGAAAACCAAATGCATACAGACAGACAGACAGACAGACAGACTGGCCAATCCGTAGTCGGCGGACCTGTTTGTACCAAATATAAGATAAAAATAGTTTGAGGTGACGGCGTTTTGATCATTGATGGCAGATGGGAAGCGCAGTCCTGCCTCCCGACAGAAATCCAGTCTGAGAGACAAAGAAAAAATGCACTGTTAATTTAGAAATTACTGTACTGTAAAGCCCTGTCGTCTGAAGGCTGCCGACCGACAGAGCATCGCTGTCTTTGAATTTTGGATGTCTATTACACGACTGGTCGCACAATATACTCGTACTCCCGCTGTTGCGCGTTGGCAGTATATTCCCCCCCAATCCACATCACCTCCAAGCCTATAAACTGATCGAAGTGTTTGAGGTCCTGCTCCGAAAATCCAGGAGGAGTACGTCCAAGATGGAGAGTTTCCACTGGAAGTCCCAGCGCGACTCTTTGAGAAAGAAATCGAATGATGTTATCCGGGTTGTGTTCTGCTTTGAAAGCGTCAAGTTTGAGGGTTTGTAAACGTGGAAACAGGACAGTGCCATCCTTTAGCGTCGGCTGCAGGGAGAGGATAAATGGAAGGGTGAATTGAGAAATATCTAGAGTTTCAACCGAATTTAGCTTGGACATGATGGGAAGTAGATTGGAAACGGCCGGCGCCACAACATCGTCGGCGAAGTGGAGCTCAAAGGTCGTGACCGTCTCGAAAGAAGTCGAAGACATTGACTGAAGAAATATAGAAGGGTCGTCGATAGCTTGACTAAAGTCCAATGCTAAATCGAAGGTAAAAGTCGACGACAAAAAGATGAGGATGAAGGCGTTATCCATCTCCAATCTGAGCTTTCCTGGTTCGTCTATCGATAGTGGAAAATGCTTTTGAATGACTCTTTGGCCGGTGGCAATAGATGATGGGTAAGGGAAGGTGCGTTCTGTGTGGAAGCGAAAGTTGAATCTAGGTCCCATAATAATGTGGTCCAGGATGGCTAAATACTTCCTAGGCGCAAGTTCTGGCTCTATGTCGATGTCTAAAAGCTGAGGTAGAGAAACTGTTGGCATGTCTTGCTCTTCTTGAGTAATTGGCAAGTCCACGTCATTGTAATCGGAGAGAATACTCAATGTCTGCAGGAGCGGCATACATGCGAGCACCCTCAGAAGCTCTGGCGCCGTGAACAAGTTTGACCGACAAAAGTACAGGGAGCGCATTTTCTTCGAAGATAACAACGCTCGAGGTTGAACTTGGCAATCAGAGACGGAGAAGTGTCGCAGGGACGGCGCGTTTTCTGCGAACAGACAAAAATCTTCTGGGAATTCAATTTGGGAAAAAGGGTCAAAGCTGAGATCGAAGTGCTCGAGGAGAGGAGCTGGCTTATGAAAAGCCCATTCAATGATCTCCATCGTCCTAGTAGGGAGGTTGGGTCCAAATTCTACGTGCAACTTTCGTATTCTGTCTTTGAACGATATCAAGAGCTCAACGAAGAATCGTTCCTGCACCCCTCCACCACGAACTCGGCCTCGAACGCAAAGGGGCGATCTTCCTGTCCGCCTCATTACCTCCTCTCTCCAATCATGAGTGTTCTGCGATAGGCTCTCGATATCGATGATCCTGCCCCACAGAAAGGAAGCAGAGAGAACGAACCTCCTCCAGGAGGTGCAGACTTGGGAGGCGTATTGTAGGGTTGTCATGCGAGGCATCGACCGATTATCGTACGGTGGCGGGCTGATCAGCTCGTCACAGATTCTCCAGAGGAGATCGTCATGTAATTTGAGGATCGGAGCTGACTTGAAGAAAAGAAGTCGAGTTACTTGCAGTGCAAATAATAAAGGCACATACTGGTGTCATCTCATGCAGTTTGAAGAGAGATTAGCATGCGAAATCGTGGTGTTGTCACTGTGTTGAGCTTGACTGCACAACTTTCCACCGGTGATATCCGGGCCGACTCGTGAATTAGGGACGGCGATATTTTATGGAAAACGCAGTAGATTGAAATTTTCAGACAAAAAATCTTCAGACAGCGAAATGGCTATTTTCAAGCTATAAAAAAGTGAATCTATCAAACTGTTCACGGTTAGTCCGAGAAACTAGGTCGATTAACCAAACTGAACTTGAACTAAACTCGTGATCAGATTTACTCATTTAAGTTCCCAACCTCCACCTCGCTCTCCCAATCCAATTCTCGATTTGAGTACCAGCCAGTATGCGAACCCGGAGCCCTCACACCGGTGAAGCTTCTCGCTTTTTCTATCCATAATTGATCCTAGAATGTAATTTCCCGCCTCAACCTCCTTCGACGAGTATCTCGTTCCCAGTTCCTGTATTTCCCCCATCGAGTTGTAGATTTTCAGCACCACGCAGACGCCCCGGGCCTAGGCCGACGAGCCTTGACATTGAGCCCAGCACAGGCTGACAGGGGGGGGGGGGTACCTCGTGCTGATGAGCATTGCAGTGTGTGTTGCTGTGCTTAGAGTGGTAGGGAGGCGGGTGGGCGGGTTGGTTTGGGCTAGCAAGTCCATTTCATAACCGCCCATATTTAGGGAATTTTTAATTGTCGTTATACTGTCAATAATCTTCCCATTCGGCGTCTCGTCGTGAAATAGCCACACACATAGAGGTATGACAGATTCTTTTGAACGTCGAATGCCATGTTTGGTCGAGGCTCGAACAGCACATGAATCGGCAATCTAAAAAACTACTGACTTTGATTCTGGGTTACTCATCCTTAACGGCATCGCGGTCGGCTCGGAAAGACATCTAACTCTGATTGACAAAGGAGAAGATTTCAAGTGGAAATTGGAGTTGAATTAAAAACACGACAGCGCAGCTATGCGAATAATACCGTTACACGACTGCTTGTACAATATACTCCCGCTGTTGCGCGTCGGCAGTATATCCTCCCTCAATCCACTTCACTTCCAAACCTATAAAATGATCGAAGTGTTTGAGGTCCTGGTCACAAAATCCAGGGGAAGTACGCCCAAGATGGAGAGATTCCACTGGTAATCCCAACGTGCCTCTTTGAGAAAGAAATCGAATGACGTTATTCAAGTCGTGTTCTACACTGAAAACGTCAAGTCTGAGGTCTTGTAAACGTGGCAACAGGACAGTGCCATCCTCTAGCGTCGGTTGCAGGGAAAGGATAAATGGCAGGGTGAATCGAGAAACATCTAGAGTTTCAACCGAAGTTAGCTGGGACATAATGGGAATTAGATTAGAAACGGCTGGTGCCACAGCATTGTCAGCGAAGTCGAGCTCAAAGGTTGTAACATCCTCGAAAGAAGTTGACGATATTGACTGAAGAAAAATAGAAGGGTCGTCGATTGCTTGATAAAAGTCCAATGAGAAATTGAAGGAAAAAATCGATAACACAGTGATGAGGATGAAGGTGTTATCCATCACCAATCTGAGCTCTTCTGGTTCTTCATCGCCTATTGATAGTGGAAAGTAAACTTGAAGGACTCTTTGGGCTGTGGAAATATAGGATGGGTAAGGGAAGGCGCGGTTGGTCACGAAGCGAAAATTGAATCTGGGTTCCAGAATAATGTGGTCCAGGACAGCTAAATACTTCCTAGGCGCGCTTCCAGTCTCTATGTCGAGGTCTAAAAGCTGCGGTAGAGAAACGATCGGCATGTCTTGATCTTCTTGAGCTAGTGGAAGATCCACTTCGTTGTGATTGGAGAGAATATTTAACCTTTGAAGGAGCGGCATACACGAGAGCACCTGCAGAAGATCTGGTGCCGTGAATAAATTTGACCCAGAAAAATTAAGGGAGCACATTTTCTGGGAAGACAACAAGGTTTGAGGTCGAACTCGGAAATCGAAGGCAGACAAGTATCGCAGGGACGGCGCGTTGTCCGCAAACAGACAAAAGTTGTCTGAAAAATCAAAGGGAAAAGGAAAAGTTTCGGAGCGGAATTCGAAGTACTCGAGGAGAGGTGCTGGCTTTTGAAGTGCCCATTTAACGATCTCCTTTGTCCTGGTAGAGAGGTTTGGTCCAATTCCTAGGTCCAGCTTTCGTATTCTGCCTCTGAACGACATCAAGAGCACGACGAAGAACTCCTCTTCCATGCCTCCACCTTCAACATAGCCTTCAACGCAAAGGGGTGATTGCCGAGTCCTATTCATTACTTCCTCCCTCCAGTCACGAGTTTTCTGAGACAGGCTTCCTATGTCGATGATCCTGCCCCACAGAAACGATGCAGAGAGGACGAACCTCCTCCAGGAGGTGCAGACTTGGGAGGCGTATCGTAGGGTTGTCATGCGAGGCATCGACCGAGTATGGTAGGGTGGCGGGCTGATCAGCTCGTCACAGATTCTCCAGAGGATATCGTCGTGTAACTTGAGGATTGGAGCTAACTGAAAGGGAAGAAGTATGGATACTTGTAGTGTAGATTAAAATAACACTTACTGGTTCCATCTGTCATGCAGGTTTGGAAGGACTCCGAAGGAGATTAGACCTGGTCGTAGTGCGCGAAAGGGTGGTGTTGAGTCGAACGCCACTTGACAATTTTCTCCGGTGATGCCCGGGCCGGCTGGTGAATTTGTTGCACCGACATTTCTTGACAAAAGTAGATCTTTACGCTTGAAATTTTCAGAAAAAGAAAAATACCCAACCAGTTGAATGGCTATTATAAAGCTATAAAAAATAAATCTACCAAACTGTTCACGCTTCAAGATTCCGAGAAACCAGGTCGATTGACCAAACTGAACCAAACTCGTGATTCGGTTTACTTCCCAACCACCACCTCGCTCTCCCAATCCAATTCCCGATTCAAGTTCCAGCCAGTATGCAATCCCGGAGCCCTCACACTGGTACAGCTTCTCGCTCGCTCTAAGAATTGAAAAAAATCGATTCTGGAACGTGAATCATTACATGATTTGCCACTCCAGCCTCCTTCGACTGAAAATCTTGTGTTCCCAGTCCCGAGTATCGAGAACCGACCTAACTTTCGTACTATCTCTGGGGGTCCAGGGTGTGCGTCGGTGCCACTCTTGAACTCCTTCCTGTTTCCGTCATCCAATCCCATATGTTTAGGACACGGACTACCCCAAGCGGTATGTGCACCTCCGCATACTTCAACGGTGGCATCAGATTGAGCTCACGGTCTGCCTCTGGCTTCGAATCAAAATCCATTTGCACCAGGAACTGCCAGGCACCAAGCCAGTGACTGGTTGACTACATTCCGCAAGCAATGCCAACCTCAGCTCCTTAAATTTGGGCACAACATACAGAAGAGAAAGGGTAGATGCATCGGAGAGTGGGAAAGAGACAAGCATGGTATCAGTGAGGATGGTATTGGCTGTGAGGTCCACACTTGTCCATTCGGTTGCTTCAGAAATCTGGGAACTCGCTGGGAGCGACGCACAAGGCACCGTGAGCTTCTTTCTTCTGACGCAGACCAGAGAAAAAGGGTCCTCATACAAGGACAATGTGGGGTTCCTCAGAAAGGTCTGTCCTGCTTTTTTGCGGTATTGGAGAGAAGCTGACTTAACGTTAACGGTAGTGTGGATCGCTGCCCCAAAGTGATCGTCACACAGGACAACATCCAATATCTCCACAGCCGCGGTATGGACAACGGCGTATACGAGCTGCACGCTTAGCTGGGTAAGTGATACTTATATCCGAATCAGAGTCTCGATAGATCACTCACGCTTTTCACATTCAGTGTGCGCGGGAAATGGGTACGAAGGCGTAAATCCTTGAACAATTTGATTCAATTTCTAAGAATAAAAATACAGTAACGTACGATAGACAGTGTGAAAAAAGGGGAGACGACTGGGGCAAGGTTTGCAGTGCGGAGCATCGGCACACAACGAGGTTCGTTAAAGTTCAATACGGGGACTTGACATGTGGAAATTAACGCCCGGTCCTGTCCCTCAACTTTCAGACACAAAATTCAAGGGAACTTCCATTTTTCAGTGGTTATTCAGGTAATGTCGCTTACTATTTTATCGTTTTGACAAATTTCGCTTACTTTCTCGCTTTTTCAATGGAAACAGCCGGATTGACGAGCCAGTTACAGGGAGATTGGTGCGTCAACGGGTCCCATCGCCAGTCGAGGACAAAATGACGAGATGCCAACCGGAGTTTGGCAATGAGAGGTCCGTCAAAATCCAAGACATTACCAGTGAGTGCCATTGGCTTTACTATAAGTGATTAGTGATCTCCTCAAAGCTGAAGTTATGATACAAAATTAATTCCAAGTAGAACATTCGAAGAGTGAAAACCGCGACCAACTGGGGACGAGTTTTACCATGCGAAGCATCGGTCTTCACCTCAAGTTCCTGATAGATGTGGCGTCCATCAGACCCAAAGACATGTTCGTGGCGTGGACCAGTGCTTAATGGATCTTAACCACGGGTCCTACGAGAATCCGTTGATAATGGCATGCAGTCTCGAACGACTCAGAGTATTTGCCATTCACACCATCGTCAACCCGTTGCTAAATTATCTTTCGGAAAGCTTTAAAGGTTCAGGAATTTTTTTTCAAGACTGGTATGGCACCGGACGAATACCCCCTCGATTTCATTGCTTTGGGATACGATCTGTACGTGATGTTTGCCCAGCAGAACCTGACGAAGGCTGATTTTTCCGATTACAGATATTCTATCAAGGTAAGTGCAGCCCTTTTTGTGTGTCGGTCTCTGTTTGACCCGAATTTTCAGCTCTACTGGGTTGCAATATCTACGCTCTGGACATACGAATATTTTCTGACACTTCCGGCTGAGGTTTGAAGTTTACGGCTCAAGATATTTAGGGTCCTTCAAGTCTGACGGGTGCGATTAGATTAAATATGGCTGGAGTGGGAAGAAGACGGCTGGTAAGGAATTTGTATTTCGGTCTCTAAAGCGGTTTAACGTTTGCATATGACAGTATCCTGGTTATTCGTATTGGTGCGTCCAAGCCCTAAAATTAGTGAAGTTCAGTCACCGAAGGAGATTAAATCTCCAAGAATCGCTATCTAGTTCCGTGCTTCATTGTTATCACGCTGGTTGGTGAGTATACATTTAGCTCGGGTGATATTCTTGACTTGAAAATGACAGCGTACTTTGCCGACGCATGGTCTTTGGCGGTACGTTGACAATTTTGGGCCTCACTCAGTCTTCTCATTATTCAACAGGTGTGCGTCGTCTATAACTGGATCCTTGTCGCGGAGTTTCTCCTACTCATTAGACGCTAACAGCTGCCAGAATACGGGTTTATGGAAATATTAGAAACCTTGCTTACCACATGGATAGCCGAAGGTTTTCTGACGTTACGGTACGAGCTCTCTTGCCCCAAAATTTCTCTTCAAATGGATTCAACCCTTTCATTCCAAGAGTTTATGCTTTGATGAAGAAAAAAAAGGCGGTCCTTCTCATTTCCGGGTTGATTCTCTTGTTCCAAACGGTTGTTGCTATATTTGCCATGTCCCAATCTTCACGAGGCTCCGATCGAGTAGCCTTACTTTTGCCAGATCCGACATTCCCTCTGCCTAAATTACCGCATACGGACCCCTACCATGGTGAGTGGGTTTATTCTGAACAAAAACACGATGCATGCTGATGTAGATTGGCAGTCTGTATATTTATTTCGGTGTTTACCTTGTGCGTATTGTCGTTCAAAATTATAGCGAGCAAAGAGGTTGACTAACCCGTTATTTAGAGTGCCCTGGGTAGAGGCTTATCTATGCCTCGGTTTGGCCTTCGACGCGCTTGGATTTCTGGCAATACTTTATGTCACCTTCGAAGCTAACAAAAAACATGGAGTTATTCCCCTGAGTCGCACAATACAAAGGGATGGAATCCTCTATTTCTTCGTTTTATTTTCGTCCAACCTCTTGTGGGTATTACTATTACTGCATGCCCGGGTAAGCAATATCTTGTCCCCCTTTCGCCTTAGTTGACACGTTGCTTCTGGACGTAGCCAGCTTTGAAGTTTATCCACAACCAGTAAGTAGCCTACATTTTATAATCGTTAAATGCATCTAACCTCAACGTTTCAGACCAGCCATGATGTAAGCACATTCCGCCTTCTATACAACCCCCAAAGTTCAGACCTTCATCCGTTACGCTCGGCAGAGTCTCTAGTATTATGATAAACCGCATCACGTTGAACCTCAAGCGCGCTAGAAATCGAGAATCCTCATGGGCTCTCCGGACATTCGAAGTTTTTCCAGGAAGCGTTTCCGAGAGCTCACATGGGACCCAAAACAAGCTGTTTCGGTTTACTCGCGATGCGATAGAATTAGGCAATGTCAAATCAAGAGGTAAAAAAACCGAAGTGTAGCCACGGTGGGACCACCAGGGTGATTTAAACAGAATTGAGTCAACATCTGTGGATAGATACTTACCGTATGGCAATTACATGCGCAACTGGTTTGCGACCTCTCCGATGCCGTGCCCGAGGACAAAATCTCAGCTGTGTCAGAGTTCCTAGGCAACATTGCTGGTGGATGAAATATACCAATCTATCATGTAGACATAGATATTAGGCTGATGAGCATGAATCTTAGGTAGGGCTCAGCAAGCTGAGCGACGCAACAACTTGGGAGTTCTAATAGAGGCAAATCGGGCACGGTAGATTGGCGATTAATGCAAATGGATACAGCACTAGTTGGCTCGAGCTGACGAGATGACATCGAGTCGGGTTGATTGGATGGATTGATGGCGATCTAACAAGTCGACTCCACTCGACCCCGTTCTATGCGTTTCTCAACTGGGGTTCTTGACACGATTTGTCCTCTCTTCCAAGCTCATGATTGCGTTCTGACACGCCAAGCCGTCGTACTGTGTAGAAATATGTCAATTGAACCGTTTAAATATCATTTTTGAGGGTACTCTCCTGGCTCTGTGTGTCAATCAGTGGGATAGAACCTAGCCAAACAACTCGAATCTGGTAAAGCTCAGAAGCGCGTCGAGCGAGCCGGGTAGCAGGGAGCAAGCAACGTTGGATTTGATCTGCGCCATAACTGCGAATCTCTACAACATGACAACATTACATGACTCCTGGTACAACATACTCCCGACGCTGCGATGTGGAAGAGTCTTCATCGTACCATGTCACTTTCAAACCTGTAAAATGGTCCAATCTTCGGAGGTCCTGATCGTTGATTTCGCAAGCAGACCACCCAAAATCAAGATCCTCCATTGGTGACCCGAGCGCAACTCTTTGGGAGAGAAATTGAGTGATATTAGCCAGGTTGGATCCAATATTGGAGCAGTCAAGTCGGAGGCTTTGTAAACAGGGTAGTAGGATCGCGCCGTCTGCGAGTGTCTGCGGCAGGGAAAGGATAAATGGCATGGTGTAATGGGAAGTATCTAGAGCTTCAACCGAAGTTAGCTTTGAGATAATGGGAAGCAAATTTCCAATTGCCGGTTGCACCGTGTCAGTAGTGAACTGGAGCTCAAACTTCGTGACCTCATCAAAAGAAACTGAAGAAATTGACTGAAGAAATATCGACGGGTCAATGATATCTTCAAGAAACTCCATTGCGAAACTGAAGCGAAAAATTGATGTCATGTTGATTAAGATGAAGGTGTTATCCATCACCAAATTGAGTTCTTCCGGCTCCTCATCGTCTATTGAGAGTGAAAAATAATTTTGAAGAACCCTTTGACCAGTGGCGATATCGGACGGATATGGAATGATGGGGTTGGTATTAAAGTGAAAGTTGAATCTAGGTTCCATGACAATGTGGTCCAGGATGGTCAAATACTTCCTAGGCGCATTTCCTGCTTCTATGTTGAGGTCCAAAAGCTGGGGTAGAGAAACCTGTGTCAGGTTTTGAATTTCTTGAGGAAGTGGCGGGTCCACGTCGTTTAGATCAGAGAAGATCTCCAGTGTCTGAAGAAGGGGCATACACGCAAGTATCTTCAGATACTCTGGCGCCGTGAATAAATTTGAGCCAGAAAGATGTAGGGAGCACATTTCCTTGGATGATAACAACGTTTCAGGTTGAACTGGGAAGTCGAGAGCGTGAAAGTGTTGCAACGAAGGCGCATCATCCGCAAAAAGGCGAAATTTTTCTGACAAAAAAAGGGGAGAAGGGGGTTTTTTAAAGTAGACTTCAAAGTACTCGAGAAGTGGTGATGGTTTTTGAAATGCCCATTCGATCACCCCCTTCGCCCTGGTGGAGAGGTCGGGTCCGAATTCTAGGTACCACCTTCGTATTCTGCCCCTGTACGCCATTAAAAGCATGATGAGAAATTCCTCCTGTACGCCGGTCTCAACGTGACCTTGGACGCAGAGTGGCGAGCGTCCAGTCCGATTCATCACCTCCTCCCTCCAATCATGAGTTGGCTGTGACAGGCTCCTTATGTCGAGGATTCGGCCCCACAGAGACGATGCAGAAAGAACGAATCTCCTCCAGGAGGTGCAAACTTGGGAAGTGTATCGTAGCATTGTCATGCGAGGCATCGGGTTAGTATAGTACCAATCCGACGGTGGGCCAATTAGCTCGTCAGAGATTCTCCAGAGAATATCATCATGCAGTTTAAGGATCGGAGCTGACTTGAACGGAAGAGGTATGATTACTTGCAGTGCAAACAATAAAAGCACGTACCGGTGTCATGTCTTGCGTAGCTTTGTCGGGGAACTAGGCCAGGGCGTAGTCCAAGAAATCGTGGTGTTGAGGTGCGGAGGTGAATGCCACCACACCATTTTTCTCCGGTGACCCTCGGCCCGGTTCGTGATCAGCCCTGCCGCCAACATTTCTTAGTTGAAAAAGCGGAGGTGCTATAGAACTTTCAAGCTTTAAGGACTACAAAAATGTATATTCAGATGTCGGAATGGAAGCTATGAAGCTAAAAAAAATTAATCTACGAAGTGATCCAACTATGTAAGTCCGAAGGTCGAAAGACCAAGAGACTAATCCTCGATTAGAATCACTTGTCCCCACCGTCCACCCCCGCTCTCTCCCATTTCCCGTCCCCGCAGCATGTCAACTACAACCCTCACATTGGTATGGTGTTTCGCTCGCACGAATCGTCACAGACATAGGTCCAGGAACGTCAGTCTATATACCTCATTCCGAGCATCGACAAGCTGACCTAGCCTCCGTACCTCCGTACCATTTCTGGTGGTGTAGGATGTGTTTCGCTAATGTCGGCGTCGATGTCCTTCCAATTTCGTTCATTTAGTCGTAGATTTTGCGCAGCGATTCGCTCCAAGCGATATGTACTCCTCCACAGACAGCAACCGCAACACCAGGTCGGGCTCGAGAACGGCCTCTGGCTCCGAATAGCGAACCATCGACACCAAAAGCCGACTGGGAATTAAGCAGTCGAACCATGTTCCGCGAGCGTCACCATGCAACCATATTCTCAGCTTCTGAAGGCCTGACGGTTGGGAACGAGGCTCAGATTGAAAGGACAGACGTGTGGAGAGCGGGAAGGAAGCGAGTTTGAGATATCGAAGAGGGTAATCGGCGTTGGTTATGAGGACCACGCGTGTCCACTGGGTCGTCCTCCGAAATCTGGGAGCTAGCTGTGAGCGACGCACATGCGACCGAGACCTTCGTTAAAGCACGACCTGCTATCTCACAAGTCAGCCCAATATCGGGGTTCATCTGAACGTACAATCTTTCAGCCACGGAGCTGAAATATAGTCGAGTATGTAATCCCAGTTTCGACGTAGAGCGGAGAACATGGGTCCTCAAATGCACGAGGACGATAGGGGTTCCTCCGAAAGGTCCGTCCTACTTTCTGCGAATCTTGGAAAGGAGCCGGGTTGATGTTGACTGTATTCGTTGTCCCCGCCCACGACTCGTCTGCGTTCAGGACAACATCCAGTTTCTCTAAGGTCGGGGCATGCAACGATGTGCACGAACTGCATGCTCGGCTGCGTGGGTCATTGTTGTCGAATCCACATCGTCGGAGTTCCGATAGATCGGTCTGACACCACTAGATAGATAATTGACAGAGAGTCTTCAGGATATTGAGCAATCTTCAAGAGGCGGAGCTCAGGGTGGACAGGATGAACGGGATGGTGGTCAGGATTCAACAAGAGGTGTCACGATCACAGTCACGCTTATCAGTGTCACGAAGCATCATGTTCGTTCTTGCACTCGCAGTTTCACTCGAAATACCACACTCGTTTTCTGTTCATTCCCTCGAATATGGTCAAAAAATCACTTGAATACTTATTCGTCTCGTGTCAACCCACACTTACCCGTTGTCCATATTATGGAAACATGCTGCACAGTATCCAACTGGGGTTCTAAATTTACGTGAAAAATACTTTCCGAACAACAGGCTGTTTATCGTTGGTTTATCGCAGTGGATCCAAGGCCACCTCCGCCTTGTTGATTCGCTCGTTCCGTTAACTAGTGGCACTATACAATCTCAATACGACGAATCAGGTCTGAGTCTTCAGGATGTTACACGACTCCTGTTCCTACAATGTGCTCCCGACGCTGCGAGTTGGAAAAGTCTCCCTCGTTCCATGTCACCTTCAAACCTGTAAACTGGTCCAATCTTTGGAGGTCCCGGTCGTCAATTTCGCGAGGAAGCCAACCAAAATCAAGATCCTCCATAGGTAACCCGAGCACAACTCTTTGGGAGAGAAATTGAATTATATTGGCCAGCTCGTGTCCAATATTGGAGCAGTCAAGTTGTAGGCCTCGTAAACACGGTAATAGGATTGCGCCATCTGCGAGTCTCTGAGGCAAGGAAAGGACAAATGGTATGGTGTAGTCGGAGGTATCTAGAGTTACAACCGAAGTTAGCTTTGAGATAATGGGAAGCAAATTTTCAATGGCCGGTGCAACCATGTCAGTAGTGAACTGGAGCTCAAACCTCGTGACCGCGTCGAAAGAAACTGAAGAGATTGACTGGAGAAATATTGACGGGTCGTTGACAATAGCTTCAAGAAACTCCATCGCAAAACTGAATTGAAAATTCGACGTCAAACTATTGATTGAGATGAAGCTGCTATCCATCACCAATCTGAGTTCTTCTGGTGCTTCGTCCCTTATCGACCGTAGAAAGTAATTTTGAAGGATCCTTTGGCCAGTGGCAATATCGGACGGATATGGGAAGACGGGGTTGGTCATGAAACGAAAGTTGAATCTGGATGTCATGACAATGTGGTCTAGGACGGTCAGATACTTCCTAGGTGCACCTCCTGCCTCTATATTGAGGTCTAAAAGTTGCGACAGAGAAACCGTGGGCATGTTTTGGATTTCTTGAGGAGGTGGCGGGTCCTCTTCGTTTTGATCAGAGATGATCTCCAAGGTCTGAAGAAGCGGCATACACGCGAGCATCGTCAGAAACCCTCGCGCCGTGACTGAATTTGTGCCAGAAAAATGTAAGGTGCGCATTTTTTTGGAAGTTAAGAAGGTTTGAGGTTTAACTCGAAAGTCGAAAGCGAGGAAGTGCCGCAAGGAAGGAGCATTATTTGCGAAGAGACAAAACTTCTCTGTGAGGCCAAAACGAGGGCGATGTTTTTGAACGAGGACTTGAAAGTGCTCCAGCAGAGGTGCCGGCTTTTGAAATGCCCATTCCATCATATCCTTTGCCCTGGGAGAGGGATTAGGTCCGAAATCTATCTGCCAGCCTCGTATTCTGCCCCTATGCGCCATCAAAAGCATAATAACAAATTCCTCTTGTACACCTCCAGCCTCAACGTGGCCTCGAACCCAAAGTGGCGATCGACCAGTCCGACTCATAACCTCTTCTCTCCAATCATGACTTTTCTGTGACAGGCTCTCTATGTCGATGATTTTTCCCCACAGAAACGATGCAGAGAGAACGAGCCTCCTCCAGGAAGTGCAGACTTGGGAGGCGTATCGTAGGAATGTCATGCGAGGTATCAACTGAGATTTGTACCAAGCCGACAGCGGGATGGTTAGTTCTTCGCAGATTCTCCAGAGGATATCGTCGTGCAGTTTGAGGATCGGAGCTGACTTGAAGTTGAAAGGAAGTTCAGTTAAGTATGGTCATTTGCAGTGTAAACAATAAGAACATATACTTGCGTCATCTCGTGCGGGTTTGGAGGGAGGTTAGATTGGGGGATAGTGTGCGAAATCGTGGCGTTGAGGTAAGGAGGTCAACGACACTGCGGCACACTGCACAATTGCA
This sequence comes from Galerina sulciceps, assembly GCA_023014345.1. Lineage (NCBI taxonomy): Eukaryota > Fungi > Basidiomycota > Agaricomycetes > Agaricales > Galerinaceae > Galerina > Galerina sulciceps. Next base: position 827,812 of record JAEDXJ010000016.1, read on the forward strand.
CAATTTTCCTCAGGAGTCAGGTGACACACATCTGAGCCGGCTTGTGAATCAGCTCTAAAAATATTTCTCAGCGGTAGAGCTCTTCAAAGCCTACAAAAAGTGTATGTTCGGGCTGCAAAATGGGTACTATGAAGTTACAGACAAAAATTAATCTATGAAGCGGTTCGAATTCGAGAAACCAGGTTGAAAGGCTAAACAACTAAATCCCTGATGGGATTCAATTATTTATCCCCAACGTTGAACGTTAACCTCCGACCCCACACTCTCCCAATCCCAGCTCCCGTACCCGCCAGTCTGCGAAGCACACCATCCACAATACCACTCTGTCGGCTGGACACAGATGTTGGACTGGCAAGTATGATGACAACAGCAAGCCGAACGGCGCAACACATGGGAGTTCATTTTCGTGTAACGAGTCGCGTTCTGACACTCTTGGCCCTCGCTGTGCTTTTTGCATAGTCATATATGTCAATTCAGGCGTTACAATATCGGATTGAATTCTTTCACTGTCCTTTCCTGTCGCTGTCAGTCATTGAGAAGGCCAATGAAACCTACTGTAACGACTTGGGTCTGGTAAAGCTTGGAGTTCAGAGGCGCATCGAGCGGGCACGCGGTTGCAGGAGGCAAGTAATATGAATTCAGTCTGCGTCACAACTGCGAGTCTCTAGCAAATTGATGATTTTACACGGTTCCTGCTCGTACAATATGCTCCCGATGCTGCGACTTGGAAAGGTCTCCTTCACTCCATGTTACTTTGAGCCCTGTAAACTGGTCAAATCTTTCGAGGTCCTGATCATCAAGTATGCAGGGAGACAACCCGAAATCGACATCTGCCATAGGTAACCCAAGCACGGCTCTTTGGGAGAGAAATTGGGTTATACTATCCAGGTCGAGCCCAACGTTGGAATGGCTGAGCTTGAGGGTTTGTAAACACGGAAATGGGACAGTTTTATCAACAAGGATTCGCGGCAAGGAGAGAATTAATGGAAGGGTGTGATCAGGAATATCTAGAATGTTCACTGAAGTTAGCGTTGATATGATGGGAAGCAGATTAGCAACAGCTGGTGCCACTCCATCAGTAGGGAAATGGAGCTCAAAGGTCGTAACCTCATCAAAAGAAAATGAAGAAATCGACTTAAGAAATATTGAAGGGTCGTCGATATCTTCAAGAAAGTCCATTGTGAAACTGAAGTGTAAATTTGATATCACCGTAATGTTGATGAAGGTGTTCTCCACCATCAATCCAAGCTCTTTCGGTTTTTCACCGTCTATTGATAGCTGAAAATAAGTTTGAAGGACCCTTTGGCCAGTGGCAATATCGGACGGATATGGGAAGGCGTGGTTGGTCATGAAGAGAAAGTTGAATCTGGGTTCCATGACAATGTGGTCCAGGATGGTCAGATACTTCCTCGGCGCATTTCCTGCCTCTATGTAGAGGTTAAAAAGCTGTGGTAGAGAGACCGTTGTTGGCTTTTGAATTTCTTGGGGAAGTGGCGGGTCCGCTTCGTTTATATCAGAGAAGATCTCCAGTTTCTGAAGAAGGGGCATACACGCGAGTACCCTCAAAAATTCTGGCACCGTGAATGAATTTGACCCAGAAATAATTAGAGAGCACATTCCCCTGGAAGATAGCAAGGTTTGAGGTTGAACTGGGAAGTTGAGAGCGTGAAAGTGTTGCAGCGAAGGTGCATCATCCGCAAACAAACGAAATTTTTCTGAGACAAAAAGGCGAGAAGGGTGTTTTTCAAAATGGACTTCAAAGTGCTCGAGACGAGGTGCTGGCTTCTGAAACGCCATTTCAATCACCCCCTTCGCCCTGGTGGAGAGGTTGGGTCCAAATTCTATGTGCCACCATCGTATTCTGCCCCAGTGCGCCATTAAAAGCATGATAATAAATTCTTCTTGTACGCCTCCGGTATTAACGTGGCCTTGAACGCAAAGAGGCGATTTCCCTGTCCTGCTCATCACCTCCTCTCTCCAATCATGAGTTTTCTGCGACAGGCTCTCTATGTCAATGATCCTGCCCCACAGAAAGGATGCGGAGAGAATGAACCTTCTCCAGGAGATGCAAACTTGAGAAATGTATCGTAGGACTGTCATGCGGGGTATCGACTCAGTAGAGTACCGTGTCGGCAGCGAGCTGATCAGCTCGTCACAGATTCTCCAGAGGATATCGTCGTGCAGTTTGAGGATCGGAGCAGACTGGATTGGAAGAAATCCAGTTGAGTATGGTTATTTGAAGTGAAAACGATAAGAAAACATACTAGCATCATCTCGTGCAGGTTTGGTGGGAGATTAGACCTGGGTGTAATGGTGTTGAGGTGGGAGGTGACCGTCACTTCCTCCGGAGACCTCCGGGCCGGCTCATGAATTAGTTCTGAAAATATGCCTGGACTCTTAAGTCCAGGTTTTACTGCAGCGGTCCGTGTTTTCCGTAAAAAAAAAATATCGATTTCCGGACCGTGGGCACAGCCATAGCACAGCCTTCGGTTTTGAACGTCTTTTGGATTTCTCTCCATTTTCAACTGTAGCCATCAGCAAAACCACCCCATACTTCATTCCTTCCACTCAATTCCTATTCTGGCATCATGGGGTCTTCAAAATCGGCGAAGCGTCATGGTTATCATGGAGATTTTTGCAAGGCACCGAAACCATTTCGGTGTTCTACCCTCAACTTGGTAAAAATTTGCGGCTTGTGGTGCAAGGCAAGGGGGCTCCGGGAATTTACTAGTAAAACCTGCACGGAGTACCCCCGCCCCCCCTCCTTCTAAATAAGGTGTTTTCGTCTAAAAATGGTATGTTTTTTCTATCCTTTTTCAAAGAAGTTCTGCACAGCGGTGGCTAGCTCGAGATATAAACAATGTTAGGGCCTAATTCGGGTCTCAAGCACACAGATACATCACATACCATCATATCTCATGCAATAGTATACTGTAGATCATTGTTGAAGCAGTTGCTGGTTCAGTTTGGCGGATAAAAACTCGGAAAATGGTGTATGCAAGAAAAATACAGCTCATATTTCCATATTTCGATTGAAATGTTCTTAAACCATCTCAGGTAAGCGAGGTTCTATCATAAACACGGTTACCGACTGACATTTTCACTTGTGCCGCAAGTTGTGCGTTGACCGCTGAATTCATTGGGGTGTCAAAATAGAGCCGAAATATATCTACAATGTGAATACCCTTTTTTCCAGTCATAGATGAGTAATTTGGGTAGTAAAACGCGTCAAAATGCGCGAAATATGACCTGTAAAATAAATTTCTTTAGGGCCTTACGGACCCATCCCCCTACCTCAGGTCATGGCATGAATTCCCGGTACCCCCTTGGTGCCAGGCTGCCAAAAAAATCTTCAACAAGCCTGACCAAACCAAATTTTTGTCAGGGCCCTTGACGCGTACAGTCGATGCATTATTTGTTGACGACCACTATATAAAGACACTTTATCTCTCTCATTCCTAAGAGTCCAGGCATTGCCCGCAGGGCCATAATCAGGAATTTCTTACTAGAAAGAACGGCAAAGCTCTTCAAAGTCCACAAAAAGAGTATATTCGGGCTGCGGAATGGGTACTTTGAAGCTACAAACAAAAGATACCGGGCGGTTCTAATTCGACAATCAGGTCGAAAGACCAAACGACTGTATTCCCGATTAGATCCCCTCATCCCCTACTTCCACCCCCGCTCTCTCCCAATCCCATTTCCCGTCCCAGTCAGTCTGAGAACCACACCCGTCACATCGGTATATCTTCTCGCTCGCTCTAACCATCGCAGACATCGGTCCAGGAACGTCATTCCTCACTTCAACCTCCTTCGAACAGGTCTCTCGTTGCCAGTCACTGTATACCGTATTCCGAGCATCGACGACCCGACCTAACCTCCGTACAATCTCTGGCGGTGCAGCGAGTGCGAGGTTGTTACTCTTGAATCCCTCCCCGTTTCCCTCATCCAGTCGTACATGTTCAGCGTCGCGAATCGCTCCAAGCGATACGTGCACCTCCACATACTTCAACCGCGGCACCAGGTCGGGCTCAAGAACTGCTTCTGGTTCCGAATCGAGATCCATTGGCACCAGGAACCGACTGGGTATTAATCCATCCACCCAAATTCCGCGAGCATCGCCAACCCACCACATCTTCAGCTGCTCAAGGTTGGGTATGACGTTCAGAATAGAAAGGATAGATCCGTCGGAGAGCGGGAAGGAAACGAGTTTGAGGTATTGCAGAGGGTGATTGAGATTATGTTGGTTGCGAGGTTCATGCTCGTCCATTCGGACGTCTTCAGAAACCTGCGAGCTCGCTGGTGGAGACGCACATGCGAACAAGAACCTCGTTAAAGCTTGGCCTGCTATCTCACTCCCTGGCCCAGCATCGACGTTCATTTGAACGTAGAGACCTTTGAGCTGCGGAGCCGCAATATAATCGAGTAACTCCAGTTTCGACGCAGAGCGGAGAACGAGGGTCCTTAAACGTGCGAGGACGATGCGGGGTTCCTTCGAAAGGTCCGTCTTGCTCTTCTGAGGGTCCAGGTAAGGGGCTGAGTTGGCATTGACAGTAGTCGAGGTCCACGCCCCCGAGCCGTCTGCGCTCAGGACAACATCCAGTTTCTCAAGAGCCGGGGTATGGGCAACGATGTACACGAGCTGCATGCTCGTCGTGTACGTGTCTAGCGTCAGCCGTTTGAGCGTGATCCACATGCTTTGGGCTGAGGGGCTGCGAGTCTGGAGGGCTTCGCGAGCAGAGGTATTTATGTGAGATATTTCGAATGGGGTCGGGTATCGTGTAAGAACAGGTGGACCGCGTTGCGACTGGACTGAGCCAGCAGTCGACGTTGACGTGCCTGACGTCGCGGGTGAAGGAGGTGGTGGGGTGGGTGCCAATGCCGTCTTCAGAACAAGCGTTAAATCCTCCAGAAGCGGAGCATTTCGCCTGAAGGTATGTATAAAACTATTTGCTGCGGGTGAGGACTCGCCGCCTTTATCTGCGTGTGTGCAGACTAACGCCAACGTCTTCAGCTTCTCGAAGCGGCTCTGAGGCGGATGGTCAGAGCACAGTGACTCCAATATCTGCTGGAAGCAGAAGTGCTTCGGTAGCGTCAGGTCCAGCACCTCCCACCGTCCTCTCCAACTCTCTTGGCACACCAAATCTCTGAAGAGCGGCATGGTGAGATGGGCAAGGTCACCCCTTATCCAGCCTGCCGTACGGGCATGAACCGCTGTCTCGAGACCGAGGTACTGGGAATTCGCATCGAAAGAAATTGTTGGGCACGGGAAGGCCGCAGTAAGGCTCCAACCGTACACTATATGTATACGGTCGGGGGCGTATATATACATATATAGTTGTATACCCTATATATACCCTATATATACGGTTATACGGTAGATATATATGGTTGATGCAGGTTAAATTTATGAAAATACCAGCAAGTGGAAATCTGTCCTCCCTACCTTCCTCCTTGTTTGTGTTCGTCAACGTGAGGCTCGTCCACCGCCTCTCGTGTTGTTTTTGGTGCGGATGAGTTGGTTCTGAGACGACGGCGGTACACTTTTGAGCTTTCGAGCACCGTCGAGTTCGCGATAGGGCTGCGCACCGTACCCGTATCGTCGGGTCCTACGGACGGCTTCTACGGGTAAAGACCCGTCCCGTCGGGGGCACGAGAGTACCTAAAAACGGCCCGTCAGGCTACGGCCGTATGCCGTCGCCACCCGTCGCTCGACGGCCGTAACGGCCGTCATACGGGTCTCACAAAAAATATTCAAATCCAGCAATTATTCCAGCAAAAAAAGACCTCAAAGTCTGGCGATGGCCAAGAAACACTCGATTTAAGTTCCGCGACAATTATCGGAGGTGATTGGGGACGATAATTGTCGAAAGGACTTCCTCTAAAGAGTCCGTTCAGTGGAATTTAATGTTAGGACAGACTATCTTTCAGCTATTCAAGACCACACAGCCAAGTAAAGGCCTCTGATATATTATGGTAGGTGTTTAAGACAGTGTTCTAATGCACTACCTTACGAAAGACTGAAAATGTCGTTGAAGCCAACAAAAGGGCCGTCGACGGCCGTTGTAACCCGTTTTGGACCCGTCCCGACCCGTTTGGATTTGTCGGTCAAGCCATTACGGGACGGCCGTGTCGGGTGTTCACCCGTTTAACCCGTAAGTTCGACGGCCGTACCCGTAATACGGCCGGTGCGCAGCCCTAGTTCGCGAGCGGCGCTCCCGCGATCGTTGTTGACATTTAGATATCATCTACAGAGAAAAGAGAAGACTCTCAGCAAGACGAGCCCACGGAATTGAAGGACGGAATCAGGACTTACAGTGGGCCATTGTGATGAGTGTGGGCTTTGCCGCTGCCATCGTCGTTGACTCATCGTCGGCTCATTGTTGCAATTTCACGTCCAACACATGGCAAGAGAAATGTCTGAAGTGTTTGAAAACGCGAAAATGGGGCAATCAAACTGAGTGTCGGCTTAGTGGAGTTACTATCAGAGTTGGTCTCCGATAGTACGCGATCCGCTTTTTGAACACGTGACGCGTGCAGCAAAATCTAACTTCACCGAATTTGAGTTTGGTGGAGGAATGGGGGTGAGCCGAGGCCACAGGCTTTGGAAAGCCGCGCAAAAAGCTCGGCTTGGCCTGGCTTTTGGCGGCTGGCTTTGGCTGGCTTCGGCCTCCAGGCCCAAACCGGCACATCACTACATGTGATTCGGAGAACCGTATATACAGAACCGTATACCATATATTTACAGTATATGTAGAATCCCTACTTTGGCCTATACATATACATATACGTATAGGGTATTTACCGTATATATACTGTAATGTATACTGTACGGTTGGAGCCTTAGGCCGCAGAGAGGTAAAGCCTCAAAGGAAGGACACCGCCTCTGGCTCGCTTCAATGCAGTGACGACATATGGCAAGCGAGCTTGAAAAGGGTTCTGTGGGCGTTGACCCAGAGGTGGAGCGCGGCCGACATTCGGGAGGAGCGGGATGGACAATGATAAAGTGGCAGAAATTTGAGGGGTATGGGCCATTATCTTCGTCAGTTTCCGTGAGATAAGGAGGAGAGTGGTGAGAGATTCTGGGGTCGGTGTGCGCGTTTCGACTGGACTTGGACGAGTATTGTTGGTTGAAGGAGTGTAATGAGTTGAACGTGGTGGAGAGAAAAACGGTGGGGCGAGAACAGCGAGGACGAGGATATAGGATATGAGTTCGTTCGGAAGGTTGAGGATGGTAATGGGCGTGTTAAGTAAAGAGGGCATTGGAGGGAGGATTGAGAGAGTTATTCGGTGGCTGAGTACGTGTCGGTTAGTTTTCTGGAGGATTGCAGGCAATAAAAGGAAAGAGCGTACTTTTGAGCACCAACTCATGCGTATATATGCAACGCGTACCCTAATCCATCGGAGTGGCATTAAGGTTGCCTTCTCGGGTGACAGGTAGGACAATTGGGATGCCATCGCAATCGTAATGCAGACGTTACCAGCGAACGGGTCGGAGCAGAGCCAGCGGTGCTCTGACCACGAAGACAATCGCGAGAAAGAAACAAAAGAAATTCCTCAGGCAACCAGGCTTTGGCTAGACCTAAGGGTTATGAGTCTTTGCCAACTTTGAGGTTTATGCGACACTCCAGGTGGGAAAAGAGCCACAGCCATCGTTTTAGTTGATCCAGAGGATGAGTCACAGATTTAGGTTCCTAGCCACATAACCTGTAAGTTAAGGTCTCTGAGGATATGAAATAGGCGCACTATGCACGTTTACAACGATATGAAGAGTTGTACTGGCAGGACTGTTGACAGTGAATGAACGAGACTGCGGACGCGACGGTGTGTTGGAAATTCGAACCAAACAAACGAACAAACAACGCGCTTTTGTTTCAAATTGTTTGTTCCTTGGCAACGACGTGGTTGGTCCTCTCCTCCGTCTGACTCCACTCTAACTGTCCTAGAAATCTATCTTATCCCATTTCTCAGAATATCTCTTTTGTGTTATTTTCATGAAGCCGTTACCTCGAAGGCCGATTTCCTTCTGACAGCCCCCTCAAGTTTAAACGGCGCATGGACGATCTCGGGATGGACCCTATTTCTTGAAAATTACGTCGCTTTCTTGCAGATGAAATCAGTGCCGAATCCTCAAGAAAATGAATGAAATTTAATTATTCACTCTTATTATGGTATGGCCCATTCAAGTTCTCCTGATCCGAAAATCTGATTGGACTATTAGATCGACGCTATCTTCAGGTTATAAAGTTGCTGAACCTGTTACGGGACTGGAATTTTCACTGACGGCGACGTCCAGCAAAATGATGTTCAGGAAACGGTGAATTTCTGAATCGGTCCTCAAATATTTAGGCAGAATGACGTGACAATTGAATGACGATAGCAACACTCTCGACTATGACTTAGTCTCAATCTCTGGGGACTGCGGAAAGCCACCAGAAAATCGTAGGAGGGTTGTTGGAACATCCTACTCTAACGGCTCGCCTGCTTATTTTTCCTTCCCTCCGACCATGATGCTCTCTGGTACAATGAAGTCGGCTAGAAAGCGGGTTGTACGGGTAACAATAAACCAGCCTTTGTTTAGCCCCGACCCATGAGTGGTCAAAGCACGTTGAGTCGACGTCCGAAAGCCTTGACCGACGCTTTGACCGCCACCTCTGGCATTGTTATGGGCCGTCCTCTGGTGGACCAAGCAACCCGTATCCACGGGTTACTATATAACGAGGACCGATAACAGATTTCACGCTTATTCAACAATGGCCCCCAAACCCATAGCTAAACCAGCCACTCCAACCACTGGCGGTGGTTTTTTTGTCAGTAACGCCTCCGACTTGAATCGAGTGTGCGCTGTCAGCGCAGACGCATTTCTCAACCCCAATTCCGGTCGTCTGGAGTCAACGTTAGTCCGAAACCCTGCTCTCTTCCCCAACCCGCCTCTCAACACCTCCGTTCCATCCCTTAGCACGGTCGCTCGCATCTTGCCATTTCAACGAGGCCGGAAGATCTCCTTCCTTGACCTTCCAGCTGAGATACAAGCACGTATCGTCGCCTTCGTCTGTATCACACCCCATCATTTCTCCCGCTCAGTCAAGCGAAAGGTGACCCAGGACGAGTACATCACCCCTAGCCCCCAATCACTCTTGCGCCTGGCCGCCTCCTGTCGGAAGCTGCACGGTACCCTGCATGGCTTGCAGAACCTGTTCACAAGTATAACGATGGAGATCACACTCAGACCCGAAGTTTCGACCGTCCGTAACTTCGAACGCGTACGGAAGAATATTCAAGACGACGTCAATTTCTTGAAACAGTTTTTCGGGAAATCTGGGGGTACCTTGCCGCTTCATTTACGGTACTCGATTACCTTCGCGCGTGAAACGCCTACCTCAACCATCGAGGCGTTTAACCTGCGAGCGATGGCGATCACCGAACAACTCATCTTCAATCCGTCCTTCATAGGAAGATGGCAGGTTCTGGATTTGTGCATGCCGACATACGCTCCTTTCACCAGCCTTCTTTATGCCCTGGCCGCACCTCCAGCCATACTCGCTTCTCGGTTGGACGCCGACCCACTGACCGACTTTAGGGCGGAGCTGTCATTAAAAGCCTCAAAGCCGTCGTTTACATCCTTGCGCACGCTTCACCTCCTGGCCCCTTATCCGCCGCCTCCAGGGAAGACCGTGGTCGGAGAAGACGCCGTCAACCTCTTCCTGCGCTTCAGCGTCGGTGCGCCGCTGCTTTCGTCTATCAAGCTAGACTTCTGCGCGCCATTGAACCCACTGAAGTTCTCCGAGGGCGTCGCGGTTCAGCCTTTCTTCAACGCGAATTCTGTCATGGCACTTGACTATATGGCCGAATGTACTCGAAATGCTGAAGAGAAGGAAAAAATGCGGTTTTTCGCTAGGAATACCCTGAAGTTTCTTTGGGATTGTCGCAAGACCACGTTCCCCGACAACGCAGAATTCGCACCCATCAGGATCGCGCACCACGTCCAAGGATCGTCGGTGTGGTGGGCTGGCCTCCAGCAGCTGACGCTTAGCACTGGAACGACGACGGGAAGGCTCTTTTATGTGCTTGCTCATCTGATTGGCCTGAATCGTCTCGATGTCTGGCTTGGCGAGGATCGCGCGATGCGGGTAATGGCTCCTGAAACGACGTTGAATATTCCTCTCCCCCATTTGACGGTTCTTATCGTGCGTTGCGCCGAAAATCTCGAACTTCTGCGACACATCCATACTCCGAAGTTGGAGGGCCTGTACATCCAGATGCGAGATTTTGACCTGTGTAAACGATGGCGTACTCAAGGCACTCCAGATCGGCCTGGTCCAACGGCCTTTGCGTTCAGGCAAATATTAGGAGTTGATCGAACGGTGTTCAATCTGGAAGTGGAACAAAGGACGACAACGATCCTACAGCGATTCTTCTTGGGTTACACCTCTCGTCCTCCTCAGTCTGGGGAGCCGAACCCCACTCCCCTCCCTCTGCGTCGCCTAATGCTGGTCGCTCTCCCCATACGTGACATCTCAGTTCCGAAACTACTTCGCTCTGTACCCACGCTCGAACAGCTGAGATTGTGGTGGGGTCCTGGCGGCAGCTTTGTTGAAACTTTATCCGACGCTACACTTGTTCCCCGCCTTTCTTACCTCGACCTTCATCTCGCCAAATCGCGCGTGGTTCCCCGCCTCGTAAATCGTCTGACAGAAGCTATGCGAATGAGGAATCAGGGAATCGAATTGAAAGTTTTCGAAGCGAAAGGCAGCGTTCCTGCGTCAGGGACAGACTGGAGTCTCTGCCGTCCGACTTTGGACGACGATGGGTTCACTTTTGCTGATAGCGATGGAGACAGAATGGAGGTGGACGCAGATCCTGGCGCTCCAATGGCTGTCGATAAGACAGAAACGGCCCACTCGGACGATGGAGAGTCGGAATTGGAAGAAGGGGAAATTCGCGAGGTGAAGATGGTGCCAGATCGAGCTGGACGACAACAATTCGGGCATCCTTCAGCTCCAACTAACTTGGCGACTGCTGGATATCAAAACGTTCCGACAGGGGGTTTACCAACATTGGTCATTTCGCTTAACCTTGCTAAAGAACAGTGTCCTTGCGGAACCCGATGGATGGAACCGGAAGTAGAGGTATCGATATGAGTCCTCTGCATAAACTCACACATTAAGAGTGATATTACTTAGTTTTCTATAGCTCCTTTATAGAGATCATTTCGGTAGAAGAACGCTGTTTAATATCTGTCTTCTATACAATATTTTGACTTCATTTTGGCAGTGCGCCGGGCAGCCGCTTTTGTACAATGATATCACCATAACAGTTTACCATTAGAAATGCCCGCCGCAATCAAAACCTGAACAAAAATCGTCCAAAGCGGGACTAAAGGGAATGAGCGGAATCAACCCAGTCCCCGGGAGAGTATAAATGGAGATGATATTCGGGCCACCACAAAATTCCTGGGAGTTTCCTGTGCACTCCATGAGGGCCATTGTTGGGGAAAACGAGTGGGCGCTTGGTGGGAGAAGCGAACAGTCTGTAAGGGGCTGGGTGTTTGATTGCAGCGCATCTCCGCAATCTATTCTGAATAGTCAAACGGTGAGTAGACGATGACTCAAGCTACGCACAGCATTCATCAGCGAACTCAACCCCAGCAAGTGTAAAGCCTGAATGCGCCCCGTAAGTTAAGGTAAAACTTGCATTGACCATATAGAAAACGTACCCGCATTCCCGCATGCCGCAACGCATGCCTCTACAGTAAGATTACCTCTGGGAAGAGGAACTGGTAGATTAACCGAATTGTGAGGTAAAGCACGAGCTGAAACTGAGTCGCTATGATGGTAATAGGAACCTTTGAGACACTTTCAGAATAATAGATTTACTTAACATACTTATAAAAATAGGAGAAACGCCACGACCCGCCAGGCGTCAAAGGTGCACCTCCGGGCCAAACGAAATTGGAGCAATTGAATTGAGACACCCTTTTGAAGAATATGTTGAAAAGAGGCGGGGAGGTATTTGCCACTCCACATGCTTCTGCACGATTTCCGGGGCAGGCCTTGCTAAGTGACGGAAACAAGCATTCATTACCATCACTCTCGAAGCATGAAAGTGGGTTGTATATATTCGCGCAACCTAAAAGATGTCAGGAATAGGGCAGAACAGGAACACAAAACATATGCCTACGACATTCGGTTTCTTTTAATCCAGCCATGCGAGAGCCCTGCTGATCACAGAAGGCCACACACGACTCAATTGTCAGTCCGACCGGGTCTGTGAAATTTGGTCCGAACATGAATTCAACGGTAAGCGGTGAATCGTTGAACACGCAATCACTAAAGCAATGAATTAGTCTAGGCTGAGAATTTTGATGCATTGCTCACGCCAAACATAGGGGATCCCCAGACCATCCAGGAGGAAGAACAGAAGTGTTGCCTACGAGGCTCGCTTGTCTAGGAATGGGAGAAATTCCTGTAACAGAATGGAAGGAAACCTACAATATAAAGCAGCATAAACCATGAGCGGTTTATAAGGCATTCATAGAATTATCTTAATAATTACCGTGATTAACGAAGTAGTCAACGCCGTCAGCAATGAGTGAAACATCTCGAAGGACTGTTTGACATGGCGGTGGTGATATCGAGCCTTTTATAATGGAATGGCGACACTAAATTTGTCTGAATTATATATAGAGACAAAATCATCAGCACACGTCGACAGTATCGATTGACATTTTTGGACGCTCAAGCGTTCTAAGGTTTGGCTCTTTTTTGGGAACATCTGTGGGTTTACACAATTTAGCAGATCCAATATCAACATTTCCTAAATCCGAGAGCCAATTTCAGTCGCAAAACTGGACATAGAATAACTGTGTCGCACCTTTACTCGACGATAAGAGAATCGCCGTTTAATCAGCTCTATCCAGACGTCAACTGCGAGCTGTTTTGATCATCCAGTAAAGCGTGTCAAGTTGGCACTACTCCCACATGTTCTCGGACTTCCCATGTTGTTGGATTCTGGAAAATTACTGACGGAGCGCTGATACCCTCGGATTCAATGTCAACCCAAGAACTCCTACATGGATGATCATGAGCTGGAGAAATTGGAGGCGATGTCGGCTTGCATTCCAGACATTTGCATATGGGCACAATCATGTCAGTGCACCTATAAGTAAGAACCGATGAGATGTCAATTATATTCATCCAGTCCGACATCAAACTTTGAGATCGTACATTGGAAAAAAGGAGAACATATCGCATGGGCATAGGACCGACGAACCTCTATAAAGAAAGCCAAAATGGTTGTTTAAACGACTCACGACACGTCGGACTAGCCCTAGTGGACCAACAACACGATGCACTCGAAGTAAAACACGGGGGTCCAAATACGTGTCCTGAGTTGGACGGGTCTAGATGGAGGAGGCGTAAAAGCTCCAAGAAACCCTCCAGCTATATATCAGGAGTTTACTTCCACTCGCTCAAATTTAAGTCCAAACGTGAGCGATGTGGTTGAGTAGGTTGAGGTCAAGTTCAAGTTGAACATCGAGAGCCATCACGGCACAGGAACGGAATACGTCCCGATAATCCGACCGTCGGCAATCACTACACGTGCTCTCCAAATTTCCCAGCATGGCAATCTCAAGGACGCGTCTTGCTTGCTCTCCAATGTTTTATCCACCATGACCGCCTGGCCGGGTACTCTGACAACTTATTTTCCTCTGCGTTACCTGCGGTCAGCTAGGCATTCATTACAGTGATTCCTGAATCCTAGTGCCAAAGTCCATGCTTCAGCTCTCGACTCAAATGACACGATTCAACGCTGCAGGGACCGCTTTCTCGACTGGGGTATCCCCTGCATCGCGATAGCAGCACGCGTTCCATTCAAAGTTTCATAATGGCGGCCGATATCGCAGGGCTAAGCCGCGATGGTGGTTATCAAACACGTTCTCCAGCCTCTTTGAGCACCTTCAAGGGTCGCAGCAGATAAAAAGTGGACCGATTCAGAGGTGGTCTTGCGGTCGCCCCAATTTTCGTTTTTGTTATCTGGAGAAGCTTCTCATAGCGCGTCTATAAAAACTGATTTATTTGCGAATCCAGTTAACGCTTCCTTGTCTTGGAGTTTGGTGAGTTGTCGTTGCACTTGCATGTTTCGATTCTAACATAATTAGACAGGTAATTCGCCCCTCGACCACCTTTGATTTCTCTAGCTCTCGATGCCTCCCCCCGGTATGTCCTCCTACATCCAAATGTCTTACCATCCCCCTAACAAATCCTAACCAATTCAGACATGACCAGAAACCCTGCTAAACCCCCATGTCTCTGCCCGCACCTTATCTCAAACCCCAAAATCGCGACCCCATTCTTTTTTAATTTCTACTCACCCCTGCATTCCATCCCTTCCATTCAATCCATCAATCAGATGCCCGTCGAGATCCTCCGCGAGATATTCGCGAAATTCGTCGAGGTCGACGAGTCTCCAGACTTGTGCGTCGAAAAAGGAGTCACGCCCTCTGGTCCGCCACTGGCAGGGATTCGAAGGCGGTGTGGCGCGGCGGATCCGACGGTACTCGGGTGGGTGTGCTCGTATTGGAGATGTGTTGCGCTCTCCATGCCTTCGTTGTGGTCCACTATATCAGTCGTTCCAGACGCGCACAACCTCGAGGCCCAAATCAAACATACAAACATGTTCCTCGCGCGGGCGGGGACAAGCCCGCTCGATCTCACACTGAGAGACTGCGCATCCCGCTCAGACGCACCACCACCACCACCAGGATCATCATCATCAACCCAAATAGGAACAACAAAATGCCGCCAGGTCTGCGCAACGCGCACCATCCTCTCCCTGTTCCTCGCCTGCCTCGGCCGCTGGCGGCGCATCGACTTCCACCTCCCGCTCGGGGCTATGGAGATGCTCCTCGAGGTGATAACCTCTCCGTACCGGCATATACTCAAGAAATGCGACGACCTGCGCTCCGCGTCCGTTTTGCTGTCGAGCTCTCCGTGCAGCGCGATGCGCCGTAATAGGTTGACGGAGCAGCACGTCAGCTCGTGGGCGGTCCCTTTCCTCGGGGCCATCTGGAAGCAGCTCCTCACCCCAGAGACGCTGAGAGAGCTCACGTGGTGGCCAGGGTTCGAGGAGATACTCTCAGACACATCGAGCGCTGTGTTCGCGCAGATCACACATCTACGCATCCCATACACCATCGGCGTCGACGAGCTGCTCCGCGTGCTGGCCCGCTTCCCCAACGTCGAGGAAGTGACGGTGTCCAATGTGCAGTTCCCCTCATCTTCCTCTCCACTGCCCGCCAACAATTCACGTACCACCATACCCTCGCTCGTCCTCGCGTCGTTACACACGCTCGCTCTAGTAGCGAGCGTGTGCGTCCGACCGGTGTTTGATGCGCTGGGTTGTCCTGCCCTGCGGACGCTCAGCTTCGAATATTCTGGGAAGGAGGAGGCGACTCTGGATGACGCGATGGCGCTTCATAACTTTCTCAAAAGATCGGAGTGCCATGCGAAGTGGGTTATACTCCGGAAAGGTTGCTACGATGCGGATTTTTGGGTCAAGGGGGACGACGCGAGGTTGTTGTCGGCCGGCGCGTATCTTGAGCTGTTCCACTCTGCCCATGCGAGAACGTTGTCTGGTATGTTGGATATTTAGAGGAAGTAGAGTCCTCATCATCATCGGTAAATCGAGTAATCATGTTTTTCGGGACTCTCATAGAAGTACTGGATGGCTCGTTGATAATGCATTCATTAGGTCTATTATTTGCCATTTTATCCTCGAGTTAATATACAGGGTCTTGCAAAAAAAAGTTCAGTCCATCAATTTCGTTGCGGTGGCTTGCACAGCCTTCCCCATACCCAAAATAGGAGAAGAATTTGGTTCTCCCCACCAAGACGCAAAAATGGCGTGAAATTTTTGGTCAAAACACAAGTGGAAGATCCCTTCGTTGCCTTTCCGAGCTGTCTTTCAGAGGAGGAGCACGTCAGTGTAGGTTATTCATGTTGTGGATCTTTGCCATTCTCAGCCAGATTCCCGAATATGGAGATAATAGGGTCGGCACGGCAGCACGCACAAAATGATGCACTGAACTTTTTTTTGCAAGACCCTGTATATTGTCAGCTTCCTGGGTTGGCAAAAACCGCGACACCAATTTTATCCATGTCGGGTGCTATATGTAGATGGAATTATGTAGTTCGCTGGCTATACAGATCCAGCAAGACAAGCGACTTCACCCTTTAATGGGACTCCAAGTTAGACGCCGAAAATGAAAAAGTGTTCGAACCAAAAAGTAAACCACTGAGGAACACGAAAAAATAGGACTGAGCAAGAACATTGCTGTCTCTTGCGACTCAGTGATCCTTATCTTGAGTCCCTGAAAACTGAAGCTTAAGACGAATGAAGTGCGTGCCAACCAATGACAGAGAACCGAAGGTGACGGGGGGGAGGATTAGCTTGACGTTCCGTCAACTCGTTTCTTCCTGAGTGCTTTACATATGTATGAATGTCATTGTGGGCGATCTACGAGTACGTATTGATGATCTGTCCACTATCTATCGAAGGTTATTTCGGTCTCATGTGGGCTAATTTCACCGATGTCTGAATCAGTCTGATTGCCTGCTGAACGTTGACTTTCTGTCGAACAATTACGATAGACGTGCCAAGCAGAATACACGTACATACTTACTGATTCAACTTGAAGTGATGTACAAGTTTTGACTGATCGTGAGCTCAGAGATCTGCGCTGCCATAGACTGAGAGTCGACGACCGCGAATAGACTCCGAAAAGCTTAGTCACCAACGCAAGTCCGAAAACTCCGCTCCTCCGCCAACAACAAACAGAGAAAGTTTCAGTCAGGGGTCCAAAGCTGTGCCATGGAGATCGTATAAAAGCCCTCGTCGCCGCACTCCGCACGATCCCTCCTGTTCGCTGGTTCGAACAAGGCCCAACACCGTCCTCGCCTTCTCCCTCGCTCTAGTCCTACCCTCAACTACTAACGACTCTAACGACACTGACCACCACCACCACCAACGTAATGTCCACCGCACGAGCCGCCCCCTCGCCGCGGCTCCTGCAGCCCTACTCCCCACGGCGTCCCTCGCCCCTCGGCTTCCCCCCCTTCGGCCCAGGCTTTGGCCACGCACACGCACATGCTCAAGCCCCCGGCCCCGCCCCGCTCGCACCGCACGTCGCCTTCCAGAGCGTCTCCTACCCCGCGACGCCGCTGCGCGCCATCCAGCCGAAGGGCGCCCCGGAGACGAGGGGCGCCGTCCCGTTCCCGCCTGAGGCAAGGCGTCCGCTGGCTGGTCCAGCGGGCTCTGGTGCGGGTGTGAAGAGGTTGTCGCATCCGCCGCCTCCTGCTTTGAATTTGGATACGCAGTTTCATCCGCCTACGCAGGCCCCGCAGACGAATCCGCTGCCCCAAAAGGGGTCCCAACCGCAGTCGCACTCGCAGCAACAGCAGACACAGCCCGCGTCCAAGCAGGACATGTCGATGCACGTCTCCCCGCCTAGCCCGACGCCGAGCAGCACGTCCAGCTTGAGCTTGTACAGCGCCGACAGTGTCACTAAGAACTTCCCCATTGACGTCGAGCACGGGCAGGCGCGGAGGGAGCAACAGGAGGAAGAGGAGAAGCCTCCATCGGTGTTCTGCGGATGCCTTAGTGCGTATTTTATTCCTTAGACTGGGCTTGGTGTTTTTTTAGCTGATTGATGCTGATTTCGATGTGCGATGAACAGACTTCAAATCGTGGTTCGGCTCCTCCAAAACCAAAGCGAAAGAGCAAAGAATCCTGGGACCACAGGCTCCGGTGCCCGCTCCGCCCGCGCAGATGGTGCAGGTCCGAAGAAGGCCGCCTCCGCTGAATATTTGATGGGCTGGGGTGGGGTTGGTGTGTCCTGTGTGATACGATGCTATACTATTCGGTGCAGTTCGGGTGGGAAGGGCCGTGGTTGGGTCGAATAGGCAGAGACGGGAATGGAGAGGGAAGGGAAGGGAAGGGGGGAAGGGGAGGTGGGCACAGTCGATGTCGTATGTACTTACCCGCAAGGTCTGGTTTGCTGCGATTTCTAATAAATTCTATGCATATCTCAACTCGGCTCGACTCGACTCTTACTTAGTCTTCATCCACCTACCCACCCACCCATCTATCCACCCATCCACCCACACATGCCATGCTGTACGAGACGAGATGAGATGAGCTCATTCGGACTGCGTTCGTATTGGCGTCTGCGCATGCACTGCTGTTATGTATCGCCCGTCAACACGCAGAGGACGCTTCCTCGCCGTCAAGCCAACACAACTTTCTTCTCTTCTTTTACCGGGTTCTAGGGACACATATCTGGTTGTGAAGATATTGTATAAATATATGTGCATGCTCTCAACCATAATGGACTTTTTGCGGGGCTTCAAAGCTTCATGGCGATCTCATTGGCTTTGTTTCATGATCGCTAAGTTCACTTCTCTGACAGGCTGAGCTAAGTAGCAAAACAGGTTCGCTGAGCGTCCTATAGTACTCTAATCTAGCAGCTCGAAAGTTCTTCTCTCCTAGTATCCCCGTTTTCGACCTCCACTAAGTATAGTCCTCGCTCGCCGCTTCCTAGCACCCGGAGTAGGCGGAAGTGAGCGACCGCGTGTAGTCCTTACCGAGCGGACAGATCATCAATACATCATCCACCCACCACCCACTTTAGATACAGTAATATAATATTCAGGAAGAAGCAAGCTGGCGGAACGTCAAACTGATCCTCCCCTTCGTCACCTTTGGTTCTCTGTCATCGTCATTGGCATCAGCAAAAGGTTAGTGCGGCAATGGCATGGGCGTGACATTAACAACACGTATCGAGCTGCGCGGGCTCAGGCGGCAGGGGGCAGACGGAAGACGGAAGACGGAAGACGGAAGACAAAACTCACTTAGGAATCTCATGCTTCCAGTACTTCTGCGTTTCGCCTTGCATGACGACCATGGAGCCGGGGGCGAGGGTCCAGCTTTTCCTGCTCATTGGTGTCGGTCGAGGTGGTGCCAGTGCCGATGCCGGTGCTGGTGAAGGTGTTGTTGTTGGTGTTGGTGTTGGTGAAGATGCGGCTGCGGGGGTTGGTGAGGGGTTTGGGGTTGCTGGGTCTGGGTCTGGGTCTCTGTCTCTTGGGCGCTTCTTGGTTGGTGTGGGGGTGGGGGTGGGTTGATGGGGTGCCGAGGAGGAGGAGGAGGAGGAGGAGGAGGCAGGGGTTGACATTGTGGTGGGGCTTGGAACTTTGCTATCCCGTATCATGATAAACGTCCTCGGTGCTCCAAGCGAAAGGCTCGCAATGACTCTATCAATGTAATATCAGAAATGACCTTTCTTTCAAAATTCCAGCAGAAAGCTTACTTATTCTCAACATGATCCCTATGGCTCCCGATATACACCCCTCCATCCTCATACAGATTCAGCATGACATGGTTGAACTTCACCCCTAGCCTGTCCTCCACCTGGTCCTGGATATGGCGGAGCACGGGAGGGTAGGTGTAGCGCATGGAGACGGTTTGGCCGCTGTATTTGAGGGTGAGGGCGGGGTCGGTTGAGTAGGCTTCCTCCACGAAATATTGTTAAATATGTATCGCCCAGAGGAAGAGAAAAGCAGCGCGGTACCTGCTATCTTCCGGGACTGCGTCACCTCCCTTCCATACACCTTCAGCTTTGGCTGATACCCTATAATAATAACCCAAATTTCCAACCATCAGCCCGCAAACCCTTCATCTAAGATGATTTGAGGGAGAGAGACGTGCAGCTATCAAGCCCCAAAAGAGCATCGTACCACTCTTCCGCTTGCTCTGGAGCGAAGAAAGAGGGGATGTAGTACACCTCGGAGTCGGGGAGCTCAGAGAGTTTGTGTGCTGAGAATTTGAGGGGGGAGACTTGGGCGAATGTGTGGGCGTTTGAGACGCGTGTGCGGGCGCGGCTCGTGCGGGGGCGTTTTGTTGGGCGGGACATTTGGGGGTGGAAAGGCACTTAGTCAGAGACGGTGGTTTGTATTCGTGGGGTGGTGGATAGGAAAAGAGCGCTGGACACGGAGTGAACGAGTCAGAACAGAAAGCGACGGAATCAAATCCGGACCGAGCTCTTGATGCCTCCGGTGATATTTCCGAACGCTAGAACCAAACAACTACGCCAACGAATCCGGAAGAAACTGATCTTTCTTATCCTTGATTTACTGAACTCGCTCTGAGCAACACAAACCTCCCACAAAAAACCATGCAACAAGCAAGCACCTCAAAACCCACCAAAGCCCTCGACCCATACGCACCCCTGCCCTTCCCCCTCCCCAAGGCAAGTCCTCCCCTCCCACCCAAATCAAAACTCACACCCTCCTCCGTCTAAAATACAAACAGAACACCCGCCTCCAATTCTCCTCCTCCGCGCCCTTCACGCCCACCTACGTCACCTCCAACCTTTCCCAATCATCCGACCCGATGAAGGCGTATAGCGAGCGTGTGAAGGGGAGGATGATGTTGCTTGAGAACCCTACTGGGCGGGAGAGCAGGACGCGCAAGGCAGCGGAGGAGAAGAGGGGGAGAAAGGTAAGAGAGAAGGAGAGGAAGAAGGAGAGAATGAGAACGGGAGTTATTGGGAAGAGGGAGGCGAAGGAGAGGGGGGTGTGGGCTTTTGATGAGAGTCAGGCGAAGTATGTTTTCTCGTCTTTGTTTCTCTTTTTTTTGATGTATTTTTATCCTTTTGCTTCTCGTTAGGTTCGACCTCTTCCTACCGCTCCACAGCCTATGGCAGGGATACATGTCCGAGCTGCTCAACCTCCCCCCCAAACCCGTGCACCCACTCCCGCGCGAGCAAGCGAGGAAAGCGATGCCGAGTTCGTCGAGCATGCATCCGAAGCTTTTGAAGGCGGATTATCATGGGTCGATCATGACGGGTACGTCTTCGCCTCTTCTCGGCTCTCCTTGGCTCGCGTTCTCGTTTTCTTGAAGAGGAGGATTTGCTGACGAATTCGACAGTGAGCAAAGCCAAAAATCCATGCCTCGTCGGCGTATCAGGAATCGTGATCCACGAGACGGAGAACGCGTTTAAAGTGGTCACAAAACAAAACAAGCTGAAGCGTACGTCCTTTCCCCTCCCCCCTTCCCCGCAACTACGCCTAAAACGCGGGTTTTCTAGTCCTCCCGAAGCAGAACTCCATATTCACATTCGCCGTGCCTCTCTACTCCACCCTTCCGGCAACACATACGCCAGATCAGCCGCTACCTCTCCCACCCCCAGCGCGTCTTTCTCCTCCTCCTCCTCCTTTGACGACGGCACAGGAAGGTGAAAGCTCGTCCGAAAGTCAAGCCCAAGCCCAAGAAAGGCAAACAGTCCTCGACGCCCCGCACATCCAGTTCGAGCTGCACGGGAACCAGTTCCGCTTCCGCGCGGCTGAGCGCGCGGGGCGGAAGTTTAAGCATAAGGAGAGTGTGGAGCTGTGAGATGGGGAGGGCGGAGGGGTCGTGCATTTTCTGAGAGTAGACGATGGCGATGATGCCGGGGTGTGTACGCTGTATGTAGTCCCGTCGTTGCTCGATTTTGATTTCTATCTTATCTGAGTTGCTGTTAGCTTTTCCTCAAACGAGGAAGTTCGACCTGGCGAGATGAACGCTGCGTGCGTTCTCTCCCGTGCTCGCCAGACCATTTTCGAAGGCTTGGACTAAAACGCCAATTCCAACTGAAGCTAGTGGCATGTATGTGCAGTCTTCGTCGCTGCTCGACTTCGATTTCTGTTTGATTCAAGCTGCCTCTAGCCACCTAGGTACCTCCGAAGGAGGTTTGATCTCTCGAGCTCAACTCTGCCTGCATTCTCTCCCATCCTCGCCCTTGCATTCGTGGAAGCCAAACCCTGCGTGCGAGACCACTTTCGAAGGCTCGGGCCATAATGCCCATTCCAACCGAATTCGCGAAGCTGGTGACGCTCCTGCGTTTCTTTCCTCCTCCTCTTCCCCTTTCTTCTGCTCTTACTATTTCGTCACTTTTGATTTTGAGGAGGGAGGTCGGTGTGTAGATGCCGCCAAGGGGGTTCAACGATGTCAGCAATCTCAATGTGGCCGATCTGGTGGAAGCTTCATGACAAACGCAATCTCTCGAGCAAAGAAAGGCTTTAGCAGCACAGGCAGGTGCATACTAATTTACCAAGTATCCTTGGGTCAAAGTCGAGCGCCAATGTCTGACTCGTCGTCCTAGTGCTGTCCTCCTCTCTTTCGCCATCTTTGGACCGGGATGCTCATGGCAAAGTTCAAACTCAACGCTCGAGCAAAGACATCGGGGAAAGGGGCAGATCTGATGGCAAGTAAGTTGCGTCATTTACACCAGCAGCTACATGGCGATTTATTGTCGAACGCAGCTGTCGTCGGGTCAAGGCTGCTGTCGCATTCTGGCTCGTCGTTCCGTTACTGATGCTCATTTGCATCCTGAATACCAGGTCTGGGACCAGGATTCGTTGTGAGCGGTTTGACGAACTGCGAGACCACATTCGATGCCTCAGACGATACTGTAACCGCTGAGCGCAGATGGTGACGTTCCTGCGTCTCTTTCCTCATTTTGTCTTCCTCCAACTCTTACGCCGTTTTCGGGGAGGGACGTGCATGTGTAAATGCTCGAGCAAGTACAGCGATATCAGCCACGGGACAGACTCGGCTGAGTCTATGCGCACCGTCTGTGCGAGGAGGCAGTGAGCAGGCGCGTAATAGTTTCGTCGTTGAATGCAGCTATGGTCCGGTCAAACTTAAACATCCAGGCCTAAGATTTGGCCCGTCGTCCTGTCACTGACGCGTGTTGGAATCGTGAATTCCTTCCTGGCCGAAGCGAGGCGGATCTGGCGGCACCATACACATCGTCTACAAAGTTAACGTCTACTTCATCGTCCTGGGCGTCCTCGTCTCCTTCGCCATCCCAGGGCCGGGATGCCCAGGCAAATGCCATAGCTCAAGTCACGACATCAGCAACAGACCAGATCTGGTAACAGCATCTGCACCGTCTGCACAAGCAGGCTTACAGCGATCTATCGTCTAGTGAGGCCAAATAATCTCGGATTAAGGTTGATGTGTACTCGTTATTCTCATTCTTTGACATCCGCAATAAGTAACTAACCCAGGCCCGAGCTTCGTTTTGAGTGGGTTCGGGGTTCGACGAACTGCGAAGACTTGGCCACCGGTCACTGCAGACGGCAGTATAGATCTGGGAATCGGCGGACGATATGCGCTGTCCACATTAGCAGGCGCGTGGTGATTTATCGTCGGATGCAACCAAGTTGATGTCGAGTCGAAGTTGAGTTTAGTACCTCCACCCGGAGCCGTACTCGCCTGCTTCGCCATCTTAGAACCGCGATAGCAGGCACCGTCTGCAATCCAGGCTCGTGACGAAATTTATCGTGTAATGCAATCAAGTTCTGGCTCGTCGTCCTGTGCCGTCATTATCTCCTTCGCCACCTGGATTGAGAGGCTCACGGAAAATGCAAACGTTCGAGCAAAGACCTCAGCAATAGGCGTATGGCGATCGATCGTCCAGATAACTTCAGTTCAAGGTCATGGCTGAGTCTCGGTCTAAGCGTCTGATGTGGCTCTAGGCTTGAACGACAGTGCGGTTATCGCTTTGTTCCTCACCTGCGTCGACAGAAGTTGCCAGCTTTTTTCTCTAGCCACTCTTGGGCAACTCTATGTATAGACATATGGTTCCGAGACGATGGTGTCAGCAGCAGCACTGGGATCTTATTCTCGGGCGCTGGTGTTCAGCGCTCACGCAATGCACCGTGCCACGTAAACCCCGCCTCACCACCCCATTCTCTGTCCAGACCTACAATCTACCCATACGTATACACCTTGTATGTTGGCTTCTCGTCGCATATTGTGCTATAAATGTTACAGCATGTACTGGGTGACCTGCCACATACGCCCACAAGTACCCTGGGTAGACATTGTCCCCATTTAATTCTATACATCTTCCCTTTTGTTCGCGGTTTTTTTCGTCTTCCTGTTTTCAATGACACTTTCCAGTATTCTAAAAATTGGCTATGATAGGCTTCGCCGGCAGTCTACGAAGCGTCAGGGGTACCGCAGGCGGTAAATCAGTGAGTACCGATGAATTTGGATCATACGGCGGTCTAATCACTCGCACAGTCGTTCTATTTTCAGATGGACGTGAGGGAACCGAAACTGGCACAAGGCAATGTCAATGCTGTGACGGTATATCTGACTCTTCTTATTATCAGCAAGGTCGAGCTGCTTTCTTCACCCCCTTTACGCCTACTATGCCTCAACTTCCCGGCAACTTCTCGACTATTTTCAATAATCCCCAGAACTTCAATATCAATGGAGGAACCTTCACAACGGTTTCAGGCAAGAGCATACCTACAATCGTAGACGTTACAATTTCTCAGCCTTGTTTATGTAGGCAGAGACATCTGGGAGAATCATATAGCTCCTAGCGCATTCCACAACTCAAGCGAGCGGCTCGATTTCAACCCTGCCAAATGTCACCCGGGAACTCGCGTGGTCGTTTTACGGACCATCATCGATTGGATCGAAGATGGTCAAAAGACAACGTTTATCAAATGGCTCAACGGCGCCGCTGGAGTTGGAAAGACTGCGATTGCACAAGAAATCGCTAACTTATACTATGAATCAGGACGTCTGGCCGCTAGCTTCTTCTGGTCTGGGAGTGTCGCTGATCGCAAGGATGAGAAGCGCTTGATCGCGTCTTTAGCTTACCAGCTCTGCACTGTCATTCCAGAACTCACAGACCACGTCCAAATAGCGGTTCAATCAGATCCTTACATTTTTGCTCGTTCCCTGCAAACTCAGATGAACGCTCTTATTATCCGACCGTTGAACGACGTGTACAAACATAATCAGCAAGAACAAGCCTATCCGATGGTGATCATCCTCGATGGTCTCGACGAATGTGGAAAACCGGAGGCGCAGCAATACATTCTCAAACTCGTCGCCGATTCCATTCCCAACATTCCTATTCCTCTTTGTTTCCTTATAGCTAGCCGACCTGAGAAGGCCATCCGAGACATTTTCGATGATCAAGCTCTTTCTGCAATCACTGACAGACTAGTTTTAGATGAGAAATACAATCCCGACGATGATATTAGGCTCTTCTTGGTCGAGAGCTTCGAGTCTGTGAAAGGAACACACGAACTGCGCTCGCTTCTCCCATCTGTATGGCCTTCCGATGATGACATCGATACCCTAGTCAGCAAATCATCCGGACAGTTCATTTATGCAGCTACTGTCGTGAATTTTGTTAGATCCTCACGCCAGAGGCCAAATGATCAACTTCAAATTGTTCTGGGAATCACTGCTGGGTCTGTCAACCCCTTCGACGAGCTTGATGCCTTGTATCACCGAATATTCAGCTTGGTGCTGAAGGAGGACGTCCCCAAAGTTTTGGAAATCATACATCTTGTCGCGAATGCTCCAAAACCCTTTACTCCTCATCAGATTGAAACACTCTTATGCTATGCTCATGGAGAGGTTCAGCGTACCCTGATTGATTTGCATTCTGTCCTCCATGTTCCGACCCTCGAAAGTCAAGGCGAACAAACTGAAGAGGAGGAAGAAGAAATGGACGAAGGAGAAGATGAAGAAATGGACGAAGATGAAGAAATGGACAAAGATGGAGGCATGGACAAAGATGAAGAAATGGACAAAGATGAAGAAACTAACCACGAACATGAAACTGGCAAAGAAAAGGAAAAGTCGGGCGAGAAAGAGGTCAAAATTCTGCACGATTCGATCAGGGACTTTCTCCGCCGTTCCAAGGAGTTTCATGTCGGTGAGAACAATGGACGCATTTTAGGATATTTCCTGCGATATATACGGAAATACTCCGATAACCGCGCTCATGCATGTTGTAAGTAACTACGTCTTATAGTTGATCCACATGGGCTAAACTTTTGTCTTTTTTTGTTGGGCAGGTGACGAAATAGCATATCAAGAAATTCACCTTCTCATGCCTAAAGTATCCCCAACGGCAGAATTACTCCTCGAATATTTTCATTTTGACCCTTTGAAATTCACATCAAGGTTAATGAAGTGCCTTGGAAGCAAGACTTGGCATGGTGCGGCTGAGAACTACGTCATTGTGTTAGAAATGCGCCTCAATTTCCAGCGTCTGGTCTGCTTCTCAAATTTCTACCTGTTTTACTATGACTGATAATCATCCAGGAGGCTGCTGCGCCGGGAATTTTTGGCCTTACAGGTCTAGATGCTCACCATTTGCGCTCCTGGGAGGCTGCTTTGGATTTAACTTGCGAAGGAGTGCTTCGTTTCCTTGTTGAGGATCACCCCATAAGTGGTGGAGATATAGCTGCCGCGATCACTCATCCTAATATACGCGAACTTGATGAATTCGACTATCAGTTCGAAAGGACGTTTGGGGTTATCTTCCCCTTTGTCTTTCTCACGCCAATCTTGGATGCAATGGCTACCGTTCAGAACTACTTCTGTAATCATGAACGTGCAGGGGAATACTTTGTAGATGGCGGAAGGTATGCATCTCTGTGCGTGCGTTTGATTAACATCGTTTTAAAATTGTGAGTCCAAGTCTCTGGGTCTAAATATCATTCTAAAGAACATATCCAGCAAAGATAGCTCAGATGCAGAACAAGAAAAATGGGAATTATTTGACCGAGTCCACGACGACACGAACTTGGATAGACAATACATACCCAAACCCAATAACAACCATGCTGTGAAGTTTGTATTGCAAACTCTTCCCTTCTACCTCTCAAAAGCACACTACGACCCATTGCTTCTTGAGCCTTGTCACTCCGTGCTCGATCTGAACATGGACGAAAAATTTGTCGGATTGTCTTGGGAGGAAGACCTCGACACCCATGTGCTCGTCAAGGCTGTCGAAGAGGCTATCAACCTGTATCTTCAAGTCAGTTTTATAGACTGCTTCATTTTTTTGTGCTTATCAAAAATTGACTACAGAAACGGTATCAAAACGAATGAGGGGTCGGAAGCAGAAGAAGCAAGGTATCTGTATTTGGACTAGTCAGGACATTCGTTACCGTCTATTTTCTTCGTATATATGTAAAATTTTTCCCCATGACGGAGTGCGTACTCGACGTACAGTATTGATTCAAAATGGCGCATCGCCTACCTGAACCGCGCCTCCAAACTCATCTCGCCGACCCTCCTTACCTGCTCTTCAGACAAGCCGAGCCCATACGGCGGACGCGCGAGCAGGAGCGCGTATTCGGCGAGCATGGAGTTGCGGAATGGGAGGATGTCGTCGGTCTGCGTTTAAAAAGAAGAAAAAGACGGTTATTTAATCTGGCGGATTTGGGGGACGACACGCGGGATGGTGATACGTACGCAGATGGAGATGGGGTGGTTCGCTTTGAGGTATTGCAGGATGTGGTGCGCTTCGAGGGTAGGTACAGTTTTGCATCTGTCATTTAAATTTGTGAGTTCAGATTCAGGCATGGTACAGTGACTTTTGAAAAGACTGAGTGGGAAAGGAAATCTACTGACAGGAGGTTTGAAGTAAGGCATATTTCGATGCACATCCGTTTCTCGAGGACGATCGCGATGGCTTCGTCGTTCAGGAACGTTGCGTGTCCTAGCCGGTCGGGGTTGTAGGATAGTAGTTGAAGTGTTTCTTCTGGGGTATTTTTAACCGTCTGTGATGTCAAATCTCAATGAGTCTGCGAAATGCGGAGATATACTACTCCAACAATCGTACCTCCGCGATATGAACCGTAATTCCCAACCCAGCCCTCTTCGCCTGCTCAAAATACTTCTCGAGCACCCCCACATCTCCAGCTGTGGGGTCGCCACACAGATCCACCCCCACCACGCGCTTGCCTTCCTCTTTCAACATACAAGCCAGCCTTACACACTCGTCAATCACATCCTCCCCCATGCGCCGATCCAGGCTGACGATCAAGCCTGCCTGATCCGGCGAGTATCGCTCCAACTCGTCGATCACCGTGCGGAGATACAACTCGCGGGTCATGGATGGTGTTTGGCGCGGTGTTGTGCGCAGCTCGAGGTGATTGCACTGCGGAAAAGTACCGTCTAAGAAGGTGTGCAGCACCGCACGGGTGGCGCGTGCTAGAGCTGTGGGAGTGGAGGTGAGAGCGTAGATGGCGGGGAAGAGGGAGAAGAAGTCGTGGATTTCTGAGAGGACGGGTCCTGCTTTTAGTGTCTCTATTCCCCTCAGAATAGACTCGTCAGATATGTCAGAAGACGTCGTTGTTAAAGATGAAGAAGATCGTGAGGAGAGGTATTCTGTAGCGAGTTCTTGAAGAGTAGATACTGGTATCGATCCATTTAGATGTGCGTGTAGCTCTGCTTTGGGTATGGACTGCAAGAAGAGGATCTGTGCTGGGGTGAGGGTGCCGAGCGCGATTGCGGCTGGTCCTGCGAGCTCTGACATCGTGTCCTGGATTTACGGATATTTCAATGGGATTTTTCGAAGAAAAAAAACTGTGGAATACCTTTCCCGCTCGTACAAGTAGCGGTAGCTCTGAAGGAAGCCTTCATGACTCGGATGATCAATGATCTTATCAGAACCTCAACTAGGAAGTTTTTACCCGAAATGATCGCGAGTAGCCAAATAAAGGTCAATTATAAACTTGGCTTAGACCTTCATCCTCCTCCATCCCTCGTGTCCTACCCCCCACCACTCTCCTCCTCCTCCTCGTCTCGTCTCTGGTTTGGCATCCCTGCAACGGTGCAACTGCTTCACGAAACCAATACGAAAGTTCTTAATCGATAACCTAAAGTTTGTTTAATTTTAGTCTACCGTTCGTTCTACTGGGTTCGGAGCCACTCGACCACGCCACTCATCCAAATCCGAAAGCTGGCTCTCCACCTCAAACTTTCAGAAAAAAGCAGGAGCAGATTTCGTGCTCTTGCTGTGGTATCGCGGTTTCTAAAGGGCAAGAAGAAGCCGAAAACGCAAACTGCAGATTTAGACCTGAGCCAGGCACTACATTCTCCCGCACTGTCGTCATCGCCTTCACCGACACGGGGCGAGGAGTTGGAGGGCGTTTCTACTGGTACTCCTGAGACTTCAACCTCGTCTGGTCGCTCTTCAACTTCAGTAGAAAGTGGCACACAAGTTGAGGCGGAAGTTCTGAGTGTGGTCGATGACGAAAAACAGGTTGCTGGTCCTATCGAAGATGAAGAGAAAGTCCAATGTGCCACGAATTCCGACGAAGGGGACGTAAAACCTGACCCTCTCCCTGCCCGGCTCGAAGTATGTATCGTCGTTCCCTAAAAGTTCCTAATACTCAAACCTTATATCCAGATCTCCACCCAGACCGCCCCAGAACCCGACCGCGTTCCTGCGCAAACTCTTCCCTTCGAGATCCTTCGGCTCATCTTTCTCGCCTCCCTTACACCCTTCTGGCCCCCAAATACCCGTCCATCCTACCATTCCTACATTCGGTCGCCTAACCTTAAAAAGGAGCCAATGTCCTTCACGTACGTCTGCAGCTGGTGGCGTGCCGTTGCGCTCGGCGTGCCCGAGCTTTGGACAGCGGTGTGTGGTGGGCCGGAGTGGAGTCGAATGACGACACCTGGGGTAATTCGGGTGTGGATGGGGTTTGTTGAGGGGATGTTGGAGAAAGAGAGGGGAAGGGAGGGAAAGGAGGGAAAGGAGGACGGTAAGATGGGGACGAGGCTGGACCTGCACCTCGCCGTGCCCCGCAGTGCGGAATCTCAGTTCTCCGAGATACGGCATATCAGAAAGACGGTCCCAATGTTCTGGGATAAACTCCCAGTCGCGCGGTCTCTCTACCTCGTGCTCGACAAATACGCTCTGAGCGAATGGGCAAAGCTCTTCCTCCGCGCCCTGTCTCCATCCCCCACTTCCAGCACCGCTGAACCCTCTCCCTACCTGGAAGACATCGAAATAATATTCACCACCTCTGCTGCGCCTCAGACCCCCGAAATCAACACCCTCATCACCTGGCTTGCCTCCCTCCCTTCCATACAACGCCTGAAATGGCACTTCAACCCCATCCAACTTTACCCTTTGCACACGCACACCATCACCGCGCTCCCCTTCGCGCGCCTCACCGAGGCGGTACTCAATTCCCCAATCTCCTTTGCACAGGCCCGCGCGTGTCTCGCGTCCTGCGTCTCAGCCACGAGCGTCAAGTTTCTCAATATGAGGTGGCTTGTCCCCACGCCCGACGAGCTCCTTACACTATCCCAGCAGCACGGGATCTGCACATTGCCAAACCTCACCGAACACGCACTAGGAGACTCAGCCAGCCCCCCGGTCCTCCTCTCCTTCTTCGCTCTCCCCGCTCTAAAGCGCCTGTGGATACGCAAAGAGACCCCTATGCCGCACTACTACTTCCCGGTGCTACGGGACTTTTTTGAACGCTCGGAGTGCGCGTTGGACCGACTTGAGATTCAAGATGCCGCGCTGGGGTTCGGGATGTTTGAGCCGACCGTGGAGACGGAGACGGAGCTGCGGGGGTTGTTGGGGCTTGCGGCGAGCGCTGGTGTGCGGGAGGTGGATCTGGTGTTTGAGGGCGCGTGGAGGAGGGTGGAGAAACTGTTTTCGGGGCATGGGATGAGCCAGACGCAGACGCTGGGCGCATGGGACACGCTCCTCCGCGCACGAACGATCATGGCGTGGGGCCCCCCTGCCACGACCAAGAGCAGGACGCAGGCGGTCGACCTGGAGCAGCACGTCGGGTGGGTCGAGCTTCAGGACGGGGACGATCGCGAGCTGCGGTATTCGATTGAGGGTGGGGTGCTGCGTCAATGTCAGCGGGTGGGAGAGGAAGGCGCTGCGCAGGAGCAAGACCCAAAGCCTAACAAGGGGTGAGTGGACGGATTGCTATGCAAATTTAATTTAGAGCCTCATACACACGCAATTGTATCACAATCCATAGCCCATAATTATCACGACTGTATACTAAAATGATACATCAAATCGCATGTCCTACATGCAACGTTCTCTCACGACAAATGTACAGTAACTTTCGAAAGAAAACTCATGCCTGTATATCCTGAGCCGAACGAAAGATACTTTGAAGACTGGTTCAGGCGGCAGTCGGTGTGTAAGTCAGTATATGGATTTGCATCATGGAGCAATATTTAATCATGGATGGAGGTTTAGTTGTAGGTATCCTGTATCATTCTATTTCAGGTTGACGGGCAGTGTCAATGCCGTGGGTGATCATGACACTAGGCGCAAAAACCCTTGTTGAGTGACGAAAAATGTGATTCTCAACCATTCTAAAATGATGACTTTATAGGGAACTAAAAAGCATATTTGGATTCATGAATCAGGAATTAATTTTATAATACTTTTTACCAGTGCAATTCCTTAAGGGACCAATCTGTTTGAAGTTATGAGGTAAATGTAGATCGAAGCAACTCATTCGGGGAAAATTTGGGAATAAATTTAGTTTGAATTTTTTGAATCAATCCAATTTACCTGAATATTTTGTTCCACCTTTTCTGAACATTTCCTGCGAGGTTTTGACTCAAATGTTTTTTGTTTCAGGCGAAAAAATCTTACTCATAACTTTCCATTATATTTTGGTTAAATTCAAACCCCTCCCATTTTTTCTTGGCGATGGGAAAGGCGATATGAAATTAAGGCTGTTCCCTCATGTAATATTCAATATTAAGCCAAGAGTTTATACGGCGAGTAAAATCAACAAGAAACTTGGAATATTTCTATTCCTTTTCAGAGGGAAAATAGACTAAAGAACAATATGAATTTACAGAGCCGAAAAAAGTATTGAACAGTACCGGGCACAAACTTGGTGTCAGCTACCCATGGACTGACCGGATCGGAGCACCAGCGGATCGTGATCATGATTCATGGCAAAGCAATGTCGAACTCGATAGCGAAAAAGACAGAAAATGAAAATACTAGTATACTCGGATCGGACTCCTGCAAAGAAGGATCTGACTCGGTGGCGACATCAGGCGACCATCGCGCCAACATCGCGCTTTGCATTCGACCTCACAAAATGTGGGAAGATCACGGCCATCGCATTGATCATATACTATTACTAATAGTAATAGGTTTGATCTGTTCCTTCCATCCTCCGTCTCCCTCAATCAATACCTCCACCATCGTGGTCAACGTTCAATCCTGCGGCCCTTGCGGCGTCGTACTCCGCAGTCCACATCCTTCTCGAGCTTGACAGCGCCGCCTGCAGTCCATCGAGTCTTGTGGAGAAAGTCCTCGTTCACATAACATGCGCAACTCTCTTATGCCGGCCGCTGCCATCGACGAGCATTTGCAGGTATTTCGGGGCTGCTACAGCCCACCTGCGACCTTCCACAACGCCACGAGGTCGCACGACATCGCCAAAACCACTCTCCACATCGTCCTCGACGCTGCTCACGCACAAGTTGAATAGCAATCCCTCCCTGCTTTCATCCCACAAATCACATTGGACGTCAAGGAGACCGTGCTTCCCCTCTGCCTACTCCAACGGCATTGAGCTCTGGGGCAAAATCCTTCCGCCGTCGTTGCACTGCAATGTCGAATGACCTTTTGGCATCGTGCTACCCGCACCAGGTAAATGCCCTCCCCCTCCTTCCACATTTGTTGCTCCTAACTTGAATCATTAATTCTGACCTACAGGAATCCGTCTAGGCGTCACCTGGTATGTATTCATTTCCCCTCTCCTTTTTTCTGTTTTTTACCTGCTTTCTAATCTTTTGTTTTTTTTAAAAGTTGCCAGCATCTACTATGCCCTCTGCCATGTCACCGGATTGTCCCCTATTCTGGCGAGGTCAAGGTCAAGGGCCGACGGACAAGGACATCGTTGCGTTGTCCAAGGACGCCATCCAGCGAAACCGCCCAAGGTACTGAGACGAGCATCCGATTGGCAGCGGTCTCGACTATTTCTAGTCGAACCGCCACTGCCGTCGTCGTTGCAGTCTGTGTGTCGAGGAACGAGGCTGCGAGAGGTTGGAGTCAGGGATACGGGCATACGGGCGGGGTGATGAAGACGAGACCGGAAGGTTATACCGAGGCACAACGCCGTCACAAGCACCGCTGCCACAGCAATCACCATCGCGGAAGTCGAGTTGCGAGTCGAAGAAGGACAACTAGGGCAAATGAAAGCGTCAATGATGCCGCGGGAGGGCACGAAGGCGAAATAACACACACCGGTTGTGGTACATTGGGTTTGAAGTCCTTGAACGGGGCCTACGAATTGCGAGGACGTCAGCAACATATGCTGCACTTCCGCGGCGCATTCGTTACGCTACACTCGAAGCTTCAAGGGTCAACTCGCGGTGCCAAGGATCCAAGAAGCGTGTGGTAGGCTTACCTTGTTTGTGCCCTTCCTTTCCCTTCCTATTCTGTCCAGCAGCCCTACTCCTTCGAGCACCTCGTCGTCGACTCTGCGGGATGCCAGGGAGGCGAATGAGTACGTATATCGGACCATGAACGCGCTGGCTTTCGTACTTCATCCTGATTCTCTACCCGCGGCGTCGAGGATTCCAAAGGTCGAGGAAGGGTGCACTGCCCACTACTGCGAGGTCCGCAAGTAAGTTTTTCTACATATCATTGATCGTCGAATACATGTGCTTACCTTTAATTTCTCTGTAGCTCGACCTTCCTATAAAGAACACGATCAACACGAGTGGGAATGGCGAGCGAATAGAGAGAGGTCTTACTTGAGAACTCGAGGCGCGCAACCTTCATTGTCTGCTGCACGACAAAACTTCGAGGGAGAAAAAGGGTCAGTGTTACTCGTAGATCTATTGAGGTTTCGAAAAGCTTACTTGATCGTCAGGCGATGTTTTTTCGTTCGTTATAGGTCCGCGTCGAATCTGTACCGATTCAGCATGCTGTAAATCGAAGGAAGACGGCAAGCCCATTGTGTACACAAGCGGGAGCGTGTGGGAAGGCTCCTGGAGATATCGGCGACGAGGTCAAAACCGAGCGGGAGTTGGCTACCCCCATCTTTGACGTGGCATACTTCGTGTGTTTTATTTTATGGTATCAATTTTGCCTTTGATGCCCTAATACCTAATACATAGACCTCCACTTTTTATAACAATGACATTACATTTTTGTAAGGACTCGTACATGCCAGACAATGGCCAACAAGGCAAGTCGTCACCAACGAGCATTCGCGAGCCGTCATGAGGGCATTACCGTCGACCACATCCACAACCCCCCATGCCTGTCACCGGGGGTCTCACAGCAGCGCGACCATCACCAGGCGGCACGCTATTCCAAACCTGCCCTCAAACTTCACTCTGTTGACCACCGTCGCCGTTGACGATGTCAGCAGCACTCATACCCTAGCCCTGGTCTACATCACTGTATCCATAGCCATTGCTGAAGCTCGCAAGTCCTATGCGTCTCACTGGCGTCAGCCCCCTCCTGCTCACCTAGCCCTCGTCCGATTCCGAAGCCCGCCCGCCTGCACCGCCATACACTCATGATCTCCTGCGAACTGCATTTCCTGCTACTTGGACCAATTTTTACTGTCATACATACTGTAGCATATCGTCTTCCTTAGTATTGTAGTCACAAAATTCAATTACTGACTTGGAAGTCATGTAATAACAATTTTTTTGCGTTGAAAATCCAGTTGTCTGCTCTGAACTGCTTGAGAAAATAACGTGCAAAGCACAACGAAGCAATTTATATTCATCTAAGTTATAAAAAAGGTGGAGTGGTAAATGCCATGGATAGCAATGGCCTGCAAAGCTATTATTCAACTACCTGTACACAAGTTGAGCTTCAATAGGAAAAGTGTATAAATTTAGATCCGACTTAACAGTTAGATCTATGGGTCTGGACGCCTTATTTCCAGCTTCAAATACCAGAAAAAAGCTGGCGGCTGCAGCACTGAAACTACTCTGCAGATACAATGCTCCCTTTTTTCTCCACTTTGGATGGAAAATCCCAGCACTCAACACCATGGTGCGGTCCTTGGGATGCCTTATGTCGCGAGTTGGCTTGTCAATCACTTCCTTCCAGGTAAGCTTTCCTTTCTTGGAGAAATCTTTTATAAAAGTACGATGGCCATTCTTGACAAGGTAAAGGTCTCCTGCTGCTCCAATGTTGCCAAGGGTTTCGAGGGGGAGGAGGAGGTCGGAATAGTAAACTTCATATCGACCCCCAATTTTGGAGCTTATGAGTGGAAAGGATTGATGCGGGATAAAAGCACTAGCTTGAATGATTTCGCAGTCCATTGAGCAACGAGGAGATGGAAGACTGGAGTTTGATGTTGGAACGAGCCTAGAACAAGCTATTGATGAGCTCCCGAATTCCGTGGCTCTACACGTGAGAAAAGACTGGGCATGGATCCCCAGTGAGAAACGCCTCGAGTGGGATCAAGCAGAATCGAGTACATTTGTCAGCCACATCCCATTTGTCGTCGTTCCGTCCCAGCTATAGAGGTATGTCCCATTTCACTATTGTTAGTGTCAATATTGTCTTAGTGATTGCAGGTGTCTCACTGGTGACACGAACTACGACATTCTGCTTCGACGTGGTCTCCATGGAACGGCCATTGTTAGATGAGATGCGACGACTGTCAATTACTATTTAAAGACGTCAAGCCAACTTTGAACTTATCAAACACTATGCCCAGAGTCCTCAAGTTAAAGAATGTCGACCGCGCTACTTTGCGGTGGTCCGCCTTGAAGATCCGGCGCAACCTTTCTGCGCATGCCAACATTTGCCAGAAATCTGTCCCCAACGCCCCAGCTGGTATCAGCTCCCAGGATCATACTACAGCCTTCCACATACATCCTGAGCCTCCTCAACCTGTATTGCAGTCTGTTATGCCGTCGTTTACCCCGCTGGAAAACCCGGCTGCGCCAATCCAAGATACAAGCCTGTACAGAATCATCACGTCGCCCAACGCAGTATTGGCAAGCTCATGTCTTCAGGCCCCCAGCATAGCCATCCAGAAGTCAAAACCGAGCAACGAACAAAGGGAACATGCAATCTCTTCTGAAGTGGACGGCGAAAGATTTTGCAGTCGTACAGGTGCGTAATATTGTTGCCATTTCAATGACAATACCGATATTTATTAAACAGGCATATATACATTCCCTTGCAAAAGCTTCATTGGATGTGTCGTCAACATTGAAGGGTCAGGATGCGGAAAAGCTCAACAAATTGTGCAAGGAGGTACGTAGTGTCCATTTGTTTTGCCTCCCGTTGACTGAACTTGAATAGGCATCCACAGCGCATCCTGTGCTATCAACATACGAGCACGACTGGGTAACATTCGAGTTTTCAGACGATATCTGAAGAACTCTTCATCTAGAACGAGGAAACAAACGTCCTGTGTGTAAATATTAGCGTTTTGTTATGTCCGCTTGGGCATCGAGGCTCGTTCCAAGCTTCACGGAGAACTTGATGTGCTGGTTGGCCTCAGTAGACAATTAGTTTAGGTGATGGAGATATCAACCACCGTGCCTGCATAGACTTAATAATATCGTATCATTTATAGTACAGCGCACGTAGGCATAATAATATGAAGATGATAGGGAGAAACAAGAGAAGACACCGCGATCACTTCCTGCAAATGGTGCTATCAACATACGAGCAAGACTGGGTAACATTCGAGTTTCTCGGACGATATTTGAAGAATTCTTCATCTAGAGCAAAGAAACAAGTGTCCCATGTGTAAATACTACCGTCTCGATATATCCAGCTTAGCCCATCAGGAAAATAGCATGTCAGTAGAGCCTGTAGAAAAGCTGGAAATCGATAGAAGTTCTAAGCCAGCTGAGCCTAGCAAGCTAGTCTCATACCAAGACCGTCTCGTTGGCAAGGCAGCTAGCTGTTTTGGATGAAGCGCAGGCTAGTATATGATACTTACAATGAATCGGTATTGATTTCTCGTCAAGGAGAGGAGGACTGTCACTTTTAATAATCAAAATACTATTTTGTGCAACGATGATCAGCAAAGTGATTCACATAGTACCCCCGCAAAAGCATCAAGAGAAAGGGTGTGGTCAAAATTAAGAGGTAGGAATTTAGACCCGAAAATGGAGAGGTGTCCGCCACGAAGAAAAACTATCAAGGCGGCCAGACCCTCCGCATCCCTGTTATAGCATCTCACAACCTTCCAACAGTTGAAAACCACTGAGTGCACGGGGATACGACTTGTCGCCGTGCATGAAAGAAAAAGAGCCGGACACGAACAACGTTGATCCCACGCAATGCCTGGTTTGTCCTCATCTTCGACGACGAACGCCTTTTTCCTCCACAGCGGGCATGACCGGATCCGCTCGCAACACATCCCGCGCAGCCCGCATTCGTTGCTTGGTGCAAAAAAAGTGGCAATGGCAGAAGGAAAAACTGAGACCTTAGTTGTGATGTCGGGACAATCATCAAGGTCCACGTCATTGGGGGCATCTAGGTCGAGCTGTCCATGAAGAAATCCGCGTGTAAGTTCAACCAAGCTGTCTGGAGTCTAACCGTAAATTTGGGCGGTTCCCGGGTAGAGTGATCCAATGGGCCCTGTCTGACCGTAAAATTGGGGCATCGCCATGCTCCCAGTGGTGAGGCTGTCAAATGCTCTGCAAGCGCCGCCGGTGTTCGAGGGTAGTTCCGAACTAGAAACAGAAAGGTCGGATCAAATATCATTTTTATATTCATGAAGAACACACCTTGTGTCCAACATTCCGCTCAACCGTTTCTATATGACGCGGACCTGAGTTATTGATTTCCGCGAACCTTAGGTGGAAGCATTCCACGTGCAATGAAATTGACTCGAGCAGCTTGTAGTTTGTCCAACCGTTGGTTGGTCAGAAGCATTTGACCGAGAGCTTCATAACAGTTTGATCTCCAGGGTTTCTTAAATGCTGTAATGTAGCGGGATTCCGTAATTGAAGAGCAAATGCCGTTTGGAGCGCAAACTCTTGAATGAGGCGGTGGTAGTGGGACAACAAGTGTTGACGGGGAAGGGAAAACCCACAGGTTAAAGAAGACAAGGAGCGGGCTGCTGCCTCTGTAGTGGCTGCCCAGCAGGCTTCGGCTGAAGCAAAAGCCAAGCAGGAGCTCGTGTTGCTAATCTTGAGGATCAAATCCGTCAAATAGAACAGGAACAACAGGCGCTAATCGCCCAGATCTTGCGTTGAAATCGTTTAAATCAGAAAGAAAAGGTGGCCAAAAATTATTATTACTTACGACCTATGTTGATGTCCTTTTTTTTTTTACCACAGAACGTTCCATCCTTGGGAGATCGTAAAGGCGCTGAGGTCTCAGCTGCTAAACGCCAGTCCTCTGCGCCTGTTAAGCCTAAGGTTTGTCTTGGTCGACGTTGATCTTACCACTGATCATGTAAATTTTTCTTTCTCAAAAGCAGGTACTACCGCCGGCAGGGGAAGGCCTGAAGCTATAGTGGACAAGAAATCAGAAGTGCCAAAGGCTAGCAGAAGCAGCATTGGCTGATAACGGCGTCGATGCAGCTGATGGTGGCCTAGAAGCGGTCAAGGACGTTGAGTGTGATGATTATGGATCTGAGGGCTTCGCTGACTTACCTGAGGACTCCACTGTCGACACCGAGTCCAGCATGAGTGACGGTCTTGGACTTGGTGAAGAGGTATTCGAATCGTTAGGGTACCGTTGAAAAGTCAGTGTTAATAATTCGTTTATATAATCTCCAGCCCGAGCTAGTCTCTCACGACAGACTCCTTATGACAATTGATCTGTGAATAATAATATAAGCGCGAGCCAAATTTTGGTGAGGGAAACGTTCAAAGATGCTGGTAACTCCCGTGATGGGATTATGTAAGTCTTTCCACTTCCGTCCATCACTCGGAGGCACACTTTTCATTCGTACCACCACCATTTTTCTTCTTCGACTCCTCATTCACTTACTCCCAAAAAGAAAATAGGTAAGTGTCAAGCTTTATTTTATTTATATGCAATCAACTGAATACTCATATATGAACCTCAGTTTGCCTTTGTCCTCGTACCGACGATGAAAAGGGAACAGGCCCACCCAACTCAAACCGACCAGCCGCGAATGCGAACACTGGTGGTGTATCCACGATGCCGTCACCGGGCCTTGACCGCGAACATGCATACCCACCGCGTCATTAACTCATCTGCAGGGTTTATACACAAGATGCATGACGACAACGGGTAGCGAGCAAACCAAGCTCCATCCCCTCTCGTTGCAACATGCAAACAGGTCGCTACAGCGCCTTGGCCGCCCCGTCCCATGCCACCACGCCATTGGGAGCCCGTGGCTACTCATCGGCACCCTTTCGACCCATGTCACCGCGATGCAGGGCCCAGCGATCCACGGCGCTCAGCCATTGATAGATTTTGCTCTCATACATCTGTGCCACATCAACAACGACATGCAGCACACCCTCCCTACAAACCCCATTACCAGCCCGGCGGTCGACAGTCACCGCCATTGCCCTGGTCCTCCTGCAGCTTCCGTTCGCAACCTCCAGGACCTCCAAGTTGACAATGACAACCAACCGAAGTTCAACGTTCAACGCTCATCACTCACGTGTCAAGAAAGGCTCAGCAGTATGTCTTCCCAAATTGACCGTCTACGCTGCCAACAGTCATATCTAATAGTTTTCTCTGTCTATAGAAAGCCGCTCGTGGTGCCTTTCGTCACGCTGTCAATTCCCGACGATCTGCTGCACCATTGACTACCTCGGGAAAGCCCATCACCGCACAGAAACACAAACTCGAGGGATCCAACACTGACCGAAAGTTATGTTGCTGTAGTCTTACCGAACTGGTGCTCACGTACTGTGAGCAGTGCGTTGACAAGCGTCCCAAACGCAGCGAACTCACTGGCCTTTGACTGGATGGATGCAAAGACTTTTGAAGGAGAAAACTCTTACGATTGCGCGCAAGTAGTTTCATCATCTAATATTATTCCCCGATTTGATTTGGCAGGCCTTAATGCGGCCAATTCAGCTCCCGATGTTGCTGAAGACGATGACCGTGATCCACAAGAGTATGCTGTCGGGATATTTGACGAGGATGAGCCTGCGGAAGTTGTTCATGCTGCCGCTGCGAAGAAGCTCGCGCATGTGAGCGTCCGCAGTAAGAACGTGGTACGTCAAATACATAACTCAACTTTATTTCACTCATTCGTACCTGTTGTCATTAGACCACCGCCGTCAAAATCTTCGAACCAGCACCTGTCGAACTGCATCGCTCAACCAGTGGACGCTGCACAAGGAAGGTCAAGTACACCGCTGCTTCCATCCCGTTTCCTCATACTGGTGCAGCTGGGTACCTACAGACGGAGGAAGGTTTTCAAGCCAAGTATTGTTGAGTTTCGGGGGCAGGACGCTGACCCTCCGGCACTAACAGAAACGTCGATTTCACCACAGAGGTTGACCCGGGCACAGCTGGCCGTGCAGCTCTTGTTCAAGTGGTTATAGTTCTTTGTTCATGTTCTTATTTTTCTCTTATTAGACTGGCGATCTCCTGCTCGGTTGGCATAGTCTACGCGCGTCACCCTTGTCGTTCTTCCTTCCTTTCTCCCACTACATCGTACGAAATGTACGCTGTTTTTGTCAAACTCCAACACCATTACGTATGCTTTTTGTTTGATCGGAGGTTTGAGTTTATCCGGCCAATCTGCGTGTTATTGCTGGAGGACAATGAAAGGGATAAATACTGTAGAGATTTTAATGCAAACTAGAAATTTGTATGGCCCGGGCGCGATGTTGGTTATTTATCAATCGCCTTCGCGGAAGAGCCCGAACCAACCTAGGCTCCATCAAATCCCCTCTCACAACGTGAGCAGGACGATCTTGGTGCGAGACTAGGAGTAGTAGGACCAGTCCAAGCTTGTGCGTTCGGGGCTTTTTCGGGCTTTTTTTCATACACGTGACTATTCGGGAAACGCGATGCGCGTCGTGTGTTTGTCTATTTGTCGTCCCACAACGAACACCCGGCGACTCGACGCCTATCCGAGAGACGGCGTCTTTAGTTCTTACTGAACACTACATGGAGTCTGAAAGGCGAATTAACCCTAAACGCACAGCATCAAACCCCACAGATGAGACAAAGGTGCCTTTGATAGTCTTATATCCGAGTTGAGTCTTATAATCATATTTAGCCAAAAAAGCCTCGTCGACTCCCAAACCCAGTAGGATTCCTACCTTATTTCGGAAAAGTGGGCCTCTAACTTCAACAAATGACTAGAAAAAAGCCCCAGTTCCAGCCCCTACAATTACTGAATTCAGTCCTGTAGTGGGTGGAAATCGCGGTGAAGACCGTTCCGCGGAGTCGCAAGAGCAGACGTCCCTTCGAGCAGTTCACTATAAAGCAGAGCAATGGGCGGAACACGCTCCTGTCTTTCGCATTCCCGGCGTTAAGGTCGCTGGCCTTGATGACCGAGCAAAAAACTCCAAGTTTACTAAAGAGAAAGCTGACAGAGTGATTTTGGAGATGCAGAACGAACCAGCTGATGCCTGTTCAGGAATATGGGGGGATGAAGACGGCCACAGACCAGCCATGGTGACTACATTTCTATATCAATCAATGGCAGTTGCCTGATCCACGGATATGGAATTTCCGGGAGTTTGCCTGGCTACCATTTTAGGAAGCACCTCAGAAAAAGCCCTGTAGGGTGCCGGAAATGCCGGGGTAGGCTAGGGATGCCTCTCGGGGGGCGGGTAGGGTGTTTGACATGCTGAAATTTTCAGGGGGAGGGGCGGGATATGGCTAGAAAAGCGCAGGGGGGCGGGGATGTACAAATAATGCACAAACAATGCACCATTTTGGTCCTGTGGCGGTATTTTTGCTCCTGCGCGGGATATGGGTCAATTCGCGGCGCCAAATTTGTGCAGTAGGTTACAATATATTATTTACACCCTATCCACCCTTTAGCGCGCGTCAAACGAGGCGGGAATGGGTGGATTAGAGAATGAGCATCTGGATGAGCTCTATTTTTAGTTCACGCATATTCCGAAAGCGGAAATTAGCCCCGGGATGATTTGATGGGCTCGTTTTTGCTCTCCCGTTACTCTCCCGTTGCTTTCCCCTCAAAATAAAATACATAGTTATATTCTCCTCAAAAATGCGAATCCATTGATACCAATTTCACCCTTTAAAACGAGCTAGAAGTTGAAAAATGACGTCTTAAACACCCATATGACCTCTTCACCCTTACATTCTGCTTTGCTTTGCTGTCTACACCTCACATCTCAATAGAGAAACAATAATATATATATTGACTACTAAAAGAGGCAAGTAGTGTATAAACCAAACTAATAAACAAGAGAACGAAATAAAGAAAAAAGTAGACGAGGACGGCGCGAACGATGAGGTATCGCGCCGCTCTCGTATCTTTGTGGCAGTCAATTCATCCACATGTACTACCCAGCATGTTCCTACCGACTCGACCCGCATAGTGAGATGAGATGAAGGCGACGATGATGTGGATGAGGTGTCGTAGCCGGCTCGTCGTCGCCACCGGCAACAGGACACATGGGGAGACGAATCTTTGACGGCGTGTTTGCACTGGCAACGGGTGCTGGTGGTGAGCTGGCGGTTGCGAGAGGCGACGAAGCTGGTGGGAGCATTGCAGCTGGGAGGTGGGGTGGGTCGAAGGTGCTAACGAAGGTCGACCGTGTCTTGGAAGTCGTTCCGACCGTGTCGAGGTCGGATACGGACAACAACGACATGGTAAGGTCCAAAAGAATGTGAACACTGGTGAGGGCAGTGCTCGCATTCTCGCTCTCCCATAACAGCACCAAAAAAGGTGGAGGTGCTGAAAGGAAGCCACTCCTCCGACTGCCCACTGGTGTCATCCAACTCGTCGTCTCCCTTGCATCAATGCCCACGGGTGACGTGGAACAAGAACAAGGAGATGTCGAGGGGTGGCTACAGCGAAAGGATGGGCAGTGGTCAGTGGGGCAACCATAGCATGGATACACACCACTTTAGTCGAGCGGGAAGAACCACGATTCCGCGGTCCGCGTCCGCCCTGCGTAGTTGAATAGGATGGGTTGAAATCGAAACCAAATTGGGACGGGGCTTGGTGATCGCAGAGAGATAGGACAGCTGGTACCAGCTACACAACAACCTTGCGTCGTAGTTCTTGAAACAGCGTGGTCGTGTTGTTGACGTAGAGGTGGGGGTGGAGGTTGGGGTGGCCTGGTGTCGACGTTCCCGGACACACCTCAACCGAGTCCAGATAGAAGGAATGGAACGCTGACCGTCGTCCGCGTCTGCCCTGCGCAGTTGGATGGGGGTGGATCAGGGGACGGATTGTCAAGAGAAAAGGAAACAAATCGAGTCGTATGACTCGATTTGGCACGTACTAGCCGGGTCTCCCTCTTCCAGGGCCTCCCCTTGCATATCCTACACCTCAAATCTCATCCAGATCCCTCCCGAGTCCGCCCACACCCCTGGGAGAAGAGAGGCGCGTACAAGTCCAAAGCGATGTCGTCGATCGCCGCTAAACAGAC
This sequence comes from Galerina sulciceps, assembly GCA_023014345.1. Classification (NCBI taxonomy): domain Eukaryota; kingdom Fungi; phylum Basidiomycota; class Agaricomycetes; order Agaricales; family Galerinaceae; genus Galerina; species Galerina sulciceps. The sequence continues at coordinate 871,216 of JAEDXJ010000016.1, forward strand.
ATCAGAGGTCAGAAACCTCATATTCGTATTCACAAATACTGACTTACTCATTCTAATTCATCCCGAGAGGTCGAGATGACCAGAGGAGAGGGACGGAGCGCGGTTGTGGTGGTTGAGAACGAGTTCAACGACGGTCAGACGTCGCTGATGTGTTCGCCGGATATTTCCGCGACTACCTGATTGGCTCGGAGTCCCGAACCGTCCAGTCTCCGATCCGCTCTCGAAGTCTGCAACCTCTCCGAGGCAGTCCCTAGCCGATCCGAGAGCGCATAAATTATCAGGATAGGCTAATAGATCTGTTTTGCCTAACATTTTCAGCTTTCAAGGATTTTTAAAGTAAATACAATGTATTACACTCAGAATACAGACCATAGGCACTCAATTCAGTCAATGCTACGATACTCCTTGACAGACTGGACCAACCACAAGCATTAGAATGGTAGTAGCCAGCTAATTTAACTGTTTTATAACTGTTTATACTTCAGATACATGAGTTTAGAGTAGTGATAGGTCAGTATACCATGAGGTGTTCTTAAGTTAGGACTCAAACAAGTTGCATTGGTGAATATCGAGGTTAAAAAAAAGAAGTTCTTCGAATATCCTCTGAGGTATCTACTTTCAAGGATATACATTAGCTGATCTCTGAAAGGTAATTTTTATTGGAATATGTGCTTCGATCCTTGAGGTATGGCTTGTCAAATGCGAGGCACCCATACCGAAATCACCTTTCTGAACCAATTATCTTCGCTGCAAGAGTAGAATGTTTTATTTACTCAAATGTAGTCGTTAGTATTTCTTAAAATTCTTATATAAACAAACCTATCTGCTCAGTTTATTTGTCCGCTGTCTCCAATGTCGTCGGCGTCGACTTAGGCATTGAGCGGTCAGTACCGGGATTGCACGGCCCGCGAAGTTCAACATCAGCTCACAACACGATCAACGAACGTGTGATCATCACCACCAACGTCCTCACCTCTCTTCCTTCACCGCCTCGCCCCATCGCACCCCCGAATTTTCACACGTAAGTTTTCTTTTTGAATCTTAATACTACTAGTATGCTAACTACTTTCAAATTTAAATAGACCTCAATGTTGCCATTACCAACCCGCCGGCGGTGCCCTAACCACTCGAGACTGCATCTCGCGACGTCGTGCGTCTCCTCTCTCACCAAGGGATGTTGGCAGGCTCATCTGAGCCAGCTCGGGAAGGACCCGGTAGGAGCTGAAGGGGAGGAGAGTACGAGGAGAGACCCAGGAAGTTGGGGAGCTGCGTGGTAAGTGATCAATTAAGTCTGGTTTTCATTTTTACTCACATTGCACAGGCCGGAGTCAACGACGTCGCTCCGATTTGACGCGCTGGGAGGGATATGGGTGGGTTGGAGGGTCAGAACGCGCAAGGGGAGGCCCTGGACGAGAGAGACCCGGCTTAGTACGTGCTAAATCGAGTCGTATGACTCGATTTGTTTTCCTCGTTGTCATTTCCTCCACTGATTCACCCGACCCATCCAACTGCACAGGGCGACTATGCACGACTTGATTCGATCGAACAAGTCGAGATGTATGCAGGACCGTCGACGCTAGTCCTGCCAATCCCTCCGGCTCCTCGTCATCAACAACACGAACTCTGAGGCTCTTCGACAACGGCGATGACAACGTTCATGTCATTGCCACCCCACCGATCGTCGCCCAGCGCCAGCGTCGACACCAGCCCACTCTGCACTCCGTCATCCGTGTCAACAGCACGCTGGCGATGTTCACCGCCTCGTCCAATCGTGACGATATTCGTGGCTTTGCCGCCCCATCGACCGCCTAGCACCTCGTCGACTCGGATCACCCCAACATCCCCCGTCGCCTGCCCAAACAACACAACTGCCAAGTCCCCGCCGTTTCCAGAACGGCGACGCGAAATGGACACAGGATTTATAGCCAGACGTCGTCATTCATGACGAAGTCTGTGCTAGTACCCTTGCCCCGCCGACTGCTTCTCATCCCTCTGCCTTGTCCACCTCTCTTGACGTCTCCTTGCTCGTACTCTACGTCAATTGTAGGACTCGATACACTGGAGACGACGAGTTTGATGGCTAAGGTGGGCAGTGGAAACGGTGGTTTCCCCTACCCCTTCACTTTCGTTGGGGTCTGCTCTGGAGAGCGAGAGAATATGAACACTGACGACACAGTGTTTGTACCCGACGTGGCAGCTCGTCCCCTCTTGTACATCTCCTTCATCATCTTGCCTTGCCACTCCGTCTCCCTCTCTCATCTAGCCCACCCGAATCACGCCACCTCTAGCTCGCCCATTGCCTCTTGTCGGTCAGAATCGGTTGCCTATGGATCGACTGCGCGAGCTTGCTGGAGCGATTGGGTATAAATACGACTGGCGCGAGACCTCGATGTTCGCCCCATTCCCCGTCTACGTTTTATTCCTTTTGTTATCATGTTCATAGAGTACTTGTGTATTGTATTAATTAATATATATACCATTATATCTCTATATAATTGAGATGGAGGTATGAACAGTAAAGCAAATCGGAATGCAAGGATGTACACGTCATCTGAATGTTTGAGAAGTCATTTTTCACCTTATAGCTGGATTTAAGGGATGATTTTAGTATCATTGGATTCGCATTTTTGAGGAGAATATAACTATGTATTTTATTTTGAGGGGAAAGCAACGGGAGAGTAACGGGAGAGCAAAAACGAGCCCATCAAATCATCCCGGGGCTAATTTCCGCTTTCGGAATATGCGTGAACTAAAAATAGAGCTCATCCAGATGCTCATTCTCTAATCCACCCATTCCCACCTCGTTTGACGCGCGCTAAAGGGTGGATAGGGTGTAAATAATATATTGTAACCTACTGCACAAATTTTGGCGCCGCGAATTGACCCATATCCCGCCCAGGAGCAAAAATACCGCCCCAGGATCAAAATGGTGCATTGTTTGTGCATTGTTTGTACATCCCCGCCCCCCTGCGCTTTTCTAGCCATATCCCGCCCCTCCCCCTGAAAATTTCGGCATGTCAAACACCCTACCCGCCCCCCGAGAGGCATCAGCAACCTACCCCGGCATTTCCGGCACCCTACAGGGCTTTTTCTGAGGTGCTTCCTAAAATGGTAGCCAGGCAAACTCCCGGAAATTCCATATCCAGGTCCCGGGCAACTGCCACTAGGTCATGTATAAATGTAGTCACCACAGGTGCACAGACTGCTTTGTGTATTTGCTAATAGAATACGGTCACTCTCTCCTAATTCAAAAGACCAACAAGCGGTGTGTCGGAGTCCTTCTATTCCTAAAAGTGTTGCTCATTTCCCCAGCATTCTTCTGAGTCAGCTGAGCTGGTTTCTGAAAAGGTTGATTTTTCTGTCAATCAAAGTTACAAAGTTTATGACTGTTGGTCAAAGGTTGACCCGTATCCAGGTTCAGAGGGACGGACTCTGGCAGATGTAGAGCAGAGAAAAATGGGTATGACCAAAGTTTACTATGATGGCATCCCAGTATGTGAGCTATCAATTCAATCTTTGTTGATTATCTCATTCAGCCTTGCTACAGAACAATCTTCTGACTCAATACCATCAAGCTGTACAGCTCTTACATTCCCATGTACCTCCTATTGCAGCAGAAAGGGATATACGCCACCCTACTGATAAAGTCATGGAGTACACAAGAGAGGGAGTTGGGGAGGAAAATGACAAGATCTGTTTTGAGCAAACTGGAGTGTTGCACATTGTGCATGCCTGGCATGCCCAAGGTCATCCGGTTTGTCTTTCTTTCAACAGTACATAAATTATTGAAGGCTCTAACAAATGAACCAGGATGGGTACCTATACCCATCACGCGATATGCACCGGACTTCTTTAGGTGCTATGGCAATAAATCATTACTTCTGTTCCACAAGGGCATTGGCACTTCATTTGTCCGAATGCTTCAGAGTGGCATTTCCAGGTGTTTACCTGAAATATCAACAAGCCTTTGATGCTGGGGTGTGGAATGAGCGTGATCCTGGTCCATGGATTGGGCGTGCAATCATATGGAAACTTCCTGTCCTCCTTCACCAAGATGGTCTAGACGATGGCCCCACAGCAGCCTTCAATGTTGGGTCTTTTTCAGGAGGAGACATGTATTACCTGACATCAGGCTAAAACTTGCGTAAGTAGATATGTCATCTAGAAAAGTTTTTTTGACAAATTTTACTAGATATCGCCCAGGAGATCTCTTGATTTTCCTCTCTGGGCAACTTTACCACCATGTGGGCGAATGGGAACCTCTTCCAATGAAGAAGGATCAAGATTATGGTTTAACTCCAGGCAGAATTGGAAATGTCTTCTTCTTCCCTCATGCTTCTTATGAAGTCCTGAAAGACAAGACCCCTGGGTGGAATAAAGCAACTATGACAGGAACATTGCCAGATTATCGAATATGATCAAATTTTTGTCAGATAGTCGTATTTATTTTATGCAATCATACTCATGTGTATTCAAATATCACTTGGGTTGAAGGCCGATGCTGCGCACGGCAAAACTCGTCCCTTAATTTTTACCTTCGTTTTACAGTCTGGCGTGGTTTCAAATATAATAGACGACCACTTTATCAGACTGAGAAAGTTGTAGATACTACACTAGTATTATTGGTTTTACGGGCCTCTCGTCGCCAACCTTCAGTCGGCTCCTCGTGGCCCGTTCTCCTTCATTTTTGTTTATCAGGTCTTGATATCCGTGCTTTTCCATCTAACCAAAAAGCAAGGTAAATACTGCATTCATACAAAAACTCTCCACTTAAATACAAGCCGTAAATGTGACGTTGCAGAGGCTATTGCAAACATAATTTAGAATTAATATTGATCACTATCGACAGCGTAGCTACTTTGTTGTAACAGCTACTGATAGGAACGGTCAGGAGGCTCGACGCACAGGCATTGCGTCCCCGAACCATTGAACACTGAACGGGCGTAGGGCGTGACCACGGGAGGCTCAACATACGTGAGATAAGCCCGAAAGCGAGCGTAAAGGTGTTGGTAGCTGCAAATTGGTGCCGCGGGTATAAACGATAAAGGGGAGGGTGGCTGGAAACTCAACACCCTGGTGTCAAGGACTCAAGTTCCTAAATGCCGACACGTCCCTCCGCTCACCATGCGCCTTCCCGCGGCGTCGGCAGTACGAATCGCAAGGACAGATATGAGTGCACGAATCACACACAGCAGCCTAGGGGCCAAGAGGATTAAGGCAGCGGAGACGATTGTTCAAAGACTGGTGCCTGCCAATTAAATCATTTAACTCATGGTAAGTGCCAGGGAGAGAATGTCATATAAGTCCGATAAAAGTTATGATTTTGAAATCATTAATTTGCCAGATGGTTTCATTAGAAATCAAATCATATCTTTCTGGGAGTAAAATCATTGATGATTTCATACCTTTCTGGCAGGATTTCATTCCAAGTTTCTGTTTCATAACTTTATAGAGTCATTTCATTTCCCTTTGGAGATGGGAATTAATTATGTAATACATGTGAACTTTGTGAAATTGCCTTATATGTCATCACAGGGCTTTGCTCTTTCCATATTTGGGCCTCAAATTGAAAATTACTCTAAACTGGCCCTGCTTGCTGGGTGTACACTTACATAAGCCATTAGGACAGTCAATTTGATCTATTTCCAGATTTGGAAGGGAGTATATAATTAAATTCTTGCCAGGAATTTTATGAAATTCAGAATGATTTCAAAAAATATGAAATCGCAATGAATTCCCCCTGGCAACTTATGATTTTGGAATGATTTCCAAATGATTTCAGAATGATTTCAGATATGATTTCACCCCCAGAAAGATATGATTTACTCTCTGGCAATTCCCAAATGATTTCAGAATGATTTCAAATATGATTTCACTCTCAGCAAGATATGATTTACTCTCTGGCAATTTTGAATCAATGAGACAAGAATAAGAATGAATCCATCTGGCAAATTAATGATTTCAAAATCATAACTTTTACTGGACTTATATGACATTCTCTCCCTGGCACTTACCAGGAATTGAATGATACCACTGGCAGGTACTAGTGGTTCAAAACCTTCCCTACCTTGCCTCCAGTCAACACTGGGTCACCCAACCATCGTCTCGACGGCCTCCCAACATCCTACATTCGTCTTGCAGCGGCACGACCCACACACAACATCAACAAGACGAAACAGGGTGACCCTCAACGATGCCAGGTGTGTTGAAGACGGCGGAGGGGACCGTTAACAGTGCCAGGAGTGTTCAACTTGAAAGTGGCGGAACACGACTTCACATCCACGATAGAGGGGTAACGTCGGGGTAACAAGGTAAGCAAGCATTTCCTTTTGGTACTAAATCTCTGCTTACCTCGACGTAGCGACCTTCCACGACGTCCTGGCTGCAACGTCGCCGTCGACGAGAGCCTATCCACCTTCCACATTGCGGAGCACGTATCTACACCCCCCAGCGCCGTCGCATATGCCCCCGCTGCACGAAGACGAGTCAAACAACCCGCCAGAGTCGTTCGGGGTCTGGGTTTGGAGCTGCGGGTGGGTGATTTCGAGGTGAGTAATGGTTAATATTTGTTGTTAAATACCTTCTTACCTCGTTGGTATCTCCAGCTGTACCCCACCCCACCAGTGCGCGGAGCATGCATGCACCTATCCCAGGTGCCGAGGCGTACGACCTGTTGCACGAAGAAAGTTAGTCAAACGCTCTCAGGACACAACGAAGACAACGAACTCATCAAAGCTGCTCGCCCTACCCCAACCCTCCAACGACGCCACCCATCCCGTCGTCACCCTCAGCATTGTCCAACATCGACTGCACCCTCAGTCATTCGTTCGTCCGTTCAACGGCTGGGTCAGGAGGTGCGGGTGCGAAGAACGGGGGTGCTGAAATACGGATACAGAAACACCAAGGGGAAGCGCCAACGACGCCCACGATCTCGTCGTCGTCGTCGTTGTCGTCATCAGCTGGGCCTGGAGCTGCGGGTGTGGAGGTACGGAGTGCGGGGGAGTTGGGGTCGCGGGACGAGTGGGAAGTTCGCACGGGAGGTGAACTGCAGTTCGGGGCAGGCGGGGACTACCTCCTCTACTTCTGCTCGCCTATTTATTCTTGTCGCCCCTGCGCCTTCGAACCAGACTCCAAGTCGTCGAGGCGTGCCAGCCATGTATGCTAGATTTCTATATCATTTCTAGTCAACTGCCTAACTGCTCAATGCATCCAGCTTGCCAACTGCCTAGCCTCCGCTTTTGGAAGGCTCTTACAAATCATGCTGTAGGGTGCCGAAAAAGCCGGGGGAGTGGTAGGGATACCTGTTTGGGGGCGGGTAGGGTGTCATGGGTGCCGGGGATGCCGAGGGAGGGGGCGGGGGGAAAGGGTAGAATCAGTGTAGGGAGGCGGGCATGTACAAACACGAACCAAACAAAGCACCAAAATGGCTTTGGGGCGGTAATTCTGTTCCTGCGCGCGAAATAGGCGCTTTCACGGCGGGGAAAAGGGTGATATATAATAGGATATATATTCGGCGCCTAATAGATACATTTGCGCGCTTCAGTAGGGGCGGGACGGGGTGGATTGAGGATGTAGCATTCGGATGACGTTCTATTATTAGCACGAACAGCGCGGGCGACGTGCACCTATTTCCGTACCTAAAAATAGCCTGTCTCGACTGTGCCTTAAACCCTAATAATAACACACGGTTGAAAATGGTACCTCATGCAGCAGAATTGGCTTTCCAGCGTCGTACGAATTGCTACCCAATATGTATACTTCATTATGTAGATAAATACATAAGGTTGAATAGCAATGAAGCTAAGTAAGTTGTGTATAGGCCGAGAAAAGGACTGAAATGGGTGGATGCAACAAAACAACGTCGGATGAGGTATCCACAAGTGCACCATCTAATTACATAGAGTCGAAGTTGCAAAGGTCCACGCGCTGCACGAAAAAGGGGAGTAGTTACAAGGTAGAAATACAAGGTTTACATTACATATGGCAGGCAACGAGAGGAAAACAACATACGTACATCAGTAGCACGACACGCCTATGAAATAACATCTTCGTCGTTGTCGTCTGGGTCGTTGTCTGCCACAGCAGCACCACCTTCGTCGATCTCCTCGCTCTCGCTCTCGCTATCGTCAGCCCCGCCGTCGCCATCACCCGCGCCGCTGCCCGAAACATCGAGGTCACTGAGGGGACTCTGCCAAATAGCGCGGAACCCACTCGCGAGCGACATTTGGAGGTCGGCTTGCGACTTCGCATATGCAATCAAGCCTTCGGTGAGCTCCTTACTGGCTACCTCCCGCATGACGCCTCGCTCGGTCCACCACTCAGCTTTCCATGTCAAAGAACACAAGACTCGGCGCATCTCCTCTCGAATAAGAAGGACCTCCTCGGTCGTTCGCGTTGCCCGTGCACGACTCTTAGCCCATTCGGAGCGCAGAATGTCGTCAGCCGAGTCATCGGGACCAGCCACGTTAGAGCTTGTGGTCCAAATCCACGACAGAGTGCGGGGGTCTCGCCAGTTCCGTCGCGGCGGCTACGATTTTCGTTGAATAGGCTGAGGTCGTCGGGTTGAGGTGTGGTGGGGGCAAACGATCCAGCCAGCTGCGAAACATGCTCGTCGTCGAGGGTTCCAAGTCGGCCTTGGCGTACTCGCAACCTGTTCGGGTCCTGGTACCCTCTGATGTCGCCGTCATTGAGTATCCTGAGTGTATCCTCCCAGAGACCAGGGCCCGACAACTCCAACTTCGCACGACGACACCTTCTATACCTCTCAGCTGCCAGGCGCGCCTTATTGTGGATGCTATCGATGACAGCCCTCGACCGATTGCCATCGCGTTGACCTCGAACGTTCTTGTTCTTAAACAAAACCATGCGAGCCTTGACCTTCAAAGTGCGGCGGATTTTGTCCAAACAGTCATGGGCTTGGGCTTCGCACAGCCTGGCCTGGATTTCGCCGAGACCAGGTAGGCATACAATGCTTCGATGCGAGGTCGGCACATGCGAAGGAAGCCAGACCTCCTGGTCTTCAGGCTTTCCAGAAGGAGAAGTGGAGGAGGGGATGGTGGAAACGCCGCCGTCAGATTGGAATCGGAGGAGACCCGGCATGTAAATTGGAACCAGTCGTTCCCATCCACGCAGCCGACTTCGCAGCAAGTTACGTTGCTCTGTTAGATTGCCTTCCTTGAGGAGGGTGGATGTAGAGCCGGTTTTTAGGGCAAGACGACGGATTCGGGACCTGAAGGTAATGAGACAACACCTTATGTAATTCGACAGTTTTCTACTTACTGTACTTCTTCAAGATATAAGCCAAGCTCTATAAATCCCGAGGCACTAGTTGCGTGCAGAACCCTCCCACCAGCAGCCAGCCGAGCCTCCTCCTCATCAGCCAATTCCTTCTTAACCCGAGCTTCTGTTATAGCTGAAAAAAATATCAATGTCAGCCAATGTTAATCAAATAAAGAATAAGATAACGTACCAGCCCCAGCCGTATTGTAGGGGTTTTTCTTTGTCTTCGGGAACGCGTCACCCTCCCAATCCACACACATGCGCTCCCACGACGCTACCAGTTCACCATCCATGCAGGCAGTAAGTCCGCGATGCCCTTCCGACTGAATATTCCGATCCGCGATGGCTGCCTTGTATCTGCGCATCAGAGTCTTGCCGAGGCCAACGTACTTCAGCCAATTCCAGAAGCCAAAGTGATCGTCGAGGACATCCTGTCGAGCACCTCTACAGGCTAGGCCCATATATGACATGTAGGTAGTCTGCCAATAGATAGGTTACGTGTGGGGGGGTAACAACTCAGCTGGTGAGTTGCCCAAGATCATACATGAGGCCACTCAAAAGCAAAAGGCCAATATCACAGTGGTAAAAGGGTGCACAGCCACGATTTTGGTGGATTCAGGGTCGTATATCTCATCACCTCACCTTTTATCAGAGGCGCAGCCACATCCAAGCTGATTTCAAATTGTCTTGGCAAAACCACCTCACTTTTTTACATGGTGGACAACTGGCTGTGTGGGTAGTTGCCCAAGCCATTTCCAAATATACTCAGATGTGGCTGCGCCTCTGATAAAAAACCTGCCGGTACCTTATCTGACCCTGAATCCATCAAAATTTTGTCGCTAACATTTTTTCCCGCAGAGAAAAACAGGAAAAACTCAAAAAAACGCGGCGTTGAGAAATTTTTGGCAGACGGGAAAATTTCCCAAAAAGGAAAAAGGGTTTCAAATGAACGCAATCTATTTTTAGATATTTTTAAAATTTAAATCACATGACTAGCTACCTTCCTTATTGAGATATAGGCACATCACTATCTATTATTAGTTTATGGGACTTAACATCAAAATTGTTAAGTCCAAAATTGGCAGATGTCTTAACACAGCCTATTTTTAGACATGGCACCTTTGTTGTTGTTTGTGAGGTCCCATCAGTGGCCCTGATGTGCTATATTTATATTTGTTTGGATTTGAGGCCATAAAATTATATGTATGTGCGACAACCATGTAAATAGAGGCAAATTCAAAGTCATGTCATCAAAATGATGGCATCAAACTCCAAACAAACAAGTACCTCTCCCCTTAATGAGTACGACCTCACAGCCCGCAGCCTATAGTAGCTATAAAAGGCCTCATACATGATCTTGGGCAACTCACCAGCTGAGTTGTTACCCCCCCACACGTAACCTATCTATTGGCAGACTACCTACATGTCATACATGTCTCTAGCCTACAAGGCTGTGTCGAGATCCCGGCCCTTGTGTTTTTGTCGAGTTTCCCAAGGGGTTATGAGCCGCCCAGAACCTCTCCGGCGTCTCCAAATCTGAATTTCCAACCCCAGGGATGAAATTGAGGGAGTAAACTTGATGGTTACGAGTTCCATGCATTGGTTCATGAAGCTTCGGGATGGCGGGGATGAGCCGAACCGACGGGGATAGCCTCATGTTGGCAGGCCAATGGTTGTCCATCCTATGTTGCAGGTTAATGAACCATTGACATGCTATGTCATAGCTGATTAGGACGAACGGCAAGATGATGCCTCGAAGAGCGTAGGCAAAGACGAAGTCCATGTTAGCATAGCTACGATTTACATAAGCTCAAATCATTTTCGAGAGATTGCAACATACCGTTCGCCTTTCTGAAGGTTACCGATAGCAACCGGCAAGACCATCTCTGACCGCCCGCAGAATGCCCCTCCCACTCCGGTGTGCCGTAACCCTTGGGAGAACTTATATAGGCTTGCGCAATGGCTTGAAGGCCGACGCATGTAGAAATCTGCGAAACGGTCGATCAGTCATCGAAAGGCTAATAAATAGAGAGAATGAAATGATTACTTACATCTTCATCCTTTGCCCGGCTGACCACGTAGTCTTCGTATGGCTGTCGTGGCATCATATATGCCAGACCAATGCCAAGTCCGGGGTCTTGAGAGTAATTCGACACGACCTGATTTTTGAGCCGGAAGTTCGCGTCCATACAGACGAACATCCGGTAGAGATATCTAATTTATGTCAGATCAACGACCATCAAACATGTGGGCATAAGACTTACTGTTTATCTAACGTTTCGTCCTCCAGCCGTCTGGCAGATTAACCCCCGGCCGTGGGCAGGAAGGGCAAACAATGGCGAGTTCTCCGATCCCAGTACCCTTCGCGCCGGAGGGATGATGGCCTCTGCCACCCCACTTCATCATTTTGAGGTGGCGCCATTGGAGCACCATGCGAAAGAGGCCACGATAGCGGTTCTTCGGGACGGCTATGCCGGTGTTCACCGTCATTTTCTCCAGTGCTCGATAGAAGTCGTATGTTGAGGCTTTTGTTGTAAGGGCAAGCTTGTGAAGGAAGGCGAGGAGCTCGAACGAAGCGCAGGTTTTGACGACGAGTTGAGAGGCAGGGTAGTAGCCGCGGCGGAGGAGTTGGATATGTTGAGGGATCGCCCGCATACACCCGCAGTACAGGATGGCGACCTCATGAATGCCGTTGGTGTGTAGAATGTAAAACGAGGTGTGCGCGGCAACGGGGAGGGTGCAAAAAAGACTGCTGTGATTGAGTTGGATCTTGAGGCCCATTGCCATCAAGGATGTGCGGACGAAGGTAACACCGGTCCATTTCTAGAAGAAGAATCAGCATGAATACCGACGACGGAAGGAGAAGAAAATACCTCGATCCAGTGAAGAGGATGTGCCCGGTGGCGTCTGAGGCAGCACCCAGAACAAACGAGATCGGGCAGGTAACACTCGCGGCAACGGTACTCGGGTTTGGCAGGAGGGGTGACACCACGCGCCGTGCAGTCTGGACAGTCCTTAGCACTTCGAAAGTCTCCCCGTCCTGCCCAACGAATCATCTCGTCTAGGTACGTATCTCGGTGGAGGTTCTTCCAAAACACATGCGGACGTTTCTGCGCCAATAATCATTAGTGGGGCGTCACAAAATCCAAGGTAAAAAACTTACAGAGACCTGGCTCCGTTTTGTCTTCTTTGGGCCAGTGGATCCTGGCGTAACCTCCGACATAATATCGGCTTCCACAACTTCGTCGTACCAGGCCGCATCAGGATCGAGGGCGAAGTGAGGGTCGTCGGGGAGTGTCCACGTTGTTACAGAGGTCCATGACGTGGCCGGCTGGGCGGTGCGTTCGGCGGGAGCTGTGTGTATGGTGGCCCCTCTACGCTGGTTAACATCCTCGCGAGAGTGGACAACGTCGTATCCATCACCGAGCTGTACAGTATCGTGGTAGGAGGGGTTGTTGAGAGAAGAACGCGGGCGTTTCGAAGGACGTTGATCAGTCATCGTTAATCACGTGCCGAAGTTCAATAGATAAGGATTAGATTGCGGGATGGGGAAGGAAGAGAGTATCAAAAAGATACTGAAACTCCTTTACCGTCTGGGGTATTTATATGTTTAAAAATCAGTATTTCGAGTAATAAAAAAATCAACAATTGCCTCGAATTGACCTTCAAATACATTAAGAACCCATGGGATACTGAGGACGGAAACAGACCATAAGAGTGCGCTGTTGGAGGGCTTTAGAGGGATGAATGTATGTTTAGAAACTAAGAGCCGGTATCAAAAGATAAAGTGGTAGAGAATAGAACCTGACGTGGGCGGTTACTGCCCCGCTTGAGCTCGTTGGAGCCAAAACCACATGCATTTTTGGTGCAGGCGGCAAGCTGACCATTCAAAATGCACTACTCTGCCGGCCTGGGATGTCAATATTCAGTCCGTGTCCAGCTGTGATAAGCTCGCAGAAAATTTGTAGAAAGTAAATTTAAATTACCTGAGTTACTACGTTAGGATAGGTATGTAAATATGAATGTAGACTATACTTGCTGGTCCCCCGAGACGATAATCTAAACACTCTGACTCAAAAAAACTCTCTGAGTGTTCTTGTAGTCCTAGCTTACTAAATTCATAATCCGAGGTCCGAAATACCAAAGCACCGCGACAGATGCACAAATGACAATTCTACTTTCTAGCAGAGGTGATCTCGGGATCACCTTATCAGGTCGTGAGGTTACCATATACAGCGATTACAGGTCACACTCGAACACCTACCTTGCGGTTGCAAATGTCCTCTCGTCTCAGTCTCGAAGAGCGCCGGCGTGTAGCCAAGAGACTATATTATGCACGGTGACCCACTTTGTTTCTCACTTCATATCATTTAATACTTATTGACTTTGGCTGGGGTTTCTTAGCAATCTTGAATCCGAGCGTCTCAAAGCTCGTACGCGTAGAGAATTGTACGTCACCCATATAAATCCAGTTGCGACATCTAATTAAACATTCTTTTACAAGGCTCAAGGACCACGAAACTCCTGAAGACAGAGACGCTCGCCGAGAACGACACCGCCATGCTCAGGCGCGTTACCGTGCGGCCAACCGATTGAAACTACAAACAGATTCGTGGCAGTATCGGTGGGTGAAATACATTAATTCGGGTCTATGGACACGCCTTACCTCCGCACTCAGACGTAAGAAGAAACAGGAGTCGCAAAAGAAGCAAGACGACCTCGAGTATATGGAGTTAATGGGACTGCGGATGACCAGTGCTAGTTATTTCAGTTGAGAACCCTCAGTGGCGTTTTTTTTTCAGTGGCGTGAACGTGTATTTGCACCATTTTCTAATTACATGTACGAGGTTACGGGGTTACTACGGTTTGACAAAAGTACTAGGCAGGTCTATGAACGTATTTAAAAGACAAAGAACAGTCCGAATAGAGAAGGGCACGGGTTTTCGGGTAGCTACAACCCAAGAGCTAGGGGTCAAACATCATGTAGAACCTCCTCGAGGTGAATGAGGAAATCCGGGTCTTCAAAGTCAGCGTCCTCGTAGTCGCTCGCATTGCCACGTTCGACAATGAGCGAGGACGTTCGATGAGATGGGTGGACAGGCGTCGACGGGTTTGTCGCAAGGGCTGGGTCAAAACGCTGGACCGTAGGCGGCTGACGAAGACGAGGAGGGGCAGGTGACGTGGGGACGTAATCTTCGTCATCGGAATCGTCGTCAATAACGACAACTCGCGTGCTAACCGCCAAGGGCTCGGATTCGGAATCGGAGTCGGTTAGAATATCGATTACGATCCTGTTGGATGGGCCAGGTGCAGAGGTCGACGGCACAATGGTTCGCCGAGCCAAGACAGGAGAGGGTGAAAGGGTGAACGGGTGTGAGGGTGAGCCTGTAGCCGGAGACGATGCAATGTTGTAGGGGTGGGACGAAGTTCCAGAACCCGGAGTGAACGGCACGGAGGCAGGGAAGGAGGTCCGGTTTCTAACGGGTGTGACAGGGTTAGGAATAATGGTCAGTGGGAGCGGGCCATATAGACGGGGGCGTATGTGCACCTCTCCAGCGTGGTATGAAATCGCATAGTAGTGGCGGGCGAGGGCGAAGGTGTTTTTCTTCCGAACGGACGTGCTTCCAATGCACCCAGTTAAACGTGCTTCGGCAAGGGCCCTGTAAGGATATTAGAGACTTGATAAGAAGCACAAAGGACCAATTTACCATATATTGAACACCCCGACCTCCCAGCCAGCAGTGACAGGATAGTACCGATCATAGCCAGGGACGGGTTCTTCTAAGGCGGAAGGGTGTGGTTTGATGAGGCCTGACACATTTGGGTTGTGAGTATTGGCGAAAATGACAAGCGGGTCGGCACCACTGTCAATGAGACGCTTCGGGCCCATCATCGGTCGATTTGGGGTGGAAGGGAGCCGGGCGGGTGGAGCGACAGTCCCAGGAACATTAGGATTAGAAGCCGCGTCAAAAATGATGACGGGGTTGGCGACAGTATTTGAGATGGGTCGCGGAGCTAGCTTGCCGTTAATGATTTATTTTATATCATGGAAAGGGGGTGCTTACCAGCAATAAATGGATTACTTCCTTGGCGACCGATTAAACGAAGAAGTCCAGGTGGCGAGGGGGTGGCGAAGGCACTATACGTAGAGGGGGTAGCTGGGTACATGTCGGACGGGGGGCTTTCTCGACCGTCTAACTGTGGGGGGCTATCACGGCCATCTGACTGAGAAGAGCAATCACGACCATCGAGATTGAGAGAGGGGTGCATCGGGCAAGTGTATTGCTGGCAATTTGCTGGCAATGAAACGAGGAACTGAGGAGCTGAGGAAATCTTCAAATTTTGGTGAGCTTTTATGCATATTGACGTGCAGGGTTGAAGCTGAGCAACTTACCGAGAGGCTAGTTGTGAATATGGTCGCCCCATCTGGGCTACAACGGAAGTGTCGTGATGGTGGTTGTGTTTGTTCATTCGATCGTTAGCTTCGTCTGCAACGGGACAAAGTAAGGGTCATGGAAATCATTCAGGTAATGGGGCGTACTTAACAAATTGAAAATGAATATTCTGGGTCCTCGTTTTGTCGTCTGAAGCCCAGCTAATCCAACCGACAAGGTCAGTTTGAAGTGATATCTTACGACGAAGATTCAACTCACCAATCTTCATAGTTCAGAATGGTTAATCCAGGTGCCTTTCTGGGTTCTCGAAAGGTCTTCATGCTTGCCGAAAAGCCGGCCTACAGTGATGGTGTCGTGGGTGGTTATGCTGCTGATGCTATCGCCGTCATCCAGCGGCGGTACTTCAAACGCTATCCTCTGTCTCTGCCACACAACGAAGAGCCTTCGCCAGAATTCACGGCTGCGGTGGATGACAACGCGCCCGAGGTCGAGGAACATGCTCCGGACGAAGACGCGCTGGGAGAAGAGGGTTACATCGCAGCGCTGGCGGTGGTGGATGAGAGGAAGAAAGAGGTGGCGTTCCGCAAGGCAGTGAGTGACACCTTCTAAATCCGTCTTGTTTGGATTCTGACACTGTCTCAAACAGCAAATCAAGAGATGGCACGCGTATCAGTATATGAAGGACCACAACATGGACCCCGCCGACACTGGCGCTCACAACCCTTATAGGATTTTCCTCGCCAAACTTACAGGAGCCACTGTCCAGAAACCCCGCATGAAATCGTCCACCAACGTCTGGCGACGGACCCAGCGCCCAATAATCGAGGCAGAACTCAGGCGGAGGGTGCTCGCAAATGAAGTAGGACGTGCTGGGGTTGCGCGGGTACGCGAGCAGATTGCGAGGGAGATGTTTCTTGAGTTGGATGTGGCAGAGCGTGAAGAATGGGGTGAACAGGCGAAGGAGGAACATGACCAAGCACTGGACTTGTGGAGGCATCAGATGGAAGACGAACCCTCAACCAAACCCGCGGATCGTCAGAAGTAGGTGTTCCTTTTGCGCCTTTTCTCCTTTTTCTAATATTCTTGTTAGATGTATAGAGGGCCTCGTCACCTGCATGCAGCCTATCCTGGATCTTATCTGCCAGGCAACCGGTTGGAAAGCTACTCTGATTGCTGGGGGTCCAGAGCCCGCTCACGAGGGACGCCTGAACGTCATTAGGTGTGTATCTAATCGTTTCATGGTTTCTTTTCTGACCTATTGTCCTTCAGTTTGCATTCCGGAACGACGAGCGGCGATGTTAAGCTGAACTTTGGAACAGCTGAGCGGATTCGTTATAAGGATGTCATCGTGCCTATATACGGTTCATTCCTTCAGAAGTGCTACAGTACGTTTTTCATTCTTACTTTTAAATTACTGCTAATCTGCTTGTCTAACAGCTCCTGAGGAATGTCGAGCACAAGCCTTACAGGCTTCGGAGACAAGCCTGGCTACAATGGACATAGAAGGCGATGGTGGTACCTTCGATTCCTTGGGTTTCGCCGGCTTGAAAGACACTCCTGCCACTTCCACATCAGCCACGTCTGAAACACTTCCCGTGGAAAGGCTTGCAGAGCCTGCATCCGTCACGACTGCGCCGATTACACCGCCCCGTTCGCGATCACTTTCACCTCATGTCTCGCCTGCCCTATCTCGCCCACCTACTCCTCTCTCGTTTCCCCCCTCGCCTGCTGTCTCGCCTGCTGTCTCGCCTGCTGCCTCGCCTGCTGCCTCGCCTGCTGCCTCGCCTGCTGCAACACCAGCTTCTCATCGTAGCACCCGTCTTTCACTTCCCACCTCGCCTGTCCCTGAACCCGCAGTTTCCCTCATAGCTTCACCAATTGCCCCTGCCCTAGTGAAGCGTAACGGGAAGAGGCATTCTGAAGGCAATGCCGCCGATTTGGAGTCGACAGCAAAGCGTCCGCGTACCAGGAGCAGCCTTCCTGTCGCAACGGTTCCTGTATTAGCCCCACGTGCCAAACGCACCAGGCGTTCACCTGCCGCGCCTCGTTCTGCGAAACCCTCTGTCCCTCCGCCATCCGCAGCACCATCAGGGTCGACTGCCCTTCAACCTCCCTCGTCCAAGCTTATAGCTCCAGCTGGGTCCCCGACGTGGTTCAAGTCCGCGTTGGGTATGTTCCAACGCCAGGACGTTCAGCTTGGTGGTGTTTGGGCGGAATTGGTTTCGGTATGGGTGGATCTCGAGACGAAGGCGGGGTATGAAGGAACAACAAACCTTTCGGCTCGAGGGCGCCCAGTCGTCGTGAAGGATTGGATCCAGCGCGCCCGATCGCCAACGTGGACGCCTATCATCAAGGATATTGTGCAATTTGAAGACGAACTCGCGCTGTGGTGGAAGTCCCTCCAGCCGGAGTGGCGCGTTTCGACAGGAGGAGGTCATGAGGATGACGAGGCGGGTGATTGGTCCGCCCTCAGGAAACCGGGGCAGAACGGGCTTCTCAGCCTGGTGGCTGCCGTGTTTTTCTGGGGGTTGCACGTCCACGCACAGGGGCAACACAAGGACGACCGAGAGAGATGGTCTGTCCTCGTGCTTGACTGCCTCTCTGCTTTCAAAGGCATCGCTCGCTCTTCCACGTAACCCATATCGCCTGGTTTTAATGTACATAGTTATCTGCCTAGTACAATGTGCCATGTATATACAATAGACCGTCGGCGGCACCGACACATTTGTCCCCTGCTGTGTTATTTAAGTTGGTATCTATTTTTAGGTACGGAAATAGGTGCACGTCGCCCGCGCTGTTCGTGCTAATAATAGAACGTCATCCGAATGCTACATCCTCAATCCACCCCGTCCCGCCCCTACTGAAGCGCGCAAATGTATCTATTAGGCGCCGAATATATCCTATTATATATCACCCTTTTCCCCGCCGTGAAAGCGCCTATTTCGCGCGCAGGAACAGAATTACCGCCCCAAAGCCATTTTGGTGCTTTGTTTGGTTCGTGTTTGTACATGCCCGCCTCCCTACACTGATTCTACCCTTTCCCCGCCCCCTCCCTCGGCATCCCCGGCACCCATGACACCCTACCCGCCCCCAAACAGGTATCCCTACCACTCCCCCGGCTTTTTCGGCACCCTACAGCATGATTTGTAAGAGCCTTCCAAAAGCGGAGGCTAGGCAGTTGGCAAGCTGGATGCATTGAGCAGTTAGGCAGTTGGTTTAGTCCCATAGATCAAGGTAGCTTCTATAGGTGGGCGTGCCGCCCGCGCACCTGTGATCTGCTCGACGCAGACAGTGGTCTCGACGATTTCAGTAGTCGTTGTCGTCATCGTCGGATTCGCGGGCTCCTTCGTTCGTTCGGCAGCTGGGGCATGGAGGAGAGGAGGAGGAGAGGGGGCAGGCGTACGTCACACCGCCCTGTTCTAGGGGCTGGGTTATAAGGAGCAAAGGAGAAGAGGAGGATGGGGAGACTTACCTGGCCAGTACACCCCCGTTATGCGATGCAGACAACGGTCTCGGCATTCCAGTCGTCCCGCTGGTCGCCTATTACCCGTCGTCGTCGTTGTCGTCGCACTTCCTGCAGGTGTCGGTGCGCTGTGAGCTACAAGGGACAAATGGGCGGGTTTTAGAGACGGCGCGGAGGCAGGGGCGAGAGGGGAGGGTTAGGACAGTAGGGAGACCATTCTCGTCGCCCCTACGCTTCCGAACCAGACTCCATGTCGCCCACGATGCCCAGGTCACGTCGATGCACAGACGGCGGTCTTAACTACTTCCAGTAGTCGTCGCCTGCGCCGTCGTCGTGCTTGCGGACTCCTTCACTCATTCGGCAGCTGGGGCGGGAGTGAAGGCTAGCGTCTTTGATACTCCTTGGTCTGAGTCGATGGGTGGTGCGACTGCGGGTGGACTGCGAGCTGCAAGGGACGAAGGGGCGGGTGTTAGAGATGATGCAGGGTTTGCAAGTCGGCGGGTCTCTTCCTGGGCAATGTGCGGAAGTTAATATGAACTGTAATCAAAATTAGTCATAAGGTACAATAAGTAAGCAGCATTACGATCAAGGACCCTGAAATTCGAGAAACCCCCTGAGTTTTGCCTTTGAAAGGCAAGAGGACCCTGAATTTATTACCATGTTTGGGGCGTGAATTTCCACGGTTCGAACTGCATCTGCAGCAGCCGTTTTCGAAGGTGGCTGCCCCTCAGCTTGATCGGTTCGTGCTGCCTCAAAAGCCCAAGGTTCAACAATCCAAACCATCTTGGCCTGCAGATTTGGATCACGTCCTGCGCGGCCACCCTTCTGAAAGGCGCTGTTGAAGCTGTCAACTCCTACTATCACGACGACCTCGATATCGGGAATGTCCATTCCCATACCAGCTGCAATCGTTGCATAGAGCCAGCGTGCTTTGGATCCCATGCGTAAGTATTCCAAAACCTCTTCTTTATACTCCTCTGAGTTGACCGCAGTGAATGCCCAAAGATATTTTCGGAGTTCTGGAGGGATTACAGCACGCGCCATGTCACAAGCACGACGCGACAACTGGCGTGTCTTGAGGTAGAATATGGTTTTTGCGAAGTTGGATGGGTCTTTTGGAGATTCGGGGATGAATGCAAGGAGGTCATGTAGCGAGGATGCTGGATATTCCATTGGACGAACCCATTGGGCAATATTAGGACGGTCGGCACCTCGATCAATCCCGTAGAAAGGTCTGGCACCGCCCATTCCCAATGTGCGGTATATTGTTTCAAATGTTGTCGTCGAACATGTTCCGGTGAGTGCTAGCCAAGGAATCTCGGTTCCCATAATGATCTTCAATGTTTCTAGCTCGCCGTAATCCTTGCGGAATTCGGCCTTCCAGTCTTCAATTACGTGGGCCTCGTCAACCACCATTGACACAATTTTCTTCCGGAATTCCTCACGCCGAAAGAGTTTCTTGAACCTTGGATTGTGTAACAAGCATTCCGGGGAGGCATAACAAATGCGAAATACCCCTTTTGCAAGGTCAGTAAACAGTTTATCTTCGTGATTATCCTCATTGATAGCAACCGCAGATATCGTCAGTGGCTGGCTTCGGGATGGTAGCGTCAAAGGACGTGTTTCTGTGAATCGTCGTACCTATCCTTTGTGAGCATCTAGTTATCATATCGCATATCAAAACTTACCTGGTCTTTCTGTAAAGATTTTAATGGACATATTACAACCACAACCCTCAAATTCCGCAAGCTCTGCTGCAATTGCCAGCATTGCAAAGATCAAGGACTTTCCAGCCCCTGTACCAGCAACTGCAATGACATCGTTGCCTTCTAGCACCTTTTCTGCAACCTTTGTCTGCCAGCTTCTTGGTGAGTATCCAAATATCTGCTCTGTTGTTTCCTCTAAGGTCTTGGTTGGAATTTTAGGACCGACGCGAGGCCATCTTTGTGGAGTAGCACCGGTGTGCAATGTCTCAGGTTTAGGGGTTTTTTTTCGATGCCGTGGAGTGCTGAATGGGCTCGGGTGGTCCCTGGTAATATACGGGATGTTTAATTGGATTAGAGGCTGCCTGGTTGGTGTAGATTGTCCTCCATGAGTGTTTTCGACGCTCATGAAGAGCGCGTCTTGTCGCGTTCACCATAATTTACTTACTCTGTCACGCTATATCACTCCGGCAACTAAAGTACTGTAATGATTCTAATCATAGACTACAATTTGATATCTAATGATTGAGACCGGTTGCACTGCCCTCCCATGTGACGGACTTTCAGACAAGACCGTCCACGCGTGGACGATCTTGGTACGAGACTACGAATTCCTGGTCTAAAGAACGACTTCCCCTAAAGGGGACTCGTAATAGATGTGCACATTGCAAGCCCTTGATACATAGCGACCCATAGTT
Organism: Galerina sulciceps; assembly: GCA_023014345.1. Classification (NCBI taxonomy): domain Eukaryota; kingdom Fungi; phylum Basidiomycota; class Agaricomycetes; order Agaricales; family Galerinaceae; genus Galerina; species Galerina sulciceps. The sequence goes on from JAEDXJ010000016.1 coordinate 892,754, forward strand.
TCCCATGTCATGATTCATCTATGGAGGACTATGTATTACTATAGATTTCACAGTAGCCTCTATTGTATATGCGGAAAGTGGTTGTCCCATAGCACTCGTAGTTAGTGCTTGGAAGTCCTGTTATGAAACTGCAAAAGACTGTAACTGAACCCGACCCAGACTGATCAGGACTGCAAAACTCGCAGACCGATGAAGACCGCTAACTGTGGTCTGGTTAACGGTCTTCAAGTTCCATATTTTTGAAATCTGAGGACCAATGAAAAACCAGTTTGAACCAGTTATAACTAGCTGTTCTGGCTGTAATTTTATATAAGAGTAGAAAATATATATATTTCAGCACAAATACACAGGGAACTGAACGACTGATTACAATTTACAAGGCTGCAGCGAAAGCCGCTTCCGAAAGCATAAGACCGCTTGATTGGGATACCGACAACGAAACCCCAGCATGAATCCTAGAACAAAAGGGTGAGTATTAGCAATCTACAAAATACAAAATAGCGACTCACCTCCCAAGTTAGACAGGGACCTCTTCAATTTGCCTAGGAGATCATGCTTGCTGGTCATGACTCGAACACTTGGAACGTCTCGACGTAACGGAGGTAGATTGATTTGTATTCAGAACCATAGAAAGAGAGGCCGGTATTGAGGCCAGTTGACCGAGCATCAAGAGCGCACTCAATCTTTGCTGATTTCAGCTATTGAATGCACCTACGAGAATATAAAAAAGCTCACAGCAGTTAGAACTATTTGACGGATAGGGGATCAAAAAGATCCACATAAAGGATCCCTTCATCATGCGGTTGTTGAACCAAGACTTGTTAATGATCTTCTGGATGCACCCTGTTTCCTTTGCAGGATTCTACAGGCAACCTAAGTAGGACTCAAAAGGGATAACACTGTTAACTTACTTTGTAAAGGAAGCTGGAAGGATTCCACTTGAGCTACTCAGCGAGTTGGCGGTTTTCCTTGGTGATCGACTTACCGCGCCCGATTTCGAAGATACAAAGTTTCAACGAGGTGACTGCACAGCCCAATGAACGGCGCCGACCAGCCTTAAAACCATGAAAAAAAGAAAACAGGCGAGAGGGAAGTGGGTTGGGCAAGCACGGCCGCCGACTGTGATAGTTGGGGAAGAAGTGATTGATGAGATTTCACGCAAAATCAGGTAAATATCACAGGCCGTACCTGTCTGCTTCATAAACGAAGAAACACGGGAGCTACAGAGCCTGGTTGAGACTGTCCAACAAATCGAATCTAACATGTTGTCGAATCTGAGTCTGACGGGGTGCGAGAGACAAAGGGTTTTGATGACATTAGAATGTTATGTAATATTTATGTAAGCTGACCAATTGGGTTGAACCGACGAGTTCAGTTCGGCGACAACCCAATAGACCCATAGCTTTGCCTTCCAACCATCCCCTATTAGTATCCCCTGGCCAAATGCCTACACTCCCTGAATCCACATCACCGAACTCAATAAACTCAACTCATTGTGATTGCTACGTTTCTATGTCTGCAATAGCCTCCAGCCTCGTCTCTTGTGATGGCAGGACCCTCAAGATTTATTTTCGATCAGACAACCAATATCGCTCGCTCCTTACCTCCAACCGGAAGTGTTTTAAACCTCAATGTGCGTGCTTTATCCCTTTCAATGCTTTTTGACCGAAATCTGCAGGGTATTCCCTTACTCTTATTTGAAAAAATTGTTATTCACTAAGATCCTTCTCTTGGTGCAGGACACGATCTAGCATTGCTGAGACCGTGATTTGGCGCAAACCATGAATGCGGATACAGAAGAAGACCCTTAGATTTGCCAGGATGGGGGTACTTTTTGGATTGGCGCACTTGAAGGTAGTCGCTCTTGTTCGGTTTGCAAAAAACAGCTTTCAGCTCATCTCTGATCCTCGCCCATCAGTGCGGCAGATTCTGAGCAACGTCATACAATGTCTTTTATTGCCACAAGCAAGCCTTTTGGATCTGGTAAGAGCTTCATCAAATATTCAAGGTGGTTATGATATGCTAATGTTTGTCGAATAGAGATAGCCTATCGTCGCCCTCGTCTGCGAGCGAGTTCTCCGCAATCTATTTCCTACCTCCATGTCGTGCCGGCCCTCGCTGGATTTCTGGTCTTGTTTCTGGTATCCCCTCTCCTGGGATCGCAGCTATTACTTTCATCGCCACACCAAAATCTTTCAGCCTCGCAAATTGGGACGGGACTTGTTTTCTTTCATATTTTTACTGTCCTGCCTTTAGCTTGTGTTCTGTAAGAGCTTATCTTCTTTCTTAATAACCCGTCTAATCCTTGTTTTTCTTTCCAGTCGGTTATCATAGTCGGCTTGGTGCTTTGGCAGTGTCTTTTTTTTGCCAGGCATCCGTCATCGTCACCGGACCCACATTTCGCACATGCGGAAGGACCAGTTCCTACGACTCTTAAAGCGCTTGAATGTCATTCCTTCTGTCATTTGTCAAGTCCAGAAACCGCCCATGTTTCGTTCCTGTGTCGAACACCAGCAACTTCCTTTACCTTTGTTTCGCCGGTTACATGAAGGCAGTATGTCAACTGGACACCTTCAGCGAGGCCCAACATTTTGTGCAGTCGATGAGCATGACACAGAAGATGAATTGAACTCTCTACAATTTATCCCTGAAGAATGGATTGGATGTGGTCGCGAATGGAACCGCTTGACCCCCGGCCACGTTAAGAAGGCACGAAACAATGCCCGCCTTGTTTCCCCTGATGTTTCCAAGTTTATGATCCCTCCTTCGTCAACCTCGATTTCGGATCTCCTTGCTCAACCAGATCCGAACATGCCATATGCCAAATCCAAGGCTCCCCTCCACAGCCCTGCATCACCATCCTTCGCAAGCATAGATATACGCGATCAAGGGAGACGTCCACCTTTCAGCGTACTCTATTCGGCTAGATACCTCATCATGCAAAGCTTCGTGATGCTTTCAATGATGCATGGCTTTCTGGTGCCCAGTTGATCTCTATCCTAGAAGTAACTTCTTATCACTTGGCGCTTTGGACAGAATGGCTTGTTGGCGACCTTCGCAGCTACCTCGCAGTTTATAAAGCCGATCAACACGGACTCAAAATGAATGTTCTTGTTGCGGACCGTTTCCGTCAAACCTCTAAAGCGATAGGACAGCCGGGGCACGACTGGGCGGCAATGCCAAAGGGCCCCACGTTGCAGGATTCCTTGGGGCAACGCATCCGACGTTTGGGATCAAAATCAACGAAGTCTTCGACAACCGCCGTAGGATGTCAAATTCGCCATACTGGAATATTTGTAGCAAATGAGACGGAGACTCCAAGTGGTCGTCAGCTGAATAAAGAGGGACCACAGCGTGTAGCTGCAATGGTCAGTCTTAAATCTCACATTTTTTAGCTGTGACTCACAACTTGGTTCATAATGTCAGGAGTTTGTTCAACGTCGCAGCAATGTATTCTCGCCCTTGGCCTCCAGCATGTCCACGAAAATATGTACAGTGCCAATATTGAAGTATACAACCCATTACGCGTGTTGGCGATGTTCTCATTATTCTCCAACCAGCAAAGACGAAGCAAGGGACACCTACGTTGCACATAACCAGAGGTACGTTTTATCGAGCCTGACTATCAACACTCTAGTCAACCAATGCTACGTAGTAACCCCTATGCACACAAAAGCGAGTTACTGTGGTGCCAAACACGAAGCTGTTTCTCAAATTGACAGGGTTGGCCTATCCTCCAATATTTTTGCGCAAGTCCTTCCACCGTTTTCAACCAGCATCTTCACTTCATTGTCCTGCCTACCCATCTCCTGCAGTACTTACTTGAAAATCCAGCGCACCCACATTATATTTTCTTTCTCTTCTTTCAGCATCAATTTTCAAAAGTCTCCACAATCTACGCCCGTAGTTTCACAGTGGCGACATCACCACCAGACGCGATTAACATCTTGAAGTCCAAGGACTTCTCCCCGGGTTAATCAAAGCGGTCGCTAATCTCAAAAAACTTTGTTCAACTTCGCGAAAGAGGTCTCTCGGAAAAAGTCCTACACCCTTCCTTCTGCAGCCGTTAGTACTGTTGCGGAGGACAGCGATGAGGACAGCGATTCTGATGCTAGTAACGGACCTGATCAAAAAAATTTTATGCGTACAGAATTGCATGTCCGATCCGTCTGTGCGGGTATGATGATACATCCATAGTGTGTGCAGATTGGCGAAAATTTTCGGCTACCCGATCCGGATGCGAACAAAACCGGGCCGAAAGGTGCCTGACGACATCAGCTGGCGTAGTCTCCCTCCTGATTTGACTCGAGAGCCATTCTCATTTTTTATCTTGAGATCGAGCGGTATCGATTGAATCGATATCACTCGATTCTGCTTGATTCCACCGTTTCTCACTGGGGGTCACAACTAGCACTGTCAATCAGGGAGATTCAAAATCGCTTACTATATGTCAAGCGGTACCTGGCGCGTTACAACGAGGAAAGTAGTGGAACAGTGGGATCCAAGGGGTGTCAGATTCACCGATCTCGACCGTATGTTGATGGCTGATCGGTGATTCCCGACAGTCGGCAACATGTCGGCATTGAGCTAAGCGACGGTACGGCTCCTCGGCAAAGCTTGGGCAAAGCACAACTTCGCGTCGTGTCGGTGGTCAGCCTCAAACAAAAGACTTTGCAGCAATCCTATCAGTCGAAATGCGAGGCCCAAATTATATAGATCCACAAAACACAAAATGGTCTTGAAATAATTCGAGTCACAATAAGAAATGTAGAAAGCCAGGTAGAAAGCGTAGTTTATACTGTATACACGCTGTCTGAATCATCACGCAAATTGGAGGATAGACTCAAGGAAAGACATCCACATCTGTATTTTCGAACAGAATAGGTGGCAGGTAGTTAGGCAGGTAAGTATTTATGGGTGTAAGCAGTTGCATGGGTTGAAGAGGAAGAGGATTTAAAGTCAACACTGGATTGGCACCAGCAATTTTTTGTCGCAGCCATCCAGGAGAATCGCCACGTCTATCGTGAATGGACGGGTGATACAAGGGATTTTCATGGCGTGCGTCTTCCAAAGCATTGAGAGTCATGGCGCAGAACCAATGTGAGCCGGCTTGCTGATCTCCAAGAACAAGCCGTCTCTCACCGTATCGTGCGACTTTTCCTAATTTGGTAGGACCTCCCCCCCCCCCCCCCAACAGCTGTAAACAACGGTCGAGATCGGTGGATCTGACAGCCCTCCGGACTGTCCGCCAGCTTCGAATCTTACAAACATGATTTCTTGGGAGGCGCACAATGTGCAGAGCAATGGGCTTACAAACAACAATATAAAGAGACTCGTATTCGCAAAGTAAGGTAGGGCGCGTGCAGGACTGCACTACTTGTTGCGCTGCCTCATCTTCATAGCTGTCAATACTGCTGTAACAAGTTGTAATCCCACTTTCACCACCTCATTATCTGCTGCCGCTACTAATGGGAGGACAGTGACCGAAAACTTGTCCGAATGCCACCTAAGGAGCTCCATTCTTAGTATTGCAGTTAAATCAGGGTTAGAGCCAACGCGGTCTTTGTGGACGATAAACTGCTTGACTTTTTCGGCAGTTAAATCCGAGAGTTGGAAAGGGCCCGCTCCAAGGATAGGCCAGGGAACCTGGCCAAATGACAATGAGCCTTCACAGAATGAATTGACCTTTAATCGTAACTCTTTCCAGCTCTTTTCGTAGCGACTGAAATTCAGTTTGCAGTTCTTTACGGACCGTGTCACATTCATACCCATGCATGCGAAATAACTTACTAACCTGTAAAGCGCTGATTTTTGCTTCTTCTATCCTTTTCAGCCTGGCCTCATGTTTATTTTTCCTTTGCTGTCTTGCGGCCTTCTGTCTCATTTTCTGTCTCTCCTGTCCTCTTGCGAACCTTTCTTGTTGTTCTTTCCATGCCTCCTCTAGTCTTCGCTGGGTGGCGTCTGCATTCTGCTTCTCCTCTCGCCTTATCTCCTCTCGCCTTATCTCCTCTCGCTTCATCTCCTCTCGCCTCATCTCCTCTCGCTTCATCTCCTCTCGCCTCATCTCCTCTCGCCTCCTCTCCTCACACCTTTCCTCTTCCTGAATGCGTTCCTTGTCGGACTTGAGGTCTTCCCAGCACCTCATTTTGTTTTCATGCGTCGTCTGTTGCGAAGAATATTCCGCATCTTTTTGCGTAGAGGTCGGCTCTTCTACATTCAAGAACGGATTCTGAACGTATGTGAGGAAATATGTTTCTGCCAGTTGATCTCGGACAAACCTGGTGACCTGAATCTTCTGACCTGCCTGGTGTATTCCGGTTCAAAGAAGTCCCTAATGCTATTTTTTGAAAAATCTGTGCTTTCCAAAATGCAGACGTTTGAGCTTCTCCTAATTTCCTTGACTTCTGTTTGGCGAGTGGCCGCTCGGCTTTTTGTATATCGTTTGGTAACATAAGGGCAAGGCTGCCTAGTCTGAAAGGTAAGTTTCAAGAGTGAGGGTGTCAGGGGGGAATGTGGACAATGCCAGGGAGACTACATTGATAATGCGGGAACTTACTTGAAGTTTAAGTGTGCCTGACCAAGCTCCATATTTCGGTACGAACAATTCACACTCCGGCTTCCTTCCTTTCTTTGACGCTCACTGCAATGTTCCCTCCGTCCTATCACAACACACCGTATATCCCCTGCCTAAGAATCCCGACCCGACGGTCTGCTGCAGAGTTATATTCAGCAGTCAAGAAAGCTACAACGTTCCCTTCATTTTCACTCTACCCGGCATTGACAACGGAATCTCTGTTCGTGAGTTGTCCAAGATCAAAGAACCTTTTTGGAGCTGACACTCTTACATAGCCTCCAACACTATGAATACCGTTATGATGGTCTCATCCCTAAACCTGCAGGTCAAGCAGGATCTCCCGGCGGGGTGGGTACACATCTGAAGGAGGTATTAGCATGGGATCCTGCAATGTACATTGCAATACAGGTCCATTTTTTCTGTCCGACAAAGTGTGCAAGAAGTCTGCTGACCTTTATTGTTCTTAGAAATTTATAAAGGACCTTATTAGGCATCACATGGAACAACGCTCGTTGCTTAGGGGTTTGACAATTACTAAGCAGCCCCAGCAACAATTCAATGATTCAGACCGAGGTATGAGCCTTTTGTTTTTATCTTTTTGCTGTATGCAGACAGGATAAAACTCAGGCGGAACAAAAGTTTGAATACTTTCAAGATACGACGGGAATTGGCCCAGTCGCGACATTATTGCAACATATTTAAGTAATACTTCCCATGGAAAGATACTAGTAGCACAATTACAATATTGCTGCTACCCGTAAAAACCTTGCGTTCCCAGGAGCATGGGGACCAATTGGGAGTCGATAGTCCTGTCTGTGGAGACTAGAAGCGGCTTGTAAGTTTTAGGGTGAATAACCTGAATTTTGGTTAGCGAAGTCGTCGCTGAGGATATCGTCAGAGGCCCACATCGCAAAGTCCATCCAAAGATAATTCATGCGCAATATCTTGGAGATTTATACCTTTGTCCGAATGATAGGCATGCAATATTTCTGTCTTGTAGGTTGTTTTAAAGTTGCGGGCATTCTCGAAGTATCGAATTCTGACACTACAATCGGCTTCCTTCTCGCTGTTGAGACCATCATGAAAAATGTATTTTGAATATTTACAACCCTTACTTTTGAATGGGAGGAGAGGCGAATGGAACCTAGGTTCGTCAACAAGCGTAGGTTCGTCATAAGCATAGGTTCGTCGACAAGCATCTCATCCCGACCTCCAGTGGACAGGTTCTAAGAAGAATGAAATAGATAGGAAGGTCATGGCTATCGGATTACCTTAAGGTATGCCATATACAAGATAATTGCATCAACGTAGTCCTGCTTAATGCTGAGTGGCCGTTTGACACCACCAGTCTTGAACACAAGGAGGTTACACCGTGTACAAATGGTTTTGAGGTTGGAAACTTTGCAGAGTTTCAGGCTCTCCGCATGGGGAACTATGATCCCAACCTCATCTGTAAGCACCTGTAAATATAGATTGTCTCGCTTGAGTTACTTGAGTTACTTAAGAGCAGGACATACCTGTTGAAAAACTTGGGATTCCAACCTTGGATTTTTCGAACTTCTGAAGCTGGAAGGCGGCGTTACTTTTCTCTTCATGCTGAAATCAGGGTACAGGATATGTAGATACACCGCTCGTACGAGTTGTTTCGGGAGGTCGAGAAAATAATCTGCGTTGAGATTTGAATTTGATCACGACGGGACGTATTGAACGTTTTAGGTGAGGGGCATATGCTCGATCCAATATCGTTGAATTTAGCCATTTCTGTCGCACACATTTCGGCCTGGTTCAGTACGCATTCGGATCGGGTAGCTCAGAATTTTTGTCAATTTGTCAAGGGGGCGGCGGTATGTTGTCAAAATACCAATAGTCTATTTCAGGCCTCTCTAATCAAGGGCCGAAAGCGCTCGAGTAAGTGAGTGAGGGTGCAGAGGGGGGTACATTTCGTCCTTCCGGTGGTCGTGTAGGAACCTCCGTTGGCGTCTACGACACTGGGAAGTGAATCGATTGCCCAGAGGTTCTGCGGTGAGGTGCTGAGGTTTTATCTGCACCAATCCCGACGGCGGTTGTAAAACTCGCCGCTTTTGGTAAATTCTTACATGTTCTTCCGTGGAAAGACTTGCACGCAGAACATTACAGCTGTTTGCAAATCGATGGGCCACCTCAATTTGCACATATACAGAGTGGACTTTTGAAATCTGACGTGTCCAGATAGCTGGGCCCTTGGCGGAGGTCGGAAAGAGGTGGCTGCTGCTGGCAAAGGGGGCTGGACCAAAGACCCTGACTTTGCTGATGCGGTTTTGCCATCAGCACGGGGACTGAATATTGAATCCTCTACAAGTTTTGATCTTGGGTGGCCCATCGTTCTGCAAAAAGCTGTAATATTGTTGATACAGTTTCGGCAAAATTTGGGTTGAGCTCCGATCCAAAAGACAGGACAGAATCTCCATCAACCGCTAAGACGGTCCGATCACTATGCGCACAGAATCTCTGGATCCAGCTGGATCCACGACATGGGAGAGGCCCACAATCTCACAGCTTAACCTCACTTTTTTCAGACGGACAACTCACGAGACTTAGGTATACCCGGATCAACTAGTTATCAGCGGGACTATTTGGCAGGCGAGTTGTTCCGGGTTTGCCTCCGTTTTCTAGTGTATAGGTGCCTCGCCTCCCCGACAATTACGTTGGGTTTGCAAATGCCGAAAACGGACAGCCGTACAGATAAAAGCTGCTGGTCTGGCTAAACTCATTATCAGAATCCTGTTCTGTCGCACAGACTAGAACCGCAGTATGTCACATCCTAAGGTTGTCCTTGTAGGACCTAGGGCCAGCGGTGAGCTCGCACACTAATTCTAACCATGTCGTCAAATCCTGACGCGCCGATTACGAGGTAAATCAACGCTTGTAGCCAGTGTTTCTGGGGTAAGACAATTAATCAATGTCATTGTTCAACACCGTTATAATGGAATGCAGGTTTTACTGGGAACCAGTACGACATGTCCCGTTGAGTGGAACATCCGTCGGTCTGACAATCATATCTGGTCGGCCAAGGTTTCTGTTGGCTACCTCTCCCCAAAATTTTTTGGTCACCAAAAGCTTTTCGTTCACAGTCTTCTATCCCTTAGCGACGAGGCGGGTCCATGCTATACCCCTGCTCAATTGCTGCGCCTTCTCAGGAAAGCCGAAATAATAGGGTTCTCACCCGGCCAGGATATACAAACGATTATTTCTATGGATGAAATTACAGTCGCCCGCAATTATTCCGACATGTTGCTTTCTTCCTTGCCCTCCAGGGGTGTGATCTACGTGGAAATTCTGGCTCCTTTGTTTTCACTGAGAGAAATTACGATCGTCGATCTTCCAGGCAAGTATTTGGTATTTTTGGATGGATGTCGCTTGAAGGATGCTAAGTTTGTTGAGAAATTTACAGGCCTCAGGGAAATAGGGTATTCAAACATTATCAGACACGCAAAGAACGTTGCGCGATTCTACGCCGCACAGAAAGGAGCGATTCTTGCAATTGTAATACGTATAACAGGTGCACTCCACATGCTGTTTGTCAACTTATTGCCCTGAATTAATTAACATGAGCATCTTCTCAGATAGAAAGTCTAAGCCTCCCGCACTTTCTGCGATTGGGGAAGGAAATTGGGTTATGGGGACAACAGGTATGCACGGGTACTCTATGACTATTAGACGACCAAATCAAGTTTTTACCTCAGTGATTCTAACCCATGGACAAGGAAATATTGCGGCGACACATTGGCTAGAAATACTGGCCGGGGCATCAGAAAAACCATATATCCCTCTCTGCTTTCATCTCCCCAACCTCCGAAGCGCGTTTGCATTTGCCGAGCCCGACATTCGTCGTCTGCGACAGGATGAAGCAGCGCACTTCTTATTTTCTGAACCCTGGTCGTTGTTACCCCATCAGACAGCCGCTAAACTGGGTGTCGTAAACATCCTGAGGCAGTGGGAGCTCGCATGGAATCTGGAGAAAAGTAAATATAGGCAGCAACAACGATGTACAATCGGTTGGAAACGAGTTTTTGTAGGGCTCTTGATTTTGCTCCTCTTCACATATTTGCTGTAACTTTACTTCCATTAATTCCCAGCGAATTAAAAGACTTGTAATTACATTGAGAGTCAGTATCAATCTTGTATCAATCTTCCACCCTGTGATACCCGTCCTCAGCCTGACCCCACTCTGCAGTCGGGGTCAGGAAATGCTGTACCCGAATCTAAGATAAAACGGAACAAGATTTGAGACAAAATCGAGCGCCCCTCATGAGCCACCTTACAACGGAACTGGCCTGTGGGCCATCGCTGCGCGCGGCATCCAACGCGGTTCAAGCAAGTAGCTTACCTTTCGAATTGCCAAAGTGATAGCTTTCATCCCACTGGGTTTTATTATAACGCACCCGTTTTGTTGCAACATTTACTTCATTAAGCACCTCTAATTTTATGATACACATTCAAACTATTTCCTTTTAAAGTTGCCCAAGTATGGCGGGAACGCCAATTTTAGGGAACCTTGGATGCTCGTCACATTCTTGTAAGGTTTCTCAACTTTGTAAGGTCTTAGAAAAATTGTGAACATTATATAGTGGTTCTCAACTTTGTATATGCATGGATTGCAGGCCTCGGGGCCGGGTCGCGTCATAATACAATGCGGCTCACTTAATACGTCCATAAACAGACACTAAACAGCAATTGATTCCAATCAAATCCTGAGTATCACACGAAGTCACAAAATATACGAGCAGGGACAGTCTGATAGCACGAATAGCAGGAGCAAAGGCCAGAAAATGAACCGCAAAAGTCTAAACACTTGAACCAGATCCGAGTGATAGAGCACAGGAGAGACGAGCAAATAACGCGACAGAGATGAAACGTACACCAAGCAGCAGGTAAGTGATCTTAAAAGTCGTATTAGTGAGACTATTAACTGAACGTAAGGAGGTTCAAACGAACCTTGAGTTCGTTCAAATTGTAATCTCTAAATGATCAGGTTAGCAGGATGAGCCATCAAGAGTGATACTTGCCATTCAGTTTCCTAGACAATGTGACCGTGATTGCGAGCGAGTCCGTCGGTTGCTATGATTCTCTGCAAATGGAGGCCTGTGAGCTGTGAGGGGGATAACCCGGAGAGGACTGAGCTAGAGGCAAACGATTCTCCTCGTCATCGGAATAGATAACTTTCCGTGACGAAGCAGGCCTTGATTGACTGGGAGGATAATGGCGCTGCAAATAGTTGGGTGATTCAGGGTCCCGCACAGTCTGAGAAGAGTATCGATGGGAGCTCCGATGAGGCGACTGATAAATAGAGTGTTCGTGAGCAGAAGACCGAGGACGAGGCGGCGTTCGGTGTGCAGACAATGGGTCCTGATGCAGAGGTCGATGTGGAGATCGACTACGAGAAGACCGAGGACGACGCGAAGGAGAAGATGGAGCATAACGTTGCCATCGATGCGGAGACCCGCTATGAGGGGAACTTCGGTTGTGAGACGAAGTAGGAAAATGTGGGAATAGACTGCAGGCTGACCTTTGATCACGAGAGGTGGAGGAGAAAGGCAATGCCTCATGGGAAGAGCGACACGATTGACGTGGGCTTGGAGATCGAGGGGCTTGGAGAGTTGGACGTGGATCCGCGACAGGGGTGGTTCCATTAGTGGTTGACAGGTCGGGTGTCTGTGCATTGGCCCTACGCGTTTCTTGGGCCCGGCGCTGATTTTGTTGCGCTCTGATGATGGTAAGTGTCGACGGTCCCAGTTCGTTTTCGGAGTTGTCGACAGCTTTTGGTTCTGAGCCAAAACCTGGCTGCACCGCCTGTAAGTCTGCCAAACAGATGTGATCCGTGACTCACGCATTCCACCATTCGATAGTGTCTCTTGTCCAATCAGATGCTCCATCGTCGCTATCATCAAAAGTGGCCACGATGAACTCGTAAAACTCTTGCCGCTTGAACAACTTGTCTTCGATCCTCCAATCCTCAATATCTGATATGCTGTGTCGGAGCGGTATAAGATGTAATGTCAGCTATATTCATCATGAAACTTGAATCATACCAATAAGCATGCATAAGCGATGGATCCAGGCGTAACAGATGTCATCTTGTTCATCTTCGCTTGTGAGCTCTTTGTTTTGTCCGCCCAGGTCCGTCTTTTAACGCAGAGCTCGGGCACGTAAAAATGTGCTTCCAAACCTAAACCGAAACATGAGCGACGAACAGTGGATGTCGCAGACGCACCATAACAAGGAGAGGGCTACGAAACCTGTTCTCGTCCATCTGCTCACAATCATACCCATCCTTCGGCCATATAAACGATGGCATATCGCAAGACCGGACCTTTACCGATCCATTGTCAAGTTTCCTGAGGAATCTGGAAGGATCATCAGCATTGGCGTCAAACAGAATATAAAAAAATTACTCGGCTGGATTCTCATCGAAGTTGACAAGATACCTAATAGGGCAGAGAAGACGACCGAGAACTGGGTGCTTGAACCCACGCGATTCGCATTTCTTCACGCGCCCCGATATTCCAGGAACAAGTTCGGTACCTGTGTAGGCCTCTTTGACGTAGATAAGGATATCTTTGGAGAGACTTGATATATCTTCTGAGCGAGCAGCTGCAGAAGCAGCTATCATCTATATCACATCAATATATGCGTAAATGGGTTGAAAACTAAAGTAGAATACTCGCCGCTTTTGCCAGATCGTCTTTGCGGTCAACGTTTTCGGGATCCTCAAAGTAGGAAAGATCTTGCTCGAAGCACGTTATGCTGAGCGACATGTCCTTGTAAATTGCAAGGTCAGCTTTGTACCTAGTATGAAACCTGATAAAATGAGATTGCATCGCTGTTAGAAGGCATTTCAGATCAATATATGCGGCATTGACTTACTGGCTCTTGGAGAGTTCACCATACGAACGGCTCATCCAGGCAAGACGCTTGTCCAAGACGCTGTACCAGTTTATAAATGGGTTTTGGCTACGCGTCCACCATCGTGCAAATTTTGTGTATGGCTTCAGAACCTGGCTAAAGATGATTATACCGTGAGCCCAAGCTGAATTCATTGGAAGCGACCCCACTTACGCTGTCTGCTTTTGTTTACCCACTCCATCTAGAGCAGTATTGAGGGCTTCAGCGCGTTTATCGGTGAGTGGAGGGCTATCTTCCAAAGAATCTGTGTCGGCGGAGGGCATAGTGGTGGTGAGGAAGAAAGAAACAACTGCTCAGAGTCGGTGAGTTCTGGCAGAAACGCGGTCATGTGATTGGATCGACTTGCAGATCATCTCGACTCGGAATCAAACTCTGAACTCAACCGCCACTAGACTGATGTTCCTTCGCTGCTTCACAAACTGAAATGAGGAATTCTATTCTCATATTATTCCTTTTCATCATGGTCCTCTGCGATTCCTGTCAATACTCGTGCAAAAGCCTCCAAGGTCTTGCTGTGCATCGAAACAAATGCAAGGCCTCCAAGAAAACCTCACAGGAAATTCTACAAAATCATGTAAATATGCGAAAAAAACGGGAAATCGAAAGGCTAAGCAGAGATAGGCGCACTCGTGAAAGAGAATTAACACCACCTCCTGGTTTGGTACGTGAATTTAGTTAAATTTCTTTTTCAGTTCGAAAATTTCAACCTTTAACTTTTAGATAAATGACGGAATGGATATTGATCCTGCGCCTGATGCCCCACCTCCTAAGGTGCCTACCCCTCCTCGGTTTGTTCCTCCGCCTACGAGGAGTGACCGTACTCGCAAATTTCCTCAAAAGTTCACGGATTTTTTTCCGAACTCGACGACCCGTCTTCCTCACCTCCCAGAACGTGAACCACCAGCACCAAAACCCCCACCAAAACATCAGAATTGTCTTCCTGAACTCATAGCGTCATCTCCGGAGCCTGAACCTATCATTTTCAAAACTCAGCCGAACGAGTTTGGTCTTTATCGTGTCTACACTTCTTATCCTACCAAGGAAGTCGATGACAATGATAACCTCGACAATTTATGTGACTCCCCAGGATTGGCAACTCGTCAGAGCTCGGATCAAGATCGTTGGTGGAAGGCTCTAGGTGTTAATCCGTGTCAAAAGAGCCAAGGACTTTTCGCCCCTTTTATGAATGCGACAGTTTTCGACTCCTCAACTGGTTTTACTCCAGGTCAAATTTGAAATCTGTTGGAGAGCTTGACCGACTGGTCAACGATGTTATTCTAGCCGAGGATTTCGACCGTGAACACCTGAAGGACTTCAGCATAAAACGAGAACTGCGGCGACTCGATAACGAACAGGAAAATTCGTCACCTTTCGCAACAGAAAACGGCTGGAAGACATCGACAGTGAAAACTCCTCTCCCAGCAGAGGGTGTTAAACACCGGTCAGAAGCAGATGCACCCGTATTAGAGGTTCCAAACGTCCACCATCGCAGCCTTGTCGAAGTCATCACCTCTGCATTCAAGGACGAAACAGCAGCACTGCTTCACCTCACGCCATTTCGGTTGTTCTGGAAGCCAACTCCAGATAGTACTCCGGAACGTGTCATTACCGAACTGTACAACTCGGACGCGTTCATTGAAGAACAAAGATCTTGAAGCAGCCACCGGAACCTGGTCCACAACTGGAGACTGGTGTCATTGGTATGATGCTGTGGTCCGATTCAACTCATCTTGCAAACTTCGGTGATGCATCTCTCTGGCCAGCCTACCTGTTTTTCGGGAATCATTCCCAGTACTTTCGAGGGAGTCCGAATAACTTTGCCGCTCATCACATCGTGTACTTCCCTTCGGTTTGTTTATTATTATTTTTTTTTGTTTTCAGGCCAAATCTCACATCAATTTGATATACAGCTCCCATCGGACCTTCAAGATATTTACATGAAGGCGTTTGACGGTCTTTCTGCATCAGCCGCAACCATCACGCATTTGAAGCGTGAGCTCATGCATGCCGTCTGGCCTCTCCTCTTGGACCCGGAATTTATGTATGCATATGAACACGGGATTGTCATGGAGTGTGCCGACGGTATAATTCGGCGTCTATTCCCTTCTTCACCTACTCGGCAGATTACCCAGAAAAGTGAGTGGTACTGTCCCATTTAAGAACGCGTGACTCATATTCTCCAGAATCCTTCTTGCCGCCATCAGATATCTGGCTCAATGCCCATGCCCGCGCTGTGATATTCAAAAGCATCGAATCGGTGGTTTGGGTACTTATGTCGATGATCAACGGCGCCAGCACATTCGGGTTGATACACCACAGCGCCAGGACAAGGTCGAAATTAGTCGGAAATGGATATTCGTGCATGGAAAAGGTGTCAAAAGTAAGCCCGTTGAGAATTTGCTCCAAGAGGACTCATATATTCCCACTCGAGTGCGTTCACTTATTTTTCTTAACTGCTTCTGTCTGACTTTCTGTATTAGAATGCGCTTTCCACTCGGCTTTTCCAATTCGGCTTTAACTTTTTCTCGATGTTCGTACCCGACTTGCTTCACGAGTTTGAACTGGGTGTCTGGAAGGCCATTTTCACTCATCTTATGCGCATTCTATATGCAATTTGCGAAAATTGCATTCAAACACTTAACTGGAGGTATGTGTCTTTCATTCATTCTGCTTATTGCTGTTAACTTGTGCTAGATATCGACGTGTACAGACATTTGGCAGGGATACCATTCGTCGGTTCTCCAATAATGCATCGGCTATGAAGAAACTAGCAGCGCGTGACTTCGAGGACTTACTTCAAGTACGTGTCATCACTTTCTGCTCTAGAGATGTAACTCATATACATTTTAAGTGCCCAATGCCAGTCTTTGAAGGTTTATTGCCTGGCCGAGACGATGAATTAGTGCAAGACATGCTATTTACCCTATGTACTTGGCATGCCTATGCGAAACTCCGCCACCATACAACGTCTACCCTTACTGGTTTGAAGGCAACCACACGGGCGCTCGGTAAAGTCCTTCGTGACTTTGTCAAGGACGTCTGCCCGAAGTATAAGACCAAAGACCTCCCTCGTGAAGAAGCGGCTCGGGTTCGGCGACGAGCAAACGCTGCAAAGAAAGGAAACTCAAAGCCAAAACCAAGTACAACAAATCCTAAGAGAGGCCGACTTCGAAGACTATTCAATCTCCTGACGTACAAGCTCCACGCTCTTGGGGATTACGTTGCCGCAATCTTGCGATATGGTCCCTCAAACAGTTATTCAACACAGACGGTATGGCCATGTATCATTTAAGTTGGGCTTTACTCACATTGTTATAGGGAGAACTTGAACACCGAAGAGTTAAAAGATTTTATGCCCGAACAAGCAAAGGGCGGACCTTTCAACTTCAAATTTCTAAACATCAGCGGCGCGAACGTATCCTCCATCGGATTTCCTCTCGGGTCAAACGGTCTCAAATGCAGGCTGAATCGAGCATCCCATCCCAGCAGACTCAGAACCCACCTCCAGTCAATGTAACCGCACCAGAAACAGCCCGACCTCGGGATACCCCAATTATTCCTTTCGATGAGTCAGATGCCCTTCCGACCAGTTCTCGATCGTATCCTGACATCACAACACCCAGTCTTACTAGACCGCTACAAACGCGAATTCGATAGGATGTCAACGCAAAGACCGATGAGCGGGAGGCTTGCCTGGGGGCTGGAGAAAAGGGTTAGAGTTATTGAAAGGTATGTTGAGTACGTCGGACTTACCTTCCCGTTTGCTAATACATTTATCTTCCTGGTCTAGGCGCTATCTAGGAACGAACAAAAACAAGAGCGCGCAAAGAACAAGTGTCTACCGATCAGCAAGCCGTTTGCGTAGGCGCAAACAGCCAGGAGAGACCTGCAAGGGTTGTTGAGGATGGTGAGTGTTTCGTTTAGAAGGTTTGCTTACCTCTTCCCCTGTTAGCCCCGTTTATGTTCAACCCCACTGCTAAGCCCACTGCTAAGCCCGCGATTTCTGGAACACAAGAAATGTCAATGCGGGCGGCTGATGAGCGGGCCGGCTTACCTGATGGTTCGAGGGCACGCTTCTGCCGTTTTGAGCTGGGAGATAGGGCTGGGAAAAGAGGCAACGAGTTAGCATTGCTGTGTGGCTGGGATGGGCAAAGGGGAAAAAATGCAGTGATGGCGGTTGAGGACAGAATGACAACGCCGTTTGGCTGTTCCTAGTATTAGCTTGGAACCCCTCATAACGCACACCTCTCATAACGCATAAATGCATAACCCCTTATAAGAGCAAACAAAGCCGCAACTAAAAATGGACACGCGATTTAATCACGTGCTTATTGGGGGGGCTTGTACACTGTACAGTAACAACTGCAGGCTACTGCAGCCAATTCAAACCTTGACTAAGTGGGTCACAAAGGTGATTTTTATAGGTAATGGAAACTCAACGTCGGCTAAGCCAGGCGTGAGCTCCAAAAGCAATCCCAAATTTCTTAGTGGCACGTGACCCACAAAGATCAAAATGACCCTTGCGAATGATGTAGCAAGCCTGCTTGCTAGCGCAGCTCGCATCGCGAAGCGTTCTTTTGATGCAACTCGAACTTCTGAAGGACGTTCCGAAATTCGGGTCTCCACCCCTCCACCTGTCCGGACGAAGTGGCTGACAAACACCGCATCAGTCACCTCTGTGATCAACCTCGGACTCTCGAATTCCGGGAGGGCATCTGTGATCGGAACCTTCTGAACTCATCCGAGTTGCGCCATTTTCGGAGCTCGCCTCGAGGTCACCTCGCTCTGGCGACAACACTACTTTGATCTGCTGGATACCAACAGCTGCTAATTGTTATGTGGCGCAACAACATTCCGTTCCGGCGACACCTAGATTCTGACCCATTTGGTGGCGACGCAGACGTTCGGAATTAGGAATTCCAGGGAATGAACCAATTGAGATTCCTCGCTGATCAAAATGGAAAGATCCTCGAATGCTCATACTAGTAATTATAAGTGAGCAAAAATTTACTCATCGCCGCTTTTGATCTCGCACAATTGGATACAGAGATAACAAGGATCGGACAAAGAACAATAACAAGGAAATCGGCAGTTATACAAAAACTATAAAGTCTGTGGACTTTGTCAATCGTGAAGACTAAACAAGAAAGCATGTCAAAACCCTGGGTGAGTCGCAATATTTCGCTTTGAACACCACTCATGCTGTTTGGGAGAATCAGACCCGCCCACATTTCCTGTTCCACAATATTTCGGTTTCTGGGAGCAGTGTGAATCCTGTCCAGAACAGGATGCCAGACCAGATGCCAAGCATAAATTCATTAGTAAGGCTAAAATGACACTCCGACAGTCCACTAACACGCCGCTATTTACTGTTTAGCCGCGACGATCACTCGGATGTTCGCCAGCCGAACTACCAACCCCTACTCAAGATTATGAAATGGGGGAAGGAGACAGGCAAGTCATTCTATCTCACGCAATATTTACCATCTCAAAGTTACTTTCGATCTGCCTTAGAGAGCCTGGTTATCAAGCCGATTCGGAATCGAGTCGTACATTTACGGATCCGCGGCAGGGGCAGAGGCATAAAACCTCCACAATTCGGAATGCAAAGTCGCATCAACAAAAGGTCCTCCACGTAAGTCCGGAGTTTGATGTTGACTATTACTTTTTTAACCCTATACGACAGTCAATAATTAGGAGCTATTTAATCTCTAAGAACTTGCTCTCCGAAAGCGATGAAGACGACAAGACTGCCGATCCAGCAGGGTATTCTATCCCCGGCCTTCCACCTTCTCCTGACCTGGACATTATTGAAGCTTACCTAGCTTTCCGCCACAAAGGCCCTAACATTAACAATATCCTTATCCATTGGAGGGCGCCCATGACTCACCTTTGGAACGCGAAAGCTATCCAGCTGCTTGTTATTGACTTCGAGTCTTACGCGCAAGACAAGCAATTGTTGAAGCTCGTTGAGCTTCTAGGTCATAAAGTTACCAGCGGCAACATCGGAAAGCAGCTGGATGAAGTTTGCCCTGTGCAAGAGCTCATTAAGAATAAACTAACCTCTCGTCGTTCCGCTTTGCGTTGCGTTCTGAAAAAAGTCGATGTTATGGCTACGACACTGAACATCACAGAGATCTCTGCCGTTCTTCAGGAAAAGCAGCAAGAGGCCAAATGCCGGTCACGAAGAAAGGAACGCAAGAAACTGGTCTGTCGTTGATTCAGTGGCTATTATCATCCTGCTGATAGTGAGATCTGAGAAGAAGTTCTTGCGAAGAGACGACATCATCGAAAATGCAATCCTTAGTCCCAAGAACTATGAGAACGCAGATAACTCTAAGCTGTGGAGCGACATCAAAATAATTTTTGGCCATTTTGGCGTGGCTGACATGTCGACCGACGAGTCGGAAACCGAAGGAACATTTTCCAAGGCTAAGACGCTCCGCCGGGTTAGAAAGTACTGGCTGCATCCAGAGGTATCAGCTGTGAGTTCTCAACGTCTCACGCTATATTTTACCTTATCTGCTCGCCAGGTTTTGCATTTTGTCGATTCTGAGTATTCTCCGCGAAAATTATCAGGGGCACTCAAAAGGGGCGCCGCTCCTCTCGTTCGCATCCAATTGGCTCAAAAGGTTAATCGCACAGATACGCCCACCCCGCAGATGCCCTTAAACTTCTATGGGCCGGATATCTCCCCGGCAGCTTTGCAAGTCCTTGCGCCTGGTCCTAGTATTCTGATTCCAATTGTAGGTTCAACTCATTAACACCACATCAAGTGTATGTCTCTGACGTCCTATTTATCCTATTGCCCATCCAGTTGCCCGTCTATCAACAGCAAAGCTACCAGGCCTACTCCAAAGAGTGACGGTACTCACCCGGACTCGGAGTCGTCCTCACTTTTAAATATAACAAAGTCCATTATTGTTTGTCACCCGCCATCTATGTTCAATATTATACAGCTTCTTGAAAGCAGAAGATAAACTCAGTGTCAGTCAAAGAGGGCATGCATGACAACTGTAAAGCAGAAGATAAACTAAATACAGATAGTCAGTATAAAAATACGTATGGCATGATGACGTTGGTCTCCTAGTTGATGAATTTGCGGACTACCCTAAATTCTTTTCTAGCAGGGAATGGCTACAAGCCTTTCTATTTTCTCGAGGAGTAACTACGCTCCGAGTCGTAACCGATAACCATCATGTTTCCGAAGTCGTCGCGCAATTTGAGATGCCTATTACGGCAAATGCAGAGAAAGTACGGCTTCTGAAAGTGCTCGCCAACCCACAGTTGTGGGCGACATTTGCGAGGAAGTGATCGCGGTGTCTTCTCTTGTTTCTCCCTATCATCTTCATATTATTATGCCTACGTGCGCTGTACTATAAATGATACGATATTATTAAGTCTATGCAGGCACGGTGGTTGATATCTCCATCACCTAAACTAATTGTCTACTGAGGCCAACCAGCACATCAAGTTCTCCGTGAAGCTTGGAACGAGCCTCGATGCCCAAGCGGACATAACAAAACGCTAATATTTACACACAGGACGTTTGTTTCCTCGTTCTAGATGAAGAGTTCTTCAGATATCGTCTGAAAAACTCGAATGTTACCCAGTCGTGCTCGTATGTTGATAGCACAGGATGCGCTGTGGATGCCTATTCAAGTTCAGTCAACGGGAGGCAAAACAAATGGACACTACGTACCTCCTTGCACAATTTGTTGAGCTTTTCCGCATCCTGACCCTTCAATGTTGACGACACATCCAATGAAGCTTTTGCAAGGGAATGTATATATGCCTGTTTAATAAATATCGGTATTGTCATTGAAATGGCAACAATATTACGCACCTGTACGACTGCAAAATCTTTCGCCGTCCACTTCAGAAGAGATTGCATGTTCCCTTTGTTCGCGTTGCTCGGTTTTGACTTCTGGATGGCTATGCTGGGGGCCTGAAGACATGAGCTTGCCAATACTGCGTTGGGCGACGTGATGATTCTGTACAGGCTTGTATCTTGGATTGGCGCAGCCGGGTTTTCCAGCGGGGTAAACGACGGCATAACAGACTGCAATACAGGTTGAGGAGGCTCAGGATGTATGTGGAAGGCTGTAGTATGATCCTGGGAGCTGATACCAGCTGGGGCGTTGGGGACAGATTTCTGGCAAATGTTGGCATGCGCAGAAAGGTTGCGCCGGATCTTCAAGGCGGACCACCGCAAAGTAGCGCGGTCGACATTCTTTAACTTGAGGACTCTGGGCATAGTGTTTGATAAGTTCAAAGTTGGCTTGACGTCTTTAAATAGTAATTGACAGTCGTCGCATCTCATCTAACAATGGCCGTTCCATGGAGACCACGTCGAAGCAGAATGTCGTAGTTCGTGTCACCAGTGAGACACCTGCAATCACTAAGACAATATTGACACTAACAATAGTGAAATGGGACATACCTCTATAGCTGGGACGGAACGACGACAAATGGGATACGCGGGTAAAGGTCCTTTCCGCCCGTTCGCTAAAACCTGCATGTCTGACAAATGTTCTAAAAATGATGTATCGCGTGCACAGCGAAAGATCAAACATTCTAACCGTGGCAAAATCTGAGATAACTTGAGATTACACTACATTACACTCACATTATCCATGCTCACATTTTTCTCTCGTCGTAATGTTGTAGAATCCAGATTCTTTGACAACATCACGCTTTCAAAGTATATGCGCTTTTCCACTTCTAATTCAGAATGGCCAAGTCCGTCGGCGTCCCCGTCGTCGTTCTTTCTCTCTCCCCTCCATCATCCTCTCTCACAAACTCTGATCACCGTGTCCTCGACATCCTACCACCAATGCATATCCGTCAATACCTCAAGAATCCGTCGGGGTATGAGGACCAAAGGGTTTGGGGGCTTGTTGCGCGAGTCAGAAACTTTCAGAGGTTAAGATTGGTAAGGTTCCTCATTCTTTCATACAGCAAGCACCTCAATTGAACGATACAGGCGGCGGGGATTCTCCGTCTTGATTCTTGATAAACTGGTCATTCTCGATGGTGCTCTCGTCTTCAGACACGGGGTATGTAACATAGCGGTGTCAATTTGTGTTTTTCATCCAGCTGAGTCCTTCTTCGCAGCTGATCATCTAATTCCTGGAAGTGGTGCGTCAACATCACCGATTTTGTACAAGGGACTGACTACTAATGCCTTTAGCAGGCAAATCATTTGCGCTCGCTGAAAGTTGCGCCCACTTGTACCACCTCCGCTGTCCGAACTGCGCCGTTAGCGTCAACAATTTTTGTGTCTGGGCTACTGCTAATCACAGCCGTCACTAGTACCGGTCACTCATCACTGGCAGGGTAGCCTGGTTCGTCAACTTGTTTGGACATCTTATCGCCTGACAAAACACCAGTCGAAGGAGTGCCTAGCATACATCGCAATAGGGTAAGCCTTGATCAACTTTCAAGGAAGATACTGACCTTAGAACATTGCGACTAGGAACAGCTTTGCTTTTTCAAGCCGCACAGTCGTTTCGGCATCAAGGACCGCCTTCTGTCTCGGTTAGCTGTCTAAGGCAATCAATTTATCCGTCAGCCGATTTCGGACTCGTTTACATAATCTCCAGACCAGGCCAAAATTCGACGAGGGGAACGTTTAAGACGCCGGTAACTTCCGTGATGGGATTACATAAGTGTCACCTCTTCTTTCCGACATCGCCGGCTCAGGTTGATTTCGTTCATCTCGACTGCGTTCAGAACTTCAGCAACATGCCCTGATTGCTGGATTACTGCCGCCATCTAGGCTATGTCACCAGCCCACACAACTCAAACTGACCGGTACTGACCAGCCACACCACGTCGCGAATGCGAACACTGGTGGTGTATCTACAACGCAGTGACCGGTCCATGACCGCGAACATGCTCGTATCAACATGAACTTCGGGAAGCGGCGTTAGTTTGCGACTCACGTTAGGCGCAGAGGTCAGGTTGGTTGGTTGGTCGGGAATCAGCAGCGGGGAGTGGAAAAAGTGCCCGAAAGCAAGCCAACGGCATTAGGTATGCACTGCGTTATTAAACAACCCATCTATAGCGTTTACACAAGCTACATTCCCGCCATGATGATATGCAGCGAGCAACCCAAGCTCCATCGTCTCTCGTTGCAGCAAGCACATGGGTAGCTGCGACACCTTGACCGCCCGTCGCCTGCCACCACGCCGTTGGGAGCCCTTAGGATCCCGCGACTACTTGCCGGCGCCCTTCCAACGTCGTATGACTAGCCATTTCGCCGTTGATGGCCCATCCCCTGCTTGTGACTTCCGCGCCGACCCCCGTTCGTGATTGCTGGGACCAATCACGTATGTAATGTCACCGCATTAGTAGGGCCTAGTGACGTCCGCGATGCTCAGCCATACGACCGACGTGAAACCCGCCGCGATGACGACAATAACGGAATCACGATAAGCTGGCGCCGTGGTTTGTTCCATGGCAGGTGTAAGGAGCAAAGAAACGCATCCGGGGTAAGCGAGTGGGCGGTCGAGGCAAGGATAGCAGGAGCAGGGTAAGCACACTCACCTCATTGTCCCCAACATCGCTAACTCGTTGATAGATATTGCCGCCGTCGATTCCTACCAGTCAACTACGACAGGCAGCAGATCCTTCCTGAAATCCCGTTACCAGCCGTCTGGTGGACAACGGTCACCTCTATTGCCCAAGTCGACGACAACAGCCGGAAAGCACCCTCCCTCGTCACCACAGAACCCGCGGCAGGTACGATGACGGCGCCGTGCTATTTTCCACAGCTGGGACTCAGCCCCTACCTCGTCTTCCCCCTCCGTCCTTTAGTGCCGTGGGCTCAGCAATCTCCACACCCGCGTACTCGGGACCCGACACTGTATGTGTCAGGCCCCGTTTGCACTCGTAGCGTACTAATTTGCAACGCTCGCAACACTTTTATATTGTCTATATCGAAAATTAAGTCTGGCATGAATTGTAAAAGACATTCTGCACATTGACACACGTTGCGGTGATCCCCTCATTTGAAATTTATTGCGGTGGAGGCCACTAAGACTTGCTAAGTTTGGCGGCGTATGTACGCGCATTAAAACTTTTCTTTTGAGCGATCAGAATATTATGTTATGTATTCAATAACAACAGAATATTAGCAGCACTACACAAAAAAACCAGCGAGCGAGAGAGGCTGTGCGCTGTTGGATGCCCGCCAAAGACGAGAGCAAACCAAGCTACTCGCCAAAGGACTTGCAGCCAGTATCACCGCCTGTTTGCTCGTCCTTCCTGCTTGCCCCTGTGCCTCCAAACCCAACCAACTTCAAGGCAGACTGCCAGTGACGCCTGTGCTTGGGATGATGCAGGAACGGACGGCGGTCCCGACTATCTCCGGTTGTCGTCGCCTAGTGACAGTTCTCAAAATTCTACGTAGGGACAGCCTTAGAGGCAGATCTGAACTGGAGTACTTACAGGAATGGGCGAGGAACGTATGGGAAGACAAGAGTGGAGAGAGTGGACAAAAGAGGTAGGCGTAGGGGAAGGAAAAGAGACCAAAGTTGAGGAAGAGCTTGAAGGCGACGAGAACGACTGGCCAGGAAGGACCAGGATCAAGGGAGAACTGACTGCTAGAAACGACCTGATAGATCTGTAATTCAACAATGCCACCAAACAATATGCATCTGTTCAATCCACAGCCCGCCTGTCGCCAAAATATCGCATGCGCCGTCCATGAGCCACCTTACGGCACCGAAATCAAGCCCGATTGCGAGTGCGAGCGAGTGCCAGACAACCTAGAGCACGGTGCGACTACAAAAGATGCGTCCAGACGGAAAGAAAAACTTGTGACTGCACGATAGCGGCTGATTTCGTCGACGCGGTTGTTATGACAGTTCGATTACACAAAACCAAGGAAACAGAGGAACGTCTAAAAAAATGAGGGAGGCGCGGCGCAGATGGAGGGTGAAGAAGCCAGAGTGCACATCGTTGGTTTGGGCTGTCGAAAAAGGCTGCCCGCCCCTGCGGCGCTTCCCATCATCCGAAATGGCTGCAAATTCAGCTTGTTCTTTGCTTGTTAAGTACTTATATATTGAAAGGCATCAGATTAGCGCCTGCCTGTGTCAGATAAATACAAATATACGTTGCTTTCAAAGGGTGGGGGGCGGGATGATAAGATATACAAGAAAAGGAAAATACGGGCATTTCACAAAAGCAACTAGCGATGACCTGCGTTCTGCACGGGCATTTGCTTCAATTTGCTGACAATGTCATACAGTTTGAATCCGTTCCACCCGCCTCTGCGACCCACGATTGCCGTGCCACCCGGGAAGTTTGGAGAGTTAGTAACAACTTGACAAGTGTAGGGGAAGTTGTGACGTGGGCGGTAATACAATACTACCTGTAGATAATCGAGGGGAACCTGAGAACGAAAAGCGCATCAATCAATCTACAACAAACCTTTGGCTGGTCTTGGCTAGCCTTGAAATATTTCGGCTAGTGACCTAAAAATCAATCTAATTCAAGGGGATTCAAGCTGCTCAAAACTCTTCAAAATCCTCGACCACGCTTGACTTCCCTCAAGGGTTGAATGGCCTTCCGAGTGGTAGATCCGTATACGAGCCATTATCAGTCTGAAATACACATAATTCATGGAGCAGGAACTGGTAAATCCTTGTCTTGAATTCGTGAGATGAGACAAGAGTTCAAAACGCCGAGTTCCACCGCACGGAATGTAAAACAGCCCATTTCGGAGTATTGTTGGCTGACAGGAAGCTGTCAACGGGATTCGGGATGAGATGGGTCGGGTGGTCCGAATCCTTCGGGTTGGGCGAAGGTGTTGTCGCGGTTTGACTACTGTGACATGTGACAACCGACCATTTCCCGGGAACTTATACTTGTCGCAATGGACCTGTCCATTGCCGCTTCTCCTCGCATACCATTACACCTCGCTCGCGCCACGTATCACTCCATAGTCCTCTTTTCGTTCAACAACATAGATGAGGCAAAAAAAACTATTTGGCAGGGATGCGACTCGGGACGACTCGAGTCGCTGACTCGCTGTCGTGCAAAAAGTGAATCTATAGGATCTGACTCGAAGCTTTCTGTTTCTCGTAAAAAAAATTCATTTTTCTATAATAACCAGCTCTAAATATGGAGAAGGTATGTTGTTTTGACACTCGATTACTTATGCCGAATTGCATATTTCACGACTTTTAGGGAGGCCAAACGACTGGCAAGTACTTAGGTTATTTTCACTTGCTACGGTTAACTCATACCTAGGACTTCTTCCCGCGCTCTTAAACTTGTGCAATTGTGAAAACACTTTTGTGATCCAAGTTACATGACTACTGTAAGGCGACTCTATTATTTTCGTTCGAGAATTGGCCCTAATCTATTGCTTTTGGGCATATCTAGGTCAAGGAGGATTGAACTGGAGCAATTTCTGGATGCATCTGTCCAGTTGACGTCACTTCCGCTAGATATCGCCCTCTTAATACTGGACTACGTTGCAGCTCGTGGTGTGGGCAAGGCTGGAAACTCCTTGACAGCATTGTCCCAGACCTGCCAAGGCCTTATGTCGTCGGCACTGCCAACTATATCTCTACCCAGTAGGGCTAATGTGTCCCTGGATCCAACTTGACGACTTTAAAACTATTCAGCGACGTTCCAAATTGCATGATGTTCAGCTCCGTTGGATTTCTCCAGTTCTCCGACGACTTTGAACTCATTATCGATTTTCTGGTACGCCTAACTCGCCACATCTCATTCGCCAAAAATGATAACGCCTTCAGCTGTAAGTGTATTCCAAATGCCAACGACCTACAGGCAGTTCACAACATGAAGACACTAGAACTGTCGATAGTGCACTTCGACGATGATTCTTATGTGAGTAAAATCAGTTACTAGGATATAAACAAATACTAAATTTTCTTCGGTAGATGTACTGACGACGTTGGCTGAAAGGGTTTCCTGCCTTGAAAAATCTAATATTGAACTGTGAGATTTAGTGCTTGAAAGTCCGGTCCGGTCCGGTTTTTTGGCCTCGAGAGCCTTAACCGCAGACCGGGACCGGTCTATCAAAATTCAGAAAGTGCAAAAAACCGAACCGGACTGCAGTAGACCGGTTAAGGGCGGTTTTTTGCCGGTCTATGAACCGGTCTTGACCAGTTACGGTCAAAACCGGTTCAGGACTGGTTAAAAACCGGTTTTTCCCTCTATTTACAGTCCCAGATCAGTAATTTTAGCCATTTAATCAGTGAAATTAGCGGGTATTAACACCACTAGAATGGATTTAAGCTAGCTAATTAAAACACAGCTATTTTCCTCTCCAAAATGAGGTCAAAAACACGAATATTCACTGACAATTAAGGAAATTAGACATAAATGTAGTTGAATTTGAGTAATTTCACGAATTTGACTGTAACTTTATGAGTTTTTCGTTTAAAATTATGATCTTAGAGTCCTCAGAAAGGTATTTATTGGCGGTATTTACGTGTAAAATTACAGCCCGAACGACCGGTTGGAACCGGTTAAAACCGGTTTCGCATCGGTCCTCAGATTTTCGAGAATATGGTAGACCGTTAACCGGACCGCGGTTAACGGTCTTCATCGGTCCTCGGGTTTTGCGGTCCTCACCAGTCTGGGTCCGGTTCGGTTACGGTCTTTTTGCAGTTTTGCGACCGGACTTCCAAGCACTAGTGAGATTATCAAGTTCAATACAACAGCCCTCCAGCTTGCTGCATTTGTTTCTGACTGCTGTCAGTACCTCCAGTGGTTTCATTGTGTGGTCGGCGGCGAAACAACAGTCTGGGAGCTTAAAAGGGGAAAAGGCGTCATAATTTCGTGGCAAGAGTGTTTGTAGCTATTTCCAGTAAATCTTGCCTTAGTTTCTAAGCAATAACCTGGGATTTTCATCTTAATCAGCAGCTACCCGATTCAACCAAAGGGACAATTATCCAGGCGATGGCTATGTGGATAGGATGTTGAACGCTGTCAAATTTGATTTGGAAATAGGCTGTGCCACTGCGAAATCTCTCTTGGATCTTCGGACACGGGTATGGGTTTGAACACGGTTACCACGGCGTAGCCAAAATTTGTACTTACTTGGATTGGATAAATCTTCACAAGGGCTTTATTGGCTTAGATATCATGTGTGACTATGTGACAACTATTGTCCAATACTATCCACACCTTCCAGCGTCGCCCTATAAGCTCAACTGCCTTGGGCCACATTTCCCCAACTATGTCAACAACTGAGGACATAAAAATTTCTCCAGAGAAAGTGGGCATGGTCCCCCTCCCACACTCATCCACGGAGGTAAAATCCACCATATTTCGCTGCAGCACCGGGAATGGAACGGTAAATATACCTATTGAATCTTGTGCGACTTATGTCTAAAGCATGTTTAGTCTCATCTCTTACAAGATGCGCACCGATACAAGACTCATATCTGTATTTCATTAGCCCAGTCGCAGAGTCTGATTTCTGTCGCCCAACAGTTCTTGGCTGTTCAAGCCGACAATGAAACGCAACTAATCATTGGGGTAGGCAAGTCCAATGCTGTGGACATCAAAACAGCACTTGGCTTAGCCCTCTCTGCTTGTAACACCCTCCTCGCAGAGGAGAAGTTGGCACTGTCGCGGCTCCGGGAAGCCCAACTAACCGCCCGTATTTTGGAGGACACCATTGAAGAGACTCGCGTGCATGTTGCAGATGCGGAGAAACAGCTGGGCTGTCTCTTGAACCGAGCTGGTCATAAAGGTCATCTGGCGTCCAAGCGCCGTGAACTTGAAACCATCTACGGGAACAATCCTTACAAACTAATTCCCTCCTCCATCTTAGCTGCCTATAGGGCACTTTTAGACACACGCCTCCCGCCCACGCCCACGTGTCGTTTGAACAAAGCCGGATGTAACAATTCGGAGACTTGCACAAATCATTCCGAATGGACAGGGTCAGAGATGTCTGATTCAACAGAGGGAGGCATAGAAAGGGTTGCCTTACCATTGTTCGTCCCTCTTACCTCATGTTTTAAGATCGCCGCTTATTTCTATTGTCTCCGAACGCAGTTGCTCTTCCCTTGGCCTAAGAACATAGGCTTTCGTGTAGTTATTTGCTGTTTGTATCGCCGTCTTGTTGTATTTCCAGATTGTACCGAACGCTACTATTTATCGGGAACTCTTGCTTATTACAATTTTTTCTTACCCGTTAGCAGGCACAAGATGCTAATGACGTTTCCAGAATGCCTGTCTTTGTTCGGGAGTGGCAGGCATCGATTGCGTAAATCTGTTACGCAACACCAGTTTCCGATCAAACTTTAAGCGTTGGCCGTCGGGCACTTCTAGGCGCGTCTACGTTATAAGCAGTTGGCTTTATTTTTGACCAAGCTATGGATGATCAGTTTCAGGTGTCCCCGCTGGTGGACTTGGAAATTGGCTACCCGACGCATACTACTCCGGAGGATAGCAGCGCTTGGTACGCACAACCTTTGCGAGTTCAGATGTATCTCAACATTTGATTTTTAGCTTGACTTCAACCGCGGTCGCAGCGCAGACCCCACATGTGTACGTACTCTTTCCTTTTACCTGTCCGACCCAATGAAGCCTCTTATTTTTAGAGGGGCTCCAGTTGCAAGTGGCCAATTCTTCGGCCATAACCAGTATTCTTGTCCTCAGACCCGATCCGAGCCAGTTTATGCGTATGAGCAGACCCCGTATGAGTACGTACGCTTCCTTTTTACCTGTTTGGACCTGTAAAGCGTCCCATTTTTAGGGCAGCTCCTGTTGCAAACGGCCAATCCTTCCACCCTTCCACCAACGACGATCAGCATTGTTGGCAAAGTCACAGCCAATCCTTCCACCCTTCCACCAACGACGAGCAGCATTGTTGGCAAAGTCAAAGCCGATCCGAGCCAGTTTGTATGTATGAGCAGACCCCGTATGAGTACGTGCGCTTCCTTTTTACCTGTTTGGACCTGTGAAGCCTCCTATTTTTAGGGCAGCTCCCGTTGCAAACAACCAGTCCTTCCACCCTTCCAACGACGATCAGCATTGTTGGCAAAGTCAAACCCAATCAGAGTCGGTACATATGAACGAGCAAACCCCATATGAGTACGTGCGCTTCCTTTTTACTTGTTTGAACCTGTGAAGCCTCCTATTTTTAGGGCAGCCCCAGTTTCAAATGGCCAGTTCTTCGGCCATAACCAGTTTTCTTGGCCTGAAACCCAATCCGAGCCTGTTTATACATATGAGCAGACCCCGTATGAGTACGCGCGCTTCCCTTTTACTTGTTTGGGCCTATGAAGCCTCCCATTTTTAGGGCAGCTCCTGTTGCGATCGGCCAATCCCAATCTTTCCACCCCTCCATCGACGACCAGCATCATTGGCAACGCCAAACCCAACCAGAGGTCAATACACATGTCCAAGCAGAGCGGACCCTATGTGTGTACGTGCGCTTCCCTTTTTTACCTGTTCTGGTCAATGAAGTCTTCCATTTTTAGGGCGGCTCCGGTTGCCAGAAGGCAAGCGGATCATTCTTTTTTTTATACCGTTGAGGAAGCTGCAGACGATGAAGAGGGTGCTCCTGACAATCATCACCACCAAGGAGAAGCAGAAAACCCTGCTAACACGTACGTCCAACGTCCTTTAGTCGCATGTTCAGATCCTCTACAGTGCCTGATTCTAGGTCGAGTTTGGTCACGGTTGCAGAGGATAATATCCATACGTTCGTGCATTTTATTTTACTTTACTTGTTAGGGCTCGTTGAACTTTTTAATTCTTAGGGCGGGTCTAAAGTCAAGAAGCCAGTCTTTCGGCGGTACTTACACCTATGAGGAGCAAAGTAGGGTCCAACAATATTTGGAGTCTCAATACCGCTCTGCGCCATCCATTGCGTATGTGCAACTTTATTAGCGGATAAGATCTTTAACAGCGCCTCGTTTTAGCCCAAGCTCAGCCACGGTCGATGAGCAAACCTTTGAATTGTATGTACACTTCTGTTTCTACCTGTTCCGGTTCAATGAAGTGCCCCGGTTTTAGTGTGGTTCCTGTCTCCTTCACCTACGAGGAGCAAGTTTCAGCCGTGCAGCAGTACCTAGCGTCCCAACCGTATCTCTCCAACACGTATGTGCAACTTTCTTCGTTCAGATCTTTCACAACGCCAGATTTCAGCTCGAGTAGGACCGCGGTTGTAGAGGACAATCAGCTTGCGTATGTGTACTTTATTTATTACTGTTCTGGCCCGATGAACTCTTTCATTTTTAGGGCTGCAACAGAGGACGAAGTTCCCGACTGCACCCCCATCCACCCTGAATTATCTCCAGGTGAGAACCAGTGAATCCAAAATTTAGTTCACTTAGAGAAATTCTTCCCAGAGATCCTACCTTTGGACTCGTCGTTCTTTAATAACAACATAGATGCAGGTACAGAAGACCGCGCTGCTGACTTCCAGGATCGCTTCTCATATCTGTATGCGCTTCTCTTTATTTCATACTTGTACACATATTCCTGAATCTTAATTTTTTAGCGCCGATCTGGCCCAAGAAAGCCAACCCGTTGACTCTTTTCCGGTTATAAACGTTGAACACTGCAGTTTCGACCACGCGTTGCTTAGGTCTGCACAATTTTTTGCTTGTTTTATATCTTTGCAACCCAAATATATTCAACGACCTACATTTAGCGCAAGCGCAGTCGTCAGAGGTCAGGCCATAGGCTCTTCTACTGAGATATCTAAGTATAGCGAGGAACACGAAGAAGGCGACTACGATTCCCATGAGGATAGCGACGACGAAGGCGAGTACATGTACAAAGACGATGACAACAGCGAGGACCAAGAGGAAGACGATGACGACAGCGAGAACCAAGACGAAGACGACAGCGAGGACCAAGACGAAGACAACAGCGAGGACCAAGACGAAGACAACAGCGAGGACCAAGACGAAGGCGAGGGTGAGGATCAAGACAATATCCGAGGGTACCAACCCTTCAAGTTCGTTTCTTCCCCCCATGTATCCAGATCCATTCAAGCATTTCATTTGTAGATTGTTTGACGTGTCTCTGTCTCATGTCAGCGCTCTTGTAGGCCCGGGGCACCCCGGCATCCTCTCCGCCGTATCTGGTCTTAATGGCCCTGGCGTCGGCGTAAAAGACCCTTTAGCACCTTCGATGTTTCCCTCACACTTTCCTCAACTCAGAGATGACGGCTATCTGGGCTCAAGCCGTACGTCGGACTCTAGTCGCATGTCTGTCAGAAGTTCTCTTCCCAGTGCGCGAAATTCTGGATTCTCGGGTTCCAACAACAGGGAAAGCACGACAGGACGAGAGGCCAGGGGCGTTGCCAGGAAGGCCAAGAGCAAAGCTAGGGCTGCAGATTCAGAGGCTAAAAAAGCCGCTAAGTTATTACGACAGCGGTTTCGAAAGTTCAAGCAAACGGCGTTAACTTGCTGCTCTCACAAGGCCTTGGCAGACGGCAATCTATTTACCCCAATCGGAGACGATATCATTGAGCCCTATTGGCAGGATTTGCTTGACAAGGTCTTTTCAGACGCCAATGCCACTCTTCCGGACGATGACCTCATGTCAAGGCTGTCTTCGCAGGAGCCTGGAATGCTTGACCAAGTCCTATCACGTTTGTATATCCCGTTTGAGTTGTACTGAACTTGTGTTTTTAGATGCTTAAAAAAGTGGACCAACTCCGTGGTGATTACCGCGGACTAGCCCGAGATATGCAGGCCCATAAATACGGCATTCACGCAGGCAACGACCCCAAGACAATTGAAAACCTGCCTATCATGAAAAAACGAGAAGGGCTACTGCACTGTCACGCCAGTCGGAAAGATAGGAAGGTAGGCAATGGCGATCGCGAATAACACAGTTAATATCCAAGAGTTTTCATAGGACCGTACTGGCCAATTCCGCTCCTCTTTTGCAAAGAAGTTAATGGTCCATTTTCATTGCGGATTTACAAATTCGCCCAGAGTTGTCAAGGACTATTCGCACCGTCATTCTCACACAAAGACTTGTCGGGGTCCATGATCATGGTAAGCCGCTGGTCTTCTTTATTTGCTTTTACCAATCTAAATTCTTCGTGGAAGTATCGCATGGGTTTGGACGAATGGCGGACAGGTGTTTATCTTCCAACCTCAAATCGAAAATACAAAGAAACACGGCTCCCTCGATACCTGGAGGCCATTGAAGCCGAAAGCGAGACAAATACATCCATTGACCAGATGCTTTCTGAGTATTGGGAGGAATCAACGTTAGCCTACTTTTTTTTGTTCCTTGTCAAGACAAGTTAACATTGTAATTAGCAACCTTGTACCAACCAAGGACATGGTAATCATAAGACGCGATCCACCCACTCACAACGCAGGCTACCGTCTTCCTAAAACTAGCGTCAATGCAATTGCGTCCAGTTCCAGACGGTGAAGGGACGGCCTTCAAGCCAGCCCTGAATTTTTCGATTTTAGAGTTCGCCGTACAACTTAGAAGGATGAAAGATGTTCAGGAACACGCACAGAAGCACGCTAAGGGAAACTACAGTGCGCGACGAGGCACCGAGACCAATATTGATAGTTCTAACTACAGTACAATGTACGTACGTGGACTACAGAGTGTACGGTACCGTGAACGCGAGCCAATCCGGGCACCTAACAGAGAGGCGCGGGTCTTTAGCACTGTGCGCGTACAGAACAACCGCAGAGACTTACCTGATCCGTGTAGATGCCGTCTCGGCACGGACCCGAATAGCTCGGGGAAGCGTGCCGCGTGTGCATAGAAGCCAAAACATGAGTCACGGACATTCCCGAAGAACCTCAGAAGCCTAGAAGGGGAACCGAACACGGAAATACTTCCAAATTGGGATAGGGACGGCACCATGAGGACATAACGCCGTGCACTAGTGCGCGCACTGTCGTCATAGTAGGCACCGAGGGACTTAGAGAAATAGATGAGAAAGGGAGTAACCGTACGGGGTACGGACGAGTCCAGAAGGAGCTAGTAAGAGCGCCAAACTCAGATTAACAGAGTGCGAATGTCTTCGCGGGTCAAATTCCTAATGCGGACTTATACTCTCGGAGATAAAACTGAATTCGGCAGTACGACCGTCCACCTACTGTACGGTTACACAGTCGAACGACGCACATCCAGAGGGAGATAACGGATTAACAGACTAAACGGGGACGTACTCGTACCATCCCCACTGAGATATAGGGTGTACGTGTACTTAATTGGGGCAAGTTACTATTATATGCGACCGGGGGTTTGTAAAAGAGGAATTTCGACCGACTTAATCACATGTAGTTTAGTTTCGCAGTAGTATAAAATTTGTACGGTAGCGTCTGTACGCACAAGCAATTTACCACCCACGAAATCATATTTGTGCGAACTCTCCGAGTTTTACAAATTTTGTTCTAAGTGTTAACTTGTCTTCGAGGACTGAAATATACGTATTTGACGGATTATCATCTTGTGATCAGAGTGACCGGACTTATACTTGAGAAGTTTCCGTACTTGAAAACTTAACTTGAGTTTAGTCGAGATCATTGACTAGGATAGGACTTCGTGGCCCTCCTTACTTGACCGTACATTTCACCCGTACTTCGGTAGTACGGTACTGTCAAGGACCTGGACTGTGATAGGAGCGATTTCGGTAATCGTGGACTATCCGGGACATTGAAGCGAGTATTTTAGTTGAAAGGTTTCGGTAACCTAAGAGTTTAAGAGTTCAGCGTTTCGGTAACGCCAAGTATAGCATCAGTTGCTTCATTTCACGGGAGTACGGTACTCCACCTTTGCGCATTTTTACTATTTCTTTAACTTTGATTCTCGACCGTACTTGTCACTGTACGGACAGTTGGTGCCTCCGAGTGTATAACGAGTTCATACTGGAATACTAGTAAAACTTATTGTCCCTCCCAGAGACGTACTAGTCATATTATTTGATTGGGTGATTACTGCTAGACAAATTGAGTGTTAGTGTTGGATAAAAGTGAGACCATAGGACGAGTGCATAGTGGATTTACTTCATATTTATTGTGAAGTGTTATCTATTGGTCTAGCTAGTATTCATATCTACCCCGCAGCTAACCACTTCATCTGGAGCCCACCGCGAGGGAGGGTTTTTTAGATTCCAGATCAATATTGAATAGTCGTCTACGCTTAAAGGCACGCGTACGCGTACATTTTGATTGGACGGTTACACATATACACATATAAAACCAAAGACAACGATTTTATTCGAGGTCTTTACCAAAAACATAAGATAAAAACTAGTAATAGAGGGAGTCAGCACTTCTGGAGTTTAATCCGGGAACATCATCTAGGGGGACGAACAACTCTAGGGGACGGTCACCGGTACCATTCCAGGACAGATTTCCACCTATTACTAAATCAAAAGGAAAACAAAAAGCTAATCCAACCAACCCGGCTGAGGAGCGTTATAACGAAAGAGTTTCAGCCAGTTTGGAACGTCAGAGACAAAGACTGGAGCAGGAGAACGATTCGACTAGAGGACCATCACCGTCCGTACCAGTTGAACAGGCAGAAGAAAGCACGTCGAGAGAGACCCAGACAGAAGAAGTTGATAATAGCATAGATAACGAACCAACAGTACCTGCCACGATGCCTATGCCAATTCCAGGATCGAGGGACGCGCCAAAGTTTGACGAGGATCAGCCCTCTGAGTTACTGCGCTTCATCAGCCGGTTAGAGGATCTTTTCGCTACTCATAACATTACGGAGGAGAAAGTGAAAATAAAGACGCTAGGAAAGTACGCGTCCGCTGTGACCGAGTCAGAATGGAAAGCGTTTAAGTCCTATAATGGTGGTAAATGGGAGGACTACAAGAGAGAGATTATACGAAGTTACCCAGAAGCAGCTGCACTAGAAACTGGTTCTATTGAGCGGTTAGAAAGAATCATCCGTGCTAAGGGCGGTAAGAGAGGGATAAGAGAGAATAACTTGGAGGAACTGTTAAGCCTCAAGCGCTCGTTCTGCGCGGAAGCGGCTAAATTGCAGACCCCACCTGCTCTTTTGTCTAACAGAGAACTTGTAATTAAGTTCTACTCTTGTTTGCACCTGGAGTTCGTACGGCGAATCGAAGACCGTCTCGATTTAATCAAAGATAGGGAGGCAGCGGGTCAGGATGATGCGGCAGCACTAATGGCCGTACGGAATGAGGACCGTTTCCCGCTAGAAGTAGTGTTTGGAAGTCCGGTTAAAGGACTAAGAAAAGACCGGGACTGGACCAGGACTGGACTGGAAAAGACCGGAAATTCGCAAGACTGATCAAGACCGCAACCGCGGTCCGGTCTTCGGTCTTTGACAATTTCGAAAATCTCAAGACCGACGAAAAACCGGTTTAAACCGGTCTCAACCGGTCTTTTCGCGTATAAATTTACACAAAAATACGCCTACTAAATACCTTTCGAATGATATTAATTTCATATTTTTAAGTAAAAAACTAAGAAAGTTATGGCCAAATCAGTCAATTTTATCGAATTTAGGCATAACTCAGCCAATCCTTGAAGAAATTTGATTTAATTATACATATTTCATGTCAGTACCAAGGTAAATTCATTTATCATTGTATTCAGTTCGATTTACAGCTATATACATGTAAATTAGTCTTACATATCAATGAATACACATGATTATACATGTCTATCTACTAGTTTGAGAATATATTACTTGGGACTGAAAAGACCGGTCTAAACCGGTTGAAAGACCGCCCAAGACCGACCAGGACTGCTCTGAACCGGTCCTGGTCGGTCTTGGGCGGTCTTTTGCAGTTAATGAACCGCAAAAGACCGGTCTCGGTCTCGGTCTTTGGATTTCAGACCTAAAGACCGGACCGGACCGGACTTCCAATCACTAGCTAGAAGAAGTCATTAATACAGCGGTCGTAGTGGCGGAGCGTACGCACAGATCGACGGAGAGGTACGGCATTGAGGAAGAGTCGGCTACATCTCGAAGCGCGGTTAGGAATACTCGGTATGATAGTGCTATCCCCAAACTTGAGGAAGATATGGCACTATTACAGGATACCGTACGTATTCAAAGCCAACACAGCCAAGCGATGTCAAAGACACTAGAACAATTGTTAACCGCCGTCAATAGTATCAAGAATGCACCCGCGCCGTTACCAACGATGAACGCACCGTACACCCCGCCCGCGTACAACAGAAGTGTATACGCAACGAGGGACGCGTCCGGGAACATTTGCTTCTATTGCAGAGAGACGGGTCATCGTATTTCGGAGTGTCCACATGCGGCTAAGCATATCGGCCTAGGCTGGATAACTCGTAATGATCAGAATCAGATTAGGTTACCGGGAGGGGACTTTGTTCCAAGGGACGGTAACAAGACGATGAAGGAGGTCATTGAGGCGAAAAATAAAAGACAGCCGCCGCCAGCAAAGAATGGACCGCAGGCAGGGTTCTTTCAAGATGCGGAATACGAGCACGATGTATATTTTACGCAGACCTATGACCAACTCATGAATGACACGGAGGTAGCCAGGCAACTAGCTACCATGGCGCAGAGTTACGGACGGGACACGCTTGACCGAGTAATGGGTCGTAACGAGTTCCCCCGTACCGAAGGAGGGTCAGCTGGCGATCAGCAAAATTTTCCCTGAGTTCGAGGAAAGGGGCAACGACTTCCTCTAAACCGGTGGAGAAGTCAACAAAAGCTAAGCCCCTGGAGAACCGAAGAAGCGTTAGATTTGTTAAAAAGCCGGAAGTGTCTAGAGAGTCAGAAGACGAAGCGGATAGTGAAGAGGGCGAAGAGTCCGTCGATGAGGAGCCAGAAGTACCCGTACCGAAAGGACCGCCTGTCAAGGACGCGTCCAAGGGTAAGGGAAAGGAACGGGCGTCTAAGGAAAAGAACCTTCCTAAAGCAGTAGTTAAGCCACGGGAATTACCATTTGTGGACGTACCTCCGCTAAAGGAAGTGACGCGTACCAAGGGAGCGAGTCCAGCAACGGGTGAGCAACCGGGACGGTCCCGCGTACAAAACCAAAGCTCCCGTCGAGGATAACGCGGAATCTAGCAGGGTACTAGAAGAGATAATGGACTTACCAGTCGCTATCCCTCTAAAGAACTTGCTAGGTAACTCGCCTAATATCAGAGAAGCGTTGAAGAAAAATGTTACTAAGACTAGAAAACCCGTATTCATGGAGGAAGCGTTAGAGGCGGACGCGCGCAATAGGGAAGTGGAGACCGGCCTGACCGTTGAGCAACTACCCGTGTCGAATTTCATGCTTGCGGGATTGTTAAACGATCAGCACCTCCAACCGGACTTGCGGGTAGCATCGGACCCGTACCTGCAGTTTGCACAGTCGCACGACGGTGCCGTACCTAAGGAAGTATACGTCGCGAAGGATACTTATTCCTTGCGTTCGTTATTTCCTAAGATAAACCATAGAGGCGAAGAAGAGTCAATAGTCGATAGCGGCTCACAAATTGTATCTATGGCGGAGGCCGTCGCGGTTGAGGTTGGTCTAACTTGGAATCCTAATGTTACGATTAACATGCAGAGCGCTAATGGGTCAGTTGAAAAGACATTAGGCTTAGCAGAGAACGTACCATTTTCGTTTGGCGGGGTAACCGTGTACTTGCAAGTGCACATTATCAAGAACCCACCGTACCGCGTACTTTTGGGACGGCCGTTTGATGTACTGACGAGTAGTACGGTGCAGAATACGGAAGACGGTGATCAAAGGATAGTGATTTCGGACCCTAACAGCGAGAAACGAGCGGTACTGCCAACCTATCGTCGAGGTGAAAGTCCCGAGGCTATTCAACGCCAAAAGGCTCAGGGTTTTTAGATGGCCTTGAGGAGTTGGTTGATGACCAAGGAGAGGTTGCAGTTGTATTTGAGTTGGACGAGGATGCTCGGGAAATTAGATTAATCAGATATGCAAAGCCGAAAGGCGGGAAATTCACAGATACGGGTGTAAGGGACGCGTACTTGTCCCAAGCCTTACAAGAGGACGGTATAGAAGAATCAGATAGGAAAAAGGCGCAGGCGTACTTCCAGCAGACTATGGAGTCCGTGGAACATAACCCTACGGCGTCTGTATATTTAGGGAAGAAATATAAGCCGGTTGCCCAGAAGGTTAAACCAGTGTACGCGGAACTACCAGAAAAGTTTAGGATTCAGCGGGAAATCAAAGGCGATCCGTTAGAGAACATGCCTAAGTTGAATCCGCGTCCACCTGAGTTCACGCCGACGGGACGGTACACCGAAGAAAGACAGAAAGCATTTGATAAAGTACACGAGGGTGATTTTCTATTACCCGAAGAGAGAAAACTAGTACATCATGTAATGATGGAACAGAATGGAGCTTTTGCTTGGGACGATTCGGAAAGAGGAAAATTTAGGGAAGATTTCTTTCCCCCAATAGTTATACCGACGGTCGAGCATACGCCCTGGGTATACAAGAACATTCCGATCCCACCAGGATTATATGATGAAGTCTGTAAGATTGTCAAGTCTAAGCGAGCGTCGGGCGTCTATCAGGCGTCAAACTCGTCGTATAGATCTAGATGGTTTACCGTACTAAAGAAGGACGGTAAGAGCCTCCGGATCGTGCACAGTCTAGAACCATTAAATGCGGTAACTATCGCTCACTCGGGCGTACCACCAGCGACGGAAGATTTAGCGACTCATTTCGCCGGGCGAGCATGCGGCGGAATGTTCGATTTATACGTCGGCTATGACGAGCGTACGCTCGACGAGGCCAGTCGCGATTTAACCACGTTCCAGACACCGTACGGCGCAATGAGATTAGTTACACTACCTATGGGTTGGACTAACTCAGTGCCGATATTTCACGACGACGTGACTTTTATTTTGCAGCCAGAAATACCGGAATATACGATGCCGTACATAGACGATGTACCCGTACGGGGTCCAGCGACAAGATATGAGAAACCAGATGGCACTTGTGAAACTATACCAGAAAATGACGGAATAAGACGATTTGTATGGGAACACATGCAGAACGTGAACAGAATCCTTCAACGGATGAAGTACTGTGGGGGTACCTTCTCGGGTACTAAGTCGTTATTGTGCGCGGA
The DNA here is from genome assembly GCA_023014345.1 of Galerina sulciceps. Classification (NCBI taxonomy): domain Eukaryota; kingdom Fungi; phylum Basidiomycota; class Agaricomycetes; order Agaricales; family Galerinaceae; genus Galerina; species Galerina sulciceps. Next base: position 933,332 of record JAEDXJ010000016.1, read on the forward strand.
TGAAATTACCGTGGTAGGACATCAGTGCACACCAGAAGGACGGAAACCCACCACCGAGCGAATCAAAATTATTGAAGATTGGGGACCGTGCAAGGACTTGTCAGATGTACGGGCGTTCCTCGGAACGACGGGCGTACTGAGATGTTATATTTCTAACTATGCATTACGCGCCCGTCACCTTCAAAAATTGACGCGCAAGGATACTCCGTTTGAATGGGGACCAGATCAAGAAGAGAGCATGGCCATGCTAAAGGAAGGTGTACGGAATTCGTATTCAATAAGGCCAATAGATTATGAAGGTCAAGGGGACGTAGTGTTAGCGGTAGATACTTCATATATTGCCGTTGGCTACTACATCTACCAAGAAGATAAAGATGACCCGAAGAAGCATTACTACGCGAAGTTTGGGTCCATCACACTCAATGACCAGGAAGCACGCTACTCGCAACCTAAACGCGAGTTATATGGGTTGAAGCGAGCACTAGAAGCGAATAAGAAATGGCTTATAGGCGTCAGAAAGTTAGTAGTGGAGACAGACGCCCAGTTCATAGGGGGGATGTTACACAACCCTGACATGATGCCCAATGCGGTTATTAACTGCTGGATCGAACAGATTGGGATGTATCATTTTGAGCTACGCCATAAGGCCGGTAAGACCTTTGGGCCCGACGGTTTATCTAGGCGTCATAGGCAACCTAATGACCCGGAACCCGAGGACGCGTACAGCGATACCGAGGACGAACCGTCCGAGCGTTTCAAAATAATCATTGCCGATCCGACTGAACCTCCCATTAAGCCAATTAATGAATTCGCGCATAAGATCGACAATCGGAAAGGATTTATGCATCAAGAAGTATATGAAACCTTCATACAAGAAGGCACGGGTCCACGCATCACCTTAGTCAAAAAGGACGCGTCCCGTCCCCTCCCTATAGAAAGTTTCGTAGATCTGATAGAACCCGAGAAAGGCAAATTTGAAGGAGTAGCGGTGTCCGTCCACTGCTTCGATCAAGAATTGAAGGAAGCAGATTTCTTCCGAGAGCAAGAGCGAGCTCATTTAGAAGGTTATTTGTCCAGTAATAAGGACAAGCTCGATAAAGAAAGGACTGCGGCCGTACAACAGCTAGTAAATGTACTGGCGCTGCCAGACGAGCAGGAATTCAAGGAGAAATCGGGGCCGTACCCAGAGAAACATAGGACGGCTAGCGCTATACAACAGGACGGTAGGATATCAGACGTCCTCAGGTGGTTCGCGAATAGGCGTTACCGTCCAAAGGGGATGAAAGATAAAGATTACCAACAATTTGTACGGTTCGCCAACCGGTTCATTATGTACGAAGGACGGTTATACCATCGAGGCAAAGGCGCGCAGCACAGACTATACGTAGAAAAATCAAGGCGCATGTATATGTTAACCGCGGCGCATGATCATGTTGGTCACCGAGGATTCTATGCTACGAATCAGTTACTAGTGCAACGGTTTTGGTGGCCAGAAATGGAGAAAGACGTGAACTGGTTCGTTAAAACTTGTCATGTCTGTCAGGAAAGGCAAAAGACTATGATAAAGATTAGACCAGTACTAACGCACACTCCGTCCATATTCCAGACCTTACACGCCGACGTAATGCATATGACGCCCGCGTCTAATCAGTGCAGTTACATAGCGCACGGTCGATGTGCAATGACATCATGGATGGAAGGACGGGCGCTTAGAAAACAAGATGGACGGTCGATTGGGATGTGGATTTGGGAAGATATCATCTGTCGATGGGCTTGCTTAGTAGAATTTGTAACAGATAACGGACCAGCGTTCTTAGCGGCTATTAAATGGTTAGAGGAGAAGTACGGGATCAAAGGAATTAGGATCTCACCGTACAATTCTCAAGCTAACGGCGCAGTTGAACGACCACATTGGGACGTTAGACAAATGCTTTACAAATTACTAGGTGAAAACAACGTTAGCAAATGGTTTTGGTTCCTACCGTACATTATGTGGGCCGACCGTATCACTATAAGGCGAAGATTAGGCTGTTCGCCGTTCTTTATGGTGACGGGCGCTCATCCAATATTACCGCTAGATGTCAAGGAAGCGACCTGGTTAGTAAAACCTCCAACGGGAATCATGACGGACAACGAATTAATAGCGTTCCGTGCACAAGCACTGGCAAAACATAGAGTACATGTGGATCAAATGCGGGAACGTATTGACCAACAAAAGTACGAGCGCCTGTTACGCTATGAGCTTGATCACCGTGCGGTTATTAAAGACTACACCTTTGAACCAGGAGATTTAGTACTTGTACGGAACACTGGTGTCGAGGATAACTTGGACCGTAAAATGAAACCCCGGTATTTGGGACCAATGATTGTCATTAGAAGGACTATAGGTGGTTCCTATGTGGTAGCCGAAATGAACGGTGCTGTCTGGCAACACAAAGTCGGTGCATTCAGAGTGATACCGTACTTCGCAAGGGAACGGTTACAGATAAATGGAGATATATTAGACCTAATAGATATATCTAGAGAAGGATTAGACAAGATATTAGCGGGACCGGAAGAATTTGAAGAAACGACCGTACAAGGGAGACGCGACTATGTGTTAGATAATGTTCACTTGACAGAGGAAGACGATGATGATAGTGCGGACAATTGAGTAGTATTGGGAAAAAGTGCCTAAGTAACTGAACATTTACTAAGGGAAAAACCTAATACTAGTGTACGCGTACAAATATCTAATCGACCTCATCAAGGGGAACATCAAGAGATAAACGGATTTCTTTGAGCTTGGCAATTTCAAGTAAGACGGACTCACGCTGGCGAAGATTATAAGTGACACGGTAATTGAAGTCACTCAAATCCCCGCTCAAGGCCATGAGTTGTCTGTCCACGCTCTCCAAGTCGGACGGTAAAGGAGAACTGGCCGCCACCTCTTGAGCCTCTTGTAACGACGACTCAGGGAGATCAGAAGGAACCCCTATGACAATGAAATTGAGTACGGGCGACGAAGAGAAGGACGCGTACGGGAGGGTGATTTCCCTTTAGCCTCTTCGTTGGGACGGTTGCCTGCGCAGGTCGAAACTTGGTGGGCTAGACGAAAAAGCAGCGTGAATAAGGGGGTTAACGAAAAAGGACGGTCGATTACCTCCGCAACCTTGTCCGCACTCTTTAGGGGCATTTCGAGGTTTAGGATTCTTGACAGGAGCAGACGAAGGTTTGCGTACCTTGGCAGGAACGGGTTTCTTCTTAAAGCGAAGCACGCGTTCACCAGAGGAAGCAGCGGGGGCCGGTACGGTAGCAGGATTCTGACTACCGCCTGCGCCACCCTCGTCGTCCACGACCATCGCCTGGAAAGCCCTAATTAACGTCTTTCGCACTAAGTAGCGGCCAAGTTGGTGTTTTACCTCAGCAAGGTCGTCCTACGGAAAGGGATCAGACAAGATTATTTTATCGGACAGTACGGTGTCACGCGTGGACTTTGTTTTGAGTAAAGTCCCGCTTAGCTTACACAAAGTCTGATTTGATTGTTACAAAGATCTTATGAGTGTCCATCCGATCTCTGCAGCGATGACATAGTGACCCACACACAACGAAATTAGCATCAGAGACGATCAGAATTGATGGGCAGAGCTAAAAATAGAACATGACAGAATCTGTCATAAAGGCTGTGCACCATGAATATTCAATGATGTGATATTTCGACACGATCTTCCTGACTCACTTCTTATGAGGCTATGCTTCGATTATACCCTTACATGAGACTTACTAGTCATAGTATTCTCGGCGCTTACTGAACTTTCAGTATGCTTAATCAGCTATATGCAAATTAGCTTACGAATCATTCATTTCTTACACTCGGCGCATATTGATCCACCTTCTTTTGAATTCGGCGCTTATCAATTCCTTATAATTCTGACTCAGTATTGCCTTCTAGATTACCAATCCCTTTAATTCTGACTCATAACTTGCCAAGACCACTCTTTAGCTTATCAATCCCTTCCAATTCTGACTCAGAACCCATCGAAACCACTCTTTAGATTACCAATCCCTTTAATTCTGACTCAACGCTTACCAAGACCACTCTTTAAATTGACAATCCCTTACAATTCTGACTCAATCTTTTTCTCGGCGCTTAATCATCTCTCAAATAGTAGTATACTCAGCTAATAGTCTTATGTAAAGTAGCTTACATACAGCCACTCTGAAAAGGTATAAAAGGGAGCCCAAAATCTGAGGTTCGACAATACATATTCCTCAGATACTACTGCCCTCTAGCAGATCCAGATATTCTTAGTACAGAATAGTCTGTTAGACAGCACAGATCTCAGCTCCCTTGTACTTGCCAAGTGCGTGTGCTTGCAATATAAGGTTAACGACCAGTTACGACTTTTTATTTACTGTACGCTATTGACGACGTCCTGCACGTGAGCCAGTGAGTCTTCTATTTTGCTAGCAGTTGTATTATTATCCTATTATTTCGCATTTCTCCTTCCTTGCCTCGAGAGCACTATCTAGGCATACCTACGCACAGTTCGAAGCGTATTCGGACATTTTTAGACAAGTTCATTGTCGTGCTATATTAATTCTAGACTCACGTACAGAATTATAGTAGCTTGCAGATTTTCTGCAGAGATTATATCGCTTTTCAGATAAATCTCACTTGATCGCTGGTTCTCTGGATATAAAGATATCAACACAAATCTATTGTTGACGGGGAAACCTCGCACCCACTGGAATAAGCCAAAGCAACCCTTTCGCTGAAACCCAGGTGAAATTTTATTTCACGACGACATAACTGGAGCCCACCGCGAGGGGTTTCCATTCCAACAAATTTGTGTATTTGTTGTTGACATTTTTATATGAGTCTACTTGACACCGACTTTCCGGAAGAACAGACACAGCGTCAGCCAATTTTTCCCACTGCAACTCCTTCGGAGAACATAAATCCTTCCCCACACTCAGAACTATCTTTCGAACAGACTAGCGACAGCTATCGAAATCAACCCCTTCCCGACTCAGTCCGCAGAAGAGCAAACAACATGTCAACGTATCCTACACATCCCAATCCCCCAGGGTATTCTGCCCCAAGTCCCTCAAATGTATACACCCAGACCAGTACATCCCAGGATACTCGACCTACCGGCAGCAGCCTAAATCCCCCATCAGATCCGCCAGTCATAAATCCATTACCTCCTCAGCCATTACCTCCTCATACTTCATACTTTCCTCGAGGACCTATGCCAATACAGCCTCCAGCTCCATCTTCTGGCCTCGGCATTGCAGGATTACCAATGCCTGGCACTCATAAAGCACCCAAGAAATTCCGAGGACATTACTCTACAGTACAATCATTCCTTAAGCATCTTGACAGGCTCTATGCTCAACATCAAGTCCATGCAGGCTTTGATCAAGTAAACGCCATTCTAGACTACTGCTCTCAGCGAGTACGATCATTCATCCACGACTAATGAGTACTCTACAAATGATTGGGCTGGACTTAAGCGTCGACTCCTCAGTGCATTTGATGCAGAGCGAAATGACCCCATTTATACACTATCTGATATAGCCGAATATGTACGAGCCAGTCACCGCAAGCCTATTCGGAGCCTAGCAAAGTGGAGAAAGTATGTTGTCGGATATGAGATCATTGCAGGCAGTGTACTTAAGATGCAAAGGATAGCTGAACGAGAGTATCATGGGTATTTCTGGTCAGGAATGCCTGCCGAACTCAAGGAAGCTTTAAAGCCTATGCTATTTATTGAGTACCGCAATCATGATATCAGCAATCCCTACTCTATTGCAGAAATTTGCACCGTCGCAGAGAAGTATTTCAAGCGTGATCGCTTTAGCGATTTACTTCCTGGGACAATAGGATGGGAACAAGAGTCAGACAGCTCAGAATCGGAGTCGGATTCAGATGTGAAAGCTCAGAGTCAGAATCAGAAGACGAGGAACGTAGACGTCGAAAGAAGAAGAAGTCCAAGAAGGTCAAGGACAAGAAGCCCCATACCAAGAACCGAAGCAGGACAGAGAAGCAAAGCATGGATGTCACACGAAGTGAAATGGACAGTCTAGTAGACCGAATCAACAAATTGACCCTACTAAGCACTGCGCAACCTCTGCCAACTACATCAAATGGCCAGCCGGTCTACCTTGCAAATACAACTCCAGTCATGCAATCACCGAATACCTCGCAGACCTATGGAGCCCTCCCAGACCCACAGAATATGAATCAGCCTTATTCATTCTATTCAAACAACATGCCTCCTTTGAATGGACTGCCTGCACCTATGCCGGGCTATCCACAATATCCCAGCAACACAGCTCCTGTCAATTCGCAAGCCATGAATACGCAGCCATATAGAACTTACCCAAATAATATTCCACTTCCACCAAACCCATTTGGAAGATTTCCCCAGCTACGGGATCCGAAGTGCTTTGGATGCGACAACCCAGACCATTATCTAAATAATTGTCCTCACATGCAAGAACTTTATAATAAGGGAATTATAGATGTTGACCCAATTTCAAGAAAGTTTCGCATGAAGAAGACCCAGGAAGTCATCAATCGGAAGATAGGAGAGACAATGTACCAGGCTGCTCTACGAATAAATGGCCCAATACAGCCAGCACCAGCACTAGCACCAGCCCCAAGTTCTAATTTTATTACCTATGCATCAGATTTTAATGAAGATATGGAGGATTCAGAAGCTCTTCAAGACAGCATAAGGCAATACTACATTACTAGAGGGGAAATTGACTCAGAGACTGATGATGAAGAAGACGATGGGCCATATTACAAATATGCCTTTAAGTTGGATGAACTATCACCATACCGCACAGCAGCTAGTGACTATTACGACTCGGATTCAGAGAGTGAGGAAGAAGAAATGGTAGTAGCATATCCAGTCACTCGCTCATCCGCCAAACGAACCAGTGAAGCCCGAGATCGAGCAAATAAGCTGCCTTCCAAGCCACCTAAAATGGTTTTTGATGGTGTATACCCTCCGCGACGACCTCGAGGTCCCCCTAGACCCAAGATAGAGCCAAAGACAGAGTCAAAGCCCATGGTTGGAGTTCCTACTGCGACAAATCCACCTGTACCGGCTATTGCAATACCGCCCGTAAATCAGTCAATTCCGCCAACAGCTCCACCTCCTACTCAGACAAATGTCCCTGAGACAGCACCTGCTCCATTGCTGTCGCAAGCACCCGTCGCATTGCCGTCGCAGATGCCTACCCGCACTTCAGCCCCGAATAAGCAAACAGAGTCGTCTATCCGACCTGTACCTACCCAGAAACCTCTTGACACACGGCGATTGCGGATAAATCAAGATATGCCTATGGATATTGACAAAGACCCCATACCTGCACGTGTCACCCGATCAATGCCTAAAGAAATTCCACCCCATATGACTTCAAGTAAGGAAAATTCAGGCCGAAATGCAGTACGACAGTCTGAGATATCCAAGGAAGTAGACACCCGAGATGTCTTAAAGGAAATTCTAGACACACATATTACGATGTCCCTCCGGAAATTCATTGGGTCATCACGTGAAATTGCAAATGACCTTCAAGACATCTTGAAATTCAAGAATAGCAAGCCAGCGTCAGCTTTAATTAGCACTAGACAGAGCCCAGCCCTGTAGTTGCAACCATTGATCCTGCAATTAACTTAAAACCAGGAGGAAAATTAATCCGACTACCCCTCTCGCATGGTGGAAGCATTGTAAAGGCTATAATTGATACAGGCTCAGAACTAAGTCTAGTAAAGCCAATGATAGCCGATCGTCTTCAATTCCCAGTAGACGTAACTCGGCACACGCTAGTCAATGATGCAAATGGAGGACAAAGCAAACTTACTGGTCTAGCTGAACGAATTAATCTACGATGCGGTCAAATTAACACCGTAGCAGATATTTGGATAGGTGGCGAGGACCTACCATTTGATCTGTTACTAGGAAGACCATGGCAGCGAGAAAACTTAGTCTCAATCGAAGAGCAATTGACAGGAAGTTTCATTTCATTCAAAGATACAATCAGCGGTAAAGTTCGTTATAAAGTGTATGTCGGAGATGCGGACGCCAATGCTCCAAAGGAAGTAAATCAAAACTTCTTAGAAAATGGCGAAAGTATTGAGAACCACTCATACGCAATAGTCTCTGAAGACTCACCAGGACCAACTCCTACGGATCCTGATCCCGCAATTACTAAAGACGGATTTAAAGTCTCAGAACTTCTATGGGTTGAAGCACTTCATCGAGCCATTTCAGAGTCTCGAAATGCTTATAGAAATTCAACTATGCCTCAGACATGCAATGACTCCCTCGACGAACAACCAAAGACACCTCCGAACACACCCGTACTTCATCCAGATATTGTAGATCAAGCACTCGCGACCCATCACCCCTTTGGAGTGGATAAACCTGCTGAAATTAAGGACCCATCAGATGCATTTGATGATCCGTCAGCTGTATTTAATGATCCGTCATCCGAATCAAGTGATACGCCCACAAGACCGAGAAATCCAGTCACACAAGTCCTGGAAATGACTCCCATGACTCCCAAGACGCTCGGTACCTGCGAATCTGACCAATTCGGGGATGCATTACCAATTAAGGAAGTTCTAGACTTACCGGAAATTAAGTCCGAGAAGCACGAGGCTCGCGAGATGAAAGGGGATGAGAATGATGGAAACAAAGAGAATATTCCACCTGTCAGAATTAAATTAGAAACACCGAATTCGTCAGCAGAAGGGACCGAAATGGACCTGGAACCACTCGAAGACGCGCACAGAGAAACAAGAAAAATTCGAAAAGAAATTAATAAGGCCCTTACCAGACGAAATAAAAGGCCACGAGATGAGCGAACCTCTCGGAACTCTAGCACATTTCGAACGAGCTTCGCAGGACTCAACGAGCACGTTTAGAATGTCTTCGGCGTCATCGAGACCTCGTTTTACCTTATCAGGCGACCTCGAACCGTCGTATCCGGCTTCTATGACGATTTCGACAGCTCAAGCGCGAATTGTCGCAATTGATCACGACGGCGGTGACACCTCCGAAGCCGCGGTAGCCCTAAATTTCCCAGATGCTGTCTTTACATACTTCCAGAACGGTGAGCTCATTGCCGCTGCAGGACGAATGAATGCTTGGGCGCATTTCCACTCCCAGGACCCCCAATTCGGCGCAATCATAGACCGAATGTGTACCATCAAACAAGGGAGCGAAATCGACGAGGACGAACACGAGCAAGACACTCCCGCGGCGCTTCCCACGACGTCATCGGCTCCAGGAACCGCGAACTTGGCGCTCCTGGCAGCTGTAGCGACCGCTGAAGCTGCGACAGGCTCCACACCGACCTCCGAAGTGCCCAAAACGCAGCAGCAACTCCCCCCCAGACTTCGTATCTTCTATCCTCCTCCTCCCTCCTTCGAAGTGGGCGAACTCGTCGCCGTTCCTTCCCTCGATGCGTTAGCGCCCGAGTCAGGCGCCTATCCAGAGCCTGCCGAGTTCCGTGATCCGTTAGAGACCGACGCCGACTACCCGCTCCAGCGAAGGCCTGCGACTTTCGAGAACCTCGCGTCTCTCAGACCTCCCGTTCCTCAAGTTCCGACCTGGAAATGGATCCTAGGTCAACGACTCGTGGACGACCCCGGCCCCTTCGAACCGCTCAAGATATGGAAGGACCCGAAAGCCGCGAATTTCAGTCTTCAGGAGCGGCATGTGCTCGATATGGGGTACGAGTACCTCACCGACGACTTCAAACCTTACCATAGCGTCATACCCCGCGCCTTGACGATTGGAGGACACATTGAAGGGCATTTTTGGGATTCTAAGACGTTCGTACAGTGGGTATGTATTAGGTTACCCCTCGTCGAGTACCTTTTCTGGCTTGCTGCTAGGACTTGGCCTGAGAGCGTGTTCCGACGCTTCCGCAACCTCGACCCGCAACGCCCAAGCTCCGTAACGCCGGACGACCTACGACGAAACTACCCAGAAATCACCCCTGCCTCTCGCGCAGCCTACCACGAGCAACGCCGACGTTCCGAGCGGGATGCAGATATTCAACACAGGTCCGAAGACCCCAGTACCCAGTCGACTACGCAGGCCCCTACCGACGCACCTAGCACCATCGTCGAACCGGCTCCCGCGGCGCTATCTAGTCTCACGTCAGGACCTTTGCCGACCTCGTCCTGGGTCCATGTCATCGAGACGAGAGCTGCGAGCGTCGCGGAAGCTCATCTACCACTAGCTAAGTCGCCTCCCCGCCCCCTTCGTCGCATGCCAGCATACGCTGACTTATCGGCTCGCATGGCGGTAGACAATCTGACTCCCCCGACCACCGACTCTATGTCAGAGAGCTCGGAAGAGGGAGAATTCGAATATCCAGATACGCCGCTCGAACTACCCGTCCATGGATTCCATCGCCTTACTACCTGTGATCGACGTGCCAACTACGCTCCGACCGAGAGCGCGGACACCAATAGCACCCAGTACGGCGACTATGACATGTTACCGACGCCCGATACTACGCCCTCCGATACCGCGATGGTCGATCAGTTGGCCGACGACGACGACGATATGTACGCACCTTACTCGTCGCCTCCTCCTGTTATTCGGTCAGCACCTGAGACGCCAGTTGCCTTTCGCCTCCGTCACCGCGTCCAATCACCAGCACCCGCAGACGAAGCCCAGGCGGCTCGATTTCGACCCCTCCTTGAAGTCGTTTCGCGAGGACTTGGCGTGTTCTCCCCGTCTGAGGCTATCACCGCCCGTGATGACACCCCCGCAGATTCTTATGAGACCCCAGCGCACAGCGAAAGAGAAGCGCCTGCGCTCGAGTTACACGCCGACCAAGCGGATAAACTCGAGTCGTCGGACAGCGACTCTGAAGACTCAATGCCTGGCCTCCAGACTGCTTCGGAGACCGACTCGTCTGACCCGCCCTCGCCCACGCAAGCTTCTTACCACGTTAGCGCGCCCGTCAGTCGAGCCCCGTCATCTCGACTCACCTCGCCAGCTCCTTCAGACGGTAACCCCTACTCCGCCGACTCGCTTTACTGCCGACAAATCACCCTCCGACTCAGCCGCCAGCTTGGGACCCTTACCCGTCACTTCCATTATTATTCCAACCTTACGCTCAACGAACGACGGAGCCCTTGCAATTCGACCGGCCTCCGGAGCGTCCTCTCCTACGCCGAACTCCGACACTTCCTCCCGGGATACCAGACCCACGAAGAGCTCGAAGCCGTTATCGCACATCAACCTACTATGGAATACAACAGGTGGCAAGCATACCTACCCGGACTTCGCGACCTCCGCAAGACTATCACCGCCGCCCTATACCTCCTCAACGAGCTCGTACGAACTTACGGATACGACGACGGTCTCCGAACATATGTCGCCGAGCGCCACTTCAGCATATGGCAAGGCTCGCTCTTCCGTCATCCCATTCTTTACCCCTTCGAACATCAATATCTCAACTCCGTCCAGCACTTTCTTTATGAATACGACTACGGCAGGGAGTACGACCAGCTCGACAACATATTGGGCAAGACCTTCCAGGAACCGGACGACCTGCGCTCCTCACCACCCATGTCCTCAAGTTTATTGTCCCACCCGCCACGTCCGTGGGACTCGAGGAGACACCCAACTAGTACGTTCCCGCTCCCTTTTCGAGACATTATTCTCATCAGGGAGCAACTTAGGACACGTCGTGCATGGCTTCCCTTCGTAGGTCACCCACGGCTGTCCATCGTCACTACCACTCTCCTCGCATGTATTATATTGACCTTCCTTTTCTGCTCCTTGTACACTACCCGGTCCTCTCCACTGACTATTTTCTTCCCTTGTACTTGTAACATGTATCTTGATTGTATGTACCACCACCCAGTCCTCTTATTTATCTCTTGCTTGTTGTCCAGTCCCTGCTTCTTTCTTTCTTCCCTCCTTTATTTCCTTGTCATGCCTATTTATTTTCGAAGTTTATTTACTTTTCTCCTTGTATGTATTATAGTCCTCCAGTCTCTTCTCTTTTCCTCTATGTACTATCTATCTCTCAGACTTTTCTTTTCTTTCTATCTTGTATGTATTATCATGTCTCCCAGCTCTTTTCTTTTCCTTTGTATCTTGTATGTACTATCTTGTACCACCTGAATCAACCATTTATTGGTCATTCTGCTGGTCACATCTGAGTCAGATCATCTTTGAGCTGTATTTTCCTCTACTTTACCCTTAGGATGTCCAGTTTGTTCAAGCAGGACTGACTTAGCCCTGAAGGATTCAACACCCTTCTCACGTAGAGACTTGAATGCTATCTTGTTCCCCGCGAACTGCAGGAAGACTCGTATTCAAGTATCTAGGACATTCCGACTCCACAAAATTCACCCCATACCTCTTGAATCTGCAAGGATATCTAATATCTTTACGGATATCGCTCCGCGACACCTTATCATTTTCCAACACGCAGAAATTGACCGACTCTGCAGACAAGTCCCGGTGACCTCGACACTGTGGGATTGCATAGATAATGACCAGATACTCTGGGACACTCCCTTTACCCCCGAAGAAGATGACGAACTCATCTTTGACTCACCCGACATCAACGCACTTCAAGATGTGAACTCGGTATTCATCCTGACAGCTTATAAACGAGTTGATCAGAAGGTCCACCCAGTATCGACTCATTTCCCACTCGACTGTACAGTCACTCGACGCATACCCGAAGATCCCTTGATTACACTCCCAGAACTACCCACTCATCCTCCTGAATTCATACCCACACCGAAAATCACGCAAGCGCGAATGAATGATCTTAATGTAAACGCCACTGGCTTCCTTTGGCCAGAGGAGGAGAAATTATTCATGCATATTGAAATTGAACGAAGACGGGATTGCGTTTGAGGACTTAGAACGGGACCCTCAAAGAGTCCTATTTCTCTCCATACATCATTCCTACTGTCCCTCATATTCCGTGGGAAGAAAAGAACATTCCTATACCTCCCGGACTCAGAGACAAGATCATGACAGTCCTCAAACTCAAGATAGATGCAGGCGTATATGAACAAAGTCAATCATCCTACCGCTCCAGGTGGTTCTGGGTATTAAAGAAGAATGGAAAGATCCGCATTGTACATGATCTCCAGCGACTGAATCAGATCACCATACGAGATGCAGGAATGCTACCAATTATGGATGACTTTGTTGAAGGATTTGCGGGACATCAATGCTATACGGTGTTTGATCTATTCTGGGGTTTTGATGCACGAAAGATCCACCCCAAGAGCCGCGAATTAACTGCCTTCATGACGCCACTAGGATTGCTCCAGATCACCTCCCTACCCACCGGATTTACTAATTCCCCCGCCGAATTCCAAAAGTGCATGACGATAGTGCTTCAGGAGGAGATCCCTCATGTCGCAAATATATTCATTGATGACCTCCCAATCAAAGGACCTAAAACACAGTATCTCTTAGACGATGGGACTCCAGAACTCATAAGTGCAAATAGTGGAATTCGCCGCTTCATTTGGGAACATGCACAAGATGTCCATCGAATAATGCACCGAGTCAAATTATCAGGAGCGACGTTTGCGGCAAATAAAGCTCAGATATGTTTGCCTGAGGTGCTCATCGTAGGACAGCGATGCAATGCAAATGGACGAGAGCCAGACCATGATAAGGTCAAGAAAGTCATAAATTGGCCACCCCTCAAGACCCCCCAGCAAGCCCGTCGTTTCCTTGGTCTTTGTGGCACTATGCGCATATGGATCCCTAACTATTCAGCAATTGTAAGACCACTATCCGAATTATATCACCAGGATCTAGAGTTCGAATGGGGTCATCGACAACAAGCCGCATTTGATCAAATAAAGTCCCACATAACTACAGCGCCTGCGCTTATGCCTATAGATTACCAGTCAGACCATCCAGTAATCCTTGCAGTTGACTCAAGTCGGGTTGCTGCAGGAATGATCCTATCCCAAATAGATAAGCAAGGAAGGAAGCGACCAGCTCGATTCGGATCCGTTCCAATGAGTGAGCGAGAATCCCGATATTCGCAACCAAAGCTAGAGCTATTCGGACTCTACCGAGCCTTAAAACACTGGAGATTGTACATAATAGGCGTCAAGAAGCTTGTCGTTGAGCTTGACGCTAAATACGTCCGAGGAATGTTGAAGGAACCGGATTTGCAACCCAATGCAGTCATGAACAGATGGATTCAAGGGATTAACTATTCACGTTTGAATTGGTACATGTCCCAGCCAGAAACCACCGAGGCCCAGATGCATTGTCGCGAAGAGAGCTTGCAGAAGGAGAGGAAGCCGAATCAGATGATGACAGTTGGCTTGACAAAATAGCGCTGTCAATTCTGTCGTTAGTATTGGCCACCACAGAAAGACCGGTCCAATCTGAAGCCATAACACTTCCATCCTGCCTAGCAGCTCGAGAAGTCCAGGAATCACTGCTCAATGACATACGACATTTCTTAAAGACCTTAGAGTCCCCAGTATTTCCAGACCCTCAGAAGAAGCGACGATTCCTTGCTAAAGCGACCGAATTCTTTGTGAAAGAAGAAAAACTTTACAAGCGAAATGGAGATAGGCCACCTCTTTTAGTGATCCTCAGTCCAGAACAGAAGCTCTCTATACTTCGTCAGGCACATGAAGAATTAGGCCACCGTGGGATTCACGCAGTCCATGAAATCCTGCGGCGTCGTTTCTTTTGGCCTCACATGAGAGCAGACATCAGTCACCATGTGAAATCTTGCCACAAATGCCAAGTACGAAGTCTAATAAGGACTGAGATACCTCTGACAATATCGACGCCTGCTAAGCTCTTTTCCAAGATATACGTAGATATAATGCATATGCCTACATCGGTCGATAAGAAAGTATGCATTGTAGCAGCAAGAGACAACCTATCAGGAACATGCGAAGCAAAAGCATTGACAAACAAGACAGCCGAAGAACTGAAGACATTCTTTTGGGAGCAGATATATTGCCGATATGGAGCCCCTGAGCACGTCATCACCGATAATGGCCCGGAGATTAAGGGTGTCTTTGCAGTCTTACTCAAGCGACTCAAGATTCCTCACATACGCATCACTCCATATAATCACCATGCAAACGGGAAAGTCGAACGTGGACACTTCACATTGCGAGAATCCATACTCAAGTCATGTCAGACTACTGGAACGCCAGTTGAGCGATGGCCAGAGAAGTTAGCGGAGGCATTATTTGCTGATCGGATCACCATTAGCCGAGTCACAGGCTTCTCCCCATACCAACTTCTCCATGGCACTGATCCTATACTACCCCTGGATTTAGTCGAAGCGACATTTCTTGTGGAAGGATTTCATCCAAACATGTCGACAAGCGAGTTGCTAGCACATAGAATGCGACAACTGAGCAAGCACCCTGACGATATCGCCGAGCAGCCCAGACACTTAAAAAGGCACGATTTGAGTCGAAAGAGCAATTTGAGCGCAGATTCATACGACGCTTGTCACGAGATACCTATAAGAAGGGAGAACTCGTACTAGTGCGAAACACACAGATAGAGATGAGTCACAATCGAAAGCATAAGGTACGATACCTAGGACCTTATGTTGTTGCAGAAAGAAGTAAGAACGGATATTACTGGTTGAGAGAAATGGACGGCGCACTTTACAAACATAAGATTACGCCCAGCCGATTATTACCATACATCACACGGCGGCATGAATTCATGAGAAATAACGCTCGCGGCCTATATGAAAATGACGACACGGATGAAGAATCATAAACCTAAAAATTACAGGGTTAAGCTGGCAAGGAACCCGTCGAATACAGGGTCATTTCCCGCTGCCCCCTATCCATCCGAAAAAGACGTCTTAATGACCCTGAGCATAAAACAAACACAAACACACTCTTTCAATAAATTCAACGCGTCGCGCTCTCGTCCTTCAATGCCTCTCACACCAGCCCGCCCGCTTCTTCGAACACTCACATACTATCCCACCCCACCGCCTAAGACTCACTTACAACTGACTCTCGTTCAACCTCTTCCGTCACGTCCACGACCGCCTACCCCAGTGCCTACTGCTGCCGAAGTCGACCTAGCTCACTCAGTTGTGACAGAAACACCGCAAGACATTACCGATTGCCAGCTGGCTGCAGTGGATTCCATGTTTGCGTACCTACCCTCCTACAGACCTGGAGAGCTAGCCTCTGTCCTGACATGCCCTGACCCCCAGGCGTATGCATCCGCTACTCGGCCCGTCTCTAATATCGAACCACCTTCACCTAGTCCAGTAGAGGAAGAACCAATGGCAATCCCAGACTCTCCGGTACTCAGCCTAGACTTCGACATTATTGCTAATGGCCACTGGCGTTTCCCCTCATTTCCAAGTATTGCCTTCGAACGAGCAACTACATTCAGCGGGAAATATCAGGAGTTGCATCCTGGTCTGGTCCTCGATGCAGATATCAGACAGTTCTGGAAGACGAGCATTATCATGCTTCCAAAGCGGCACGTCGAAGTCAGCACCGAATACGTCTATCGCGGCGCTTACTTTCGCATCACACCGATAGGCGATGTCATTTGTACCATCGTTCAAAGAGGCCAGACGTTCGCCCTCCACCGACAGGATCAACCCAGCATTAAGTACGTCGCCACCATATGCCGCGGCATGACCCAAGATTTTGCCTACCTGCAACTTAACGCCTACCACGAAAACGGCCGCCTTCTTCATGCTAATGATCGCAATTGGCCAACTGTTATCTTAGAAGTGCCACACCGCTTCAACGGGATTCCCTTGCATCCGCGACTGCTGCCCTATTATGAGGGTATCGACGAAGAAGACATGGAGACGTGTTTCGGGTGGACCCATCATCTCAAGCATCGCGCGGCCAGAATCATGACCTTAATCCTCGCTGCCCTTACCTATCGTCACGCCTAGACCAGACCACGCTCCTTACCCTCCCCCCCCCTTTTTCGCTCCGATTCCCTGTCATATATCGTCGTCAACATTAGTCTGTACTATGAGGGTTGCGCTGGAAGGTCTATTACTATTATCATCGTCGTTTTTTTTTATATGCTAGTCAGTCACCGTCGAGGTATATATATATATATGTATATACGACTCACGTATTCCAG
This sequence comes from Galerina sulciceps, assembly GCA_023014345.1. Lineage (NCBI taxonomy): Eukaryota > Fungi > Basidiomycota > Agaricomycetes > Agaricales > Galerinaceae > Galerina > Galerina sulciceps. Next base: position 950,470 of record JAEDXJ010000016.1, read on the forward strand.
GATGGCACTAGTGCCTGCCAGTGGTATCATTCAACTCCTGGTAAGTGCCAGGGAGAGAATGTCATATAAGTCCAGTAACAGTTATGATTTTGAAATCATTAATTTGCCAGATGGTTTCATTCTTATTCTTGTCTCATTGATTCATAATTGCCAGAGAGTAAATCATATCTTGCTGAGAGTGAAATCATATTTGAAATCATTCTGAAATCATTTGGGAATTGCCAGAGAGTAAATCATATCTTTCTGGGGGTGAAATCATATTTGAAATCATTCTGAATTTCATAAAATTCCTGGCAAGAATTTAATTATATACTACCTTCCAAATCTGGAAATAGATCAAATTGACTGTCCTAATGGCTTATGTAAGTGTACACCCAGCAAGCATGGCCAGTTTAGAGTAATTTTCAATTTGAGGCCCAAATATGGAAAGAACAAAGCCCTGTGATGACATATAAGGCAATTTCACAAAGTTCACATGTATTACATAATCAATTCCCATCTCCAAAGCGAAATGAAATGACTCTATAAAGTTATGAAACAGAAACTTGGAATGAAATCCTGCCAGAAAGTTATGAAATCATCAATGATTTCACTTCCAGAAATATATGATTTGATCTCTAATGAAACCATCTGGCAAATTAATGATTTCGAAATCATAACTTTTATCGGACTTATATGACATTCTCTCTCTGGCACTTACCATGAGTTAAATGATTTAATTGGCAGGCACCAGTCAGGATGGTTCATAAGCCAGAATCAGACTTTGTGACGCCTGACCACTGAATCCAATGACCTGCAACCGGGGTCGGTTGTATTCTTGTTCCCCGCGGATGTCACGCGTGGACTTTGTTTTGAGTAAAGTCCCGCTTAGCTTACACAAAGTCTGATTTGATTGTTACAAAGATCTTATGAGTGTCCATCCGATCTCTGCAGCGATGACATAGTGACCCACACACAACGAAATTAGCATCAGAGACGATCAGAATTGATGGGCAGAGCTAAAAATAGAACATGACAGAATCTGTCATAAAGGCTGTGCACCATGAATATTCAATGATGTGATATTTCGACACGATCTTCCTGACTCACTTCTTATGAGGCTATGCTTCGATTATACCCTTACATGAGACTTACTAGTCATAGTATTCTCGGCGCTTACTGAACTTTCAGTATGCTTAATCAGCTATATGCAAATTAGCTTACGAATCATTCATTTCTTACACTCGGCGCATATTGATCCACCTTCTTTTGAATTCGGCGCTTATCAATTCCTTATAATTCTGACTCAGTATTGCCTTCTAGATTACCAATCCCTTTAATTCTGACTCATAACTTGCCAAGACCACTCTTTAGCTTATCAATCCCTTCCAATTCTGACTCAGAACCCATCGAAACCACTCTTTAGATTACCAATCCCTTTAATTCTGACTCAACGCTTACCAAGACCACTCTTTAAATTGACAATCCCTTACAATTCTGACTCAATCTTTTTCTCGGCGCTTAATCATCTCTCAAATAGTAGTATTACTCAGCTAATAGTCTTATGTAAAGTAGCTTACATACAGCCACTCTGAAAAGGTATAAAAGGGAGCCCAAAATCTGAGGTTCGACAATACATATTCCTCAGATACTACTGCCCTCTAGCAGATCCAGATATTCTTAGTACAGAATAGTCTGTTAGACAGCACAGATCTCAGCTCCCTTGTACTTGCCAAGTGCGTGTGCTTGCAATATAAGGTTAACGACCAGTTACGACTTTTTATTTACTGTACGCTATTGACGACGTCCTGCACGTGAGCCAGTGAGTCTTCTATTTTGCTAGCAGTTGTATTATTATCCTATTATTTCGCATTTCTCCTTCCTTGCCTCGAGAGCACTATCTAGGCATACCTACGCACAGTTCGAAGCGTATTCGGACATTTTTAGACAAGTTCATTGTCGTGCTATATTAATTCTAGACTCACGTACAGAATTATAGTAGCTTGCAGATTTTCTGCAGAGATTATATCGCTTTTCAGATAAATCTCACTTGATCGCTGGTTCTCTGGATATAAAGATATCAACACAAATCTATTGTTGACGGGGAAACCTCGCACCCACTGGAATAAGCCAAAGCAACCCTTTCGCTGAAACCCAGGTGAAATTTTATTTCACGACGACAACGGTACACACCTCGTCCTCAGGGTCATCGGGACGCGGGCGGCCGGAACGACTGGCAGATTTACCAGACTAAAAGAAGAGATAAGCACGAGGACGAATGATCAGGTGGATAAAGACATGCTTACACGATTGGGCTTGTCTCTAATCTCTTGAATAGATCGGCACAAGCGAGCCATATTGCGGTACTCCTGGGGGTACTCGGGGAACTTGGCCGGGTACGCCTTCATATAGTCCTGGAACGCGCGGCGAATGCCAAAAGGAATATTCCTAGCAGCCTTGCCGGCCTCCTGGACTAGTTGAGGATGTTCAACCCAACCAACCTAAGTAGAAAATTAGTACCGAAGAAGTTGGACGCGGCGCGATGACTTACGATCAGCTTCGCCGCATCGATGAGACCGGCCCATAGGGATTGTACGGTGTGGACATCGTGAGGCGCCTCGGGAGCAGTAAGATTAATGATGAAGGACGTTTGACGAATAGCGTCTTCAGCAGAAGGTTCAAGTACAGCACGCATTGTAGCAGAGGTAAGGAATAGACTAAGTTCTATTCCCTCCTTTTATACGGAGTGTGCGCACGTACCGCATCTATCTTGTCGAACGTACGCATCGGCGAGAGAGACGAAAGGATTAACGGAGGTGATGCCAAAAGGGGATAGTACTTGATGCTTCCCGTTCCCGTACGCATGTGCGCGTCCACGGATGTTTTACTATAGTTGGAAATTCATAACCATTTCTGGACTTTATTCCGAACCAGGCTACGCTACGTGAAACTAAGGAAGTTTGGGGGAGAAGCTAAACTCTCGGAATGGGCGCATAACTAGCTCGATTTGACTCCACTCTTTCATGCGTATAAACTGAGCACGGAAATGTTCGTCATCAGAAAAATTTGCGCTAATGCGAAGTTCGCGTGCGTAGTAGTTATGCCGCGCCCACACTAAATGCAGTTGCTAGAAAAGAAGCGATCGGTTAAAGTACGGGTCACTAGGTACGGGAGGACTTACACCGTATTCGTGGGTCAAAGCTGGGAGATCAGGTTTCTGCATCAGGTAGTAGAACTCGAGGGGGATTTGTTCCGGAAGGGAAAACTGAAGCACTTGGAGCCATGCTCCAAAGGCTGCGACGTATGCTCGACCAGCGTTCGCTCCATAGCATATGGTCTGGACGTCAACCTCGAGCTGGAGATCGTAAGCAAATATGGACGGGAAGGATAGTACGCGTACTTACCAGAGCGTTCGTAAGCTCTTGTAATTCAAAGATCGGCATATCCTTTGGATTGTTGCAGACAGCTTTATAAGCGGCTTCAAAATCATGAAATGCACGCAGGACGCTGTACCGGAGACTAGGTACGGTATGACTGGGAGCACCAGAGTCGTAAAGAGCGTCAGCGAGAGAGGACATGATTGCAACGCCGATAGAATAAATGCATAAAAATTGGAACCAATTTATAGGCAGACCGACCAGTACAGAATACAAAAAGAGAAATACAAGACAGCGTACGGTAGATACGAGTACGGGGATGAGATCACGCAATGCGCCGAAGTACAGAAGGAAGGAGTATGGGAGGATGAGTCTCGCCGGCAATAACAGACCACTCGAGTACCCTCAAGTGGTTGAGTTCGATCTTTAGGGCCGTATCAACTAGTCGGCGACTGTGTTCAGAGTTGATCAAAACTGCACCGTTGTGCCAAATGTGATAGAGATCCTAAAGGACAAAAGGGTATGAGTTGAAATTGGATTAATGAAGGAAGCCAGCGTACGAGGTGGCGCATGGGGAAACTGGGATAGGAAGGGTTTTCCATCAGTTGGATCATTTCTCCCGCCGAACTCCCGTACAATGCAGTCATATCTTGGACGGTATCCTGAAAGTGCGGCAGCCGACGCATCAAACTGATCCACTGAGTGGAGAGCGCGATGTAGTGAAGAGCTATGGGACTACCGTATACAATGTCGCTTTTAGGAAATTCGAGCTATCAGAAAATAATGATCATCAGGAATAAGGATTTAGAAAGATAAAGAAGGACGGACGAATGTACGGGTCCACTCCGTCAGCTCTGAGAGGGGTGGATAATAAGAAGCGGCAACGAGGGACGGTTGCGCCAGGACTCGGACACAAAATTCGTGCCTTCGATGACGCGCTATGGCACGAATGACCTCCGTTGCATCGCTATACTGAGTATCGTGATCAGTGGCAAACACGAGGAGACCATAAAACTCGTTGAAGGAGCTGCTAGCGAAGATAGGTGCGAAGGATGGATCGAAAGCCATATGGAAAATAAGATTAGGAAATCTGAAAGAAATATTAGAAGTACGGGACTACTTATACACGCACACTTGGGAACCGTACGGACGGTACCGAAGGGGTTAGTTCAGCCAGTGATTTCCGGAGATACAGCTATCGCAAACGGTAGAATTGTGATTCTAGCGCTACTAGAACTGAACATCTACGGCGAATCGGCTAAATAGTTATCTTCTACTTCAGAAATCTCGGAATACAAGCCGTACAGAGTGAACTCGATAGAAGAATACTGCTTGATGCGTTGGAGATTCAAACTGATACGGTAGCGGTCACCGTACCCGGTATGGGGGATCTGGGAGTAAGTAGCAATAAGGGATGAACCGCTGAAAGCCCATGCGCGATAAATGGCCTAGAATATAACTGAGTAAAATTATGGAAGGATAGAACGACGGTACGCGTACCGAATTGTACTGTGGCATGATGGGCAGATCTGGGCGTATCAACATATTGATAAATTGCTGAACGTCTGAATCGAGCATAACAAGGGGCCTTCTCTCCAATAGAATTGCCCAAATCAATCCCAAAGTACGGAGACTGTCCGCGAATCGAGAACCGTACACGATCAACGACTCGGGTACTTTGATCTGAGAGATGAAGTACGTCAGAAATTATCCGAGATAAATAAAGGCTCGTTACGCACCATGGCCTTTAGCCAAAGCTTGGCTAATTCAACCGGTATACGATTTATGTCGTCGTCGGGGATGTTGAGAATGTGTAAATGTGTAAAGTAGCGGTGCTCGGCTTCCATAATCGCGTCCAGATTGCGACTGTGGACTACGTTCCAGCTAGGAGAAGCACGTTGATCGATGGAGTAGCAGGCGTACTGCCGATTAACGAGACAGAAAGGCATGATCCCAACATAGCGAACGTCGTTAGACTGAGGATCGGGGACGGTAGCCATCTCGTGAATGGTCGACCGTACAAATTGACAAGAGAATTTATTCTGAACGAGTCCTTTGAACAAAAGGGGAAGGGGTATGGACCGTATATCCAAAAGGGGTTCGACTACACTCAAGTCCGACTCAGATATGATAACAACTGAGCGCCAGTTGATATCTAAGTTGGGGGGAGATGAAGGGACGGCCTTCAAGCCAGCCCTGAATTTTTCGATTTTAGAGTTCGCCGTACAACTTAGAAGGATGAAAGATGTTCAGGAACACGCACAGAAGCACGCTAAGGGAAACTACAGTGCGCGACGAGGCACCGAGACCAATATTGATAGTTCTAACTACAGTACAATGTACGTACGTGGACTACAGAGTGTACGGTACCGTGAACGCGAGCCAATCCGGGCACCTAACAGAGAGGCGCGGGTCTTTAGCACTGTGCGCGTACAGAACAACCGCAGAGACTTACCTGATCCGTGTAGATGCCGTCTCGGCACGGACCCGAATAGCTCGGGGAAGCGTGCCGCGTGTGCATAGAAGCCAAAACATGAGTCACGGACATTCCCGAAGAACCTCAGAAGCCTAGAAGGGGAACCGAACACGGAAATACTTCCAAATTGGGATAGGGACGGCACCATGAGGACATAACGCCGTGCACTAGTGCGCGCACTGTCGTCATAGTAGGCACCGAGGGACTTAGAGAAATAGATGAGAAAGGGAGTAACCGTACGGGGTACGGCAGCCATGTATGCTAGATTTCTATATCATTTCTAGTCAACTGCCTAACTGCTCAATGCATCCGGCTTGCCAACTGCCTAGCCTCCGCTTTTGGAAGGCTCTTACAAATCATGCTGTAGGGTGCCGAAAAAGCCGGGGGAGTGGTAGGGATACCTGTTTGGGGGCGGGTAGGGTGTCATGGGTGCCGGGGATGCCGAGGGAGGGGGCGGGGAAAGGGTAGAATCAGTGTAGGGAGGCGGGCATGTACAAACACGAACCAAACAAAGCACCAAAATGGCTTTGGGGCGGTAATTCTGTTCCTGCGCGTGAAATAGGCGCTTTCACGGCGGGGAAAAGGGTGATATATAATAGGATATATTCGGCGCCTAATAGATACATTTGCGCGCTTCAGTAGGGGCGGGACGGGGTGGATTGAGGATGTAGCATTCGGATGACGTTCTATTATTAGCACGAACAGCGCGGGCGACGTGCACCTATTTCCGTACCTAAAAATAGATACCAACTTAAATAACACAGCAGGGGACAAATGTGTCGGTGCCGCCGACGGTCTATTGTATATACATGGCACATTGTACTAGGCAGATAACTATGTACATTAAAACCAGGCGATATGGGTTACGTGGAAGAGCGAGCGATGCCTTTGAAGCAGAGAGGCAGTCAAGCACGAGGACAGACCATCTCTCTCGGTCGTCCTTGTGTTGCCCCTGTGCGTGGACGTGCAACCCCCAGAAAAACACGGCAGCCACCAGGCTGAGAAGCCCGTTCTGCCCCGGTTTCCTGAGGGCGGACCAATCACCGCCTCGTCATCCTCATGACCTCCTCCTGTCGAAACGCGCCACTCCGGCTGGAGGGACTTCCACCACAGCGCGAGTTCGTCTTCAAATTGCACAATATCCTTGATGATAGGCATCCACGTTGGCGATCGGCGCGCTGGATCCAATCCTTCACGACGACTGGGCGCCCTCGAGCCGAAAGGTTTGTTGTTCCTTCATACCCCGCCTTCGTCTCGAGATCCACCCATACCGAAACCAATTCCGCCCAAACACCACCAAGCTGAACGTCCTGGCGTTGGAACATACCCAACGCGGACTTGAACCACGGGGGACCCAGCTGGAGCTATAAGCTTGGACGAGGGAGGTTGAAGGGCAGTCGACCCTGATGGTGCTGCGGATGGCGGAGGGACAGAGGGTTTCGCAGAACGAGGCGCGGCAGGTGAACGCCTGGTGCGTTTGGCACGTGGGGCTAATACAGGAACCGTTGCGACAGGAAGGCTGCTCCTGGTACGCGGACGCTTTGCTGTCGACTCCAAATCGGCGGCATTGCCTTCAGAATGCCTCTTCCCGTTACGCTTCACTAGGGCAGGGGCAATTGGTGAAGCTATGAGGGAAACTGCGGGTTCAGGGACAGGCGAGGTGGGAAGTGAAAGACGGGTGCTACGATGAGAAGCTGGTGTTGCAGCAGGCGAGGCAGCAGGCGAGGCAGCAGGCGAGGCAGCAGGCGAGACAGCAGGCGAGACAGCAGGCGGGGGAAACGAGAGAGGAGTAGGTGGGCGAGATAGGGCAGGCGAGACATGAGGTGAAAGTGATCGCGAACGGGGCGGTGTAATCGGCGCAGTCGTGACGGATGCAGGCTCTGCAAGCCTTTCCACGGGAAGTGTTTCAGACGTGGCTGATGTGGAAGTGGCAGGAGTGTCTTTCAAGCCGGCGAAACCCAAGGAATCGAAGGTACCACCATCGCCTTCTATGTCCATTGTAGCCAGGCTTGTCTCCGAAGCCTGTAAGGCTTGTGCTCGACATTCCTCAGGAGCTGTTAGACAAGCAGATTAGCAGTAATTTAAAAGTAAGAATGAAAAACGTACTGTAGCACTTCTGAAGGAATGAACCGTATATAGGCACGATGACATCCTTATAACGAATCCGCTCAGCTGTTCCAAAGTTCAGCTTAACATCGCCGCTCGTCGTTCCGGAATGCAAACTGAAGGACAATAGGTCAGAAAAGAAACCATGAAACGATTAGATACACACCTAATGACGTTCAGGCGTCCCTCGTGAGCGGGCTCTGGACCCCCAGCAATCAGAGTAGCTTTCCAACCGGTTGCCTGGCAGATAAGATCCAGGATAGGCTGCATGCAGGTGACGAGGCCCTCTATACATCTAACAAGAATATTAGAAAAAGGAGAAAAGGCGCAAAAGGAACACCTACTTCTGACGATCCGCGGGTTTGGTTGAGGGTTCGTCTTCCATCTGATGCCTCCACAAGTCCAGTGCTTGGTCATGTTCCTCCTTCGCCTGTTCACCCCATTCTTCACGCTCTCACATCCAACTCAAGAAACATCTCCCTCGCAATCTGCTCGCGTACCCGCGCAACCCCAGCACGTCCTACTTCATTTGCGAGCACCCTCCGCCTGAGTTCTGCCTCGATTATTGGGCGCTGGGTCCGTCGCCAGACGTTGGTGGACGATTTCATGCGGGGTTTCTGGACAGTGGCTCCTGTAAGTTTGGCGAGGAAAATCCTATAAGGGTTGTGAGCGCCAGTGTCGGCGGGGTCCATGTTGTGGTCCTTCATATACTGATACGCGTGCCATCTCTTGATTTGCTGTTTGAGACAGTGTCAGAATCCAAACAAGACGGATTTAGAAGGTGTCACTCACTGCCTTGCGGAACGCCACCTCTTTCTTCCTCTCATCCACCACCGCCAGCGCTGCGATGTAACCCTCTTCTCCCAGCGCGTCTTCGTCCGGAGCATGTTCCTCGACCTCGGGCGCGTTGTCATCCACCGCAGCCGTGAATTCTGGCGAAGGCTCTTCGTTGTGTGGCAGAGACAGAGGATAGCGTTTGAAGTACCGCCGCTGGATGACGGCGATAGCATCAGCAGCATAACCACCCACGACACCATCACTGTAGGCCGGCTTTTCGGCAAGCATGAAGACCTTTCGAGAACCCAGAAAGGCACCTGGATTAACCATTCTGAACTATGAAGATTGGTGAGTTGAATCTTCGTCGTAAGATATCACTTCAAACTGACCTTGTCGGTTGGATTAGCTGGGCTTCAGACGACAAAACGAGGACCCAGAATATTCATTTTCAATTTGTTAAGTACGCCCCATTACCTGAATGATTTCCATGACCCTTACTTTGTCCCGTTGCAGACGAAGCTAACGATCGAATGAACAAACACAACCACCATCACGACACTTCCGTTGTAGCCCAGATGGGGCGACCATATTCACAACTAGCCTCTCGGTAAGTTGCTCAGCTTCAACCCTGCACGTCAATATGCATAAAAGCTCACCAAAATTTGAAGATTTCCTCAGCTCCTCAGTTCCTCGTTTCATTGCCAGCAAATTGCCAGCAATACACTTGCCCGATGCACCCCTCTCTCAATCTCGATGGTCGTGATTGCTCTTCTCAGTCAGATGGCCGTGATAGCCCCCCACAGTTAGACGGTCGAGAAAGCCCCCCGTCCGACATGTACCCAGCTACCCCCTCTACGTATAGTGCCTTCGCCACCCCCTCGCCACCTGGACTTCTTCGTTTAATCGGTCGCCAAGGAAGTAATCCATTTATTGCTGGTAAGCACCCCCTTTCCATGATATAAAATAAATCATTAACGGCAAGCTAGCTCCGCGACCCATCTCAAATACTGTCGCCAACCCCGTCATCATTTTTGACGCGGCTTCTAATCCTAATGTTCCTGGGACTGTCGCTCCACCCGCCCGGCTCCCTTCCACCCCAAATCGACCGATGATGGGCCCGAAGCGTCTCATTGACAGTGGTGCCGACCCGCTTGTCATTTTCGCCAATACTCACAACCCAAATGTGTCAGGCCTCATCAAACCACACCCTTCCGCCTTAGAAGAACCCGTCCCTGGCTATGATCGGTACTATCCTGTCACTGCTGGCTGGGAGGTCGGGGTGTTCAATATATGGTAAATTGGTCCTTTGTGCTTCTTATCAAGTCTCTAATATCCTTACAGGGCCCTTGCCGAAGCACGTTTAACTGGGTGCATTGGAAGCACGTCCGTTCGGAAGAAAAACACCTTCGCCCTCGCCCGCCACTACTATGCGATTTCATACCACGCTGGAGAGGTGCACATACGCCCCCGTCTATATGGCCCGCTCCCACTCCCGACCATTATTCCTAACCCTGTCACACCCGTTAGAAACCGGACCTCCTTCCCTGCCTCCGTGCCGTTCACTCCGGGTTCTGGAACTTCGTCCCACCCCTACAACATTGCATCGTCTCCGGCTACAGGCTCACCCTCACACCCGTTCACCCTTTCACCCTCTCCTGTCTTGGCTCGGCGAACCATTGTGCCGTCGACCTCTGCACCTGGCCCATCCAACAGGATCGTAATCGATATTCTAACCGACTCCGATTCCGAATCCGAGCCCTTGGCGGTTAGCACGCGAGTTGTCGTTATTGACGACGATTCCGATGACGAAGATTACGTCCCCACGTCACCTGCCCCTCCTCGTCTTCGTCAGCCGCCTACGGTCCAGCGTTTTGACCCAGCCCTTGCGACAAACCCGTCGACGCCTGTCCACCCATCTCATCGAACGTCCTCGCTCATTGTCGAACGTGGCAATGCGAGCGACTACGAGGACGCTGACTTTGAAGACCCGGATTTCCTCATTCACCTCGAGGAGGTTCTACATGATGTTTGACCCCTAGCTCTTGGGTTGTAGCTACCCGAAAACCCGTGCCCTTCTCTATTCGGACTGTTCTTTGTCTTTTAAATACGTTCATAGACCTGCCTAGTACTTTTGTCAAACCGTAGTAACCCCGTAACCTCGTACATGTAATTAGAAAATGGTGCAAATACACGTTCACGCCACTGAAAAAAAAACGCCACTGAGGGTTCTCAACTGAAATAACTAGCACTGGTCATCCGCAGTCCCATTAACTCCATATACTCGAGGTCGTCTTGCTTCTTTTGCGACTCCTGTTTCTTCTTACGTCTGAGTGCGGAGGTAAGGCGTGTCCATAGACCCGAATTAATGTATTTCACCCACCGATACTGCCACGAATCTGTTTGTAGTTTCAATCGGTTGGCCGCACGGTAACGCGCCTGAGCATGGCGGTGTCGTTCTCGGCGAGCGTCTCTGTCTTCAGGAGTTTCGTGGTCCTTGAGCCTTGTAAAAGAATGTTTAATTAGATGTCGCAACTGGATTTATATGGGTGACGTACAATTCTCTACGCGTACGAGCTTTGAGACGCTCGGATTCAAGATTGCTAAGAAACCCCAGCCAAAGTCAATAAGTATTAAATGATATGAAGTGAGAAACAAAGTGGGTCACCGTGCATAATATAGTCTCTTGGCTACACGCCGGCGCTCTTCGAGACTGAGACGAGAGGACATTTGCAACCGCAAGGTAGGTGTTCGAGTGTGACCTGTAATCGCTGTATATGGTAACCTCACGACCTGATAAGGTGATCCCGAGATCACCTCTGCTAGAAAGTAGAATTGTCATTTGTGCATCTGTCGCGGTGCTTTGGTATTTCGGACCTCGGATTATGAATTTAGTAAGCTAGGACTACAAGAACACTCAGAGAGTTTTTTTGAGTCAGAGTGTTTAGATTATCGTCTCGGGGGACCAGCAAGTATAGTCTACATTCATATTTACATACCTATCCTAACGTAGTAACTCAGGTAATTTAAATTTACTTTCTACAAATTTTCTGCGAGCTTATCACAGCTGGACACGGACTGAATATTGACATCCCAGGCCGGCAGAGTAGTGCATTTTGAATGGTCAGCTTGCCGCCTGCACCAAAAATGCATGTGGTTTTGGCTCCAACGAGCTCAAGCGGGGCAGTAACCGCCCACGTCAGGTTCTATTCTCTACCACTTTATCTTTTGATACCGGCTCTTAGTTTCTAAACATACATTCATCCCTCTAAAGCCCTCCAACAGCGCACTCTTATGGTCTGTTTCCGTCCTCAGTATCCCATGGGTTCTTAATGTATTTGAAGGTCAATTCGAGGCAATTGTTGATTTTTTTATTACTCGAAATACTGATTTTTAAACATATAAATACCCCAGACGGTAAAGGAGTTTCAGTATCTTTTTGATACTCTCTTCCTTCCCCATCCCGCAATCTAATCCTTATCTATTGAACTTCGGCACGTGATTAACGATGACTGATCAACGTCCTTCGAAACGCCCGCGTTCTTCTCTCAACAACCCCTCCTACCACGATACTGTACAGCTCGGTGATGGATACGACGTTGTCCACTCTCGCGAGGATGTTAACCAGCGTAGAGGGGCCACCATACACACAGCTCCCGCCGAACGCACCGCCCAGCCGGCCACGTCATGGACCTCTGTAACAACGTGGACACTCCCCGACGACCCTCACTTCGCCCTCGATCCTGATGCGGCCTGGTACGACGAAGTTGTGGAAGCCGATATTATGTCGGAGGTTACGCCAGGATCCACTGGCCCAAAGAAGACAAAACGGAGCCAGGTCTCTGTAAGTTTTTTACCTTGGATTTTGTGACGCCCCACTAATGATTATTGGCGCAGAAACGTCCGCATGTGTTTTGGAAGAACCTCCACCGAGATACGTACCTAGACGAGATGATTCGTTGGGCAGGACGGGGAGACTTTCGAAGTGCTAAGGACTGTCCAGACTGCACGGCGCGTGGTGTCACCCCTCCTGCCAAACCCGAGTACCGTTGCCGCGAGTGTTACCTGCCCGATCTCGTTTGTTCTGGGTGCTGCCTCAGACGCCACCGGGCACATCCTCTTCACTGGATCGAGGTATTTTCTTCTCCTTCCGTCGTCGGTATTCATGCTGATTCTTCTTCTAGAAATGGACCGGTGTTACCTTCGTCCGCACATCCTTGATGGCAATGGGCCTCAAGATCCAACTCAATCACAGCAGTCTTTTTTGCACCCTCCCCGTTGCCGCGCACACCTCGTTTTACATTCTACACACCAACGGCATTCATGAGGTCGCCATCCTGTACTGCGGGTGTATGCGGGCGATCCCTCAACATATCCAACTCCTCCGCCGCGGCTACTACCCTGCCTCTCAACTCGTCGTCAAAACCTGCGCTTCGTTCGAGCTCCTCGCCTTCCTTCACAAGCTTGCCCTTACAACAAAAGCCTCAACATACGACTTCTATCGAGCACTGGAGAAAATGACGGTGAACACCGGCATAGCCGTCCCGAAGAACCGCTATCGTGGCCTCTTTCGCATGGTGCTCCAATGGCGCCACCTCAAAATGATGAAGTGGGGTGGCAGAGGCCATCATCCCTCCGGCGCGAAGGGTACTGGGATCGGAGAACTCGCCATTGTTTGCCCTTCCTGCCCACGGCCGGGGGTTAATCTGCCAGACGGCTGGGAGGACGAAACGTTAGATAAACAGTAAGTCTTATGCCCACATGTTTGATGGTCGTTGATCTGACATAAATTAGATATCTCTACCGGATGTTCGTCTGTATGGACGCGAACTTCCGGCTCAAAAATCAGGTCGTGTCGAATTACTCTCAAGACCCCGGACTTGGCATTGGTCTGGCATATATGATGCCACGACAGCCATACGAAGACTACGTGGTCAGCCGGGCAAAGGATGAAGATGTAAGTAATCATTTCATTCTCTCTATTTATTAGCCTTTCGATGACTGATCGACCGTTTCGCAGATTTCTACATGCGTCGGCCTTCAAGCCATTGCGCAAGCCTATATAAAGTTCTCCCAAGGGTTACGGCACACCGGAGTGGGAGGGGCATTCTGCGGGCGGTCAGAGATGGTCTTGCCGGTTGCTATCGGTAACCTTCAGAAAGGCGAACGGTATGTTGCAATCTCTCGAAAATGATTTGAGCTTATGTAAATCGTAGCTATGCTAACATGGACTTCGTCTTTGCCTACGCTCTTCGAGGCATCATCTTGCCGTTCGTCCTAATCAGCTATGACATAGCATGTCAATGGTTCATTAACCTGCAACATAGGATGGACAACCATTGGCCTGCCAACATGAGGCTATCCCCGTCGGTTCGGCTCATCCCCGCCATCCCGAAGCTTCATGAACCAATGCATGGAACTCGTAACCATCAAGTTTACTCCCTCAATTTCATCCCTGGGGTTGGAAATTCAGATTTGGAGACGCCGGAGAGGTTCTGGGCGGCTCATAACCCCTTGGGAAACTCGACAAAAACACAAGGGCCGGGATCTCGACAGGATGTCCTCGACGATCACTTTGGCTTCTGGAATTGGCTGAAGTACGTTGGCCTCGGCAAGACTCTGATGCGCAGATACAAGGCAGCCGTCGCGGATCGGAATATTCAGTCGGAAGGGCATCGCGGACTTACTGCCTGCATGGATGGTGAACTGGTAGCGTCGTGGGAGCGCATGTGTGTGGATTGGGAGGGTGACGCGTTCCCGAAGACAAAGAAAAACCCCTACAATACGGCTGGGGCTGGTACGTTATCTTATTCTTTATTTGATTAACATTGGCTGACATTGATATTTTTTTCAGCTATAACAGAAGCTCGGGTTAAGAAGGAATTGGCTGATGAGGAGGAGGCTCGGCTGGCTGCTGGTGGGAGGGTTCTGCACGCAACTAGTGCCTCGGGATTTATAGAGCTTGGCTTATATCTTGAAGAAGTACAGTAAGTAGAAAACTGTCGAATTACATAAGGTGTTGTCTCATTACCTTCAGGTCCCGAATCCGTCGTCTTGCCCTAAAAACCGGCTCTACATCCACCCTCCTCAAGGAAGGCAATCTAACAGAGCAACGTAACTTGCTGCGAAGTCGGCTGCGTGGATGGGAACGACTGGTTCCAATTTACATGCCGGGTCTCCTCCGATTCCAATCTGACGGCGGCGTTTCCACCATCCCCTCCTCCACTTCTCCTTCTGGAAAGCCTGAAGACCAGGAGGTCTGGCTTCCTTCGCATGTGCCGACCTCGCATCGAAGCATTGTATGCCTACCTGGTCTCGGCGAAATCCAGGCCAGGCTGTGCGAAGCCCAAGCCCATGACTGTTTGGACAAAATCCGCCGCACTTTGAAGGTCAAGGCTCGCATGGTTTTGTTTAAGAACAAGAACGTTCGAGGTCAACGCGATGGCAATCGGTCGAGGGCTGTCATCGATAGCATCCACGATAAGGCGCGCCTGGCAGCTGAGAGGTATAGAAGGTGTCGTCGTGCGAAGTTGGAGTTGTCGGGCCCTGGTCTCTGGGAGGATACACTCAGGATACTCAATGACGGCGACATCAGAGGGTACCAGGACCCGAACAGGTTGCGAGTACGCCAAGGCCGACTTGGAACCCTCGACGACGAGCATGTTTCGCAGCTGGCTGGATCGTTTGCCCCCACCACACCTCAACCCGACGACCTCAGCCTATTCAACGAAAATCGTAGCCGCCGCGACGGAACTGGCGAGACCCGCCGCACTCTGTCGTGGATTTGGACCACAAGCTCTAACGTGGCTGGTCCCGATGACTCGGCTGACGACATTCTGCGCTCCGAATGGGCTAAGAGTCGTGCACGGGCAACGCGAACGACCGAGGAGGTCCTTCTTATTCGAGAGGAGATGCGCCGAGTCTTGTGTTCTTTGACATGGAAAGCTGAGTGGTGGACCGAGCGAGGCGTCATGCGGGAGGTAGCCAGTAAGGAGCTCACCGAAGGCTTGATTGCATATGCGTGTTGGCGGGGTCCATGTTGTGGTCCTTCATATACTGATACGCGTGCCATCTCTTGATTTGCTGTTTGAGACAGTGTCAGAATCCAAACAAGACGGATTTAGAAGGTGTCACTCACTGCCTTGCGGAACGCCACCTCTTTCTTCCTCTCATCCACCACCGCCAGCGCTGCGATGTAACCCTCTTCTCCCAGCGCGTCTTCGTCCGGAGCATGTTCCTCGACCTCGGGCGCGTTGTCATCCACCGCAGCCGTGAATTCTGGCGAAGGCTCTTCGTTGTGTGGCAGAGACAGAGGATAGCGTTTGAAGTACCGCCGCTGGATGACGGCGATAGCATCAGCAGCATAACCACCCACGACACCATCACTGTAGGCCGGCTTTTCGGCAAGCATGAAGACCTTTCGAGAACCCAGAAAGGCACCTGGATTAACCATTCTGAACTATGAAGATTGGTGAGTTGAATCTTCGTCGTAAGATATCACTTCAAACTGACCTTGTCGGTTGGATTAGCTGGGCTTCAGACGACAAAACGAGGACCCAGAATATTCATTTTCAATTTGTTAAGTACGCCCCATTACCTGAATGATTTCCATGACCCTTACTTTGTCCCGTTGCAGACGAAGCTAACGATCGAATGAACAAACACAACCACCATCACGACACTTCCGTTGTAGCCCAGATGGGGCGACCATATTCACAACTAGCCTCTCGGTAAGTTGCTCAGCTTCAACCCTGCACGTCAATATGCATAAAAGCTCACCAAAATTTGAAGATTTCCTCAGCTCCTCAGTTCCTCGTTTCATTGCCAGCAAATTGCCAGCAATACACTTGCCGATGCACCCCTCTCTCAATCTCGATGGTCGTGATTGCTCTTCTCATCAGATGGCCGTGATAGCCCCCCACAGTTAGACGTCGAGAAAGCCCCCGTCCGACATGTACCCAGCTACCCCCTCTACGTATAGTGCCTTCGCCACCCCCCGCCACCTGGACTTCTTCGTTTATCGGTCGCCAAGGAGTAATCCATTTATTGCTGGTAAGCACCCCCTTTCCATGATATAAATAAATCATTAACGGCAAGCTAGCTCCGCGACCCATCTCAAATACTGTCGCCAACCCCGTCATCATTTTTGACGCGCTTCTAATCCTAATGTTCCTGGACTGTCGCTCCACCCGCCCGGCTCCCTTCCACCCCAAATCGACCGATGGGGCCCGAAGCGTCTCATTGACAGTGGTGCCGACCCGCTTGTCATTTTCGCCAATACTCACAACCCAAATGTGTCAGGCCTCATCAAACCACACCCTTCCGCCTTAGAAGAACCCGTCCCTGGCTATGATCGGTACTATCCTGTCACTGCTGGCTGGGAGGTCGGGGTGTTCAATATATGGTAAATTGGTCCTTTGTGCTTCTTATCAAGTCTCTAATATCCTTACAGGGCCCTTGCCGAAGCACGTTTAACTGGTGCATTGGAAGCACGTCCGTTCGGAAGAAAAACACCTTCGCCCTCGCCCGCCCACTATGCGATTTCATACCACGCTGGAGAGGTGCACATACGCCCCCGTCTATATGGCCCGCTCCCACTCCCGACCATTATTCCTAACCCTGTCACACCCGTTAGAAACCGACCTCCTTCCCTGCCTCCGTGCCGTTCACTCCGGGTTCTGGAACTTCGTCCCACCCCTACAACATTGCATCGTCTCCGCTACAGGCTCACCCTCACACCCGTTCACCCTTTCACCCTCTCCTGTCTTGGCTCGGCGAACCATTGTGCCGTCGACCTCTGCACCTGGCCCATCCAACAGGATCGTAATCGATATTCTAACCGACTCCGATTCCGAATCCGAGCCCTTGGCGGTTAGCACGCGAGTTGTCGTTATTGACGACGATTCCGATGACGAAGATTACGTCCCCACGTCACCTGCCCCTCCTCGTCTTCGTCAGCCGCCTACGGTCCAGCGTTTTGACCCAGCCCTTGCGACAAACCCGTCGACGCCTGTCCACCCATCTCATCGAACGTCCTCGCTCATTGTCGAACGTGGCAATGCGAGCGACTACGAGGACGCTGACTTTGAAGACCCGGATTTCCTCATTCACCTCGAGGAGGTTCTACATGATGTTTGACCCCTAGCTCTTGGGTTGTAGCTACCCGAAAACCCGTGCCCTTCTCTATTCGGACTGTTCTTTGTCTTTTAAATACGTTCATAGACCTGCCTAGTACTTTTGTCAAACCGTAGTAACCCCGTAACCTCGTACATGTAATTAGAAAATGGTGCAAATACACGTTCACGCCACTGAAAAAAAAACGCCACTGAGGGTTCTCAACTGAAATAACTAGCACTGGTCATCCGCAGTCCCCATTAACTCCATATACTCGAGGTCGTCTTGCTTCTTTTGCGACTCCTGTTTCTTCTTACGTCTGAGTGCGGAGGTAAGGCGTGTCCATAGACCCGAATTAATGTATTTCACCCACCGATACTGCCACGAATCTGTTTGTAGTTTCAATCGGTTGGCCGCACGGTAACGCGCCTGAGCATGGCGGTGTCGTTCTCGGCGAGCGTCTCTGTCTTCAGGAGTTTCGTGGTCCTTGAGCCTTGTAAAAGAATGTTTAATTAGATGTCGCAACTGGATTTATATGGGTGACGTACAATTCTCTACGCGTACGAGCTTTGAGACGCTCGGATTCAAGATTGCTAAGAAACCCCAGCCAAAGTCAATAAGTATTAATGATATGAAGTGAGAAACAAAGTGGGTCACCGTGCATAATATAGTCTCTTGGCTACACGCCGGCGCTCTTCGAGACTGAGACGAGAGGACATTTGCAACCGCAAGGTAGGTGTTCGAGTGTGACCTGTAATCGCTGTATATGGTAACCTCACGACCTGATAAGGTGATCCCGAGATCACCTCTGCTAGAAAGTAGAATTGTCATTTGTGCATCTGTCGCGGTGCTTTGGTATTTCGGACCTCGGATTATGAATTTAGTAAGCTAGGACTACAAGAACACTCAGAGAGTTTTTTTGAGTCAGAGTGTTTAGATTATCGTCTCGGGGGACCAGCAAGTATAGTCTACATTCATATTTACATACCTATCCTAACGTAGTAACTCAGGTAATTTAAATTTACTTTCTACAAATTTTCTGCGAGCTTATCACAGCTGGACACGGACTGAATATTGACATCCCAGGCCGGCAGAGTAGTGCATTTTGAATGGTCAGCTTGCCGCCTGCACCAAAAATGCATGTGGTTTTGGCTCCAACGAGCTCAAGCGGGGCAGTAACCGCCCACGTCAGGTTCTATTCTCTACCACTTTATCTTTTGATACCGGCTCTTAGTTTCTAAACATACATTCATCCCTCTAAAGCCCTCCAACAGCGCACTCTTATGGTCTGTTTCCGTCCTCAGTATCCCATGGGTTCTTAATGTATTTGAAGGTCAATTCGAGGCAATTGTTGATTTTTTATTACTCGAAATACTGATTTTTAAACATATAAATACCCCGACGGTAAAGGAGTTTCAGTATCTTTTTGATACTCTCTTCCTTCCCCATCCCGCAATCTAATCCTTATCTATTGAACTTCGCACGTGATTAACGATGACTGATCAACGTCCTTCGAAACGCCCGCGTTCTTCTCTCAACAACCCCTCCTACCACGATACTGTACAGCTCGTGATGGATACGACGTTGTCCACGTCTCGTACGGAGATGGATGTTAACCAGCGTAGAGGGGCCACCATACACACAGCTCCCGCCGAACGCACCGCCCAGCCGGCCACGTCATGGACCTCTGTAACAACGTGGACACTCCCCGACGACCCTCACTTCGCCCTCGATCCTGATGCGGCCTGGTACGACGAAGTTGTGGAAGCCGATATTATGTCGGAGGTTACGCCAGGATCCACTGGCCCAAAGAAGACAAAACGGAGCCAGGTCTCTGTAAGTTTTTTACCTTGGATTTTGTGACGCCCCACTAATGATTATTGGCGCAGAAACGTCCGCATGTGTTTTGGAAGAACCTCCACCGAGATACGTACCTAGACGAGATGATTCGTTGGGCAGGACGGGGAGACTTTCAAAGTGCTAAGGACTGTCCAGACTGCACGGCGCGTGGTGTCACCCCTCCTGCCAAACCCGAGTACCGTTGCCGCGAGTGTTACCTGCCCGATCTCGTTTGTTCTGGGTGCTGCCTCAGACGCCACCGGGCACATCCTCTTCACTGGATCGAGGTATTTTCTTCTCCTTCCGTCGTCGGTATTCATGCTGATCTTCTTCTAGAAATGGACCGGTGTTACCTTCGTCCGCACATCCTTGATGGCAATGGGCCTCAAGATCCAACTCAATCACAGCAGTCTTTTTTGCACCCTCCCCGTTGCCGCGCACACCTCGTTTTACATTCTACACACCAACGGCATTCATGAGGTCGCCATCCTGTACTGCGGGTGTATGCGGGCGATCCCTCAACATATCCAACTCCTCCGCCGCGGCTACTACCCTGCCTCTCAACTCGTCGTCAAAACCTGCGCTTCGTTCGAGCTCCTCGCCTTCCTTCACAAGCTTGCCCTTACAACAAAAGCCTCAACATACGACTTCTATCGAGCACTGGAGAAAATGACGGTGAACACCGGCATAGCCGTCCCGAAGAACCACTATCGTGGCCTCTTTCGCATGGTGCTCCAATGGCGCCACCTCAAAATGATGAAGTGGGGTGGCAGAGGCCATCATCCCTCCGGCGCGAAGGGTACTGGGATCGGAGAACTCGCCATTGTTTGCCCTTCCTGCCCACGGCCGGGGGTTAATCTGCCAGACGGCTGGGAGGACGAAACGTTAGATAAACAGTAAGTCTTATGCCCACATGTTTGATGGTCGTTGATCTGACATAAATTAGATATCTCTACCGGATGTTCGTCTGTATGGACGCGAACTTCCGGCTCAAAAATCAGGTCGTGTCGAATTACTCTCAAGACCCCGGACTTGGCATTGGTCTGGCATATATGATGCCACGACAGCCATACGAAGACTACGTGGTCGGGCAAAGGATGAAGATGTAAGTAATCATTTCATTCTCTCTATTTATTAGCCTTTCGATGACTGATCGCCGTTTCGCAGATTTCTACATGCGTCGGCCTTCAAGCCATTGCGCAAGCCTATATAAAGTTCTCCCAAGGGTTACGGCACACCGGAGTGGGAGGGGCATTCTGCGGGCGGTCAGAGATGGTCTTGCCGGTTGCTATCGGTAACCTTCAGAAAGGCGAACGGTATGTTGCAATCTCTCGAAAATGATTTGAGCTTATGTAAATCGTAGCTATGCTAACATGGACTTCGTCTTTGCCTACGCTCTTCGAGGCATCATCTTGCCGTTCGTCCTAATCAGCTATGACATAGCATGTCAATGGTTCATTAACCTGCAACATAGGATGGACAACCATTGGCCTGCCAACATGAGGCTATCCCCGTCGGTTCGGCTCATCCCCGCCATCCCGAAGCTTCATGAACCAATGCATGGAACTCGTAACCATCAAGTTTACTCCCTCAATTTCATCCCTGGGGTTGGAAATTCAGATTTGGAGACGCCGGAGAGGTTCTGGGCGGCTCATAACCCCTTGGGAAACTCGACAAAAACACAAGGGCCGGGATCTCGACAGGATGTCCTCGACGATCACTTTGGCTTCTGGAATTGGCTGAAGTACGTTGGCCTCGGCAAGACTCTGATGCGCAGATACAAGGCAGCCGTCGCGGATCGGAATATTCAGTCGGAAGGGCATCGCGGACTTACTGCCTGCATGGATGGTGAACTGGTAGCGTCGTGGGAGCGCATGTGTGTGGATTGGGAGGGTGACGCGTTCCCGAAGACAAAGAAAAACCCCTACAATACGGCTGGGGCTGGTACGTTATCTTATTCTTTATTTGATTAACATTGGCTGACATTGATATTTTTTTCAGCTATAACAGAAGCTCGGGTTAAGAAGGAATTGGCTGATGAGAGGAGGCTCGGCTGGCTGCTGGTGGGAGGGTTCTGCACGCAACTAGTGCCTCGGGATTTATAGAGCTTGGCTTATATCTTGAAGAAGTACAGTAAGTAGAAAACTGTCGAATTACATAAGGTGTTGTCTCATTACCTTCAGGTCCCGAATCCGTCGTCTTGCCCTAAAAACCGGCTCTACATCCACCCTCCTCAAGGAAGGCAATCTAACAGAGCAACGTAACTTGCTGCGAAGTCGGCTGCGTGGATGGGAACGACTGGTTCCAATTTACATGCCGGGTCTCCTCCGATTCCAATCTGACGGCGGCGTTTCCACCATCCCCTCCTCCACTTCTCCTTCTGGAAAGCCTGAAGACCAGGAGGTCTGGCTTCCTTCGCATGTGCCGACCTCGCATCGAAGCATTGTATGCCTACCTGGTCTCGGCGAAATCCAGGCCAGGCTGTGCGAAGCCCAAGCCCATGACTGTTTGGACAAATCCGCCGCACTTTGAAGGTCAAGGCTCGCATGGTTTGTTTAAGAACAAGAACGTTCGAGGTCAACGCGATGGCAATCGGTCGAGGGCTGTCATCGATAGCATCCACGATAAGGCGCGCCTGGCAGCTGAGAGGTATAGAAGGTGTCGTCGTGCGAAGTTGGAGTTGTCGGGCCCTGGTCTCTGGGAGGATACACTCAGGATACTCAATGACGGCGACATCAGAGGGTACCAGGACCCGAACAGGTTGCGAGTACGCCAAGGCCGACTTGGAACCCTCGACGACGAGCATGTTTCGCAGCTGGCTGGATCGTTTGCCCCCACCACACCTCAACCCGACGACCTCAGCCTATTCAACGAAAATCGTAGCCGCCGCGACGGAACTGGCGAGACCCGCCGCACTCTGTCGTGGATTTGGACCACAAGCTCTAACGTGGCTGGTCCCGATGACTCGGCTGACGACATTCTGCGCTCCGAATGGGCTAAGAGTCGTGCACGGGCAACGCGAACGACCGAGGAGGTCCTTCTTATTCGAGAGGAGATGCGCCGAGTCTTGTGTTCTTTGACATGGAAAGCTGAGTGGTGGACCGAGCGAGGCGTCATGCGGGAGGTAGCCAGTAAGGAGCTCACCGAAGGCTTGATTGCATATGCGAAGTCGCAAGCCGACCTCCAAATGTCGCTCGCGAGTGGGTTCCGCGCTATTTGGCAGAGTCCCCTCAGTGACCTCGATGTTTCGGGCAGCGGCGCGGGTGATGGCGACGGCGGGGCTGACGATAGCGAGAGCGAGAGCGAGGAGATCGACGAAGGTGGTGCTGCTGTGGCAGACAACGACCCAGACGACAACGACGAAGATGTTATTTCATAGGCGTGTCGTGCTACTGATGTACGTATGTTGTTTTCCTCTCGTTGCCTGCCATATGTAATGTAAACCTTGTATTTCTACCTTGTAACTACTCCCCTTTTTCGTGCAGCGCGTGGACCTTTGCAACTTCGACTCTATGTAATTAGATGGTGCACTTGTGGATACCTCATCCGACGTTGTTTTGTTGCATCCACCCATTTCAGTCCTTTTCTCGGCCTATACACAACTTACTTAGCTTCATTGCTATTCAACCTTATGTATTTATCTACATAATGAAGTATACATATTGGGTAGCAATTCGTACGACGCTGGAAAGCCAATTCTGCTGCATGAGGTACCATTTTCAACCGTGTGTTATTATTAGGGTTTAAGGCACAGTCGAGACAGGCTATTTTTAGGTACGGAAATAGGTGCACGTCGCCCGCGCTGTTCGTGCTAATAATAGAACGTCATCCGAATGCTACATCCTCAATCCACCCCGTCCCGCCCCTACTGAAGCGCGCAAATGTATCTATTAGGCGCCGAATATATATCCTATTATATATCACCCTTTTCCCCGCCGTGAAAGCGCCTATTTCACGCGCAGGAACAGAATTACCGCCCCAAAGCCATTTTGGTGCTTTGTTTGGTTCGTGTTTGTACATGCCCGCCTCCCTACACTGATTCTACCCTTTCCCCGCCCCCTCCCTCGGCATCCCCGGCACCCATGACACCCTACCCGCCCCCAAACAGGTATCCCTACCACTCCCCCGGCTTTTTCGGCACCCTACAGCATGATTTGTAAGAGCCTTCCAAAAGCGGAGGCTAGGCAGTTGGCAAGCCGGATGCATTGAGCAGTTAGGCAGTTGACTAGAAATGATATAGAAATCTAGCATACATGGCTGACAGTGGCCGGAACAGCAGCAGCGACGACGACTGGGGTCGTGGTTGTTGTTGTTGTTGTTGTTGTTGTTGTTGTTGTCCACTGGTTCAATCTAATTAAGAACCGGATTGTCGAACGAGGGATCAAACGCCACAACATTTACGGAATGGATGAGAGCGGGTTTCCTCCGTCTGATCAGGGTGTACAGCGCGTGGTGGGACGGCGCGGTGCAAAGTTACAGCACGAAGCCGGGTCTGCGAATCGTGAAAACGTCACTGCATTAGTCACAATCTGCACCGACGGAACGGCACTGAAACCTACAATCATTTTCAAAGGGCAGCATATCCTAAAGAAATGGGGCGAGAATAACATCTCAGAAGCATCGTAAGCTTATTTTTTTGAATGCAACGATAGGCTAACTCATTTGTTGCAGTGTTGCGGCGACCGAAAATGGATGGACCGACGGTGGCCTGGCAATCGACTGGATCAAAAAGGACTTCGACCCACAAACACGAGAGAAGGCAGCAGGAGAGACACGCGTACTCATCATGGATGGACACAGCTCGCACTACACTGCCGACCTTCTGGAATACTGTTTAGAAAACAATATTGAGGTGTGTGGGTACCGGCCCGCCCCACTGTACGCATGCTCTTCAAGGCCTCGATGTTGTTTGCTTCGCCAAAATGAAGGAGTGCTGGAAAGAAGAGATTAATGCTTTCGAAGAGATTCACAGACGAGGTGTCAACAAAGAAGACTTTTGCGAAGTCTGGGGACGAGCCTACAAGAAGGCTTTCACGAAAGAAAACATCGAGTCTGCTTTCGAAGCCACTGGGATCTGGCCCTTCAATCACGACATCATCAAACCGGAACAGATGAAGCCAGCTGAGGTGACATCGACCCGATCAACCTTCCCACTCCCACAGAGCAGTCCAACACGGGCTGTAATGGCAGCATTCCGGGACTACCAATTCACAGAGCAAGACCTGCACCCGGACTCTCCACCTCAAGCAGGCCCGTCGCAGTTTCCAGGTTCATTGAACGAGAGGGAAAGCGACACACCTTGTACAACACCGACACGCAATGAAACCCCAGCCCAACCATCGCCAAGAACACAAGGAAACGCCCCCCAGATCCTGCATCACGAGCGGACCTGGTAACGCCGTCAAAGAGGATGCGCCTACTCGGGATTGGGCTTGCAAATACGGAATCAGGATCCTTTTTGGTGCCTAAAGCACGCGCCACGCACCTTAACATGAGCAAACTCATACAAGAGCCTGTTCTGGAGCGGGTTCCCGATGAGCTTCCAATGCCAGACTGGAGTTTATTGCGCTCGACTACACCGCTATCATCCTACACGAGGCATGAGCTTGAAGAGCGTTGCCAGGCTTTTATGACCAACCTTGCCTATGCAAAGACACGAATTGTTGCACAGGAGCTCATACTGGAAGGTCAAAGTGCTCAGCTTGTTGTACAAAATATGGGTATGGAACAAATGAACCTTACCTTACACGCAAAAGAGAAGGCAAAGCAAACAGATCGCACTGTTTTGTTCCCCGGGGGTAAAGGTCGTCATCTCACTGACCCAGAGCTCATTGCCGAGAAGAGGAGGCTAGAGAACGAGAAGAGGGAGAAAGAGTTAGCGAAGGAGCAGCGGAAAGTAGCAAATGCGAACAAAAAGGCATCAAAACAACAATTGGAAGAGCGTTGGAAGGAGGTCTGCCGATTGCATGATGAGGCGGTTGCCGCTTGGAAGTTGAGTGTTTGAGGCTGAGGGCAGACGGGACAGCTGTCAAAGACCTCCCAAAGAAGCCAAAACGGGTGTTGAAGGCGAGTTTGGTGGAAAAGGACGGAGTAGAGGCGAGCGACGAAGAGGGCAGCGGGAGCGGTGATGATGATTGATGATTGATAAGACGACATGTCACACTTTTTGGCGGAGGTCACAGACTGTGTCAAGGAGTGAATTCCGTGACAAATACCTTCATTTCAGTAAATAATTTATTCCTCCGCTTCAACTGCATAGATTAGCATTAAATTTTAATATGTGGTGGGCAAGACGTGTCTTCAGAGGGTACTACAAAAATTTTACCGAAAATCGTAATATTGACTTTTTAATTGAAGAATTTTCACAGGGTGTGTCAAGGAGTGCCGGTACACTGTAATCTATTCAATGTTGAGATGCCAGTTTATGTACACGACATATCAAGAATAACCTAGTTCTGCATTTGAACCTGTGCTCTAATCCAAAGATCTTGGAGTTCTTCATCTAAAGCAGCCAGATGCGGATGGTGTCTGCCAACTCTGTCACAAACGATCGTCTGGGATATTAGAACGCGTCAGTCAAAGCCCATGCAAAGGGCTAAATAACTTACTAATCCGTAGAAATACACCTGGAGGAAGAAGCAGGTCAATATGTCAATATGCCAATTTGTCAAGTAACGACGTAGTGAACATACAAGTTGAAATATGACATAACCGATTGCATCTAAAGGAAGACAAAGGGCAGCAGCGACATCAAGACAGTTGGCGATCTCGAAGAGTTCAAGCAGCTTCTGGCTAGTATCGAGGAAATAATCTATTTGGTCGAGGAGCTTTTGCTGGTGATTTTTAATCTTGCCTTGGATTTTGGAATAGAATTTAAGACGTACACGTAGGACTTCCAACCTGGATTTATATGCAGGAAAATTCGAGATTAAAGCTGTAGAGATTTCCTCTAGTTCAACAAATTTGCATCGACTGTTTTCCAATAGTCTTTCGAAGTCATTGAGCAGAACCTGATGGGTATCCTGGTTGGCAAAGGTTGGAGAGGTGGATTCAAATCGACCGTTTAGCTTACTGACACATTTGCGGCTTCTTGAAAGTGGGGGAGGAAGTCAGCCATCAATAAGTAGGAGTCTAGGGGAAAACAGTGAGCTCGTCTGCAACTTATATGCCTGCCAACAAGGAAACAAGGGTCATTTGGGCAACTATATTGATTTGAATTGAACTTGACAGAAAGGTGCTCCATGCGAACGTCAATAGCTGCCCTTCAAGCGCATCATGTCCGTCGACCAATTGGCAGGCTCGTGTTTGGGTGTCAATAATTCGGCTTAACGCTGTATTTTGTACGTCGACACGAAAACCTGATATGTATTTGGTGCAAGGAACAATCAAGATTCAAGACGAGTTAGATTGGGATGTCGTTAAACGATTCAAGCGCGGCACTCGATTCAGAGACACACTCACTCCGATTTGGCCAAGATTTGGCGGTTACAACCTCCGAGAGTCCGAGTCCTGTCTCCGGTGCACATTGGATGTCCGCCTTCCCCCTGAGCGACCCAATCTCCGGATAATTTACAAGAACATGTGGCACTTATTGAGCGGGCACCGTTTCCCCGACCTAGCATGAGTTTTTCGACCTGGAGTCAAAGCAATCCTGTATGCCCAGACGCTTAACCTGAGACTTCGCATTGCGATGTACAGATGGAATCAGTATGACGATGGTGTTCCTCGCCTAGAGAATGTCCGCCTTGAAGCTCAATCACATCCGATTCATACAACGAGAAGACCCTGGATCTTTTCAGATCGTGCCGACGATAGCTCATAAAACCGT
Organism: Galerina sulciceps; assembly: GCA_023014345.1. Lineage (NCBI taxonomy): Eukaryota > Fungi > Basidiomycota > Agaricomycetes > Agaricales > Galerinaceae > Galerina > Galerina sulciceps. The sequence goes on from JAEDXJ010000016.1 coordinate 977,963, forward strand.
AATTGTTTGCCCATAAATTGCATAAAGTACTCGGTGTGAACCCTTTGCTAAGCGGGTACTGAACAGGATGCTTGGGGTGAGTACACTAGAAATTTGTATGTAGTAATAATTTCTCGGTCAAAGATTTAGCCCATCGCACTGACTGAGTTCTTGTAGAAAATAATCTACCTCCTCACCAGTGGGTTTGGATCCACCTGGAATTATGAGGGCGCACCCATCTGGACAAAATGTCCCCCGTATAAGGCTCGAATAAGGATTGATCCGTTTCGCAGCGAACACAAATACTGAATGAATTTCGGACCTCTGCGGGGCTGTCCCTGAGGCGAAATCAGTTCTCCACCCCATTTCTGATAGGCAAGCATATTGAGGGACGATAGGGCCTCTTCCACCGAAGCATGACATTAGGGAAGCAGCATAGCCTTTCAAGTGGCCTAAGTTGATCTGGAAGTGTTCTGCGAGGTATATAAAAATACCGTTTCCGCCTTCTTCAGGAAAATATGTCAAGGAACATGCCAGATCGGGGCAGCAGGCAAGCGCAGTAACCTCGTGCACTAGGTGAATGTCGACATGCGCCTTGTAAAATCTGCTCGCTACAACAAACTTACCGACAGTATGGAATTCGGATAATGAGATGAACTGACCCTCTCTGAGCAAAAATCTAAATGACGTTGATGTGGGCGCAAATGGAAAACCAAGATGCAGATTTCTAGCATCGCTCATGACAGCGCCTTCCAAAGCAAATGCCCGGAGGTGGCTTCCTGAAGCGAAGTCAAGCTGCGCGTAATTATCTAGAAATGATGAAAATAAGCAAGATGGCCTCGAGGTAGGAGGAGCGTCCAACCTTTCCTGTTGGTATTCTGTTCAGAAAATTCGGACGCCGCGTTGGGAAGGGTTTCTGGAGGATATTGAGTCCGTTTCTATATAGTACTGATCAATATACCAACCGTTGTTCATAACGAAGGACTTGGACGGGTGGGCAGGCTCGGAGGATAAAATATCTGAGTTTCTTTTATGGGAAAGGAGTCTGAATTGAATTTTTGCTGGCTACAAACCCTCAGTCTTTCACAAGATTTGCCTTGGAGATGGAATATTACAAGAACAGATAGTCAAGCTGAGGAATGTAGAACGAAGAATTAAACGCCGCAAAGAATGGAAAGCTAGGTCGGGCGTAATGTACAGCAAGACAGCCTCCGAGTCGAATAAGCAGGGATCCAAGATCCAGAAGGTTCCTAAATTCGAGAGTACGAACCGCTGCCAATCCCATTGGATGCCTCCTTCGCTGGAAACAAATGCTAGCAATGAACCTGAGCAGTGAGGACGAGCGATATGCGAACAGCACCTACCCATTGATATGTCCGATCTGTCTATGCGTACAGTTTCTCCGAAAACTAGGTCCGGTCCAAAGTTCGTAGCGAAAATTGAGCCCGATCCGAATTGGCACCTTGATCCGATGTATAAACATGTGCAAACTTGACAGAGACTTTTAGCCAAAGTTGAGCACTTCTGACTTAATAATGTTAGAGTATGAAAGGGCGGATGTATCGCATGATTGTGCTACGACATGGTGGTAAGAGGTTTAGAACAAGAACTAATGACGGAGAGGATGATAAGTGTAATGATAACATGTGTAAATTCCCGAATCGGGAACGCGGATTCCAACAAACAAACAAGAGAGAGAGAGAAAATTGACGTATTACAGCTTCATGAAATACGTAGCCCAGGGCAGACCTTCGTGGATTTAACCCCAGTGAAAAGCCCGTCTGCTGAGAGCTGCTGTGGTATGTCGAGATATGACGATGACAGGCGCCATCAAATTTGTTGACCAGAACATACCACGTCCGAAAAGTGAGACACTTTATGCTGAGATATGCTCAAAAAATGCTGAAATATGCTGAAATCGACACCGTGGGTTCGTTGTGCTTGGCACCTGCTGAAATCTGCTCTCGTCGACTGCAGTAGAACACCACTGGTATTTCTCATATATGCTGAAATCGGGGGGCATAGGATAGGTTCTGATACGGTATTTATTCACGGCTACATACGACAGATTTCACAATGACTACATATTTCGGACATACCTCTTCTATCTGCCTTTGAAACCGTCTTGCCATGTTCGCGAGTGAAGGGCACAGGCTGCACGTATTCTGTTAGTTGGGGTGTAACAATTCTAGGACTGATGTAAATTACATTAAGCTACCGTCGATACTCTAGATGATGAGAGGCGTCGCGGTGCTGTAGAGAATTGTCGAGTCAATGAAATAGTTCCGTAACAACATTCATTTACGTACCTTGTACCAGATCCCCAGTACTTCGCTTAATAACCACAGAGACGACGTGAAAGCGCCTCAAAGTCGGTTGGCGGTGAGGTATTGATAGGCGGCGAGGAATTTATTGACGGCGAGGAGTAAATAGGCAGCGACGAGTCGAAGCCGAATGAGAAGAGATATTTGAAAACTAAAGAAAGGATCAGATAGGGATTTTAAACCAAATGAGAGGAGGACGTACTGCATCGCGAAGTGGGGGATCGTTGGGATTGGCAACGCCCACAACGTGTTCCAGACCACCTTGCCGACTGGGGCACGGCGGTAGAGAATTACATTTGTTGTCCCTTAGAGTGTATAGACGTTAACTAAGTAGGAGGTTATAGAACTTCGAAGTGGGAGTCGAGGCACGCTGGGAGAGGGAGGAGTGAAGATGATTGAAGCTAAGTTGAAATTTTGAACGACACGTTGACAGGTTTTGGTTCTCTGCTCGCTTAGAGAAAGCTTGGCAATTTGGTTGTAACCGATTTCAGCAGATTTGAGACGACGCGCATATACCTCACCATATCTCAGCGTATCTGATCAGACGGGCTTTTCACTGGGATTTAACCCCCATAAGTAGGACAATGGCGGGTCTGGCGGGGACTTGTGGGAGATTTGGCGGAGACACGTGCTACAGAGTTTGCCGCCGGTCTTTGATGGCGTCCTTGCACGGCGTTCTTTCAAATATACGGATCCGGGATGCCCTCCAGATGTGGGAGTAAGAGTGATGGACTGGCGGATCGGCGGCAGTCCGCTCGTGAAGGATCCTGTATTCATTCTTGGATCAGAAAAGGATCCCAGCCCCAGCCTTTTTCGGTGTCATTTCACTACAAGCGGAGACCGAAACGCGCTGATGACTGCTAAAGCGTGACAACGCGCCGTAAATGTTTCTGAGGGAGGCTTGTGTGAGAGAAGGCTAGTTTTTATATAATTCGCTCGATTTCTTGGACAATTTTATGCAGAAAGAAAACTTATACTTGGCCAGTACCCAAGTACAATATCATTGTTTACTCTTCCCGCAATAAACACAGTTCACTGACTAGGTATTGATAGCTGAAGGTAAAACGATGGGCCAGGACGGCGTGGTGTAGTGGTCCCGCGTCCCTTGGGGATGAGACGTTGGCTTAAGGCTGAGCGGTCGAATCCTGTCCCTCGCACCTGCAGAAACATTTTAGACACTGTAGGATTCTTATCACTGTGAGAAACCGGCCTGATGCTTAAGGGGGGAAGTGCAAGGGAGTTCGGCGCTGGGTGAGATTAGCTCAGTCACAGTGAGACTAGGCAATATGGGAGGCTCTGCCGAATTGATACCAATGCCGAAAAATAGCTGGTGGTGGGCTGGAGAGGGTTCACTCTCGAGGGGTACTATGGCAAAGAGGCCCTACCAAACAAGCCAATCCTAAGAACGAAAGAAGCTAGAAGCCGAAGTTTTTCCCAGGAGTTGCCAGTCCTATCGCAGGCGCGATCCCGCTGCCGACTCGACTTTTCTTTCGCTACTGCCTTTACTTAGCACTTTCACGCTCTATGTTCCAGCCCTTTCCGCTATCGAAATCGATATTGTTCTGCCAGTGCCTCTATCTCCTTTGTTGGGGGTACTCCACCTGTTTACGCAGCCGGCACGTCACAGTTTTCAATGGTAACACTCCCTTTATGGCCTCGCCACCGTCACCTTTGTCTTGCCACACACTCTGCCAATAGAACAACCCCAGCTCAGCCAGAATTTTTTTACCATTGGTCAGTATTTTCTCATTTTTTAATTTTCATTCAAACTTGGAACTTTCTAGAGGCGCACGAAGCGCGCCAAAAATGAGAAACGAGCCGGGTACATGTGACAAAACATTGGTTCACCAACGTAAATAGTTTCTCATTTTCGAATCTGATTAATTTTAAGACTTAGAGCCAGCGAGGGGCGCGCGAAGCGCGCCGAAAATGAGAAACAGTTTTCTCTGCCTTTCGAGATGCCGGACGTCAGGTGGTTGTTGAGTAATCAGACCAAGGACGAGGAGCATGAGGCCACCTGCCTGAATGGGCGAAAATCCTGATGGTATCAACGTCGGATCACGGTCGAACTTCCTTTTTCGCGTTTGAAAGCGTTTGGAACAGCTTGAAAGCGTCTGAAATGGGGTCGGGGGGCCATTTCAGATTCCAAATCTAAAAATATCTCGTATCAAAATGAGCCGTCGCTTAGCCTCGCTTAAGCTCGCTTAACTTCGGCTTGTCGGCTTATTTAGAATCTGGAACCGTTTGGTATTCCAAACCTGTATCAAATTCCTACGGGAAGTCATAATAAGGCCCGTATGTTCCAGGGTATGTAGTCATACAATGGACGGAAGAGGTCTGCCGGTAGGACTTTCAGGGGACAGGCTTAGGCTGCCGCGTAGGCGAAACGTGTACTCACGACCCCCTGTCTGATAGCTTAGAGCCAACACGTGATACAGACGGAAATAAACGGGATTTAAAAAAAAAAAAAAAAAAAACGATGGGCCACCTCAGATCAAAACAGAGATGGGCGAAGTCCACAAAATCGTACCCGACGGGCAGGTCGGATCACTTCGGCTGCCTCTAAGTTTTGATTTGAGATGGTCCTTCGTTCTGCCTTCAGCTGGAATCTCACTTTAAATTTAGCTGATAACCTTGAAGGTCCTTGTTTAAAATTCAAAAAAAGAGTATAGATGACCTTGAAATGGCCTTGCTGTGAAACAGGAAGGTTCCCCGGTGTTTTGTGCATCAGCTTTGTCAGCACCGCTCAGGTCAAGCCTAGCCAAACACAAGGTTTAAGTGCACCGAACTCTTTGCTCGAGTTTTCTGCAGCTTGTTTGGCAAGAGCCTGTCTAGCAAATACAAGGTTTCCATGACCCCCTCGAGTTTTCAGTTCTGCAACTTATCTGAGGGTCTAGCCTTTTACCTCGAGCTTATCCAAATCTTGCATTACCCTGAGTCTATCTCGCTACGCTCTAAGTACTTTGAGTTTTCCATATTCATGCTCTGTTTCTCCGAGTCCTAGTCCTGTTTGGTCTTTTCGTTCAACCGCTCTAGCCTCTCCATTTCCCTGCGCAATTCCTCTGATGATGGTTTTGGAACAAGTTATCGTCGAAATCGCCGAGTAAACGGATTGTGTCTCTCCCTCTCCTTCGCGAGAGTGCGACGTATACAGCAAATGGCGTCAGTGAACCGGTAGGGGGCTTTCTTATGCCAATAATAACGTATTCAATTGTCTGACCTTGAGACTTGTAGTCTGTGAATGCGTAGCCTGCCGTCATGGCATATTGCCGACGTCTAACCTTGAATTCTTTCTTCGATCGACCAGTAGCGGTGAAGGTTGCAGTCGTCGGTGTCAGTGGAATCACTCCCTCAGGAAGGCCGTCGAATTTGATGTTGCTTCCTTTCTCTGGCTTGAAGAGTATCGTTGCTGGTGGGTATTTCAACTGCACAGCTTATTTGTCGGGCTTTGATGTTTCTTCTCTGCTGTCAAGGACCACGTCGACAATTACTCCTCTCGTCCCGTTTGCCACATCGGCTTCTGTCGCAAGATTTAGGAGGACCATAGCCTTCATGCCAATATCTATCTGGCATACGGCTGGTAATTTCCCTGTTTGTTTGTCGTGTAGTTCCGCGATCGCTAACTTGGCTTCCATTGACAGCGCTTTATAAAAGTCTTCGGCTGGTACTATGTATCGAACATTTCCTGTCTTTTCGCAGTGTTTCGCAATTGCATGTTCGTTCCACATATTCCTTACTGCGTTTCATGGGGTCACTAGGACGGCTTCATCCCATGGTGGCTTCGAGAAGTCTGGGATGTTACATTCACGATTTGTCAAAACTAGTCTTTGCATCTCCTTTATGTCACCTTGACTGCATTCCCCCACCTGCAGTTGGTTTAGTATGTGAGTCCACGTCGCATTCTTGACTCTGTTTTGTTTCTTCAGTACAACCACTTTGTCAAACTGTAGGAATATCTTCCTTCCGAGAAGGTCGTATTTGTCGTTTTTACTTGATCTGTCGACATACAGTGCGCTGGAAGCGTTACCGACTGGTGGAAACTGGTGTAAGTCTCCGAACTTGATGACATACATGGATCCAAAAGGTTTGTGTGGTCTTCCTTTCTCTTCGAGCGCCCTGGTGACCCCTAGTATTTCTGATAGTCTGCTTTCGGTGTTCTTGTCCCTGGCAAAGGAGAAGCGGAGAGCTCCAACACTTTCTCTGCTCACGTCGAGTCTATTGCGATCTTGAAGAACCCGCCTCCAGTTTTTTGTAGTCCTTACAAACGGCTGACCAGAAGACCCCATCATAAACCGCAAGTTCCATCGAGCGGTGAGCAACTTAATGCTGCCTCAGCCTTCGTACCGCCGCTCGACTATGGGCTTTCCGCCCCGTCCTCTGCCGCTCAAATTCCCCTTAAGCTTGCGACCGGTCTTTCTGATGGCCAAGAGTCTAGTGCCACATTGGATAAGAAGTGCAGGTTCACTGAGGTAAACAATGTAGCGGGCAGTCGTTCTTCTGCTTCAGACTCCACTTTGGATTCAGATGGTGATGTTGCCGTTGTAAAGAAGCCCAGGTTAGATGGTCAGTAAAGAGCTCAATAGTCTATCAGCTGTCTCACTTCAAAGTACTTAAGTTTTCTTCGTTTACCTAACATTGTCTTAAAATCTATTTACACATGATACAATTTGAACGATAAGACGGAGAATCACAGCAAGGCCATGACGACGAAGTCATCCCTTTATATTAGAAAATCGGGTTGCTTTCTGACACGAATTAACTCGGCTAGTGTGAGCCATTGCTATTTGCATGGTAAGGACGAGTCCTCAATTTGATTAACAAGACCGTCACAAATCTCAAGCACGTAGATTTGTTGATAAACTGGAGGACAGACATAAGTAAATGATATGGTGATGATACTTTATTAATGTATATATACCACACATAGACACCTGTAAAATAAGGGCCAAAAAGCATACGAAAGGTAGATAAAAGGTTAGTTCTGTTGAGCAACCAAATATGTTTGACGGGCAGCATCAGGAAAAAGTGTTCGTAGATGTATATGGGTTCTAAGAGCGCATGTTGTTGAGGGTGTGAGGTCACGGAAGGCTGGACGTTGGCTGCGAATAGTCGCGAATAGACGCCGCGGGAAGCTTGACGCGCGGTCGGCGGGTCACGACTTCGAGTACTTAGACAGGCAATGGACCATGGTGGTGCAGGTGCGTTGGCGTAGTGGTTGTGAATGAGCAATCGCGGGACTCAACGCTCAGGCATCGAGTTCCTGAATGCAAGAGTAGGGGTAATATCGGCATTTGCGAAAGGCATGACACATTACAGCAGCTGCCGCAGCCTGCTCGCCGCAACATGGCAGAAAACGTCGACAAACCTGGTGCAAATCTCATGAGTAGGGGCAGTTTCTGGCCGTCGTCGTCAACCTAGGGGTCCCGGCGGTCGCGAAAGGAGGCCATAGGTGGTTCAGAGTGCGAGTAGTAGTCGTCCCGCGAGACAGCTGGTGGTGTCCAATCAATTGCAAGAGGGACCGCGAAAGTTACAAGGCACAGGCGGTGGCCATCAATGACGAAAGAGCTGCCTGTACAAGTTTAGGATGGCTGTGGTGGGTGGTGGCGGGATCCCTGAGAGTCCCTGCGGCGGGCTGGCATGCCAAAAAGGCAGTGAGGGGGTTGTAAGTACTCGCGTGCTCCTCACACAACGAGAGGGAGAGGACAGAACTCGTGTTAGTTGCTGCCCTTCATCAACAAGGCAGAAACTCCGGCTTTGTAAACCCCGTAGATATGTCAATAACGTGGTGGTGAGAACAAGGCGGCGGTGTGCATACCTGTCGTTGGCTGTCTTTTTGCCTGTTTTCTCCTCATCCCGAATCCTGGCATTACCGTCTACGCCTGACGTGACACGCACACTGTCGCCGCTTCGGGTTGAAATTTTTGTGCTTGTGGTTGTCCGCTCGCGTCGATAGAACCGGTGAGACAACCACCTGTAGCAGCCATACTCATGTATGAAACACTGTGTTTAGCCAGTGAAGCCTCATACATCCAGAGTGTGTTTTTGCAGTGACTGCCTTTAGGCAGTCACCATGTATTATGCTCCTCTAGGGTGCTTGGGTGTACTGCAGGTGGGTATATGGGTGCGCTAGGGCGGCGGGGGGTTGTAAACAAATGTAAACAATACCCCCCATGGTGTCGGGCACTATACAATGGGTGCTGCTCATCGTTGGGGCGCTTTGGGGCGGGTTTGGGCGTGGGAATAAATCAATCAGCCCATCAAAATCATATATTCTGCTGCTGCTCGTCGTTCGGGGCGGTTTTCGGGGCGGAAAAAGCGCTAGGGGGTACATTTGTTGGTACCTACATCCCATCTGGGATGTCGGTCACCCCGTCGGGGCGGCGGGAGGGGCTGTAGGAGGAGCGACAACGGATTCCAGAAGTCCCGACGGGGTCCTAGTTCCATTTTCGGACGCGTCCCGCGCCTTTTCGCTATTTTTAGAGGCGCGATAAAAATAGATTCGGTCAGTTTACCTACGATATTCCCCTTGTTTCTTCCGTCCCCTCACTTTTCAATGCATATTCTTAATGTATTCGTAAATACGAACCTAATGATATAATTTTTATTCAGAAATGTGCTTAGGAAGGGGTCAAACAAGGGATACTACTGTAAGAGGTGTGCTAAAAATAGATTTCTTTACAACCCCTCCTGTTTTCACCGCTCTGAAGGCTTCATTAACCTCTCGAGGTTCACTTAGATGGTTATTTAGATAGAAAGTATTAAATTATATTATGACCTACACTATTACATGAGAACTACATAAAATTGATACGTCGTAATGGCAGCAGGACTGGCTGCCATGCTATACCCCTTGCCTATTCCACCTCAGCCTTCGTGCCCTCGCAAGCTGCTCAATGTATTTGGTTCGGAATGTAGATGTGCGGGGGCGGGAGACTGCGAGCCGGGGGATATCGAAGGGGATGAGGTGGGCGGGGCGGCTCCTACAGGACACGGGGGGCGGGATGGGCGTGCGTTTGACGAGGGCGAGCGCCGTCCGAACCCCACTTACCACCCACACAGGGTTACATCTCCTCTGCACCGCGGCCCATGTACGACGCGGAGTACGGGCGGCAGGGAGATGTTGGGACCCAGGTGGAGGGCAAGGCGACGACGACGGCTTGAGTTTGAGGACAGGCCTCTGCCTCCAGCTGTCGCGTTTTCGGTTCGTCCGTCGTTAGTTGCCGTCTCGGACGTGGCATTCGCGCTGCGGCGGTCATGAAGGCGGTTGAATTGTGAATGGCACGGTGGTGAGCGAGAGGTGGGTGTGGTCGCAGTCAAACACCGCGAACGGAGTGGGATGAGGGGTGGATGAGGGGGGGAGTTGGCAGGGGTGGGGCCGGCAGGGGGAATGGTTTACGCCCCAAGCAGTCGTGTCATACGAGCAGCGGTAGAGCTGCTGCTCTTGCTGATCCCGGTGGTTCGTGGAGCCAAAACGGGGTGCGTTTGCACAGGCGAGGGTGGGGGAGGGTTGCGCAGTAAGCCACGTGTGCTGGGACCTGCCTACCGCAGAGTCAATCAGAGGTGGGGATAGTAAGAAAACAAGCGACACGAGTTGAAAACGACTCGTCTCGCGGCGTACCGAGCGGGTCTGCCTCTCCAGGCTCTCCCCTCGTTGTCCATCCCCCGCTCTCCATCTTGAATTCGTCGGATTCGGTCTGAATGACGACCCAGAGCCCACGCGGAGGGGGCTTAAATCGTCCAGCACGATGTATTCGGCTGGTCGCCGGTGCCTGGTGGGGACAAAAGGCGGAGGCGGTATTGGGAGGTGGGGTTGTAGGTGGGGTCTGTGTTGCCATAGGTAGCGGTAGCGGGCTCCGAACCAGTCTATCACGGTGGGAGTGAGCAATGGGTGTGAGAGTAGGAAGAGAAGCGAGACGAGTCGAATTTCGACTTGTCTCGCGACGTACCGGGCGCGTTTCCCTTTCTAGGGTCTCTCCTCGGTGTCCTGCACCCATCTCCTACCCGAACTCGCTGGAGCATTGGTTCACAACGTGAGGAGGTGCACGCGACGCACGACACGACATCGTTCGTGTTATAGAATACCTAGTGAGATCAAAAAAGTAAGTAATATAACAATTTAACAACGCAAAAAACACTTACGAAACGTTATTGAGGGTGGGACACGCGAAGAGGGGGAGAAGAGAGGTGATGGTGGTGGTGGAAGGGAAAGATCAACCAACGTTGATGGCTGTTGATCGTGAGTCCGGCGTTTTCGGCAATCGATCTGATTGGCTGCCTCAAACGGACCGGGGACTCCGTCGAGGCTGCTCAATGTCGTGCCCGTCTCGGATGACTGTAACACGAGCCCGGAATCCAAGTATTAGTATCGGAATGTATTTGAAATTGAATGGAAAATGTACTTTTATTTTTCCGAAGTCCAGTCTGACTGCTGAGTAGTATGTTACGAACTTTTGAACTCTGAGAGTGGTGATTTTTGTCCCAAACTGGGTACGAACGAATGCTATTCTGCTCCATAAGGTATTATTATCTTCAAAAAAATAACTGGGAAAGGTAATATCTACTAATTTGAAGCTTTCTAGATACTTTACAGAGCTATATTACATCTCGAGCTTTCGAAACCTCATCTTTACGACTTTTAAGCACGAATGATGAAAGAAACACCTTGTCATTTTCAAACAGTTCACATACACTTAGTTTACCTAGTGGTGTTCTTTATTTTTAATCTATTTCCTTCTAAATTCATTCTAAACTACCTATGAAGCCTTTACCAACGACAGGTAGCCTACAGGAGCCTGTTGGAATGGCTGCGCGGAAGGTTCGAAACGATGATGACAAGTCGGAGTCCTCCCGGCCCGACCGCATCAGCCAATCACGAACCTTCCCGAAAGCCGATCAACATGGTTGATGTTGATCCCTGCTTCTCCCCACACCACCACCACTCTCCACCTCGCTCCCTCGACGCCTCGGGAGTGCGCGTCCCATTCCACATACCCTAACATGTGAAACGGCGCTCTCGGGGCATGCCACCATCACCCGCGAATCCCAACCACACCCATCCGCGAGTGCCCCAATCCCCACCACGGCCACCACCGCCCTCCCATCCTTCCTACAAGGCCTGTTCCATCCCTCAACGCCTAAAGGACCTATTTCGTGAGTATTTTTCTGGTATTTACTCGTTTTGTCTCTCATTTCAATACTACAGGTCCTTAAAGCACGAACAACATCGTTCCGCGCGTCGCGAGCCCCCCCACACGTCGAGGGCTGTGGGCCAACGTTCCAACGAACTCGGGTGGAATCGGGGGTGGAGAATAACGAGGGGAGGCCATGGGGAGAGAGACCCGCCCGGTACGTCTCGATACGAGTCGATATGACTCGTCTTCCTGTTCCTGCTCACACTGCCTGCTGACGCCACGATAGACCACCCCTCCCACTCCACCTCTCAAGCCCGTACCCTCTCCTTTCGCTCATACAATGGACCCGCGACCTGCAGAAGGAGTAGCAGCACGGCCGCTGCTGCTTCTCCGTCCCTCAGAGCTTCTGGAAATCGTTTTGTAAGTTAGTAGTGTGTTATGTTCTCAATATATTACTTATTTTTACTACTGCGACAGTCACTCTGTGCACGAACTTTGTCGTGCCGTGGGCAAACGTTCCGACAGGTTCGAGTAGGAAGCGGGTGAGGGATCCAGCCTTGTAGGCTAGAGACATGTATGACATGTAGGTAGTCTGCCAATAGATAGGTTACGTGTGGGGGGGTAACAACTCAGCTGGTGAGTTGCCCAAGATCATGTATGAGGCCTTTTATAGCTACTATAGGCTGCGGGCTGTGAGGTCGTACTCATTAAGGGGAGAGGTACTTGTTTGTTTGGAGTTTGATGCCATCATTTTGATCACATGACTTTGAATTTGCCTCTATTTACATGGTTGTCGCACATACATATAATTTTATGGCCTCAAATCCAAACAAATATAAATATAGCACATCAGGGCCACTGATGGGACCTCACAAACAACAACAAAGGTGCCATGTCTAAAAATAGGCTGTGTTAAGACATCTGCCAATTTTGGACTTAACAATTTTGATGTTAAGTCCCATAAACTAATAATAGATAGTGATGTGCCTATATCTCAATAAGGAAGGTAGCTAGTCATGTGATTTAAATTTTAAAAATATCTAAAAATAGATTGCGTTCATTTGAAACCCTTTTTCCTTTTTGGGAAATTTTCCCGTCTGCCAAAAATTTCTCAACGCCGCGTTTTTTTGAGTTTTTCCTGTTTTTCTCTGCGGGAAAAAATGTTAGCGACAAAATTTTGATGGATTCAGGGTCAGATAAGGTACCGGCAGGTTTTTTATCAGAGGCGCAGCCACATCTGAGTATATTTGGAAATGGCTTGGGCAACTACCCACACAGCCAGTTGTCCACCATGTAAAAAAGTGAGGTGGTTTTGCCAAGACAATTTGAAATCAGCTTGGATGTGGCTGCGCCTCTGATAAAAGGTGAGGTGATGAGATATACGACCCTGAATCCACCAAAATCGTGGCTGTGCACCCTTTTACCACTGTGATATTGGCCTTTTGCTTTTGAGTGGCCTCATGTATGATCTTGGGCAACTCACCAGCTGAGTTGTTACCCCCCCACACGTAACCTATCTATTGGCAGACTACCTACATGTCATATATGGGCCTAGCCTGTAGAGGTGAGGGATCGCGAGGGGAGACCCTGGAGAGGGAGACCCGCCTGGTACGTCGCGAGACGAGTCGTATTTCGACTCGTCCCGCTCTTCTTCCCTCGTCGTCCACCAGCTCATTCGCACCGCAATTCGCAGGCTTCGTGCGGTACACCGGCCCCGTTCCCCTTCCTCCTCGAATCCGCGGTCGCCTCTTCCCAAACAAAGCACCAGCGGTCAGCAGAAGGAACAGCAGTACGACCACTGCTTCTTCTACGAAACGAGCGCTCTAGGGGGACAGCACTGCAGTAGGAGCAGCAGTGCCGTTGTTGGTCAGGGCGGCATTGACGGTATGGCGTGGAGGCAACGGTTGTCGTTGCCTGATTACTCCTGCCCTCGTACCACCCTCACCCTTCCTCGCGCTCGAGGCGACGCCGCCACTCGTTGTCTACCCCTCCGCTGCTCCCGCGTACGACAGGGAACGGCAGACCCACGTACCACGAAGAACGAACGCGACTGAACGTGAATGCCACAGCGTTTGCGTTCGTCCTGCCGCTGGTCGGGAAGTGACAAGAACGAGGGCGGAGAAACGTGGGCGTAGAGCAGTAGTGTCGGCAGGTGGTGGTGCTGGTTCTGCTAACTCTGCGGCCGAAACGTGGGGAGCAGCGACCTACCGCCGAGAAGGTCGCTTTCAAACCCAAGGTTCGCATTCGAGAGCCCTCTCGAACGCGGACCTGTCTTAATTACTCGTCGTTCACACGTACATAGGTAGTAGGTTTTATATGATATATTTTATTCTACTTGTACTAGGACATACATTAAGGGTAAGGGGACCATAAACTGAGCTTGAGGTAGCCCAAAAACGGCGGGGAATAGGTTGAAATCTATTTTTAGATTTCGTCCTCCAGGCCCGGTCGTACCATTCATCTGTTTAACCATTTCCTGGGCACATTTCACAATAAAAATTATATCTTCATGTTTGTAAATACACGGAGAGTGCGAATATAGATTGAGAAGTGAGGGGACGGAAGAAACGAGGGGAATATCGTAGGTAAACTGACCGAATCTATTTTTATCGCGCCTCTAAAAATAGCGAAAAGGCGCGGGACGCGTCCGAAAATGGAACTAGGACCCCGTCGGGACTTCTGGAATCCGTTGTCGCTCCTCCTACAGCCCCTCCCGCCGCCCCGACGGGGTGACCGACATCCCAGATGGGATGTAGGTACCAACAAATGTACCCCCTAGCGCTTTTTCCGCCCCGAAAACCGCCCCGAACGACGAGCAGCAGCAGAATATATGATTTTGATGGGCTGATTGATTTATTCCCACGCCCAAACCCGCCCCAAAGCGCCCCAACGATGAGCAGCACCCATTGTATAGTGCCCGACACCATGGGGGGTATTGTTTACATTTGTTTACAACCCCCCGCCGCCCTAGCGCACCCATATACCCACCTGCAGTACACCCAAGCACCCTAGAGGAGCATAATACGTGGTGACTGCCTAAAGGCAGTCACTGCAAAAACACACTCTGGATGTATGAGGCTTCACTGGCTAAACACAGTGTTTCATGTATAAATTTAGCTGACATGGCTGAGACAACTTGTAGAAATTAATCTCGAATTTTCAACGGTACCCTAGGTCATATGCTGCATTCCATGCGCCGGTATAAGCCAAGTTGTCCGGAACACTTCAGGAGAGCTCAATCATGAGAAACTAGCATGCACTGAAGAAAACACACCTATGGTCCCGAGAATGCGTGATTAGATGCTTTGACCCAGCGACGGCTACAGGGCTTTGGCTAGCGATAAACTTGGCCAGGTCCGAGCTTCTTTCAGCACCTCGTCGCGACCGCCTTGTACAACCTTGGACACAAGCTCAATTTTCTCGGCTTCTGCAGCAGAGGACGAGCGAGCAGTGTATGTGAGCTCGCGGACGAGAGAGTGGTTTCCGGTGATCTTTGGTAGGTAGGAAAGCAAGCCGATGTCAGGTGCTAGGCCGATATCGACTTCCTATGTAGAGTGCCATGAATTTTGTCTAGCAGAAATGGAAAAAAAAATCTTCACCTTGATAGCGAAACTTGCATTCGACGCGGCATAACGGATATCACAAATCGCAATGAGATGAGTTGAGTGGGACAAAATCAACCAGAGCCGGCGAGATCGGAAAGAAATGATGCAATTATGTAATCCCATCACGCTTAACGGCGTCTTAAACGTTCCCCTCGCCAAAATTTGGCCTGGTCTGGAGATTATGTAAAGTAAACGAGTCCGACGAAGGAGGACTCGTAACCATGGGTGTCTGGTGGTCACATGTACAGCATGTCACAGAGTGATCTATAAACATTTCGCTCAGAGTTTCACCGTGAATGGGCTCAAATGCAACTTTTATTAATAAACAACGTGGCCATATATTGTTTGACAACGATAAATACTGGCAGGACAAGCTTGGTCCTGAATTTCGACAGAATAACATCAGCAACAAGCTACATCTTATATTTTCCCTCCTGGTCTTCCTCGAAGTCAGCCTCGCACAATTACTGACGTTCATATTCTCTTCTAAAATCGAGAAAGTCAAGGGACCTCGTACCCCGTATAGCTTCGCAAGCTCCAACAAACGATATGCTGGTCGGAAATCCTCGCTGCCCCACTCAGCTAGGCAATGGGCTTCGTCGACCACGATTGAGGTAAGCCGTGACCTAAATCGAGAGTCCTTCCACAGCTTTTGGAAGCTGGGAGCGAGCGCCATTTCTGGCGACATGTAAACCATAGCCGCGCTGGTACGTGCATGCTTCCAGAGTTCGGCAGTCTTCGTCGTGTCTTCGTTGACAACTAGAGCGTCTATACCCTTTGCCTGGGCTTGCTCAGCTGGTAAGTTGTCAGTTCAATCTCAACTAAGATAGGAAGAGTGCACACACCTGATCGCGTTCCAAAGCCTTTAGAGGACTAATCACTATCACTAGCTTCCCTTTTCCGCCTAAAACAGCCAAACCTTCGAAAATGAGGCTTTTCCATAGCCAGTTCCAGCACAAAAGATGCTGTCGTAGCCTTGAAGGATCCGTCGTATGAGATAAAGTTGCCAATCGTCCGGGGTGTATTTCAAGTCGAGTCTGGAGATGAGACGTTGCGCGATCGAAGGGAGGGAAAGGTTGTTGGGCATCGAGGTTTTGATTCCTTGAAGACGCACAGACGCGGCTGGTTTACGCCGTCGAGGTGTTTGGGGGTTCGGCCGGTGAGGGAGAAGCGGGCCATTAGGTTGAGGTGAAGGGGTGCGTGACACTGCGTGTGTCAGCACGCGAAAAAGTGGCCTTCAAAGACGGCATCCTGAATGATAAAATGCACACCTACAGTCATAAAATTTTGGTTAATAAGACTTGAGATGTCAATTTCCTTCGTTGAACGGACGATCGAGGCCACTAAAGTCGTTTTTTCATAAATCTATGAAGGAAGAAAGTTGAACAAAATATAACGACATTGAACGAGAAAACCGCGAATCCGAAAGGACAAACATACATATAAACATCGAATAAGTTATATTCTGAAGTGTAAAGACCGTGGAGGGAGAGGATGGGTGGGGAGAACGTTTCAAACGTCCTGTCGAATATCGTGAGTCTGGGACAAGTCTCCGAAGGTCCTGCGGAGCCTCAAATCTCTTTCCAAAAGCAGGACTATTTGGCTGCCAAATAACCGGTCCGGAGAAGGCGGCTTGAACCTATAATCATGATCGAGAGTGGCAGAGCGGTGTATTTTTGATCTGCCTTGTTTTTTCTGCCTTGTAAATCTCTGGGCTGGCGACGAGTCGTAATAGGTCTTGTGTTAAATCTGCCTTGTAAATTTCTGGGTTGGCAACGAGCTTCACCATAAAGAGAGCCTTGAGACGAAATCCTTTAAACTGACGGGGCCTCTGCAGGCTTGGTCAACAGACATGAACAAATGTTCGCCTTCTTATTTCTGGTTGTAAAACCCAACTCATATCCTGTATCTAGCAACCTTGACCGAGCGGTTGCGCAAGACGGACTCAAGAAGTCAGGTTGTGCAGCCACAGCGCAATACTACTAATGCTAGATTGGCCATGCTGGCTGAGCGCCGCGCAACGTGTCTTGCCCAAAGAGATGAGCACACCGGTGAATGTACCCGAAAAAATCCTGAAGGTACACACATGCACGTCATCTTACCAAAATCAAAGCTTACCACCAGCTTTTAGGTATCATTCAGTCGCCTATTCACGCTGCTCTCGCTGAATCTAAATCCCCCGTCGAGAAGAATATTGACACGAAAACTCGAGTTCAAGGCAAGATTTTACCGTGCAAGCATGGTCCCATAAATTCTTACACTCTTGACTCAGAAGACCCTCCTATCTCTACTACCCATGGTCCTGGCGGCCTTGCAGAGGAGATTCAGTCAGACTTTTTGACCCTTTCAATATCAAGTCCACGCCGACAAGGATATCCTCCCGCGGCGGCACGTTCAAATGCTTCACCAGAGTTCTATCACGCAGGTGGGCCGCTTGAAACCAATGGACTTCCCACTAATCATGACATCACTGCAGGCCGATTTTTCATCCCGACAACACTCTCAGAAATAGCATCGTCAGCGCTGGTCTCCTCATTCAATGCGTTGGCGCAAAATCTCTTCTGTGGAACCCCCCAGAACCCTTCTGCGGCCAGTCTCGCCGGCTTTAAACAGGTCAGGTTCCACACATTGGTGGAAGCTTATGGACCGGGCGGCACCACAGCCGTCGACAAGAAGTTCATCGATTCTTCTCCGGTCGATATTCGCACTGTCTACAAGATGTTTGACACCCTTGATCCCGAGCTCACTGTGTATGCCTGTTGTCCCAATTTGTCGTGTTCTGCTATATATCCTCCTAAAGATGGCAAGACAGGTGATATTCTCGTCTTAGCGCAGCTTAGATTAGAATGCGGACTTTGAACCAGCGGAAAGCTTCACGTGACTACTCACCTAGCATCATCGTTGACCCAACGAAGAATGCATCACTTTGTTCTTCTCTCCGTCACGTCGCGATTCCGGCGAGACGTGCGGTCGCCGCTTCGGGTGCATCTACGCACCCGCCTCGTCGTTTTCAGTCTGCTCTCACCTCTGAGGACCACTCTTACTCACATACTCCCATTGCCACTGAACGTCGTACGGAGAACGCGAAGGACACGTGTCAGCTGGGGGATTGACACCCAAAGGAATATGGAACCCATAGATACGTATTCTAACTCTCGCTATAGGCCTCCTAATAGCTTCCTGGTCATTCAGCTCGCCACCGACCTCATATTGCACAGTCAATCCGCCTTCCCACTCAATCAGTGGATGCCTCGCCCCAGGGCGGGATGACAGCTCATCGGGTTGCCCCGATGAACTGTGCTACTGCTACCTGCTATTCCCACTCTGCAGAGGTGGATGCCCCACGGCTGGGATGGCGCTCGCCGGTGCAACTGCAGCATCGCCGAGTCGCGCTACCGTTCTCTCCCCGTGTTCTTTCGGGATGACAGCTCATCGGGGTGCGCCGTTGAGCTGTGCTACATGCTTTTCCCACTCTGCAGGTGGATGCCCCTTGTTTGGGATGCCCCATATCTGGGATGGCGCTCGCCGGTGCACCTCCAGTATCGCCGAGTCGCGCTAGTTTTTCCGCTACACGCTAATGCACCACGTACACGCTAATGCACCCTATGCTAATGCACCACATACACGCTAATGCACCATACCACCCGCTAATGCACCGTGCTACACGCTACACGCTACATGCACCATGCTACATGCTACATGCTACACGCACCATGCTACACGCTACACGCTACATGCACCATGCTACATGCTACATGCTACACGCACCATGCTACACGCTACACGCTACACGCTACCCGCAACCCCTCCCTTCAAGTCATGCTTCCCATCATATTCCCATTGATTGATACCTGCAACATATACCTCGAAATTGGATCATAATCACGGAACACCTCGACCCACTGAGCGTCTTGGAGATCTTATAGATAAGTAACCCTTCCTTTCCCATCAATTTTTCCTTTATTCACATACCTATTTCAGATCACCAAACGAGGTTCCCGGAGACGCGTTTAAGCTCGCGGGTCATACCGCTTGAGTTTGCGGGTCGACGTGAGCCTGCTATGGCTGTGGTTGCCCCTCGTCATTGTGTCACGTCATATGCTACGACCGCTACTGGTGTAATCGACGAACGGCTCTGTCTATAGCTCTTCCCTGCTACCGTTATGCGTAATGAACATACCCTCCCTCATCGGATGCTAGGGTTTTTTTTTTTTGTAATCGGTGAATCACTACATCTGGGCTTGGCTAATGCTATATTTATATTTGACGGTGAACTGCTTCATCACGAAATAATGAATAGCTTTCCCCACTTCAACTGAATAAGAGTTTGGCTCCCAGTCCATCTTGCCTTCCAATTCATAACCCCCTTTGTTGTGCTTATGCCGACGGATAGTTATCCCATGCTAATATCCCTTCGTCATGGAAGGAAATCTGATCACTTTATCATGTCTGCATGTACTGGCCCAGACTATCCCCACCCAGTTTGAATACTGCAAAATGCTAAACTATCCTCCCTTTTCAAACCTTTTTCTGTCCGTGGTGTCTAACACTGCACTGTCTCATACCTAAGGGATCATTACCTCTCAGAAAACAGTTAATCAACTGACATGCTTGCAATTTTAATCTATCTCCCTCAAGAATGTATTTTTGGCCTGTCTCCTAATATTTGGGTATCCTCGCACGCTCCTATGCGTCGCCAGGCTCCTAATAGTTGGGTATCGCAGCGTTGTTCGGACACCCTGTTAGGTCAGGATCCGAGAGCATGTGTCGGGAAAGTGCTTCGCACTTTCGCCCGTCATGCTCCTTCTGCTACGCTTCGGTACTAAATCCTTCTCAGGATTTACTCCTGACTCAACGCGGATGCTGAGAGCGCCAGTCAAAGTTGATATTCTCGTCTTAGCGCAGCTTAGATTAGAATGCGGACTTTGAACCAGCGGAAAGCTTCACGTGACTACTCACCTAGCATCATCGTTGACCCAACGAAGAATGCATCACTTTGTTCTTCTCTCCGTCACGTCGCGATTCCGGCGAGACGTGCGGTCGCCGCTTCGGGTGCATCTACGCACCCGCCTCGTCGTTTTCACCCACCCTCCGCACCCATTTTCACCTCGCAAATTCTTAAGACATTTGCTACTCCATGCTATCTACCTTCGGCATGTGCTTTCGAATTCTGACTCTTACAGGGTAATAAAAAATGTACTTGAATACATGGTTACGATATTTACTGCTGCATGGAGTGGTTCAACCCGCCCACCCATCGCAGCATTGTTCGGACACCCTGTTAGGTCAGGATCCGAGAGCATGTGTCGGGAAAGTGCTTCGCACTTTCGCCCGTCATGCTCCTTCTGCTACGCTTCGGTACTAAATCCTTCTCAGGATTTACTCCTGACTCAACGCGGATGCTGAGAGCGCCAGTCAAAGTCACTCTTGAATACCCTCTACAATGCTCTGAAACCAAATTTGGCCGGAGCTGTGGCGAGATGCTAGTGAAGGACTGCGTCGTATCCAATGGAAAAAGTGTTCCCCGACCTCTGAAGCCTTATTCCTACCATCATTTTAACGACCACGTCGCTGCTATGCTCTCTCGCTCAGGTATAGAAGACAGCATTGAATCTTATGCTCTTGGCGGCAGCCTTGAAATTGAACTGACTGACATCATGTCCTCCAAGGCTCTTCGTGGGTTCAAAGATGTGTTAGGAAAATCCTTTCTTACGCCAGAAGGTTCTGATATCCGACTTGTATGGGCGTTTGCAGCAGATTGGTTTAACCCTCATTCCAACAAAGCATCTGGCAAGGCAGTTTCAACGGGAGTTATAGCGATGATCTGCTTAAGTCTTCCCCCAGGCATACGGTACCTGGAAGAAAACTTATATCTTGCAGGTGTGATTCCTGGGCCCCATGAACCAGCTCTTGATGCTGTCAATCATTTTATCGCCCCTTTGATGCATGATCTGAAGGCCTCGTATGAGCGTGGGGTCCGCTATTCGCGTACCTGTAAGTATCAATCCGGTCGCGTATCCTATTTGGCCCTCATACCTGTGATTGCGGATACTTTGGCCTCCAAAAAGGTTACAGGCAATTGTGGACATGGCGGTAAGTATTTTTGCTCCCGCTGCCGCCTTCCTCGTTCCGAAATCAGCAATGTCGACCCTTCTTCTTGGCCCCCTGGTTTGACATGAAGTGAACACGAGGCACATTCTGAAAACTGGCGAACAGCCCCCAACAAGTCAAAGCAGGAGTCTCTTGTGAAAGCACACGGCATTCGATGGTCTGCCCTTCTCATTCTTCCGTATTGGCAACCAAGCGACTGGTCAATTACGGAAGGAGTACACGTCCTTCTTCTTGGAGTCACGGCACGGCACTGTCGTGATCTTCTAGGACTAAATTTTAGCTCACTTCCCCTAGAAGATGACGACGAACCTCCATCTGCTAAATGTATGGAACGCGCTAGACAAGCACTCGATAGGAGATCCCCTGGCCAGCTGCACAAGTTGAAAATTGATGCCCTCAAACAACTTTGCATAGAAAGAAGAGTAGCAATTCCTCCTCGCAAAAAGGGTCGGCGCTCCAAGAAACAATATATTGCATCTTTACTGGTAAGGGCCTCCATTTCGCATATTAGCAGCACTTTTAAACAGCACGTTAGGGCGATTCTTCTCCTTCTTTGATTTCCAACCCTTTGTCTAGTGAAGATGCAGAAGACTTCAACCTTGGCATGCTTTTCGATCGTCCGGGGATGGCGCCGGTTTCAAAAGCCAGCCCCAAAAGTCGTTCAACGGACAGCGACTCATTTGCCACAATCCCTGAGGTTATAACACAACAGACATTGGTCACAATTCGCGAGCATATCCAAGCCACTTTACGTCCAGATTGGCAAGCCCAACTTCCAGCTGACTTTGGTTCGCCGAGCCACGGGAAATTGAAGGCGGATCAATGGAGAACCGCTCTAGAATTTGATATTCCAGTTTCTTTGGTCCAGATTCTCGCAAATTACAAGTCCACAGGAAGTGTTGAGGATGATGCGCGTCTCCACAAGATTGTTGAGCACACCCTTGATCTCGCCATGGCGCTTGCATGGGGCCTCTCGCGGCGTACCTCTGCCTTTCACGCCGACAGGTATACTTTTTACATGCGCCGATATCTAGACGGCATCCAGATACTGTTCCCGGAGTACAACCTTAAACCCAACCACCATTACGCTCTTCATGTCCCGGACATTCTTCTTTTATTTGGGCCGTTGCACGGAACTTGGGCTTTCTCACTCGAACGATTGATCGGCAGGCTACAAAGTCTAAATACAAATTCCAAAATAGGTCGGCCTAATTTTTCGTCAGAGCTTCAATATTTATTTGACAGATATCAACCTAGGAGAAATGGAAAACACAGTTATGAAGATGTTCTGCAAGCGATCCAACTTCATCCGCCTGATGGAATCCCCAGGCTGCCCTACTTCTCTTGTTGAAGCATGGACTACGTTTCGTAGTCGCCTAACTCTTTCTGACCTGGACCGGGGGTTACCACGTCCGCAAGCGCAGACTGCGACATGCTCTGGGCCTACCTTAGGAGCACTGGAATGTGATATTCGGCGGAAATTTGAATCGACATTCCGTCCTAAAAAAAATCCAGAGTTCACGGTTTTTTCAATGCTGAGACTGCAGAGTGTTTTCGTTCCTACAAACGCCAGAGTGTCCAGTACACGGATTTCCAGGTGTCGGAGAAGCACAGTCTCGTTTATTTCTCCAGGGACCCTGGAATCAAGCCAAAGGATGGAACCAATCTATACCCAGGTCAAATCCGTCAAATTTTTCGACACAGCCACTTGATCTCTGGTAGCCATATTGACACAGATATTTTTGTTGCTATCCACCCATTTGTTCCTATGGCACTGCCGAAGGATCCATTTGCACCTTTTGTTGATTTCCAGGCAGCGATTTTCCGTCTGGACCCATCTCCGACAGTGGAAGTGATCAGAGCATCACAAATCCAGTGCCATGCAAATCAACGGCCGTGGGACAAGGATTCTGTGATTATGAGAGCTATTGATAGGGTAGGTTGTTTCTCTGCCTTTCGATTTGCAAAAACCTGATTCGCTTGAAGGAATATTGACTTCGGTTTAAACACCCACTGCTGGTCGACCCCCTGTCACATTATGACCAACGCCGCCGACGGTCCTTGCCGTTCAAAGTTTTGACGAGATGTTGAGGGCAGTGGCGCCATTGGCGCGCAGAGACACTGTGCAGGATCTTGATGCGCTGTTCCGCTTCTGCATTCATGATCCCTCGAACGGTATCTTCCCCGTTGCGTGGTAGTTATAGTCATTAATTGAATAATATTGTCAAATTCTCTCCTCGCAAATGGGGCCCGGGCTAACCAGGGCTAACATCATCTCATCGTCGCTATTCCCACTCATGCATCCTATATGAGGGAAGAAGGGAAATGCAGAAGAGCGAGAGCAGAAGCTATCAAGCAAAATGTGTGGAAACGATGCGAGGTGAAATGGAATCGGGAGGAATATTCTCAGCAGCAGCTGCACCTGCTTAGTACTTACCCCTTTTCGACGTGTCCTCGCCGCCATTTTCCAAGCTAAAGCTTCGAGTGCGCGACTTGAGTCCGAAAGTCGCGGATCATCGTCCAAGTTCAAAGCCAATGGCGAAGGGGCACACTTCTGGTGTTCTGGGTCTGGGTCAAGGCGAGCAGAAGATGACCTTGCTGTTGAACAGTTCCAAATTCAACCTATAGCACTGCGTCTGAGCCAGCGACCCGCTCCAGACCCTTCCACCTCCAGCTGGCACTCCAACGGGATGTATACTGTCGTCGTCGAGAATTTGAGACGAGAGCCCAGGTCATGATCACGCCAAAGTTTCCACGTTCCGCCATTGCGATTGTCGTTTTTTGATCCATCTCCGGATCAATTTGCGAAATTTAAAGCGGAACACCGAAAATGGATACCAATAATACATCGACAACGGGCGTTATGTGGCACAACGACATTCCGTTCCGATGACACTAACACGAGTTCTGACCCATTTGGTGCCTGCTAACGCACATTCAGAATGAGGAACTTCCAAGAAATGGACCGATTGACCAGACTCAGTGAGATTCCTGCATGATCAAAATGAGAGGATCCTTGAGTGCTCATAAGTGAGCAGAATTTTTTACTTACAATCGCCATTGGCTGCAAATTACCTCTCATCCAACAGATGAGCACCAAACACGTTCGCTTCGCATACCATAACATTTTTTACTCGCCGCCAACCTCCCTCCGTCCCCATTTACTTTCTACTTCGGAATCTCCGTCTTCCATGGGGATAATTACTTACTGCACGACCCATGGTCTCCCGGGATCCTCGCCGTTGAGATACGGCAATTTGTGCCCCCAGTTTTCATCCGGGAGAAACTCTGGTCATGTTCAGTTGCATCCATATCTGGAACCGCACGCTGTCACGTGGAATATGATGGACCCTCCATCGACAATCATACGAAACCAACATTATATCTCCACCCGAACGCTCCGTGAATCGGCCACTAGCCCTCCTCTTGGATTTATCACTATCCGGACGCCATTTTTGCCATGGACAATCAAAATCCATGCGTCCCACAGCCAATTCGTCACATTAGAAGATGTCTTCCATGCTGTGTACTCTTCCCTCTGCATAAACATCACGGCATCGGAATTCTACTCCATTTCCTCGCAAAACCAGCCATGTACTGGCGACCGATTGTGCGCTATATGCGCATACAAGCAGCGATATAGAAGGCACTCTAATGCCAGAGTGTACGAAGAAGAAAAACGCAATGGGATGAAACGTATTGACTTCCTGTTTGGTCATTCCCGTTTTTTTGGTATTTCAAATACTTGCTGCGAGCTGGGAAAATGGCAATTCAGTGATAGCCATGAACTGCACTTGAGGGGTGGCAAAATTTTTCCATTGGGAGGCATTTTAAACCAAAGGAATTAGTATTTTTCTCATCCGTAACTTGCACCGACCTTTCAACCGTGTTTGTCTACTTTCATTCGATTTCGTCATGATAAATACTGACGACGGAGAATGGTTTAGGGATTCCCTTCAGTAAATCCTTCCAATTTATTGCTTTAAACAAACTTCTTGTTCTTTCCAAGTCTTGACCATGCAGTGGGTATAGCGTGTCGGCAAGTTTAGCGTCCTCCGCCACCTCCGCCGCAACACAAATTTCGAATGGGGCGATCGCCACAACATCAATTTCGCAAAGTGCGCGCACTGCAGACTGTCTATTACAATTCATAGCTAATTGTCCATCGTTGACAAGAAAGTAGAGGCTAATCGTATGAGTCATCAGTCTGATTGTCTCCAATAGGTTTCACTAATGGCACGCAATGAGTAAGAAGAGTTGCAGCGGCATTTTACATTGAATACTTGCCTGAGGCCAGCCATCTTTCATCTGGACATTGGTCAGAATCACACCCAATGCTAGAGACTACCGACTCCAAGTCGATTATCCACAAGCGGTCATCGCGCCCACGTACGATATTAGCAAAACATAGGTCATGATGGTGAAAGCCGCAAGAATGGAGGCTTTGAACGAGACTTTGATACGGGCCCTGGGCTCATATTAGTAAGGTATCAGAATGAACAATTTCACATACCAGTCATCTAAGTTTATGCTCTTCAATGCCTCGCCGACATACCCTATCAAGATTCCTGAAATGGCAGTCTTGTCATTCCAATAAATACCATAGTAGGGAGGAACAGATTCAAAAGATTTTTCAAGAAGCTTGACATAAATAGCGGCCTCATGCTCGCACTTCTCCTTGTCCAAGAAAGTCTTCAACACCAACCCCGCTTGGAGGTTGAAACTAATCCATTGTCCATGGCGCTCTTCCCCCAGTTCAAATTCTAGGGATGGAAGGAGAACCCACCTATCAATTGTTCAGATTGGAGATGTAACCAGTACAATTTGGCGTAGATACTTACCCGCCTTCTAGTTTCTCGCCTGCTAGTCTCTGAAACAGTCCAACTCCATTTCTATACTCCAAACCTCTGCATTTCGAAATCAGAAATTGACCTCCCAGTCTGACGGCGTTGCCCAGTATCCAATGACCAGCCAACAGCAGAGTGCAAATCAAGCACCTTAGATGCCATCGGGCAAAAGCCATATAAGAGATACTCACATTGGGCAGGTCAAATATCCCGTCCATTATAGTGCGCCGTTCTTCTGGGAAAAGTTCAGGGTTGGTGAGAAGAAGACTTTTTAAGACAAAGAAATATATTGTGTAGACAAACTTCTTGTGAGTGTCACTAGATTCCGGATCGTCACTGGATTTCGTTTTCAACATGATGTTGTCAGTGACAAAAAACTTGTCTCCGTGCATGCTCTTGAACTTGCGGCCAATCCGACAAAATCCGTAGACTGAGGTGAATAAGGACATGTTAGATTCGACTCGATCAGCCTGCGAGGACATCTAATATCGCTTGTCAGATCAGATTGCGTGTTGAATAACGCCATCTTACCTGCGCGACCATTTCAACCGTTTTTTGCTGCCATCCGGGACTAGCCTGTTCGTAATTCTTCTTCATGGTTGTGCCGCGGTCAATGATTTTCTGGACATAGTCGTCCCGTGTTGGCATTCCTGGTGTAATTATGTACTGGTATGTTCCGATGGCAATGGACTTAGCGTCAAAGGCGCAGAGATATCGGCACTGTTCGCTCTCACTGGTTAGCCAAGAGTGTTGGACCATCATGTCGGGCGTGACCTGATTGCTTGCTGTCGAGCCGCCTGTAGGCTTGTTTTCTGTGGGCTGTAGGCCTAGAACAAACTCCAATGCGGAGCACGCCGCCTCCTGGTTGCTGGAGGTTGGGGAAATGCCTTTTTTTTGCCAGAGGTGCAGCACGGTCAAGGCCACCAGAGGGATGAGGATTTTGAGGACTTGCGAAGTGAGCTGTCGATAAGGCTCCTCTGTGCCATTGTCTTGCTTTTGTCGATCGATGCTTAAACGGATAATACCACGAATACGTGCAAGGGCCTCTTCGAGGTCCACACGGTAGCTGGATGTTTCATCATATGCATTGAGAAGATCATCTAAGTCTCTGTCTTCTGGCCTGAACTCTTCATCCAAGATGGGATGGGATAGTAAAGCGTCGATTGAGAAATTTAGAGAGCAAAGCTCCGTATTGGATTTGGCCTCGCCAGTAATGATTTGGCTTCTGGAGCTACTAGGAGGCTTATTGTTATTGGGAATGGGGGCTGCCTTGTGAAGTGAGAGCGCAATGGAATCTAGCAGAGAACGCAATGGAAATACCAGAGGCCCAAACATATGTAAATGGTTTCTGAGTCCGTCCCTCATCGTCGTGGCTGGGCGCGACAGTGGGGCCTTGGGGATCAATGCGTCCGTCACGCGTCACAAGGCCCGGGTGAGTGCAACTATGAAAGCGCTTGCGCGACTCATGACGTTCTCCCGCTTAGTCAACCTTAGTTGAGCCCGTGCTCGTTTACTCGTGGGTCACAACTTGAGAAAAATTGAACTAAGTAACCGTACTGCTTGATTAGACTAGAGTAAACTATCCTTTAAATCCGATTCAACAGTCTTTGATGACAAATAATGTTATGTAATACTTAATGTTACCTAATAAGCTGACTTTGAATTTAACGCCTGGCGCAGCCCCGGCAAGCTGGAGACCATGGCGCAGAGCTGGGTGAATGAAGCGAACCCCGGCGCGGAGCGATGGGTCGTAAGCTTGTAGCTTTTGAGGCAAGGGATCATTGACCTATTTGGTCAGGTTCACATAATCAACTTAAAATGTTGGAAAAAAGTTATACTTAAACGGTTCATAGAATGACAGAGGCTTGAAAAACTACGAAAAGGCTATTGTTACAATTGTTACAATGAGAAATCCATCTACATCTACAGGAGATTAAGGCTAACTAAAAAATTATCCTCGATGGACCAATATTGAGAAAAGGAAAGGGTAGATCGTCATGGACAGTCTCATATATTACAAGATGCGCCATAAAGAATAATCTGTGGTACTGTTGATAAGTTTCACCCAGTGAGCTACCATGTAGGCATGATCGTCGGTGTCAATGACAGCCCCCGGTCAGCCTGGGTAACCCACACTGTCGCTGAATTTGACGGGATAGAATGCTTCCCCTGCATTACCTGCCCAAGTCATGTCGACAACCTTCATTTTCACAGGTTTGACGATAGCTTGGCCTTCAAAGGTGACAAAAACCATGATATTGTCAGGAAAGAGGCCGCCATGAACCTTCTCGTTGAGTTCCAAAAGGTTGATAATTTCGTTGAGTTTCTCGAGGATATCATATTGCTCCTGATATACCAGTTCTGGAGAAGTGCAAAATAGGCTGTGCACAGTCATCCATCCGTTGTTATTTTGGGTTGGAGGGGGAAGCCATTCCATTACAATAGCTTCAGCGCCCATCGCCCGCGAGGGGCAGCTGCCTAGCAGTTTGGGGCTGAAGCCCGAAGCGTAAAGAACGTCATGAACCCCATAACTATATGGGCGGAAGGTAAGTTTGACCATACAGGCTGTCTGGGCACTGGCGAAGAACATGCAGGATTTGTCATCGATTTGCCTCTCAAATTGAAGGGAATGAGCTACACCGGACAAGTCTTCAAAGGCTGTGAAAGCATTGGGGAGATTTGGGATGCAACTATTATGCCTAAAGTGGATTCTTAAGGTCGAATCAGAATTTGAAACGAAACAATACGCCTGCTTACTCGCCTACTTACTTGGGAAGATATTCAACAGCAAATTGGAGTGCCAGAAGATTGGTCGCTAGAAGTTCCCGATAGTGAATGACTGAATCCCGGCTACCATAGACGGTCTCAAACACTTCAATCTGGACATCAGCACGATGCCAAACGCTGTCTGTAAAAGCCCCCCAAATCGTGATATCCAGTCCTTGATACTTTAGCCGCAAACATGTCAAACTGACTAGACAACACACCGGTTATTGACACCAAAAAGCACGGGGCCCCTGAGCGCATTATGTGAACATTTGAGAGGGCGTAGCTGCTATAGATGCGGTTGAGTTCTACGCATTCATCGCCGTTGTCGTCTGGTCCGGGTTTGCTGTGCACGATGATAAGCGGAGTACCCACAATTGCGCCATTGAGCCGTGTGTAGGAATTATAAAGCAAGTTACATGTGGGTCCCTCAGTATCTGTTTTGATCCACTTGCGGTCGTCGCTTCCGGGGAAAGCCTCTTGCAGGATTTGGAGGATATGAGAACCGTGCAAGCCTGGGGTTCCTAATGTTTCTATGGAGACCTTAAGAGGCTGGGAAGTGACACCAAAGGACAACAAGTCAACCGCGGTAGGTGTGGCTGCATACATGTTGTCGAAAAACTTGAGGAAAGCTACATGCTTAAATTTTACAGGAAGAGCTTCGGAGAGTCATGCAGTCAGTACATTGAGGAGATAGTGGACTAGGAGATATGATGCTCACATTGAGAGCCCGACAACAAAATTGGTTGGTTAGCAGAGAGCGACATGGCGGTGTGGACGTTATTGGTGGCTGGAGTCGCTGGACGCTGTCCACCTTTTTCTGAAGAACACCTTAAAAGGGATTCGATATATACAAATTTGTTTTTTGCACTCCGGAGTCAGGCCTCTAGCAGCAGCAGATCATCGGGATTTGTCCTTAGAACTTAATCTCTGGCCTGTGCGGAGCGGCGGCAATCCTTCGGATCATATCCAACAACAAGTGTCGGTATACTAGTAGATTGTAAACTCGCTCCAAGAAAATGGGTACCTTACAGTAGACAGCAACAAATTAGGGGTTGTAGACATCAATGTTCACTGTCGTTATTTGCCGTCGATAACATTGACCGAAAATGAAGTACCCCTCGGAACCCTAACCTAATAGGTGCCAGAGACGGGACTAGGTTGTAGTTGGGTTGTAGCGACCAAATCGGAGTGAGTGTCAAGCGCCGCGCTTTGAATCAAGTAATGAAAGCTCACAAGGCGCTGTCGAAATAAACACAAGATCGAATCTTGATTGTTCCTTGCGGCGAATGGCAGGTTTACAGCTAAACTCGTGTCGACTTACAAAATGCAGCGTCAAGCCAGATTGCCTAAACACAAGCCCGCCGATTGGTCGGCGACTCGACGGACATGATCCGGAGAGCCAAATCGGATGCGCTGCGCTTTGATGTGGGGGCAGCTCTTGGCCATGGTATTCGCCTTTCAAGTTCAATTGACATCAATATAGTTAAGTTTCCAGACTCGTCTGGGCTGGCCTCAGGCTCATAAAACCAGCCGCTCGTATCACTTGCAAGGAGCTACATCCTAGTCTCTCCTAGCCAGACTTCGATATATGTGATGTGCCCTACGGATCACGATATATGAAGTCTGTTTTTTACCGCGCCCTCCGAACCGTGTCAGAAAATGCTTATGTAAAGTGCGGACTCTGAAATTCTAGTTGTGGCTAATTATCGTAGCAATGAAGTGGTTTGAATAAAAATTTTGGAGAGGAAGTTGTTTCTGAAATACTAATTAGCATTTGGTTAAAATACGGGGGCACACCGACGCGATGTGGAAGAGTTGTAAAATGGCTGCGGTATTTCCAAGGGCGGGTGATGATTATGTAATGTGACTCTCACTCAAAACCACTGAATCAAAAGCTAACACAAGGCGCTCTTCTCTGAGCACAAAATTTCGACACAATATATGAACAAGTAAATAGACGCATTCTGTCTCCAAGAAGTCAAGAAAAATCGCCGCCGTCGCGTACACTCGACGCGACGATATTGAATGTCCACACTTTACATAAGCAAATTCTGACACGGTTTGGGGGGCGCGGTAAAAACAGGACTAGCTACATCCTACAGCGAGCTAGAGCTCTTAGATGAATATACTCTACCTTTGCTTACATAGCTGTGCAGATTAGATAAGCCTTACAAGCGGTAGGGCTCGTTTTAGGAGCCTGGGCTGGCCTTGTTTCCTTGTCGGCACGCATATGCACGGCTCGAAAGCCACTACCAGGATAATTATTCCTTTGGTTGACCTGGGTAACTGAGAACTCCTGGTTACTACTTAGAAACTAACCACAGGAGTTACTGGAAATAGCTAAAAACACTTCTGCCACGAAAATATGCCGCCTTTTCCCCTTTTAAGCTCCCAGGTTGTTGTTTCACCACCGAACACACAATGAAAATGCTGGAGGTAGTGACAGCAGTCAGATACAATCGCAGCAAGCTGAAGGGCTGTTGTGTTGAACTTGAGAATCTCGCAGTCCAATATTAGAGTCTTCAAGGCAGGAAACTTTTTCAGCCAACGTCATAGGTACATCTACCGCGGATTATTTAGTCTTGGTTTACATCCTGGTAACTGATTTACTCACATAAAAATCATTGTCAAAGTGTACTATCGACAATTCCAGTGTCTTCATGTTGTGAACTGCCTGTAGGTCTTTGGCGTTTGGAACACACTTACAGTTGAAGGTGTTATCATTCTTGGCGAAAGAAATGTGGCGGGTTAGGTGTACCGGAAAATCGATAATGAGTTTAAAGTCGTCGGAGAACTGGAGGAAGTCAACCGAACTCAACGTTGTACTTAAGGATCGAACAGCCCCACAAAACGCTGCGCTCTTTGGACCAGTGGTATATGTAACTGGTTGTATGTGCAGAAAAGAGAGAACGGAGGCATCCTGAACAATCCATTGACTATAATTTGCAGAGATCCTAATGGCCTTCAGGGAAGGTAGTTGGAGAATGCCAGTTGTGTTAGGCACGAAGCCGCGTCCTTGACCGACAGAATTGATGAGAGTGAGTTTCTCCAAAAATGAGTGGCGAAAGACGAAGTAGTCCGGCAGGACAATCGGTGAAGGATCATAAACAGTAGCGCTAAATGTTTCCAGAAGAGGAAACTGGATATTGCTGACAGCGTAATTATATTCGTTTGTTGTGGGGCAGTTGATGATAAGTTCAAATACTGATTCCCCTTGCAAGAATAGGGGGAAAATGAGTTGGAGGGGGGGAGTGCAGAAGAATCCCGCGTCAAATTCACAGAATAACGCGTTGTTCATGAATTGCGAGATTACTGCCTTGGGGTCTCCATGGCTAGGAATGCTCTCTTGAGGAAGGCGACGACGTGAACAAACGCTATAGTTGTAGGTGGTGTTCTTTAGGAAGGCAATAGACGAGCAATTGGATCCAAGGGCTTCTATGACCGAAATAAGGGCGGAAGATATACGATCATCTTCCAGCAAGTATGGGTCTGAGCCGTTGAACAGGAGGCAGAACGAAGAAATAGAGGATTCTGAAATAAAAGAGCATATCTTGTGATTGAATTCGATTAGATGGAAGGGATCGAGTTGCAAGGAAATTTCTCTCTTGTCCTGGAGAACGGTTGACCCCATGAGCATTGCAATTGCAATTGGTGGAATGTCGCCCAACAGTTTTAAAGTCGTCAAGTTAGGTCCATGGACAATCAGTCCTACGTGGCAGAGATACAGTTGGCAGCACCGACGACGTAAAGTCTGGCAGGTTTGGGACAACGCTATCAAGGAGTTTCTAGCCTTGCCCTCAGCATGAGCTGCAACGTGGTCCAGTATTACAAGGGTGATATCTAGCGGAAGTGACGTCAACTGGATAGTCGCATCCAGCAATCGCTTCAGCCCTATCTTCCTTGGGCTAGACAGACCCTAAAAGCAACGAATTAGGGCCAATGCACAAAACGAAAATAGTTGACTCGTTGCTTTACAGGAGGCGCACAGCTTGGATCACAAAGCGGTTTCGCAACTTCCCAAGTTTCAGAGTACGGGAAGAAATCCTAGGTATAAATTAGCCTAGCAAGTGAAAATAACGTTCGGGCTTACATTGGGAACGCGCTTTAGGTGGATGCTTTCCTGTCGTTTGGGCTTCCTAACACTGCCATGCCTAACGCTGCGCGAGACTTTCCAGAAATCATGAAGGGTGCAATTTGGCATAAGTGTCAAAAAAATTACGAGGGACCGGTTCACACAGCTAGTGATTGTCGATATACGTCAGAATTATTTGACTGAGGAAATCGAAACGATCAAACTCCAGGGTCAACTCCTGAGAGGGAGAGGAGGATCATATGGCTAAAACGTCGGATCCTTGAAAACAGACCGGTGCTTGAAGCTGGCTATCGTAGAAATATGAATTTTTTTTTCACAAGAAACAGAAAGATTCGAGTCAGATCCTATCGACTCGAGTTGTCCCGGATCGTAAGTAATTTGCTTACCGGGACCTGAAGGCGGTCTAATCAAATAGTTTTTTTTTGGAATGTTGAGGTTTTGCCCTCTTCCATTTAGTTGAACGGAAGCAGAAGGTGTGAAGTCGGATGTCACATGTCACATGAGTCGAACCGTCCTCACCTTTTGACTGCTTCCAGCTCCGAAATGGTCTGTTTTGCATTCCGTGCGGCGGTACTAGGCGCTCGGGGCCCTTGTCTTCGATGTCAATTCGGGGAGCTGTATCGCACTCGGAGTAGCTCTCAAACAGGAATTTGTTCCTGTTCCATGAATTAGGTGTATATTCAGATTGATAAAGGCTCGCGTACGGATCTAAGACTCGGAGGCCGTATAACCTTGTCGCTTTCGAGTATTACATTTTTCTGTCTGCTCTTCTAACCAAAGATGGGCCAGTTTATCTCTAGAGCATTTCACTCTACCAATGTAAACAGCGGTCATGTTTGTATCACCGGCAATCCGTTACTTATTGTTTCTATGCACAGGAACTTGGTATATACCACCACAGAACGTACGAAACCAAGTACGAGGGAATCACCTCAGTCAAAATTCAACCAAATGGAGGCAATTCTAGCAGCAGCTAGTAAGTAGGTTCCTGTTCTCTTGCCTGGATCAATCTTACTACCATCTATAGCGGAATTAGGCAGCCTTGTGTTGTATGACCTGGTTGCAGAAACCAATCTTCCTCAACAATTCAAGATCCTCTCCTTTGAAGTCGGAGGAATCTCTGACCTTCTTTGGGCGACTGCCGATATCCTTGTTGTTGGGACAACGCGCGGTAATCTTGTTGTGTTCAGTTTGAAAAATGAAGCGGTGCGTAAACTTTATATCATATGTTTATAACAGATTTAATAATGCTGCTTTTAGAGATATCTGTTTGAAGTTTGCAATGTGAAAGCCCATGGTGATGGCGCATCCATGGTAGCAGTGCAGTCAATCGCCTTCTGCCCGAATACCAATTGCATTGTTTCTGTTGGACAAGGCGCGGGCAGCATCCGCCTCTGGAATATTACAGGCGACGGTATGGAACTCACTCTTTCATATTTCAACTATTTACCGAACCATAAGGGGTACTTGTGTCTCAAGATATTTCCAGCCCGACAGCTTTCTACGAACCCAGATTTGTCAGTTTTGTGGACAACGGGTCCCATGTGCTGGTTGGATTCCTCGAACATGTTTTAATGTACGTTTTTATCAACTGCATTCCTTTCACATGTCCTTTATCTATTGCAGCCAAAAGTTCTCCACCAAGCCCTGGGCGTTGGTAGAGGAACACAGGCTAGGTCACCGTCAAGGAGCCATTGATCACAGGCAGCTGTAAGCCAGCAGGCTCTATCTTTGCCGTTTGCCATTCTACTTACATCTTTATTAGAGGAAACGCTATCATGCTCGACGGTGGTCGTCTACTTATATGCAATCTCAAAGATGGGTTCGATCTATACGACCCGAAGTTTGGTTCCATTTGTTCCGCTCAGTACGAAGTCAACTTCTGCTGTTCACAAGGCGTCTCTGCACTACGAGACGGAAATTATGTTGTTGCTCTGACTACCAAAGGACTTCGCATATACCAAATCCAGGACCACGACACACGTTTAGTGGCTACATTCAAATTACCAGGTACTCATTCATGCTCGTCTCGGTTAAGTCAAACTAAACTAGAGCCTAGCAGCCCGAGGAGCTAGTATCCAGGCTATCCACGTGCGTAACAAATTTCTCACTTTTTACGATGGCCGTTTATAGAATTTCCGATAACAGGCTTCTTCCAACGGTTTGAACAAGCATGATGTAATCGTTGCTGCATCTTGTGTGGACGGCGGAGAAAGTAGCCTCACAATCTGGATGGTACATTTTGTTGTGAAGTTTAAATGCGTTTTTACATAACACCAATATTCTAGGACTACAGTCATCGTCTGCAAATCTCTAAAGGATCGCCAGTGAAGGCTAGTGAATATTCGGCCTTCCAGATCGTCCTGCTCTCGGCTTTGGTGTACATCCTTTGCCAACTTGTAACATCCTTTTTACTTGCCAACCTAGCTCTCTTTTCCACTTCACTGGCGACACCAGTTTTGGATCTAGACACGGCGTTGGCAGATCCTCCTAGCCTTGTCATTGATAATCCGCAGGGTATGGAAGAAAGTCTTCCTCTTGACTTATATTCTACCATTCTTGCTGGTGGCGTCCCGTCTCAGAAGGTCTCCAAAGACAATTTTCCTGGTGAAGGCAAGAAGTCCATAGGGGCCAAAAGTAGCTTAATATTTATCGGACAGGAAGTGGGGACTGCGGTCCAAGCGATTAAATCCCATCCTATGTAACTTTTTATCAACGGTCGATTGGACATTGTAATTGGCTAACTTTATGCATATGTTTTCGCTTTTACGACGTCTGTGTTTTTTGTGAACGAATTCCCGATTGTAGATTGCCTTTCAATATGTAACTTGGTTTATAATTACTGCGCACGACTCAACGGCGCAATTGTGGGTACTCCACTTATCATCCGAGTCGTGCACAGCAAACCTGGTTCCAGATGACAACAGTGATAAATGCATATGCAGCCTTGGCCAGGATGGCAAAGCAGAAGAAAGAAGACCTGAGAAAGGCAATTCAAGATGTAAGGGACATCGTTACCGTAAGCGACAACATCCAAACTTACTCGATGCAGAGAGACCGCCAAATTGGCAAAGAAAACCGCGTGATAACCGGGCTTGCTGGAACAGCTGTTTTGATGGAGGATTGTCATCCTGCAGCTTTGGACCTGAGGGTTATAGTCAAACGTCAGTTACAACAGGACCGGAAATCTTTGACAACGAAAGTATTGCGCGATGTGCTCAATCTTGAACACCTGGAAAACGTCGGAGTTATTCACTTTCTTCAGGTGTTGTTCGTGTTGGTGCCACGGCTATCAATCTATGACGAAGATTCGAAGAAGTTTATTCAGTCACATAATACTATCAAACGAATCCCACCGAAGAGACGCACCACAATTATTCCGTTATCAACAAACAGTGCAGACGAGATGCATGTGCAAGGAATATGAATCGAGTCGGGAATCCTAGAGTTCGCCACAACACATATGGGAATCAACTAGAAAACGCTAGGAAACAAGGCATCAATTTGGTCTGGCGGTGGCAAGACTTTCAATATGTTCCGCCTTCTCAAGAAACTCTCTGCTGCCAAAGAGAGTGACTTTCACTCATTCAGACGGCTGTTGCCCCTTCTCGAACTCTGGCATACAGAATGGACAGACTTGAGCCGAAGCATGCGTACGCATTGGGGGTCAACAGACGACCCAGGGTCACTTGCAACGACAGCTCGTTTGTCAGCTTGCCCACACACCGCCGATCTGCGGATAGTTGATTTTATGACTGAGCCCACCTATTAAACTGCTGGGAGTTAAGTAGCAGCAATACTTTAAGGACGGTTTACTCATTTACCTTTTCCAGAATATCGGTCAATACAAAAGACTTGCTGGAATACTTCTCCGATATCACAGAAAAGCCTTCGTTTAAAGCCCTGGTCAAGAAAGAATCAGATTTGGCACAGGGATATGCAAGCACTAAGGCTTACAATGCAGCACTTAATCCCGAGCTCCTCGAGACTGAAAGTCATCCTCGGCCTCCAAACGGCTCTGCCTGGAATGCAAAGGTACCCATCGTCGATCCTGACATGAATGTGGAAGAGGACTATGAGGACAGCAGTGAGGACCTAAAGTTGCCGCCTAAATCAACAAAAGCCGACATCGCACTGGCCGATGCAACCCTATTTATCCGAAATGCGGTTTGGTGGCGAGAAGTGTGCAAGGCGATTGCTGAGGGTGACCCAAGCCGTGGTTGGGAGATTCTGAAGGTGCGTCCAGGTCAAAGATGACATTTGACAGCGTATGACAAAATAAAGGTTTGGATATTCACCTTTGCCTGGAGCAGAAACCCGTACTAATGTCAATTCCTACTTGAGATGTTCTGTAACTTCAAGTGGGAGTATAATCTCCTCCTCAAGGACGCAATCCTCAATAACTGGCTTGTCAACACAAAAGGCGAGCCGAACCATTTCCTTGAAATGAACTTGCTTCAAAAACACTCGAACTTTTGGCTCGAGGATTTGGCACAACACAAAGGCGCTGAATTTGAGGACCGCTACTACCGCGAAGTCCTGTCAGGAAGTGTCATTGACTTCTTGAGGCTGAAAGACGAATGGAAGAGAATGTCTCACTCAAACGGCGCACAAAAAAACATGGGTTGTCAGACACACAGAACAAACTCCTGCAAATTATGGCCATACTGCGAGAGGAACAAGTCCATTACTACCAGGCTGGAAGAAGAAGTGGGTCCACTTGCAGCCGACGACTTTGCCAGGGGATGGAAGTCCTGGAAGGTGGAAAAATCGAGGATTTCATTGCCAAGAGTACTATCACATCCGCTATCACAAAAATGCGAAAAGACACTACCGGGACTATCGACCTTTCATATCTAAACGTTGGACAAGAATAAACAGAAATGAATCAGTCCGATGAACTTCAAGACGATAGCCAAGCTTCACCTCATCGCGCGATGGTGGCAATTGACGGTGAGATCTATTTGAACAAATCAAATGATCAGTAAATTATTTAAGACTTTCGATTTCACAAACACTTACAGTCGTAAACGTTTCAAACTTGGAATCTCATCATCCACGCCGTCCGCTAGGCGCTGCTTTTCTGTAGGGATTCCAAAGAATGCTTCGTGAGGAGTCGGAGGTTCCCATTCATCACTGTCTTCATGAGGCGTGTTAGCGTTAGCTGCGGGAATCGTTCCCAGTGCTGTACAGCCAGGGAGACGAATGACGAGTTTTGATGTCGAAGAAACAGCAGAAGAGCTCGGTGATGGGTTCATGTTCTCTTTTGCCTGCCGCTGGCTGGTCTCTGTAAGAAACATAAACTTGCGCAAGCATGATTATTCACCTTTATTCTTGGAGCGAGTCATAGCTGCCTTCTTTAGCTTAGCATTCTTAAGCGACACCGTTTGCTTTAAACCTGATCAATGTTTGAGAAAAGTTGAATAATGCATCGCCATCGGTCGATAGATAGTCCCAGCTTGAGAGATAGGTATCAAATGCCTTTCGACAGCGTAAAAGGTGGAGGTTCGAGATGACGTGTCGAAGGGAAATGCCAGCCCATAATGTTGCTGATGGGGATGTGCGGCCCGCTTTTGAGCAACCAGCGTCTGTCTGCGAAATCGATTAGCCAAGCTCGGGCGTTATCTTGCTGGGCTTTTGTGAGAGCAGGTGTGAGCGGGGCAGTAAGAACGCGAGGTTTACGAACTTTTAACTCTGTGGCCGGTGGTTCAGGGACAAGCGGGGTCGAGGGTTTCTGTGGAGTTTGGGTGTCGATCGATGGTCGACGTAAATTCCTGACAGATGCTACAGGGATATGCAGCTTCCAAATTTCCAATGAGAAATGTTACGAGTCCCTTTAGGGGGTGTCGTTCTGTAATACGAGGATTCAAAGCGTGGAAATTAAGGTCGTATATAAGTAATTAAGTAATAAGAAGAATATAATTTTCAGAATATAATCTTATGGCGAGAAGATCTTTCCTCCACCTTCCGGCACTTTCTGCACAGCCGCCGCACCAAAGTAGTCACCTCATGTCGTCACTTTCCCACCTGCCAGTGCCTCACGCTTTTCCACCTTTACAGACTCTACGTTCTTCGGGCCCAACTGTACATGGCGCAGCCCGAACACTTGTAAGAAGTAAGAAGAATAATATCTTATGTAGAGATGAACGTGACCTGGATCACTTGACGTAGAGTCTGTAAAGGTGGAAAAGCGTGAGGCACTGGCAGGTGGGAAAGTGACGACATGTAAAGGTGGAAAAGCGTGAGGCACTGGCAGGTAGGTTTTGAGATTACGCCCCATTCACGTGATGTCCCAATTTAGAAAATATTACGTAACACGAGTGGTTCGCGAATTTCAAGGCAGTTCGCAACTGTACAGGTGAGCCATTGGGCCACACCTGAGCCGGAGGACGCGAACGGACAATGAAACTTTGAAATGTGTAGCACTTTCTGTTTATTACTTTATCTCTAAGTTTGTAAAATTTTTGTTCCCCTCCTACCCACTGAAAATATTGTCCTCATCTTCAAAATTTCGCGTCAAGCTCAATGCCCCTTTGGATACCGCCCAAGTACCAAATCCGTCGCCGCTTCGCCCGTCTTTGCCTACGTTTGGCATTTCGGCTATGCCCCTGACTGAAGCGACGATGTCAATGCACGCGCAGTGCCTGCCGTCGGATCCTTCGAACGAGATGTTAACTAGGGACAAGGCAAGCTTCATTTCAAGCCTTCTTGACATGGCCGGGGATGGAGTGGTTCCATTGGCGTCCGCATCCAATCCACTCGTCAGGAACAAATTGTTGAGAGTCCAACTCGTCGTCTGTGTCATGCTCGTCGACTTCAAAGAATGCCTGACCCTTCGGAAGTCGTCCTTTAGAAGTCCCGCCTCCATATAACTGGCGAGATTTAGGGCAAGTAATGGGCAGTAATTCGGAAAGGCAGTAACTCTCGGGTGGTTCTTTGCCATGGCAGTGGAAAGAAGGAACTTGTGCCAAATCTTTCAGAAGCCGTAGGAATCGGTCCTTCCACATGTGTAAAATGTGGCTTCGATGTCGACGGCGAACATTTGGGACTAAAAACATAAGTACTAAAGTACCAAGTCGAGTATAAGTGACTGCAAGAAAGCAAGGGATTAGGCAGATTACCCGTAAAAGGATTAAAACTCTTACGGAGACATAAGGCAAGCGGCAAAATAGTGAAAACATGGAAGAAAACAAGTCCCAACCCAATTTGCGATGGGGCGACATTTGGCATTGACGAGTTCAACAGCTGATATCGTAGGAAAGGGGAAACAAGGAAAGCGACCAGGAATATAACCAAGGATGGTAGAACATGAAGATAGGAGCGAGAGAGAGATTGCAGAGAGCTCGCTCGAAGACGAGGTCGATGAGGAGCCAATTCTAGAACGCAAGATGAGAAACTTGTAGGAATACCTGTGGAGGTCTTACCACGCCGAAAACGTTTGCGTGCGGCAACAAAAGTCATTCGTTGCAAGATTTTCAGCCTGGTACAAGTGCTTGTAAGAGGGTCAGAGATGAGGTAGAAGACCCTTTTATGAGCTGAGCAAAACAAGCCTTAAGTACAGCTGCACCACGAATACGGCCGCCACCAATCCAAGGGTTTTTCTTGTATCCGCATATGTCTGTACTAAATCATGGTTTCAGCTGCACTAGATCGCACTTGAAGTCAAGGGTTGAAGTTTTTTTCAATTGAAAATAAGGG
This sequence comes from Galerina sulciceps, assembly GCA_023014345.1. NCBI lineage: Eukaryota > Fungi > Basidiomycota > Agaricomycetes > Agaricales > Galerinaceae > Galerina > Galerina sulciceps. The sequence continues at coordinate 1,018,520 of JAEDXJ010000016.1, forward strand.
TGCGCGCTGTGGTTTTCAGCGAAGGAGGCATCGAATGGGATAAGTACACCCATTGAGGTTTGAAGAACCACCGACACAGAGAGCGATATTGGTTTCGATCAAATTGAGCACGCCGGTTCCCAGCAATTGTAACAAGAGAGCGGATGGTTGAGGACGTGGCACCGACAACGGTCTAGATGTTGCATTGTAAGATGTAGCGATGTATATTCAGGAAGCTAGGAGTAACACTAAGAGGAGATGTTGCTGGGTGGATGGTGGACTTGGTGCGACAAAACAAAATTCTTATAGGCTCCCCAAAGGCTCCCATTTTCTGTACTATGGGTTCCCCGAACGGACGGTCACACTTAGTCACAACATGCCATCAACATATTTTAGACTCCGTAGCGCGTGAATGATGGCATTGATCGGTTTTTTGATCTCTCGACTGGCATCAAGCGGCAAGCGTGACAACTGCCCTTTTTTCGATTCTTCCAGCATCGAGGTCTACGTGCAAAATAATACCTCAAAGCTGTTTGCCTTAAATAATTAGATGTACTATGGGTTCCCCGAACATCGGTCGGACCCCTCAGTCGGACGGTCACAACTAGTCACAACATGCCATCAACAGATTTTAGACTCCGTAGCGCGTGAAATGATGGCATTGATCGATTTTTTGATCTCTCGACCTGGCATTAAGCGGCAAGCGTGACAACTGCCCTTTTTTCAATTCTTCCAGCATCGAGGACTACGTGCAAAATAATACCTCAAAGCTGTTTGCCTTAAATAATTGAATGTGTGTACCAAGTTTGAAGCAATTTGGTTGAGAACTAACCGAGATATTTCGATTTGTCCGATTGAGGGGTCCGACCGATGTTCGGGGAACCCATAGTATGTACCAAGTTTGAAGCAAATTGGTGGAGAACTGACCGAGATACTTATTTCGATTTGTCCGATTGAGGGGTCTGACCGATCGACGGGCATCCTGTACTCAGTTTGGATCGGAGCTCGAGCTAAATTTTGCCGAAACTGTACACATCAGGATCGGAGATATTGCCTCAAAATCATCGATTTCTGTACGCACATACTTATAGGCATATGCCCCTCTGAGAACGTGATGGAGGCTCAGCGTTCTGGATGGGAAAACCTTTCTTTTATTATGATTTGTCGTTCCCACACGCTCGACGCCTATTCATGACTTAGTCCGCTGTGTGATCTCGATGGGCAGCTGGTTGGTTTTGACGGATCGATTCAGTTCTTGCATAGCAAGTTTGTGCCTGGCAAGTGCCTGGTACCGTTCAATGCTTTTTTCGGCTTTTTAAATTCATATTGTTCTTTACTCTATTTTCCCTCTAAAAGGGAATAGAAATATTCCAAGTTTTTTGTTGATTTTACTCGCCGTACAAACTCTTGGGGATATTGAATAATATGTGAGGGAACAGCCTTAATTTCATAGCGCCTTTTCCGTTGCCGAGAAAAAATGGGAGGGTTTTGAATATGATCAAAAGATAAACGGAAAGTTATGAATATAATTTTCTCGCCTGAAACAAAAAACATTTGAGTCAAAACCTCGCAGGAAATGTTCAGAAAAGGTAGGACGAAATATTCAGGTAAATTGGATTGATTCAAAAGATTCCAACTAAATTTATTCCCAAATTTTCCCCGAATGAGTTGCTTCGATCTACATTTACCTCATAACTTCAAACAAATTGGTCCCTTGAGGAATTGCACTGGTAAAAAGTATTATAAAATTAATTCCTGATTTATAAATCCAAACATGCTTTTTAGTTCCCTATAAAGTCATCATTTTAGAATGGTTGAGAATCACATTTTTCGTCACTCAACAAGGGTTTTTGCGCCTAGTGTGACCCTTTGATGGATATCGCTCTTGTCCTCACCAGCAACGTCGAGCTGCTTCCTCTCGTCCACCTCGTATCAACTATGTTCAAAAATGCCAACAATTTCTCAATCAACGGTGGAAACTTTACAGTCGCATCAGGCAAGAGTATGACTTCCTCGGATGTTACTACATCTCAACCGAGTTTGTACAGGAAAAAACATCTGGGAGAACCGTATAGCTCCTGGCGCATTTCACAACTCGCGCGAACGGCTTGAATACGACCCTCCCAAATGTCACCCGGAAACTCGTGTGGCAGTCATTCAGGCCATCATCGATTGGATCGAAGATGGCCAGAAGACTACGTTCATTAAGTGGCTTAACGGCGCCGCTGGAGTTGGGAAGTCGGCGATTGCACAGAAAATCGCTGAATTATGCGACGAAGCGGGATGCTTGGCCGCCAGCTTCTTTTGGTCTCGAACCGCACCTGGCCGCAACGACGAAGAACACCTAATCGCGTCGTTAGCCTATCAGTTATGTACTATTATTCCACATCTACGACAGCCGGTCGAATCAGCGGTCGAATCAGACCCTTACATCTTCACTCGTTCCCTCCAGACTCAGATGCGATCTCTTATCATCCAGCCGTTGAAGAATGCCGAACACGACCATCTTGAACAAGAACGCATGAAAAATCCAATGGTAATTGTCCTTGATGGTCTTGACGAGTGTGGCACACCAGAGGCGCAGCAGAACATCCTCGGGCTCATTGCTGAATCCGTTTCAAAATTTCCAATTCGTCTCTGTTTTCTTATAGCTAGCCGACCTGAAAAAGGCATCCGAGACTCTTTCAACGATCAACCTCTCCTTGCAATCACTGACCGACTCGTTTTAGATGAAAAATACAATCCTGACGACGATATAAGGCTCTTCTTGGTCGAGAGCTTTGAGTCAGTGAAAAGAACACACGAACTGCGGTCACTTCTCCCACCCGTCTGGCCTTGCGACTACGACGTCAATAGGCTGGTCTATAAATCGTCTGGGCAATTTATTTATGCGGCTACCGTCGTGAAGTTTGTGAAATCCTCCCGTCAGAGGCCACACATCCAACTCAACATTATTCTTGGCATCACTGCTGCTCGGTCTATCTCCCTGTTTGCTGAGCTTGATGCCCTGTATCACCGAATTTTTAGCCTGGTGTCGAAGGAGCACCTTCGCGCAGCACTGGAAATCATAAGTTTTGTCATGTTAACTGAGCTGAGCTGTACTGCTCGTCATATCGAGGATATTCTATCCTATCCTCGCGGAGAAGTCCAACGGGTTCTGGTTGACTTACATTCTGTCTTGTACGTCCCAGCCCTCGAAATCGAGGGTGATGCAATTCAAGGCGATAATAGAATCGACGAAGAAAATGAAATGCTTCGTATCCTCCATGCTTCACTTCTTGACTTTCTCCTTAGCCCATCTCGTTCCAAGGAATTTCATGTAGACAGAGGCTTGGCCTGTGCACACATTGGAAGACATTCCTTGCAATATATACGGGAAATTGCTAACGACTCTGCAGCTCAATATTCACGTAAGGGATTCTCCTTTCATTGTTCAATGGAACTTATATTCGTTTGTCTACTAGGTGACATATTGGTATCTAGAGGGCTTGCCACTGTAATTCCCCATGCATCTCCAACGAAGGAATTACTCCTCGAATGCTTTGATTTCGACCCCATAAAATGGGTATACAGCTTTGTCGGGCTAATGAAAGATTTTAATAGCAATTCCCTGTTAAATTTTTATGCCTACCTCCAAGTGGTTCACCTCAGGCTCCACAGCTGGTTCCAGGCTCAGGTCTGCCTCTCTAGTTTTTGCATGTTTTATTGCTAATAACGATCAAGGAAGCACATGTACTGAAACATTTAGGTCCTACAAGAAGTTTAAAGGCTCATCGCTCTCATTCCTGGGAGGTCGCTCTAGATCTTGTTTGCGAGAAAGTCTGTCATTCCCTATATGAGAACTTTCCCAAACATGGTGGAAATTTGGTTACTGTGATCACGCATCCTCAACTAGCGACCCTTATCGAGAACCTCGGAATTGACCAGTTCTTGATCACGACGCACATTTTCTATATTTCCTCTCTAGGCCATTACCATACATTTCGGCAGTACCTCCTTGACAAAGGACGTGCCCGGCAGTACTTTGTGGATGGTGGGATGTATGCATCACTGTGCATGCACCTGCTCGAAGTGGTTTCAGCTTTGTGAGTCCAATCATCCACTTCCTAAATCCAATTTGTTGAAGAACATATTTACTAACATAGCTCGGATGATGAATATGGAAAACAAGAAGAAAACCGCGATAAAATCTCCCGCAACATGGATGATGATCGCATTTTCCAACCCAACAGTAACGGGACTTTGAAGTTTATAATTATAATCCTTCCATTCTACCTCTCGAATGCGGACTACGATTCAACACTTTCCGAGCTCTCCCGCTCTGTGCTTGTTCAGAAGGTGGAGGAGAAACTGCCTGAATGTCCTGAGGAGATCGAGCTACTCCGTGATGCTATCAGCCTGTATCTCAAGGTCGGTTTTATTGGCTGCTTCATTTATTTTTGCTTATTACTGCCAAATTACAGAAAGAACTTGCTACACCAGACAGAGCACAGCCGAACGAATCACTGGCCGTCGCTGAGTATCCCAAAGCAGGTAAACGCATAAAGAAAGCAGTCGCGACCTTGAGCCGAGTATTGCCCTGGCATTGATGACTGACATTCAAACGGAAAAAGATCACAAGTGGGCGCAGGCTAGTTGTGATATCATGGCCGGGTGAACTGTAATCTATTTAGGGATTCGCAGGTACGATGACCTGTGCGGGTTGGGGGGTTTTTCCGGGGTACGAGTTGGGGTAGGTGATTTCGTGCCTTTTGAAAACCTGTACCCTTGACACGGATTGGCGGGTCAGGCTGACTCAGGCGCCGAGTTTGAGCTCGGCGCCTGTTATGCATTCAAAACGGAGATTCTGTTACCAGAGTCACTTTCAAAGGTGACTCTGGTGAGATTTGGTTCATGTTGTCAGAACTTGTCACTCAGAATGCCCCGAAATTGCTCTCAAAGAGGGAAACATAGCTTAGATAGTTACATTTTATACTCTATTCCTTCAATGTGCAAATCGTTAGGTACTGTATTTTATAACTACAAATTGATGTAATTTCGCAAACCCCCGACAGTGCACCCCAATTGGGAAACAGGCGCTGATCATGCGACGCATCATTTTTGGCACATTTGTCAGCCACGTGCACTGGCAGGTTTAGCGGATTGGCGGTGGTTCGGACTCCCGAATTTCGGAACTTTCTGATAACTGGTGACCGGTGACCAGTCAGGTCAAAAGGTCCATTGACACTATACACGACGCCCAGTGCAAGGCGAGATGGTGCAGGAGGGAGGCTCAGAGGGTCCATGGGACATTACCTGGTATTGCGAAACTCGGGGTCTGAAACGGATTAAACAAACAACCAACAAACACCAGCCTGCACGTCCAAAGGCAAGCGTGAATTGGCATCGCGGATAGAGGTGTAATTATCATCGACGGCGTGTACCACTCAACACTGTGAGGACACTGCCACTGGGCAGTGCCAATGCTGTGCGTGAGCCTGTGACGCGGTATCCCTTTTCCAGACTTTTTAGAAGTTTTTCCAACCAACGACATCAAGCGGCTTCCTCTTGTTCATCTCGCATCGACTATGTTCAAAAATGCCCATAATTTCTCAGTCCATGGTGGAAATTTTACAGTCGTTCCAGGTAGGAGTATCGCTACCTCGGATGTCATTATGATATCTCACTCGGCTTTGTCTAGGAAAAGACATCTGGGAGAACCGTATAGCTCCTGGCGCATTCCACAACTCGCGCGAACGTCTCGAATACGATCCTCCCAAATGCCACCCGGAAACTCGCGTGGCCGTTATTCAGGCCATCATCGATTGGATCAAAGATGGCCAGAAGACAACATTCATCAAGTGGCTTAACGGCGCTGCTGGAGTTGGGAAGTCGGCGATTGCACAAAAAATCGCTGAATTATGCGACGAAGCCGGGTGTTTGGCTGCCAGCTTCTTCTGGTCTCGAACCGCAGCTGGCCGTAACGACGAAGAACGCCTGATCGCATCTTTGGCCTATCAGTTATGCACTGTCATCCCGCACTTACGACAACCTGTCGAATCGGCTGTCGAATCAGACCCTTACATCTTCACTCGTTCCATGCAGACTCAGATGCAATCTCTTATCATCCTACCATTGAGGAAAGCGTTCGAACACGAAAAACATGGTCAAGTCAACAATCCAATGGTAATTATCCTTGATGGTCTTGACGAGTGTGGCAAACCGGAAGCGCAGCAATACATCCTGAGACTCGTCGCCGATTCCGTTCACAAATTCCCTATACCTCTCTGCTTCCTTATAGCTAGCCGACCAGAAAAGGTCATCCGCGATTCTTTCAACGACCAGCCCCTACTCGCGATTACCGACCGACTCGTTTTGGATGAGAAGTACCGTCCTGACGATGATATCAGGCTCTTCTTTGTCGAGAGCTTCGAGTCCGTGAAAAGGACACACGAACTGCGATCACTCCTCCCATCTATCTGGCCCCCCAACAACGACATCGATGGCCTGGTCCGCAAATCGTCTGGGCAGTTTATTTATGCGTCTACTGTTGTGAAATTCGTGAGATCCTCTCGTCAAAGGCCACATATCCAACTCGACATTATTCTTGGTATCACTGCTGCTGGGTCCGACGCCCCGTTTGCCGAGCTTGATGCCCTGTATCACCGAATTTTCAGCCTGGTGTCGAAGGAGCACCTTTGCACAGCACTGGAAATCATAAGTTTTGTCATGTTAACTGAGCTGAGCTGTACTACTCGTCATATCGAGGATGTTCTATCCTATCCTCGCGGAGAAGTCCAACGGGTCCTGATTGACTTACATTCTGTCTTGTACGTCCCATCCCTCGAAAGCGAGGGTGACGCAATTACAGGCGATAATGAAATCGACGAAGAAAATGAAATGCTTCGTATCCTCCATGCTTCACTTCTCGACTTTCTTCTTAGCCCATCTCGTTCGAAGGAGTTCCATGTAGACAGAGGCTTGGCCTGTGCCCACATTGGAAGACATTCCTTGCAATACATACGGGAACTTCCTAACGACTCTGTGGTTCAATATTCACGTAAGGGATTTCCCTTTCATTGCTTCATAGAACTTATATTCGTTTGTCTACTAGGTGACATAATGGTATCTAGAGGGCTTGCCACTGTGATTCCCCATGCGTCTCCAACGAAGGAATTACTCCTCGAATGCTTTGATTTCGACCCTGTAAAATGGGTATATGGGTTTGTCGGGTTCGTGAATTGTTTACAAAGCAATTCCTTGTTAAATTTTTACGCCTACCTCCAATTGGTCCACCTCAGGTTTTATAGCTGGGTCGAGGCTCAGGTCTGCCTCTCTTCCTTCTGCATGTTACATTGCTAACAATGACCAAGGAAGCGTATGTACTGGAACATTTAGGTCCTACAAGGAGTTTGAAGGCTCATCATTCTCACTCCTGGGAGGTCGCTCTAGATTTTGTTTCCGAGAGAGTCTGTCACTTCCTATATGAGAACTTCCCCAAACATAGTGTAAATCTGACAACCCTGACCACACATCCTCATACAAAAGAACTAGAAACCTTTTTCTGCCAGGTTCAATACAGCTTGGTCCTCATGGATATGTACTTTTTCAATTTTTGCTGGGCAGGTCCTCGACATAAAATTCGGCAGTACCTCCTTGATGAAAGACGTGCAGGGCAGTACTTTGTGGGTGTCGAGATGTTCACATCAATGTGCATGTACCTGCTTGAATTTGTTTCCGCTTTGTGAGTCCAAATATCCGGGTCCAAAAGCCAATGTATTAAAGAACTTACATAGCCACTATAGCTCTGAAGATGACCATGAAAAACTGGAGGACGACTACGTATACAAAGAGATAATATTCCACGGCGTGGATGTTGATCACGTCCTTCGACCCAACAGTAGGGATGCTTTGAAGTTTGCAATTTTAATCCTTCCTTTCTACCTCTCGAATGCAGACTACAGTTCAACGCTCGCAGAACTCTCTGGCTCTGTGCTTGCTCAGAATATGGAGGAGATACTACCCGATTTTTCTCCAGAGATCGAGCTCCTCCATAATGCTATCAACCTCTATCTTGAAGTCAGTTTTTACTGAATGCGTCATATATTTTTTCTGATTGCTGCTCGAATTACAGAAAGAACTTGCTACACCAGACGAAGCACAACCGAATGAATCGCTAGCCGTCGCTGAGCATCCCAAAGCAGGTAAACGCATAAAGAAAGTAATCGCAAACTTAAGCCGAGTGATGCGACGGCGTTGACTTCGGGGTCTACATGGACAAAGCTCATCAAGAGGCTTGGTTTAGTCGCGATATTAGGACTGGAAGAACCACAGTGTCTGTAATCTGGGCTATCCAGGATATCAAAGCTCTGTTTTTCCTAAAAATGTGTCATTTTCTTTCATGCTGCGGGCGCTAATTCCAGCTGCCCGCCTAGTTAGTAACCTCCCCCAATCCGCACATCTTAATTCCTTAACTTCATGTGTATCGATAAAGATTTCATTTCGCGCACTTTATAAACCTCTTACATACAACATTTTGTTCTCAACCACCTACAAATACACAACCTCCCCGTTCTCCAACCAAATTCAAAGTCCAAAACACCTCAGCCCTCTCTAACAACCTCCCTCACACTCTCCGCAAAGATCGCACACCCGCGCTTCATATCCTCCATGCTCACATTCAGCGGCGGGATGAACCGCACGACCTCGTACACGCTCGTGGTGAGTATGAGCATGCCCTTCTCGATGCACTTCTTCGCTACGCGGGCCGCCATGTTCTGTGGGTGTTCGACGCTTTTATCGGAATGGGAATGGGTGAGGGCAAAGGGAGACGAAGCAGGGGAGGCGAACTCGACGCCGACCATGAGCCCGCGCCCGCGCACGTCGAGGATGTGTGGTTTGAGCTGCGGGTCGTATTTGAGCGCGTTGAGTGCTGAGAAGAGCTCGTGCGATCTAGGGATTGAAGGTGTTCAGAATGATAAGTCGACCAGAAATAAGAGGGAAAACAAGCGGACCTAGTGTTTACATTCTCCAATATATTTTCCTCGCACATGACCTTGTTGACCGCAACGGCGGCGGCGCAGGACACGGCGTTGCCTGCGTAGGTACCACCCTGAAAAAATGATTAGCGTGTTGAGATATCGAACACGAGACGGGTAAGTATGGCAGAAGAGAAAAAACGAACCATCGATCCAGGCGTCAGTGTATCCGTCAGCTCGCGCCTGCTTATGACGCCGCTGATCGGGAATCCGTTCCCAAGACCCTACCAAAAAAAGTTATCAACACTGTATCAACCACAACCAACCGGGCACCAGAAACCCACCTTCGCAATAACCATAATATCCGGCCTCACCCCGCTCTCCTGTACAGCCCACCACGCGCCCGTGCGCCCACTCCCGCACTGCACCTCATCCACAATGAGCATCATCCCATGCCGATCGCACCGCTCGCGCAGCCCCTGCAAAAACTCCGCCGGCGCGGGTACGTACCCGCCCTCGCCCAGCACGGGCTCGACGATGATGGCGGCGGTGTCTGAGGGGGCGGTCTGCTGTGCGAGGAGGAGGTCGAGCTGGGCGAGGGAGGCGGCGGTGAGGGTGGAGGTGGGTGTGCTTGGGGGGAGGGAGGATTGGTGGAAGTAGGGGAAGGGGATGGAGAATACGCCGGGCTGGGAGAGGGGAGAGGAAGAGGGAGTGAGGCGGGGAATATGGGTCAAAGGCGGTGGGAGGCTTACCATGAGCGGGTGGGTGCCGGCGGAGTAGATCGTCTTGCTTTTCGTCACTGCCATCGCGCCGAACGTGCGTCCGTGGTACGCGCCTAAGCATACGTGACAAACGCGTCAAGTCACAGTCAAAGTGAATTGAATAGAAATGGAACGGCACACACCCTGCATGCAGATGATATTCTGCTTTTTCGTAAACAACCTAGACATCTTAATAGCCGCCTCGACCGCCTCAGACCCCGAGTTCCAGAAGAAGAACGAGTCAAGAGAAGGGTCGGGCATGATGGGCAGGAGGCGCTCGATGAGCCGGAGATAGGGCTCGTGAAGGGCAATGCTACACTGTGAAATATGAAAGGTGTTGAGAGGAAATACGGCATGCGAATGACAGAGAGCGTACCTGCGAGTGCACGAGCTGCATGCATTGGTCTGCGGCGGCTTTGCTGACGATTGGATGGGCATGTCCTGGGGATGATCGAAGTGTTAGCATTGGTATGGGTGCGGTGCGGAGCAGGGTTGGGTCTGGTGACCAGCGCAGAGCAAAAAGATGGAAGAAAGAGGAAAGACGAGGTCTAGAAGGAGGACAGAACATTTGGAGTGTCTCTGGGAAATGAAAGTGCCCAGGAGATCTGGCTTTGTCTACATGAATCTTCTCGAATAGATATACCCAGACGCCCATGCCAGGGTGCTATTCTCGAAGAGCTAGCCATATTCGCGCCTGGTCACTTATCCTCGAAGAGAGACCCAGATGCCCAGGGTGGAAGAAAACCAATCGCAATTCAAGGAACCAACGACCTCCAGAAAACTTGAACAACCGCAATAGACAAAACACACTCACCCAAACCGGTAACCCCAATGCCAGTCGTGAAATCCAAATACCTCTTTCCATCGTCATACACGACGTACGAGCCTTCGCCCTTGGTCATGATGCCCTGCGTGATACGTCCCAGACCCTTGGTAACGTGCTTCACGCCGAAGTCGTGCAGGTCCTCCGGGGGCGAAGAGTTCGTTGTTAGGCGTCTGATATTACTCTGCATGGCCACAACGCTTGGGATACTGATCAGAAACAAAACAAGGTGAGCACATTGCACAAGACATCCAATCCGAAGCCATGACGCACGATGAAACATACGAGCCGGATTGGCCACAGCGAGCGGCGGGGATCAGGCGAGCTCTGAGCATTGCGCTGAGAGACAGCGGGGGTGGGGAAGGGAACTATGACGCGGAAACGAAGAACGGAGCATTATATACTCTGTGGAGGTTGGGTCAAGCGACTGTGAGGGGTGAGAATTATTCGCCAAACCGCTCCGAAATAGACGGCCGGCCGAATGGGTGCCCGGTGACCTTTGCTTTCACACTACCAACCCCGAAGGGAGGTCTGCGCCATGCCAAGTTGCCAACCCTATCCTCGAAGAGATATCTAGTGGTCATGCAAGGGTTTTTATCCTCGAAGAGCCAGTCGCTTTCACATACCAAACCCGAAGAGACTGGTTGTAGAACAAATGGTGGCAGAAAAATTCTCCTCCCCGTGATGGCTTTTATCCTCGAAGAGCTAGCTGAATTCACACACCGGGTTACTTATCCTCGAAGAGCGACCCAGGTACCCACGCTGGGAAGCGAACCAACTGCCAGCTCCCGACCAAAAGTTCATTTGAAAAAATTTCAGGGCATTCGTCCTGCACCAACGCGTCCGAGTGCCACCGCAGCAGGAAAGCAGTACCGCTTTACCGTCGTAGTCTAACCTCGAAGAGATGTCTGATGTCCATGCCAGGATTTTTTCCTCGAAGAGCGACCTAGGTGCTCACACTGGGGGCTGTAGAACAGGGCTTTCCCAAACAACTTCTGATTAAAGCTCATTCAAATTTCCCGATGATACCCGTCCTCCACCACCGTCGCTATTCAACCTCGAAGAGTGTTCATACCAAGGCGGTTATCCTCGAAGAGCCAGCTAAACTCGCACGCCGCTGGGTTACATATCCTTATCCTCCTGAAAACCCTGCCTCCCTACGTCCAGGTGGCAGGCACGCTGTGCCGGTTTACCATCCGACCGTATCCTCAAAGAAATATATGGTGTTCATGACACGGTGTTTATCCTCGAAGAGTCATTCCGTTTCACATGCCTGGTCATTTATCCTCGAAGACGCTGGCAGGAAAGAATTTCTCCTGACGACATGTTCTCTTCAGAAAAGTAGCGTCGAAGACAATCTATTCATCCGAATCCACAGTGTTTAATACCGATCCCAGTCGTGAATTTCGGTCAAAAATACGAGCCCCCTCCAGCCGTCGTACACCACTTTTCTTGTAGTAATACCTCTCTCGTTATTACATATTTCATTTTGATCTATGTTTTTTGTACTTTTCATCATCCCTGCCGCTTATTTCGAGCGTCTTGAGATGTCGAATACATTATGTGTGTCGCATGGATCAACGAATTCAGACTCACGGGGCAATTCGTCTCAGTTACCCATTTTCTTTTGTATGTACTTCGCCATCGGTCCACACTCACCACAATGGTCAAAGAGTAGCAAGTGGGTGAGTCCGCGGTCAAATTAAGCGCTGATGTGAGAAGCCCAACTTGGACCGAACCGTCACAGTGGCTTACCTACGTCCAACAACTCACAGATAAACGGCGACGTCTATTCTCATCTTTTCTCTTACGTATCTTCCCCTGCTGACCTTCTCGCAGTCAGTCTTGCCAGCAAAGAGCTCTCTTCCTTGGCCGAACCCGAGCTTATCTATCGTTCAATCCGATGCCGCCTCGAGAACAACGCCGTGTGGGAGCACCTGATCGCCAATCCGTCGCATGCCTCGCGCGTGCGCGAGCTTGAGATACAAAGGGAGAACCTGTCGGGTTATGGTCCTCTGGACGAGAGAGAGAGATTTGCTAGGAAGTACTCAGGCTCTGACAACCTAGACTTACAGGAAATCGAAGACGAGATGGAGCAGAAACCTCCAACTTTGGAACAAGTAGGAGCGTCAGAGCGTCTTTTGATTCAAGCTCTACGCGCCATGGTTAATCTTGAAAGTTTCACCTGGGACCGCTGGGTCCCCGTCATCAACGTCGGGCAAGAGGTGCTAGGGCTCGAAAAAGAACACACCGCCGAGGCGAAAACCGTTCCAGAGACATACCAAGAAGATATCTGGACCGCGCTGAGAGACTACACCCAAATACGAAGACTGAGAGTTGTTGACCTCGGGACCCAGGAGGCTCAGTGTGTTTCCCAACGCTCACAGAATTTTCGACAATTCGGTGCGTCACAACCTTCGTCCTTCCAGTCAGTGCCTTGAATTATCACTGATGCGGGCTTCCTTGCTCACAATAGATGTTTACCCTCAGGAATATTACAAACGTCGACTTGAAGGTATACAGTCCGTCAGATGATGTGATACAAGGGGGGAATGCGGTAGGGAATGCCGACGATGATGACTCGGACGACGAGGACCGCGACTTGGTACGGGGCAGAGTCGACATCGTTCGCCTTCAGACGTTCTTTCTCCAGTGCCCAGATATTCGGGTATTTTGTCTAATTATTCTTGTGTTATTCCCAATTCTGAAAAATAAGACTGGCAAAGAGCCTTACCTTGGCCATTATTGATCGCCAATTTTTTGATGTTGGCAAAAATCCCTTTACAGATCTTAGCCCTATCTTCTCTTCTGCCCACTGGCCCGGTCTCTCCCATTTAAGCATTCAGATATCATCATCGGCGCTGGAATCATGACCGCATTCCTAAACAACCACCCAAATATTGATCACTCGCAGGTCATCTCTCGTTATCGGACGATAAACTCCCCATCATTCCGCTTTCTCTCGATATCCCTGCACTCAACAGCGACGCCCTCGCAAATCTTAAAACTCTCAGGTTTCACCCAGCACTGACAAGGCAGTTCCTCCAAGTGGCTAAACCATCACCGTCGATCATTGAGGTCCGTACTCTCGAGCCGCGTGATTGGGATGCAGCCGAAGACGAAGACGAAGAAGACGAATATAACCCTGCCTTCGATGCCGTGTGTGTTGGACTGGGTTCTCTCGGACCTCTGTGCTAACCATACAGGACAGGGGAGTAATGAACCCCTGGGGCGGGATCTACCACTAAGACTGATAGCTTAGTGGTAGAGCGTCGGTCATGATAGCTGACGACGTCGGTTCGAGTCCGACTCAGTCTATATATTTCCATGTCATTCCAATAGTGTGGGGTACTCCTCCCTCTGAGCCCAGCCAGGATGCCGACGATGTGCAAGAAAATCGACATGGAAACCTTCTGGAACGCTTAACGAATCTGCGGTCTATTACGGTGCGGGATGTTCATAATTTGGCGCAGTTAAGAAATTAGCGAAATCCACGCCAAACTTGGAAGTGCTGCGATTCGAAGGACACTGTCTGACGACACTTGTAAGTCGGCTCTTATTTCAGGCATCTATCAAGTTTTTGACAAATCTGGTTTTTTCAGTATAGAAGCGAGTCTCCACACCGCGAATTGCTGCCTTATCTTTCCAAATGGCCTCGCTTAACAGCGTTCAAAGCGCTTGTTCTCTGGCCAACGAATGCCAGCGAATCATCACCGGAGGAAATCTCGGCGATTGTGGATGTATTACTGCCCTTCGCTAAGAGAGGTATTCTGGATAGACGGTCATACGGCAAATTTAGTCAAGGACATGAACGGGGCAGCGATTTTGGAGTGGCAGGCGTGAAGCACGCTTCCAAGGGGAAACGAAATTGAGTAGCCTCCTTTTCATCCTGACAAGTTAAGAGCAGATTCACACTGAGGGTACACGTGAGAGCCCAGAGGAATGAAGTCGAGGTACGCAATAATTCATATTCTTGATGATCCCCACTCCTCGAGCTTGTCGACATCGAAATCGACATCTACTTGCGCTCTTGAACTGGCTACAAAAACATCCAGGCAATCCAAATTACAGCCACTGTGGCTATTCCAATCTTGATGTCACCGCTCGATCGAGTCCATCTATGATCTTTGTGCGTTTGGGTGTCAAGTTTAACGTCGATGCAACACTCGGTTAAGGTTGTGATTGCTTTCCTCAAGTGTTTACCTGTTTTGGGACACTCAGCGACGACCTGTGGTTCGTCCGGTGTAATGGGATCTTTCTGTAATTCGAGCAGCAATCAGCGAAAAAATATGACGCAGTCAATACTAAAGCTGACTTTGAGATATAGGTCGATAGCATCACGGAGTAGCCCAATCTCCACAGGAAATTTGGGTAGTTCCTCCTCCACCTTCGTAGCGAGCACGGAGCAGGAAAGCTCAGCAAGTGTTGAATTGTAATCCGCATTTGAGAGGTAGAAAGGAAGGCTTGAAATTGCAAACTCATAACACTTTTTACTGTTAGGCTTGAGGATGCAATCATTACCCGTGTCGTCCAATGTTTTATCGCGGCCGTTCTCTTCCCGTTTTCCATATTCATCCTCTGAGCTATGTCCGGTAAGTATGTTCTTCAATATATTGCATTTATGACTTGGAAAATTAGGCTCACAACGCTACAATCGCTTTGAGCAGGTGCATGCACAGCAATGCATACCTCCCCCCATCCACAAAGTACTTCCCTGCACGCCTTTCATCAAGGAGGTACTGCCGAATTGTATGGCTAGGGGTTGAGGAGAAAAAATGAACAAAGTGCATATGCGTGAACATCAGGCTATATTCAATGTCAGCGAACAAGGTTCGAAGTTCTGGCGTTCGAGGATATGTGATCATGGTAGCCAGAGTTCCACCATGTTTGGGAAACTCTTCAATAAGGGAAAGACACATTTCTCCCCAAACAAGATCTAAAGCCTCCTTCCAGGAGTGGGAAAGGTGGGCTTCTAAACTTCTCGTATGACCAAAATGCTCCGGTACATGCATTTCCTTGGTGATCATCAGTAGTGAAAAATGCGGAAAGTTGAGATGCTGACCTTAGCCTGGAACCATCTGTACAGGCGCATCACGGGGAGGTAGGCATAGGAAGTCGACACGAAATTGCTACGTAATTTTCTTAACAACCTTGATACCCAATTTACGGGGTCAAAATCAAAGCATTCGAGGAGTAATTCCTTGGTTGGAGGCGTATAAAAAAGTGCATCTAAAAGCCCTCTTCGCATCAATAGGTCATCTAGCAGACGAAGCGAAAAAATAAACTTAGGCTTTATGAACCAATGAGAGAATCACTTACATAGATATGGATCTTCTGTGTCAACAGAGTGTTCCCGCAAATATCGCAGGACATGTCCTGCAATGTGTGCAATGGCTGAGTCTGGATCTACATGAAACTCCTTCGAACGAGATGGGCTGAGGAGAAAGTCCCGAAGTGAAGTATGCAGGATAGTAATACAATGCACTTTGTCGTCGTGTTCCTCATCTTCGCTTTCGAGGGCCGGGACATGCAGGACAGAATGTAAATCAACCAGGACGCGTTGGACTTCTCCACGAGGATAGGATAGAATGCTCTCAATTTGACGAGCAGTAGATTTCAATGCACCGTGACTAAACATGACAAAACATAAAATTTCAAGCACTTTCTGAAGGTGCTCCTTCGGCACCAGGCTGAAAAGTCGGCAATACAGGGCATCAAGCTCAGAAAACGGGGAGACAGTCTCAGCAGCCGGTACGCCGAGAACAATGTCGAGTTGATTATGCGGCCTCTCACGGGAGGATTTCACGAACTTCACGACGGTATCCGCATAAATAAACTGCCCAGACGACTTTTTGACCAGACAATCGATGTCATCGTTGGAAGGCCAGACAGATGGGAGAAGTGATCGCAGTTCATGTGTTCTTTTTACAGAATCGAAGCTCTCGACCAAGAAGAGCCTGATATCATCGTCAGGATGGTATTTCTCATCTAAAATGAGTCGGTCAGTAATTGCGAGTAGAGGTTGAGCGTTGAAAGAATCGCGGATGGCTTTTTCGGGTCGGCTAGCTATAAGGAAACAGAGAGGAATGGGAAATTTTGAAGCGGTTTCGGCGATGAGCTTGAGGATGTATTGCTGCGCTTCCGGTTTACCACACTCATCGAGACCATCAAGGATGATCACCATTGGATTGTTGATTCGTCCTTGTTGATCATGTTCAACGGCTTTCCTTAACGGTTGGATGATAAGAGATTGCATCTGAGTCTGTAGGGAACGAGTAAAAATGTAAGGGTCTGTTTCGACCGCTGATTCGACGGGGTCCCATAGCTGTGGGATAACAGTGCATAACTGATAGGCCAAAGACGCAATTAGGCGTTCTTCGTCGTTGCGGCCAGGTGCACTTCGAGACCAAAAGAAGCTAGCGGCCAAACATCCTGCTTCGTCGCATAATTCAGCGATTTTCTGTGCAATCGCCGACTTCCCGACTCCTGCGGCACCGTTGAGCCAATTGATGAATCCAGTCTTCTGGCCATCTTGGATCCAATCGATGATGGCCTGAATAACTGCCACGCGAGTTTCAGGATGGCATTTGGGAGGATCGTATTCGAGGCGTTCTCGCGAGTTGTGGAAAGCGCCAGGAGCTATACGGTCGTCCCAGATGGCTTTCCCTAGACAACTCGGATGAGATATAGAAATAGTCGAGGTAGCAATACGCTTCTTGCCTGCAACATTGACCACCGAAAAGTTGCCTCCCTGGATCGTGAAATTCTGAGAATTTTTGAACATATTAGATGCACGTTAGACGAGGGAAAGCAGCTCGACTTTGTTGGTGAGGAGAAGTGGAATCCCCATCACGGGCTCACTCACAGCATTGACACTGCCCTGTGGCAGTTTCTTCATGTCAATCTGAAAATAGAATGTTTGTGGGCGATAATTAGACACAGGCTCCGAGTCTTATACACAGATTGCTGGCGAAAGCAGTGTCCGGTGTATCTTTCACTCCTCTGGATTCAGATCTTGGCTCTGGATGTATATACGGGTGTTTGTTTTCAAAGTCGCAATTCGCTTGAAAGAACGTTGCATGTAGCATGTAAAAATGCGGAATAATATGCTCCTTCGTCTGGTTTTGTGTCACTCTGGGCAATTACTTCATCTTCGATTGGGCTAACAATGTGTTTGTTTGTTGTCGACGATACTCAGCACTTCCACCTCGACCCTTAACCTCTGTGCCACTCTCCACAGAAGTCGAGGACCGAACAGACACCGCTACCGACTCAGCAATGTCATCAAAAACATCCGCCAGCCCACTCCTCTCCCTAACACCCTCTGCAAAAATTGTACACCTCTTCGCATTCTCCCTCAGGCGAGCAGCAAAACATCATTACCACCCTTTCGAGCTTATGGCTGAGATAAGCAGTCGATGCAACAAGGTAACCCTGTTTCTGGGTTTCAGTAAGGCAGCCCATTCATGCTGTTGCCGACCTGAAGTGCGAGAAAGACCTATAAAACTTCTTGCACTCCTTGCAGGAGTTTGAGTTCGAACAGCCATCGACTGCCGAAGACGTGTCGGGTGGTGATGCGAAGTCGCATTATTCTTGCCACTGTCCATGATCAACAGCAACATACACAGTTCGACGACGAGTCATTCCGAACTTGAACCCTCAGGCCCTCGAGCCCACTTTCCGACCCACTGCCCGACCCACCAGCTCCACACACCGACAAGACCCAGGCTGAACACGCCAGGTCAAGACAGAACCTGCTTGGACCGTATCCTTCTCCATCCGTGTCCGCATCCGTGTCAGCTGTGCCCCGCCCAATCGACATCATCAAGCACAGACGGATGCAGATTATCATGCCGATCCACAGGAGGTTGGGGAGAACGGCGGTACGAGGAGCTGGTTCACTGGTGGGGGGTGGATGCACTGCTGCTGGTGCTTTTGCTGGTACGACGGGCGTTGTTACTACTGCCGAAGGACTTTGTTCTGATCCGGGCTGTATTCGTGAGCAGCTCCTCTTGACAGCTTGAGTCGTGGTATCTCCGGAGCATGACCCAGTTCTCGCGACGAGAGGGCAGGATGGGGCGACAGTAGGATGAGCGAGAGCGGATAACCGAGGAGTTGGTTCGCTGGTGGGAGGTGACTTTGCAGAGCAGCCGCTGCTGCTCGTGCTCCTGTTATTGAGGGTTGATAGTTTCCTACTGCAGCTCTTGGTGCTTCAGTTATTGTTCCGAGAAAATGGATAACTGTTCCTGATGGCTCGAGACCTGCACCTCCGAAATTGGGCTGACGGATTGCGAGGGCAGAAACCAGCTCTTCCAGCTGCTGGTCAGCACACCCGTCCTCCTGTACAACGCCTCCATGCCACATCGTCATCAAGACACAAAGGCTTGAGATGAGGCTATTCCTCCCACGACATCGGCGACGTGGGCAACGACAACTCTGAATCGAACATAGGATCCGGTAAGGCTCGATGTTGACCTCCACCTCGCCTCCTGTCATTCAACAATTAGATTTTGACCTAATCCTTTCAGAAATCGCCTACCATATTTACGGGCGGGGTTTGATGAGTAGATGACTGGAAAAGCTTCGGTTTTTGAATTGCTGTATATGAGTCGTTCTATAAAACCAGGAAGCGTTGATAGGAACAGTCATGCAAAGTCATGCGTAAAACTCACTTCTAGAAACGGGCTACTGCGACCGTCGAGTAGCTGGATCTCAGCACGCGATCTGCGCAGTTTTCCTTCTTATCGTCAAATCGAGTACAGAACGGGAGAGGCCACAAAATTTGTTGTAGTCTGCGTCTGAAAGCAGAAAGGAAGATTTGCATAACGAGCTCCAAAATCTCCTCCAAAGTCCTGTTGTCGCGTCTGGGTATCCATGTGTCCATACTTCAAGGTTTCGTAGTAGTCATTCTTTTTTTTTCCTGTCAAGCCTCGTCTCTTGAGCCATGTCAGTTGAATATTAAAGTGTAGCAATCTGAACTCCAGCTTACGACATAACAACAACCTTCAGAAAGTGCATACACAGTGATGACGTATTTCCCATCACCTACAAACTACATCCAGTACATGCTGAATACAGGCCACGGAGGAGTGGTGTCGATGATGTAGCCGTTGTTTCACAGTCTCGAGGCGAAAGTGACGCCAAGGCAGGCCACAATGACAGACGGTGGTAACGACAACGCAGCGAGCGGAATCTAAGGATAGTCGATGAGTGGCGGGCTGCAGGGAAGAAATATGATCGTGACTTACGTCGCCAATGTCACCCCTTTGGCCACTGCTATCTCGCTGACCCACTCCGTCGTCCTGATATCAGCATGCTATCCTCCATTTGTAGACGTGGTGATGAGAGTTTCCCATACCTCGTTTCGTCTGCTGAGCCAGGTAAGCATAGCAGCCACACTGGGTATGAACACCGTCTCACCAGCAACGCAGGTCGTCGGTTCTTGAAGGAAAGCAGTAGCAGTGGAAGTCGTTTGGCATGGACGTATAAGCTGCATTCATGGTGCTGCTATTCGTGGGGCACTGGAATTGTCTGATCATGCACATCGCCTCCCGCTTGCACCAAGGGGTCGCAACACGTTATTGCAGCTTCTCACCAACACCGCCGAGCCCAAAGCACTGATAACCGCGTTGGTACTGAAGACTGGACGGGGGCTTTGATTGTTCGCAAGACAGAACAGGCCGAGAACGGGCACTAACACCTTCAAGTGATGCTGCGGGTGTTTCGTGTCGACTCCCTATCCGCGATCTTAGCAAAAGCAAAACTGGTGGCGTCTTTGTCATTGACAATAAAGTTGGTGGCATCCTAATCGTATCCATCGGGGTTGTTCGTGCTCAATGTGGAAGTGATGGCGAAGGCGGGGAGTGGAAAGAGGCAATGCTCGAAGTAGATGGGTAAGAGCAACCGTCGCAGCATTCTGAGTGCATACCAGCAGTAGAAATGGCGCTACTGATTGTGGTCAGGTTCCCTTGAGAAGAGCAGGGTATACCACCCGATAGTGTAATTCGTTCGGCGCGATAGGGTCCCTGTGATAAGACAAAATGTTGAAAATGATATACCTGAATATAGCGAGACTTTACTCACACTGACTGGGATTGGGAGTAGCACCTCTATTTGCCTTATCGGCTAGGTACTAATGGCTGCTATGAAGTTAGGGGCCTACGTATTCAAGTCGGAATAATGAGAACAGTAAACGGACAATCATTGAACTGTGCCACACTTACGGAGAGAGAAAAATTCACACCCTGGCTACCTGCTCGATGGAGGTCTTCAGGAAGGTGACAGCAGTCGGATATGAGGAGGTCATGGTTGTGGTGGTTGAACTGGAAAAGATATTTTTCGTCAGTCACCTGATTTGGTCGGGGTTCAAGCTAAAAATAGTATTGAAAGACAGCGACGAGGGAGGGTAGGGCGGTATAACCCAGAACTATTCGAAGAGAGGTTTTGAAACTCCTGAGAAGCATTCTCTTCGACATTCGTTATTTAACACAAAGATTGGGGCATGAATACCTTCTCTATTTAGCATGGTCATCGCTTCCCGGCGCTTATTTATGCCCAGTTGCTCAGTGCTAGGGTCTGGCACCGGTATCTGGGAAGCTGTACTTTCGATCTTCTATTCTTCCAGGTCGACTAGTACTATAAATTCTCAAATTTTCATTCGGATTGTTACATGTTTGAAAATTCTGGAAGAGAATGTCCAAATAACAATCGAGTATAGTAATAGACTGATGAGCCATAGAAACGGTCGCAATATCGATACTCGTACACCCCGCTTAAATTTTCAATTTCAACTTCCAAACAAGAGTCGGCAACACCGCGACGTCAATTCCCAATTGTCGCAATCCCAACGTTCAGAGGAACAGGGGTCCCAACTGGATAGTTGGAATCAAACGTAAGCTGCGTCTCCGGGCGGAAAATAAGACAGTGAGTAGATCCACCGAAGTGGAACATCCCCAGCTGTTCGCCCTTCTTCACGACCTGGCCAGGTTTAACCGTCACCTCGCAGGTCGACACCTCCGCCATACCCACGGTGACCATGCACATCAGCCCTATCTTCGGATTATCGGCTTCGATGAAGATGAGTGCGCGAGCAGCCACGGCGGTGATGAACCCCTGCGAGAGGTTGGGGCCGGCGGGGTCAGGACCTTCTGGGGCTACGAATCCCGTCACAGGCGATTCGGCGTAGTACGTGCCTGGAATATTGACGATCTTCACGATCTTACCATTGATTGGGCTGTGCCAGCGATGGTAGTTGAGCGCGCTGAGGAAGGCTTGGTATACAGTCCCACCGACGAACTGTGGAGCGTAGGGATCGTTGTTCAGCATGTGGTTCAGCGAGTACGGTTCGCCTTTGAGCCAAAACTCGTCCAACGCCTTGATGTTGTACGATATCTTGTACACAGTGGACTCGCAAGCGCTATTAACAATCGAGTCGTTGGTCGGGAACTGAACGGGGCGCACTCCGTCGCGGAAGAGGCGGGTGAAAAAGTCGTCCCAGGACGTGAATCCATGATACGGCGCAGAAGGGTCGCAAACGAAGGTCTGCGCGAAGTTGGGTATAGCCTCCGACGCAGCAGGACCGAACCAGCCATTGTCAGAGGTGGTGAGTACGTAGCGGGAGGCGGGCGACGTGAGGAACGCGGCCCAGACGTTGAACATTTTCAAGAACATGGCGTTGACTTTGGGGTTGATGAAAGTGGCGAAACCGCCTGGCGTCCCCATCGGCCAATCGAGGATGGCATTAATGGGGAAGCCGACGAGGTCGTCGTCTTCGTATGCCGGGGCCTCCGTGATGATCAAGTCGAAAAGCCCCAACATGGTCATATAGTCGCGAACCTAAAAGATGTGCAGTTAGGAGCGTACTCTTGTACCAAAGGAGTCAGAGTTATCTTACCTGTGGTTTACCAGTCGGGTCGTTGTTGTATGGCGGCTTCGTCGGCACCTGCTCGAACATCTGGTGAAAGCCCATATAAATTTCGGCGTCCGTCTCGATTAACTTCTGGAACTCTTGGATGACAGGATGGAACTCATTTGCGCGACGGTTTAGCTGGCGAACCTTCGCGATCTTTTTGGAGAGCCAGGCCTCCAGAACGCGGTGGTTTTTGGGCAACCAGCCACCGACGCGATGATGTACAATAAGTGGAGCTGACATCCTTTGTCTGGCACGAATGAGAAGAGCAATGGTTAGACATGGTAATGACTTTGAGGTTTTTATCCACTTACTAGATTACCTAGTATATGGGTGGTGGGTTTGGAGCTAACCATGGCAGCCTTTATATGTGAAGCGAACGATCATGCAGTGTGAAATTATGTGGTGTGAATGGTATCCGTAACGTTGGCCTCCTGACCTTCGAGCCAAACTAACTTCACGTCTTGAAAGCGCGAATGATTCTAAAGAAAAATCGGTGTATTCAACCTACTGTAGCTGACAGCCTTGAGAACCTCGTTCAAAGCTTTGCCATCTGGTTCCAGCACGATGGGTTGTGAACACTTTCAAGTTCAAATTAGCCTATATACGATAATTGAATGCCAATGACCTACCAGGAAGGATGGCATACATCGCTCAGAAAGGTGAACGCCTACACCGATCGAAGAAGAAGGATGCGGTGCCCCTTAATAAGCGTAGGAGCTGTAATTTTAAACACCCTTCGGGTACTGAAGACCCCGCTTAAGCAACGGTTTTCCATGTCTAATGTCAAAAGCTATTTTTCACTGAGGGCACCGTCACGGTCATCGCTAAAAAAAGACCGGACCTTGAACTTCCTCTGTAACTTATATGTCGGATACGTCGACTGTCCGTGAAGCTACGCACCGCTCACGCTTGAATTGGTCCTTTATTTCGCTCCGCCACTCGTCAAGCCTGTCGATGAGATGTCGGATGGCCTTCATACGAGATATATAAGAACACATACCCAGACGATTTATCACCGAGGGACAGGAGCGGTGTCTTGGCGTCGACTGTTCGGTATAGGTGGGGTCATTTATCACGAGTTCCAAGTATACTGCACATCGTATAGAGTGGGCATATTCAAGTTCCTGACGTTTGAGGGATTGGCTGTAAGGATCAGGTTGGTGATCGCGGAGTTCCATTTTTTTCACACCAGGATTGATGCAGTATGTCATGGCCTTACCTAAGCGAAACACAACCAGGAATCAACTATCACAACAGAAATGATTCGTTAGAATCAATGGCTTCGCTCAGTTCACTGACGTCGATCTCTTCACGCGCCTCTCTCGAAACTTACGAGAGCCTCAAGGACGAGATTTCCAGTGTCAGCCAGGCTGGTCTACAAAAACTCGTCCGTGACGCGGACAAGATTATTAAGGAAAAGTTTGCGCCCGACCTTCAGCACATTTATGCATATCGAAAGGACGACGAAGTGGTATCTGTAAATCTCGACCAAGTCATGAACGCCATGCTCGAAAACGCGGAAGAATGTGGAGGCGATGATGCAAAACGTTACGTAGCATCGGCCATCGTGGCATGTAGTCGGAAAGAAGACGTGGTTGGAACACTTGCAGCCCTCGGCGTCACATGGCTGACTCACTTACTTTTCATCTGTCAGTGCTAATGTCCTTGAATGAATGAAATCTGATATCTTCCTTAGTCAAAACGAGCAGGAGCCACGAAACACAGCCCAATCAAGAACCCCATGAATTGGCCACCCCGACTCTTGATGAAACGACCTCGCATGTCGGGGAAGGCGTAGGCCACAGAACTGGGTCATTCCCAGACGACGTGAGCTAACGCGTCTTGGAGAATAGCGCCGGGCTGACCTCTCTGTAAGGTGCTCATGCGAGATGGGCACAAGTGTATTCTAACTGGGTATCAAGGTATCAGCCACCCTTTTCCGAACGAAGAAATCCCTATTGTTTTCTTAAGGGCGTGTCACATACTTCGGAGGGCAATCGGTAAATTTAACGCAGACCCAAAATCTGACTCAGTGAGTCTTCTTCCGCTTTCAAGTTTTGCGTCTCTCAGACCTGTCTTTGTGTCTAGTTCATGTCCGCCACTACGACATTTGACATACTCGCAAATTATGTCCGCCTTCCGAAAGAGACATTCGAGGACCTGCATGATCACCTTGACGATCCCTCGAATGGCATGATGCTTCAAAGTGATGCCCACAACGCGTATGACAGGTTTAATTGGTGCTTGAAGTCAACAGGTGTCAGTATCATGGCTTTAAGTTGACTTCAAAAAGTTGACGATGTTTCAGAATGACAATGAGTACATTGTCAAGGTTTTCAAACGAGAAGGTATACTACGCCTGCCTCCTGATAATCGTGTCACCTTTAGAGACCAGAGTAACGACTCCAGCCTCTCGGGCAATTCTCTCAAGCGGAATCGTGGTATCCCTCTCCCCAATCCACGATACATTGCAATTCACGCTGCCATATCTGGAATTTTGCACATGAGTGGTGCAGGCAAATTTTTCGATGACCTTTTGGACAAATACAAGGACGATGAGAGCAATGTTCCTCCTGCGCGATCCTGGATAGAGCTGGAAAAACTGGTGGAGGAAAGAGTACTGAGGGACTCTGTTGAGGCATTGCAGTTGATAGGAGTGCATTAAATCCTTCATTTGTATTGCTAGATGTTATGGAGATAACATACGTATGATGCCATGGCCTTTTATCCCAAACTTCAAGTTTCAATGTTGAAGAAATTGTGAACATTCATCGTACCCGCCATCATGTATACTAAATAAAAGCGAGGATTCTTGGTTATGTGTGAGAAGATTTGTGGCAGTCAAATCCAGATTATAATTAGCACAGTGCGACATCATCTCTCATTCCTGCATTTCGTACTTTACAGTTCTTCGTCAAGAAAATTTTGCAAGAAAATTCGCTGATGTCTCCGATGAATCTTTCTTCTGCTCTTCTAGATGCCCGACCCGCTTTGAAAAATTGAATTGCCTTTTTCTTTTCTCCCCGTCAACTCAGCTTTATAACCTCTACTCAATGGAGAGATTCCAAGGATATGCAAGTCAGGGTGAGTTTGAGTCGAAGAATCTCGAGTTCAAGTCGGACAAAGAAAGAAAGAAAGCAACAACTCGACCCACGTTTGAGAAGTGCGACCACTTCGTTTTTTTCTCGAGTATCAAAATTCAATAACCCGAAAGCTGACCGTTACGTGTGCATTTTTCTGACGGGCTAGATCCCTGTTTGCCTGGCTTTTCAGAAGATATTTTTCAGCCGGTAACCCATAACTCATACAAAGAAACTACGTACATATCTTCTTGGGCAATCTGGGTCGTTCCTTAAACCAAAATCCTGTGACTTCAGCGACAATGCGGGGATCGGAGACCATGAGATCATTATGTAGAACGATATAATTGAGATGGGAAGTATTAAACCAGGCTTAAGGTAGGCTTTTTTCTCTCCAGGAGCAACCTTATTACCAATGACAGAGGTTGCGTAATTGACAAGAAAAGTTATGTGCTTTACTGTCCCCAATGGACCGTTTTTCTCTCGTTATCTATCAAAAATTCTACTTCTTTCTGACGCAAGATGCTATGTTCAGATACTTCTGCCTCCATAAATAACGATGCAACTGCACTCCACCGGTAAATAACGTCTGTTTTTGCCGTCATCTCTCACTGTCAGAAATAAAAATATAAAGGATAATCTTATAGCAGCTGACCGCCTTCACGGCTTCACAAACTTGAAGCGGTACCGCCGTTCACCTCAAGAATCTTTGATAATGACAACCGCCATGGGAGGTGTACACCCAATCTCCTTTTAAGCGGCGCGGCGTTGGAGCCCTTCAGAGAACGCCGCCTGTAAAACGAGAGAGCTTCTGGTACAGCTGGATTTTTCTAGATAGGTAAATGGTATAAGCGCTGGACGCAGATTGGCGGAACAGAGTCGTTAAGGTATGAAAGTGGGCGGCGTGTGGAAGGTGTAGTGTACTATATCTCGCCTTGCTTAAATTTACTTCCCATAGAGTCGGCGGAGAAGAGAATGGCGGAGACTACGAGAATAAAGCTCGCTTTCTCCATGTCCTGCGTGAAATCGCTCGACTGTCCCTGAAAGCCTTTCGGAGCCGGTGAAAAATGGCTTCCGAAAAGCCACACGAGACAGTACCGACAGTATGGAGGAGGAAAAATATGGGTGGTACTTGTGCGCAGAGACTATCGATAACTTAATCTCCAGTCGCGGCTCCGAAGTGAAGACAAGTACCGACACGCTCGAGGTAAAGTTGAAGCGGATAGGCACACGTCGGTGGGTCCCCGTCTTAAGCCGCGGATGTGGTATTTTTATTGTGAAGATCAATCTGCCTTGCTAAAATATCCAACTCGAGCCGGGTCGTTTGTCCTGGAGACAAATTTTACGAATGAGATGCGATGCGATGCGACTGGACGCTCCGCAGTTCGTAGTTCCCCTGGTTCTCTCACCTCCTACGCAAAAATAAATCTCGATTCTGCTGGGTTACAGCAAAGAGTGATTTGATTCGACTCAAATTTATCCCCGCAGTTTTAGAGTTGTGCTATTTTCGGAGACTTTCAACTAAACATGAAGTTACGTGGGCTATAAATAGTACTACCACCGCTGGTTGGCTTGCGAGGTTCTGCGCATATCGTGCCATATGATCAACTTGAACCCCCGCTGGCCCACGGACGTCGTAGAATGTGAACCGAACCTCCCACTGTTAAATTAAGAAAATTGGTTTTGTAGACAGAAGATAGATGGATGCGGAGATTAGGTATTTTTAGCAGGGTGTTATCCTCAACTCAAGCTCGTTTGAAGTTACCCTTATCGGAGGATTTTTCAGTGAGATTCGCTTTTTCTAGCAACGGGTCTGGATATCGAAAGCGCGACGCGGTACCGCAGGATACCTCCGCTTATAATACATCCTCATCTCACCATAACGTGGGTCCAATAGGCGACCACGCATCGTAAATGTCAAGCTGACAGTGGCGCTCCTAGGATAAACCGCCTCTCTGCCCATAGAAAATCTCTCGCGGTGCGGCGCGCGGAGTGTATACAGGAAATACATTGTCAAGATTTCTCCCAAGCTAAAGACACTTTAAGACGGCATTCAATATATGTGTAGGTGAACTTAGGTTGATACGGGGCCTTGGAAACTTAACTTCCGCAGTGCGACGCACGGAGAGAATTCGGCTACTGAGTTTGTCTAAACTAAGACAGCTCACACAATAAAACACATGTCCAACTACAGATCTAGGTAGGCTCGAGACCTTGAAATCATGATTCAAGAAGCCTCCTGAAGCGCAGTAGAACACGTCAATGACTTGTGTCGGACGAACTGGCGATCTCGGCTTTTGAGCGCAAGTTAAGACGACAGGCCGTTATCGATTGCCGCCAATTTTCCGGTCCACATTCCACTCGTTTATCAGGAAATCCGTGTCCTCTAAGTGGGAAAACATGAAGTTTAAAAACAAGGGCGCCGGCCGGTCTGCAACACCATTTTCTCGTTGAAGTTCTACCCGATTTCGCCAGGCTGCGCCGTTCAAAGTCTTTCAAGTTCGCTTCTTCAGCCTCTGGAAGGCAGGCAGGCGGAGAAGGGCAGTCAGAAAGTCGGGTTTTTTTTGGTAGAATCCACTCGGGCTTTGAAGGCAAGGCAAGGATCCGAGCTCAAGCTCAGGCTCAAGGTGGAATTCCAATTTCCGATGCAGATGCATAGAAAGCGAGGTACATCAGGCAGCATGAGAGATAGAATCCAGACTCGCCTCTTGTTTTTTGTCATGCTCGAGTCGTATTGAAAGTGAAAGCGAAAGTGAAAGCAAACTCGGGGATTGATTTCCATCACTCCGTGGGATCAAGTAGTTTAGTCTGTTGTCGCAGAGCTACGCGAGACAAGCGACGTCGTACGCGTGTGGTTGCTCGAATTATACTGGAGCTGTTCGATGGGTTACAGGAATCGTCCAGAACTGGAACGCACCTTGCAGGTGTCGACCTGACTTTCGTTCGACTTAGGTGTGCAGGTCGGTTGTTGGGGATGCATGTCCATGTCCGTATGGGTCTGGGGTACGTATCTCGGCAGGTAGGAGCGCGTCAATCAATCCTGCTCGAGCTCGAGGAATTCCCAGGCAGGGTTTTGTCGATGGAGCCGTCGTAGTACTACTAGCAGTAACAATTGCGAGAGAACACGTATCCTGTGGTCGAAACTCGACGGTGATCGAGAAAATAGGGAAAAGCATGTCGTCTAGATCTTCTAGACTCAAAGCAGGAAATCGAAGGCGGAAGTGTCCAGCAGCAGCAGCAGCATTACATATGAGGGTTGTCAGTGGGTATTGATATCGATATCAAATTGGAATCGCTAGCATCAATGAGCATCAGGTCGCCACTTGGCAAGCAGGATCCAGCGAATCGCGTTGGTCGCGGTGATCGTAGGCGTCCGAGGCTGTAGCACTGCCCTATCTTGCCCCACCTACCCTGTGTGGCGTACCATGCATCGAGGACGGAACGGAAGGGGAAAGAGCCAAGGGAAGAGGAGAAATAAATGGTTAGACTGGAGTTTAAACCTGAGCCTGACTTGAGGAGCACGACGATTGAGATAGACAACGTTGGGCCCGGATTTGGCATCACTGGAGAATTGAGATCGAAATCGAAAATGTCCTGCACTGGCACGACTCTGCGGCCTGCCATCCTCCAAGACCAGCCAGGGATAGTCTATTAGGAGTACCTGCGGGAGGAAATGGAGGGGGTGGCTAGGACCCCCGAAAGCCCCCTAGGAGGTATGTTTTTTGCTCCAGGTCCTGTACCCGGATTTTTTTTCGGCTCTGCGAGGCCGTTTGTACCCGGACTTTCGTACAGACCTTCGCCGAGTGCCATTTGTACCCGGATTTTCGATACATAGCTCTAAAAATGGCCTAAAAATCCCAAAAAATCCCCAAAAATTTCTTTTGGGCTATTTAAAGCCGTTTCAAGCGCATGGGATACAAGGATCTGCATAGGAACCTATTCCTCCTCAATATCTGACATCATGAACGCTTTTTTTGCTTCCAGACAGCAATTTTTGAACCTGCACCAACTCCCGAAAACATGGCTCGGAATGTACGAACGGCCGTGATCTGTGTTCATTCATTCGAGGGCTGACTTGTAGGAGTACGAAAGTACTAACTAAGCGCCTAATTTGACCTCAAAAGGGACGCCGCTCAGGTGCCCGACCACCACCTCCAGGGCCGTCCTGTACCCGGACTTTCGAACATACCTTCGGTGATGAGAGCACTGGTACCCGGACTTTTGAACATACATCGGTCCCAAAACTGGTCATTTGTACCCGGATTTGCTACAAAGCTCCGCCTGCGGCGGGCAATTTGTACCCGGACTCGATACATACCTTCTAGGGGGCTTTCGGGGGTCCTGGGTGGCTTGTAAGTGATTATAAGGGAAAAGAATTCGGACTGGCTACAGTGATTATAGCGCCGTATCAAATCAAATCAAATCAACTAGGATCATGATCGGTCAATTTATGAAAGGTGTTAGAAGAATGAAACAGGGTAATCATCATGTTGGTTTCTTACAGTACTGAGGAGTACTCGCTTCGAATTTATTCGTTCGTTCGTTCGAGTAGGGTGATGCAGGTGCACGAACTTGCTAGGGCGCGTGTCCGAACTCGATGCCAGGCGAGGCGAGAGGGGATCACGTTGCGAAGTGAACTGAGGCGATGGCCTTGCATGATCGCTTGACCTCGTTACTTGCTGTATCTGTGGGCAGTGGGCACGGAGTGAGAGAGAAGAGAAAATACTTAGGGAAGGTGGTGAATCGTTGACTGGTCGTGCTTCGGCCTAACTTCGGAACTGAGTGAAGTCGTTGAAGCGGAACGCTTGTGCAGCAATATACTAACGCACCAATTAGGATCGATGTTGATGTCGAATACAGTTGACAGTGAGGTCGATTGGAATTCAAGTTATCCGCGTTGGCATATCCGCGTTGGCATTGGCGTTTGCGTTTGCGTCGACAATGACGGATGTGCGTCGAGTCCGAACCCTGCTTGCAGCTCGCAGCTGGTTCGACCGTGGTGGAGGTGATGGTGGTGGAGGTGATGGATCGTAGTCAATTTAAAGGTTCGAGCCAAGGGCCTTTATTCAATCGACCATCAATGGGGCGGGCATGGATCGAGAAAGAAGTGAGAGCAAATAGTTAGATTGAGTCTGAGCCTGAACCTGAAAACGATTTACAGCAGAGTAGACAGCGTTGGGCCCGGAATAGGAACAGAATAGATTTGGGATTGGGATCGAACATTTGGTGCAAGAAGAGGCTGTGGCCATGACCTGCCTGCTAGTGCCCAGACAGGGAGCATCGTCGACATCATCGACGATTAATCACTAACTTACCTAAGTATCTGCGAAAGGAAGGAAGAATTGATCAGGATATGAAGGGGCTGAACGTGTCTCTTGAATTCGAGGAGGAGGTGGAGGGACAATGGGTTTTTTTATAATTGCTTACTTACCGGACGGAGCGGAAGGGGAAGGGGGAAGAGAGACGAGGAAATGGTTAGGCTGGAATCTGGACCTGAGTCTGAGTCCAGACCTGAACCTGATGACGATTTGCAGCAGAGTTGACAACGTTGGGCCCGGAATTGGAATCGAATAGATTTGGGATTGGGATCGAAATCGAAATCGAAATCGAAAATGTCGTGCAAGAGGCTGTGGCCATTGCCTGCTAATAGTGCCCATTGACAGACAGAGATCATCCCGACGATTAATCATTAATTACCTGCGAAAGGAAAGGAAAGGGAAGGAAAGGAAAGGAAAGCAGAACGGGAACGGGTATGAATGGGTTCAGCGTGTCGGGTTGTCAAAGCGGACTTGTACAATGGAGGTTTTTATAATTACTTACTTACCGGTGCTTACCTGTTTGAAGGACGACTGTGGGTTTTACGTTATTTATAAACGCGTGCTCGCACTATTTAGGAAGGGACTCCGAAGGAGGAACTTCTTGGGAAGTATTCGAAGCAAGTTCGAAGTCAGTCAGTCGAGGAAATTGAAAGGAGGTGGGGGTGTTAAGCGGAGTGGTGTAAAAGTACGAGTAGATGGAGATGGAGATGGAGATGGAAACTATTCTGGCGGTGGGACGCTGCTCTCTCTGCAGAGGCTGGCAAATGCAGATGCGGATGAGGATGCATATGGTTCCTGACTGGAAAACGTGCATGGTTCGGCAGGTGTGGGTTTGAGGAGGGTATTATAGGGGGTTTTAAGGCTTACTTTGGGTGGCTGATTATGTATATGGAATTCGGAGTCGAATGGGCGTCGTTGTTTCCTATCGTATCAAATCAACTGGGATCATAATCAGTCAAAGTTGTGAAAGGTATCAGAAAAATGAAGCGGGGTAAATAGGAAAATAGCTTGTGATGCTTACTTACTTGGTACTGTGGTACCTGCCTTCGAATTCGGTGCTGCGCTTCGAAGCTTCACGAAATCACGAATCAAGCATCCAAGAATCCAGATGCTAGTCATGATCATAGTCATGCAAGCAAGCCAAGCGATGATATGATATGATGACACGGAAGGAAGTCGAAGTCCTAGTTAACCCGTCAGCGATTCCCGGGATCGGGTTCCTTGAAGGAGCAACTTGAAGGGGTTGAGTTGGGTGCGTACGTACGTACGTGCATATGTATGTATGAATGGTGTTTTTCGGGTACGGAGATGAGACGGCTGTTCGCAGTGATAGTGTTTCGTCGAGGTTTATCTGTTTTGAGCCAAGCTGAGTCTCGGTTCTGTCAGAGAGCGGAATGGTGGTAATGTTGTATTAATATTGCAGGAATGGTGGTGCATGCCACGCCGGTCCAGGTGAGCTGGAGCCTGAGCCAAGCACCCACGCATGCCCGTTGTTGGGTGCTCGAACCCGCTTTTCGGTGTCGATTTCGGGAGCAGAAGGAAGAAGGCTGAGTGGATAATTGGAATGAGAATGGACACGGAAGCACGAGCTTCGTGACAAGAGCAGTCAACCGTTCTGGATGGATCGTGATACGACTATCCGAAATGGGCATGGCATGGTGGCATCCGGGGTGGTGGTGGTGGATTTACGGTGCTATGCCAGTCAAGTCAATGGAACGAGATTGGAATGTATGTATGGGCCTTTTTTACATGGAAATCAAATCAAATTAAGATTACCGCCGTGTGCGTGGCGCCGTCGCCGTAGGCCGTAGTCAAGCCGCAGACGTGCGTTTATAGAAGATGGGCTCAGGCTGCCATGCCTTGATGGATCAATCTGGGGCTGAAAGGAGTCAGGTCAGAGAAACGTTTTTACACATCGGCTTGGAAATGGTGGATGGAAATGGAAATGGACATGGGATTTTGTGGACTGGTGGTGGTGTTAGGCTATTATATGGATTGGGAATGGGAAGATTGGGTCGAGGGTCTGACGCGGACGTCGGAAGGTACTTAAGGCCCCGCATGGATGGGGAGAGGAAGTCTATTCTCTCTTTCCCCCCTTCCCTTTGTAACGATGGAATCGATGTATACACCCCGATCCGGTGCGATGGGCGGTGGTGGTTCGGGTAATAAAAAGGGAGGGGTTGTGTCAGTGAGTGATCGCTAAACTTTTTGCATTCATGATATAAAGAGATGGCCAGAATAACGTCTCCCTCCCCGCCTTCCCTTCCCTTCTTCCCCTTCCCACCTTCCCTCCCCTCATCCCATCCCATCCCATCCCCATCGCACGATGACCTCACAGCCTCATCCCCCCGCACGTGACGGGCGGTCCAGAGCCAGGACAGTAATTTTTTCTTTTGTTGATGCATCATGAGTCAGCGTGGGAACGGGGCCGCCAGCCCCCCCTCGCTTGCCGCGCACCTGCCACACTCTTCCCTTTTCCAAGATAGCGCCTCCCCGACCGCCCTCCCCCTCCGCCCGTCCCCTCCCCACCGACGCTGCCAGAGCGACACTCCCCTCTGCTCCGATCCGCGCCGATAAGCACTCGGGCTTGCAGAGCTGATCCTGCCCAAGCTGCTTGCTGTGCTTTTTTTTTGGTGCCACAATAGACAATAAGGAAAGCAGGTGAGCGTATTCTGTATTCCGTGCGCTGCAGACACTCTTATGCTGAGCTTTTGCACTTGACTGCAGATTCCTGATTGGTGCTGCAGAGCCTCATTCATCGTCACATTTGGGGAATTCACAGAGCCTCGCGGCGCCGCGTGGTGTGTCTCTTGCCAGCCCTTTTGCGTGCAGGCCCTGCCTGGATATAGCCACTCTTCCTTCCTCCTTCTTGCCACTGCCCGTCCGCCCGAGAGCACCTCCCCTCCGCGTCCGCGTCTACGGCCCCTGTCCATCTGCCTGCCTGCTGCCGTCATCGTCTGCCTCGCACACACCCACACCCATACTCACACCCTAGGAAAGGAAGGAAGGAGCTTGGACGACAGCATACCCGGATAGTAGATTTCTGTTCTGCCTGAGCGAAGGAGGATTGGATTGGATTGGATCTGGGATTACGTCGGATTGTTTTGTTTTACTCTGCAAGATACCGTTTCGCTTCGTACCCGCGAAGCCTCACCACTACACCTCGACTTCGCCACACTTCATCATCATCACCTTACGAGAGGGAAGGAATGGCCGTACACCTCATGTTCCGCCCTGCGCCTGCACCGACTGCTGCATCCGCTACCGCCAGTAATGGCTCCACTGCCACTGACATCCCCGTCCCCGTCCCCGTCGCTGCTGCTGCTTCGGCTGGCCCGTCGAGCCCCGCATCTGTGTCCCCTGTGAGACGCAGTGCCCGGCTGCTCGTCGTGCCCTCCCCTTCCCCCTCTGCCTCCTCAACATCATCGTCAGCAGCAGCAGCTTCGTCATCATCAGCATCATCATCGACCCCATCGTCGTCGTCGTCGAAGCACCCCTCGAAGACGTCGTGTACTAGTACTGCACAACCCGCATCCGCATCACCTACGAAAATTTCTCTAACGCCGACTCCGAACTCCACTAACACCACTACGACCTCCATTACGACCTCCACTACGACCTCCACTAAGGCCTACAACACACGCAAGCGACCCCGGTCCTCGGAGGCTTCTCTTCCTACTCCACCTTTGCTCACATCGATACCCACCTCAACTCCAACATCAACATCGACGCATACACCAACGTTGATGTCTAGACACAAGCGAACTCAGTCCGCCCCCGAGTCGCTCGCTCCTGTACAAGCACCCGTGCTGGTGGCCGTCGTCCCATCGTCATCAACGTCGTTATCAATATCCCCCGACAAGCTCGGAGCCTCTGCCGACGCTGAAGTTGAGGTCGAGGACACCCCGCGCTCGAGGAGGGCGTCGAAAAGGCGGAGGGTGGCTGAGGCGGAGGATGTGCATCCTGCGTCTCTTCCTACCCCGGCTCCGACTACGGTTCCAGCTGAGGTGCATTTGGAGGCTAGGCCGATGAAGGGGAGAGGCTCTGCCCACAGTACGAGTAGGACGGGGACGACGAGCACGACGAGGGCGAATGGTGTTCTTACCCCTGCTCCTGCCCCCGCCTTGGCACCAGCGTCACCGTTACCACTCCACCTGACGAGAGCCGCGAAGCGGAAGAGCTTGGAAGGCGTGGAGGCCAAGCTCGTTACGCTCTCCGTTTCGGGCGCGGGTGCGCAGGAGGTGACGGGGAAGGAAGACGATGCGTGTCCGCGGGCGTTGAAGAAGAAGCGGAAGGAGAATGTCTCGGTTGTTGGGCCTGAGGATGTGGGTGTTGATAAGGATAAGCTTAGGGATGGGGGTGGGGATGGGGATGGGTTGGATGTGGATATGGATTTGGGTTTGGGTTTGGATTTGGGGTTGACACCGGTTAGTGCTCTGTTCTCTTCTCATGTTTCGTGCTGTCTTTCTTTCTTTCTCGCTCGCTATGTTTGCGTCGTTTCCGCAGTGCTATTTCTCTTTTTTTGGTGTTTTATTCTTTCTTCATTTCTCTCTATTCTTCTCTTCCTATCCTTGCCTCTGCTCTGCGTCTATGCGTCTATGCACGCACGCACGCAGTGTCTCGGATGCGGGTTCGGGTCCGTGGTCTTCGTACTCTCTGTGATGGAGTTCATTTCGCTTAGCATCACCTTCACTTGCCGTTCTTTTGGTTTTCACGGTTCACATTTCGCGGTCACGTTCACGCGCTGCGGGTCTTATCCTTTCCCTCCCTTCCAATCACACTTTTCTGATGATCGAGTGTGGGGGAACGGAGGGCAGAGCAATGTTCTTATTCGTATTCGCGCCTCTCTTTGTTGTCACTTTCCGCTTTTGCCTCTGCCCCTTTACGCTTTTAAACGCCCGTCCTGTGTGGGTTTTGGATGCAGAGCTGACTTGCCCCTTTTTCGTGTTGCAGGTTAACCCGGTACCGGTCCCGGCTTTAGCTGCGACTACAACTACAACTACGGTTTCGGCTGCGCCTACGCATACGCCTGCTGTGCATATTCTGACTCGGTCTGCAAGGAGTCGGGAAAAAGAGAAGGAAAAAGAGAAGGCCAAGGAGAAGGAAAGGGAGAAGGAGAAAGAGAGAGCCGTGGAGAACCACGAAGTTAAAACTCGGACGAAGGCCAAGGCGAAACTTGGCTCTGTCGTGCACTCCGACGCCAACTCGAAGGCCAAGGCCAGCTCCAAAGTGGACGTTACCGCGACAGCTAAGGAGCAAGCAAAGGCTGCAAAAGTAGCGCCGAAGAAGACGAAGAAGAAAGGTCTCAAGGCGAAAGACCTACTCCCAGCTTCCAAGTCAGATTCAACTCAACAAGCTGAGGAGGAAGGAGACGTGGCTATGGACGTCGTCGAGCCCTCACTTGAGCAAACTCCGACTTCAAGGCTTCGCTCGCGGACGAGCGGTGTGCATTCGCCTTCGCCTTCGCAGTCGCCCTTGCCCCCGCCTCCGCCAACCCGGCCACGGCTCCCCCGGAAGGTAGGCAGGAGGAAGAAAGCCCTCGGGGGCTCACCTTTGGCGAAGACCGAGGAGGGCAGTGGTGGAGGTGAGTTGTTTTCCGGGAGGATTTGTAAGCTGGGGTGATTACTAATTTTTTATTTTATTTTTATTTTTAGAAGGAAAAGCTGAGCAGGACGACGAGCAGGATAAGCCTGCGCCTGCGTCTGCTTCGACGACTTGTGCACCGTCCTCCTCCTCTTCACCCTCTTCAAAACCTACGCTGTCGATACCCATACCCCTACCCCTACCCCTGCCTCTCACATCTTCCGCTTCGGCGCCGAAAACCCCGCCCTCCTCGCCTCCTCCGTCCCCCTCCTCGCCCTCCAAATCCCCCAGCTCAAGTTTCAACCTGAGCATGAGCCTGCGGCCCTCCCTCCCCTCGCCCCTCCCTACCTTCCCGCACCCCCCGCATTCGCATGTGATCGTGCATCCGCCGCTGGTGCATTCGCCGCTGAGTCCGCATAATGGCAGTAGCAATAGCTCTTTCACGGGCACTGGTGCGGATGGGGCGACGGCGGCGACTGCGATGGCGAGCGGTACGCCGCCCTCGTCTCCGCCCACCTTTCATCAACACCAGCACCAGTCGAAGAGGACCTCCCCACCGCTCGATGCTGTTGATCTGGGCCCGCTTGAGGCGCTTGGGTTGCCTGGGCCTATGATGGGTCCTTCTGGACCTCCTGGGTCTGCGTCTGGGCCGTCTTCTGGGTCGGGACTGGGTTCGGGTTCGGCGCCCCCGTCGCCTTCGAGGAATAGCAATGAAATTGGGGCCAAGCGCGATAGCCCGGCGCCGAGCAGGAACGCGAGCCCGATGTCGAGCCCGATGTCGAGTCCGCCTGCGAGTCCGGTGTTTGGGGTGATGCCTTTTGGTGCTTTGGGTGTTGGTGTTGGTGTGGGTGGGAACACGAGCACGAGCACGATTGTTGGTGGAGAGAGCAGTGCTAGTCCCGTTGAGGGGTCGTCGCCTGCGAGCTCCAGCAGCTCGAATTCAAGTTCAAGTCCAAATTTGAGCTCGAGTCCTGGCAGCCAAGCTACCAGCTTAACTGTTCCCCCGCCGCCCCCAAGTCCAACAACGATCCTCTTCTCAACGCCTATCGCTCTTCCGACTATCCCGAATGCGTTTTTGAGCCCATTCGCTTCTCCTTCTCCGACGTCTACCGTGTCTGCGTCTTCTGGCGTTGAAGAGCAGGCTCAAGCAGAGGCTGGAGGACAAGCCTTACCCCAAGCACAAACTCAACCTCAACCACAACCACAAGAGCCCTTCGCCCGCCCCTCCTCCCCCTTTGCCCCACTCGGCGGGCTGGACGTTGCTCCTCAACACTCACACCCGCACCAGCACCAGCATCAACACCACGACCCCAGTCTAAGTCTGATGAACATGGGTCTGAGCATGCCCATCCCGGCGTCGATGTCGATGCCAATGCAGATGCAGATGCCGATGAATGTGGGCATGGGGATGTCGATGCCGCCTCCGCCGATGGGCATGGGCGGGATGGGGATGAACATGGGCATGGGTGTCGGTGTGGGGATGCCTGGCGAGACTATGGATATGGGCATGGGGATGGGTATGGAGGGGATTATGAGCGACGCTGTAGGCAGCGTTGGTGTTGGAGGGATGGGCATGAATGTTGGAGTTGGAGTCGGCGTCGGCGTTGGTGTAAATGAAGGCATGGCGCTCGTGAGCGAGAGCGATCTCGGGTTCGGGTTCCATGGGCCGGCGGACGGGGGTGCGTTTGGGTATGGTGGCGGGCATCCGCATCAGCAGCTTCAGCACCAGCACCAGCAGCCCCAGGAGATGGAGGGCCACCCGCAGCAGCCTCCTCAGGGGATGTACGAGCAGATGTACACCTCGCCTGGCCAAGCTGGGCCTGGTCCTTCGTCTTCGTCAACGCCGCCTGGCTCGCCTCAGATGCAGCCTTCGGCTGGGCAGCAGGAGCAGATGCAGCAACAGCAAATTCAACTTCAACAGCAGCAGCAGCAGCAAAACCAGCAACAACAGCAGCAGCAGCAGCAGCCGCTGACGCTCAAGCAGCAGAGGAAGCTCGAATACGCACCTCCGCACCCGCTCGAAAACCCTCCGCGCCTGCCCAAGGACGGGAGTGTGTGGAAGACGGCGTGTAAGTTACGGGTATGGGAGATGTGAGTTGTCTTTTTCTCCGTCATTTCGTTTGTCTTGTTGCTTTTATTTTTTCTCGTTATGGTTTTATTTATGGCTGGCTCCGCGTTGCTCTTCTTCTTGTTGCTCTTCTTTTTATTTCTTCTTTCCTTCTCGCCTAACCATCCCATCCCGTCCACACGGATCGCTGACGCGCACTACTTTACAACAGAACACGGCGATACACCCCTGACACGATCCGCACGGTCGTCGCGCAGGAGGCGCATGATTATTACACCGCCAAGGGCGTGTTTCCGATTGGGTATAACCGGACGTCGCACCTGCGGAGGCGCCGGAGCCGGAGGTTTTATACGCTGCATCATCAGCATCAGCAGCATTTGCATCAGCAGCATTTGAACCAGGCTGGCTCGGGCTCGTCTGCGTCTTCGTCGGGGCAGCCCAACAGGAGGCGGGTGACTGGTGACAAGACCCGGTCTGAGAGTGGAGAGCCCGGCGCGGGAGGAGACGGAGAGGCGGAAGGCGAGACAGAGGAGGAAGACGACGAGTTCATGAGCGAGCGGATATACTCGTTCGAGCTGCTCGACGACGACTCTGTCGATGGGCCGGACGGCGCGATTGGGGGGTACGAGTGGGACGAGGACGCGTACCCTTTTGATGATGAGGGGGATGAGTGGGATGATGAGGACGATGAGGAGGACGAGGATGAGGATGAGGAGGATGAGACGGATGAGGAGGAGGGCGGGGATGTTGAAGGTGCGGACGGTGAGACTCTGGCGAGGAAAGTTGGCCCGCCGTCGCCTACTGGTACTTCGACTGCTGCGGGTACGAGTACGAGTCCGACGGATGTTGCCACCGGAGCCGAGCTCGATAAGGAATCCGGCTCTGTGTCATCCTCTTCTGCACCTGCCTCTGCCTCAACTTCTACACCCGCGGCCACAGGCACAGAGGAAAGCGGTCTCCTCTCCGGCGACGAAGACGCCGAGGGCGAGATGGAGGTCGACATCGAGGCGTTCTCCGACCCGTCCTTCAACGCGGAGCTGTCCTCGCCGACGTCGCCCACGCTGCCCGCGTCGCCGATGTCGCCGGGGGATAGTCTGATCTCGAGCTTTTACATCCCACCTGTGCCTGTGTCGATGTCGATGTCGATGTCGATGTCGATGCAGTATGGGGGTGGTATGGACCAGCAGATGGAAGGACAGGAGCAGAGTTCGCCGCGCGAACTGAGTCAGGCTTCGGAGGTGCAAGAGGAGCAGCAGCAGCCTATGGACCAGAGCCCGGATCAGGGGTCTGACCCCTCCCTTCAGCAGCATCAACACCAAGAGCACCAGCAGCTACAAGACCAACCACAGCACCAACACCAACAGCACCAGCCGCCTCTGCAGATCCACCTCCCCCCGGCGACGCAGTACTTCGCGCCGCCTATGTCTCCCATCCTTCCGTTGCCGCCGCCGCGGCTCGCGACGATCCGCGTGGGGTACCTCCGCCAGTCTGAGCTCGGGATGAAGCTGACGGGGCGGGGCACGCCTGCGGATCGCGGGCGCGGCGCAGTGGGCGAGTGGGTGGAGGGGGGTTGGTGTCATTGCCAAGCGGAGTGCTGATGCAGGTGGAGAAGCGGGTGTTGCTGGTGGTGTGGGCGGTGGGAGTGGGACGGATGGGGAGGGTGGCAAGAGGGCGAGGCCGAGGTTGAGGTTGGCGCTTGTGGATGAAGAGAGGAAGGAGGGTGAAAAGCAGCAAATGCAGCAGCAGCACCAACAGCAACAGGGTGCTGGTTTGCGCCTCGCCCTTCCAGGCGAAGAAGACTCGGATATGATGCCGCCTGCACCTGCAGGAGCCCCTTCTTTGCTTCTAGACAAGCCCGCCTCGACCAATGCGACTGCCTCCGAATCAGGCTCAACCACCCCGACGTCGCCGCCTGCTGTGTCGTCCGCCTTCGTCGCGGACCAGACGCACTGGGAGACCTTCCTCGCGAGCTTGGACGATAAAGTCTCTGCTACAGCTGCCGCTGCCGCTGCATCCGCCTCTGCCTCTCCTTCTGCCAACTCCTCGACCTCCTCCTCGCCGTCGTCCTCGCCGCCTGCGGACCGGGATGTGCTTAAGCAGCGCCATCAGCAACAGCTGCAGATCCAGCAGCAGCACATGCACCACCTCCATCATCAGGCGCATGACGATCTATCGTCGAACGGGGCTTCCACCAGCTTTGGGCCGGGCACCTCGTCGTCCTCGTCCTCGATACCTGGTGCTGGCCTCAGCCTCGGGCTGAGCGGGTTCATGGGCGTCGGCGTCGGCGTCGGAGGCGTGTTTGACATGAGCTTTGGCTGGTTCGGGGGTGGTGCGGGTGGAGGGGCTGAAGGCCCAACGGACCCGCCGCCGCTCCTGAACCTGGGCGGCACTACGTCGCCTCTGCCCTCGCCCGCGTCGTCGCCGCCTGTGTCTCCTACTGCGTTGGTTGCGGGTGGGTCGAGCACTTTGAGCTTCGCTCTTGGCTGAACGGTGATGGCTGTTGGTGTGGTTTTGTGTGGTTATTTATTCTACCCCTCTTCCTCCTTATATCTCCTCCCACTCGTCCTCGATACGACCTTCCTCCTTTGTGTCGTCGACCTACCCCCAAGTCGACGTGTTTTCGTCTCTGTCCTCTCTTGCCCATCGCGACGCAGCCATCCATACGCCAACATCCTACGTATACCAACCACGACCACCACACGTCGCCCACGCTTATCGCATTGCTTTGTAACTTAAACATATACTTTACTTACTGCAGACGCCCACACACTACTTACACTAGCACGCAATGCGGCCATTTTTTACAGCGCATTCGAACAGCCTTCGGCACGGGATTTTATATTATATCTTTCAGGTTTTTTTTTCTTTTTTTTTTTCTCTTTTGTCTGTCGTAACATCCTTCGTCTCTTCTCTTTTTTTTCTTGTCGTGTATCTCCACTCTACTTACTACTCTATCTCTCTCTCTGTGTATCTGTTTTTGCTGTCTAGCTCAATCTAAACGCTCATCGACAATTTCAAAAATAGTTTGGGATCCTGCAATAAATGTTTGTCATAACACAGGTTGTGAAAGATCTGCATCAGGCGGAAAACTGAGCTGACAGGTAAAATCATGATCACGATCTGAAAATAGTTACTCCTCAATCCTCGGAGATCTCTACAGCAACAGAGTTTTCCCAAGCCCCTTACCACTCGTAATGTTTACAAACTCTAAGAACATCTCGATTCATGGGGGAAGTTTCACGGTGGTCACGAAGGAGGAAGGTATGCAATCATCGTCACCAACGTTTCGATATCTTAGCCATATCTGACCAGGAAAAAATGTCTGGCGCAAAGACCTCTGGAAGAATCATATAAGTCCTGGAGCA
Source organism: Galerina sulciceps (assembly GCA_023014345.1). Classification (NCBI taxonomy): domain Eukaryota; kingdom Fungi; phylum Basidiomycota; class Agaricomycetes; order Agaricales; family Galerinaceae; genus Galerina; species Galerina sulciceps. Next base: position 1,060,365 of record JAEDXJ010000016.1, read on the forward strand.
TTCCACAACTCACGCGAACGTCTCCAATACGACCCTCCAAAATGCCATCCGCAAACCCGCGTCGCAGTCATTCAGGCCATTCTCGATTGGATCGAAGATGGCCAGAAGACTACGTTCATCAAGTGGCTCAATGGCGCCGCTGGAGTAGGAAAGTCCGCAATTGCACAAGAAATTGCTGAACTATGCCACGAATCGGGACGGTTGGCTGCCAGTTTCTTCTGGTCCCGAAATGCAACTGGCCGCAACGACGAAGGACGCCTGATCGCGTCGTTGGCCTATCAGTTACTCGTCATGATTCCAAGGCTACGATGCCCCATCGAAAAAGTGGTCGAATCGGACCCTTATATCTTCACTCGGTCCCTGCAGGTTCAGATGGAGTACCTTGTCATCGAACCATTGAAGGAAGTCTTCGAAAATAATCAGCAAGGACAAACTGACAATCCGATGGTAATTATCCTTGACGGTCTTGACGAGTGCGGCGCACCAGAAGCCCAGGAATACATCCTGAGACTCATCGCCGACTCAGTTCCAAAATTCTACATTCCTCTCTGTTTCCTTATAGCGAGCCGACCGGAAAAGATCATCCGAGACTCTTTCAATAATCAACCTCTACTCGGAATCACTGAACAACTCATTTTAGATGAGAGGTACCATCCTGATGATGATATCAGGCTGTTCTTGGTTGAGAGCTTCGAATCCCTAAAGAGGACACATGAACTGCGCTTACTTCTCCCATCTGTCTGGCCCTCCAATAACGAGATCGACAGTCTCGTCTGCCAATCATCTGGCCAATTTATTTATGCAGCTACCGTCGTGAAATTCGTGAAATCCTCCCGCCAAAGGCCGGATAAACAACTTGAAATTATTCTTGATGTCACTGCTGCTGAATCTGCCGCACCCTTCGCCGAGCTTGATGCATTGTACTCCACGGTATTCAGCTTCGTTTTGAAGGAGGATATTCACAAAGCATTGGAAATTATAAGTCTTGTCATGTTCATTGACATGGATCTCACTGCTCGTCAGATTGAAACAATTCTATCCTATTCTCATGGGGAACTCCAGCGTATCCTGATCGATTTGCATTCTGTTATGCAAGTCCCAGCACTTCAACGCGAAGGCGAAGGCATTGTCGAACAAAAGCTTCGTATCCTGCACGGTTCACTGCCCGACTTTCTCCTGAGCTCCTACCGTTCGAAGGACCTTAGCATACATGAAGGCATTGCTCGTTCGCAAATCGCAGAGCATTTCCTACGATATATGAGGAAACACTCTGACGACACGGAGGATATGTATTCATGTAAGTAACTCCCATTTAATTGGTGCATAAAGGTTAAGATTATGATCTTGTAGGCGAGCAAATAATATTTGAATGGCTTTATGATATGATTTATGACGCGTCTCTAACCAGAGAATTACTCTTTGAATGCTCAATTTTTGACCCAGTAAATTGGGCATCCAGGTTACGAGTCCTATTTATAGGGCTCGTTCTTTTATCGTCTTGACCCACCCAAATTTTGGGCTGCGTTACGCTCATTTAGCCGGCAAATTCCGTTATTATTCAAGCTCCCCTTCTATTCCCATTCTCCTCGGCCTTCATAGATTTCGAAGATGCTCCCACCGCTCCCACCGCTCTCCACAACATTCCCTGCTCGTGTGCCCCTCCATCTCTGGCCCTCTCATTGCTGCAGCCCTGATATGCAGCATCTCTGATATGTTGCCCTATGTCCAATTTACACCTTTTTTGCATTCTGTCCGCCATTTACTTTTCAACCATCTTGGATTGCCTCCCTTTCCAACCCTCTGTACTGCTCCCCTGCCACCCGCCTTCAAGTTCTGATGTGGGCCTTTGTTGAACAACTTCCGCACTGCACGTGTCATTAGCCTGTATGTCTTTAAAGTAAATGCTCCCCTCTATCGAATTAACTACTTTGTCACTTCCCAGCCCAGCGACTTCACAATCTATTGTTTTTGTCCATTCTTCCTCCTTGTTCATACCCTGCGATTCCTCGACTTACTTGATCTCTCGAAGCGACGAGCCAACTTCAACTCGTTAGGATAGGGCTGCAAATCGGCCAGGTAAGTCGTTTACAGTCACCTTGTGGTTCGTACGACTTACTGTGCACGAACGACAAGGTCTTGCGTCTCTCTTCACCCGCATAAACGCTACTCCAACGAGCGCGCCAAGTTCGAGTTGGGGAGGGTAAATTCAGATCGCATCCGCCCAATGTGTCTCTCCGTCATCTGACCGACACAAACCGCCCACTACATGCCAAAGGCTTCAACATGAGCTCGCGCCAGGGTGCGTGCCCCGCAGGCATTGGAAACGAGGAAGCCTGCAGCCGTAGGATTTGGGCATTGGACACGAGAACGACGGGAGCAGGTAAGCGCTCTCTGTATTATCCCCACCATTTTTGACCAGATAATTGATCCTACCCCTCCACAGAGATGCCACGTCGTCGACGTCGGCAGTGTACCACTCTGCTAACCTCGTATGCCAGCCGTTTCGTGGATGATAGCCAATACCTGCGCCTATGGACCCTTCGCGGCTCCTCCCCAATCGCCGGAATACCGAGAGCGACAGCGACAGATATGTTTACTAGTCTCAGGTCGAAGAAGCAGTGGCTGCAACCGCCACCGCAACCGACCCTCATCCGCACTGAGCCCAAGACTCAACAAAGGAGACCATATTTCAGACGTCTCAGCTCTTTGTTAGGAAAGCCAGATTTTTTCACCTCTTTTGAGCGTTGAAGAACTTTCTTTTCTTTCACTTTCAGAGCGACGCCGTGGCTTCCTCTATCGCCGCCCGGATGAACCGAGATCCTCAACCCTGAGTTGGAGGACACCAGCGCAGCAGTCAAGCTCGCTCTCGCCGAGACACATGTCATCCAAGAGACCAAATCCTATCTAGAAAGCCAAGGCATCCTCCTTTCCTCGTTCTCCGCTAAAGCACGGTCGAACACCACCCTCCTCGTCAAGAACATCCCATTTGGAACGACACCCGATCAAATACGCAAGTTGTTCGAATCGCATGGAGAGCTGAGCCGGGTGCTGGTCCTGCCAGCTAGGACGATGGCGGTGGTGGAGTATGCAGACCCAGAGGGGGCGGCGAAGGGTTTCCGTGCGGTCGCCTATAGGCGGCTGGGGAATTCTGTTGTGTATCTGAAAAAGGGTCCGTTGGGCATCTTCGCTGAAGGCTCGGACACAGACGCACCGGTGAAGGCGAGTGCGTGGCCGTCGAGCTCGGTTTCGGTTTCGGCCGTGCGATTGCCTGGTCAGGTTGAGGGCAACTCGGGTGTGGGTGTGGGTGAGGAGGATGGAGAAGAGCCGAGTGTACGGAGCGGAAGCACGCTGTACGTCAAGAACCTCGCGTTCTCGTTACGCAGGAGAGGCTGTCCAAGGTGTTCGCGCATCTGCCGTCGTTCGCCTTTGCACGGATAGACTTGGCTCAGTTTTTGATATGAATCCATACTGATTGATGTTGGTCCATAGATACTTGTTCTCTGGAGCCATTCCAGACCTGTTCCCACTAAAGTAGTAGGTAAATAAGAAATTGTTATTTTTCTACAGATATATATCTTACATTGAATGCCGTGGAGTAAAGGAATGGTAGGGGACTCGTATATGCCATGCTCTGCAATGGCCTACAAAACAAGTCACTCAAAAGCGCCGGAACTAATAATGCTTTGTTCACCGTCACTGGCAAATACATTGCTATAGTAAATCTGCACCAGTGGTTTCAGACTCAGGTCCGCTCCTCAACTTGCTACATATTTTTGACTGATATTGTGTCAAGGAAGCAAATCTACGCGAGTTTTTAGATCCTGCAAAAAATTCAATTGCTCGCCATTCCCGCTCCTGGGAGGTTGCCCTAGATTTAATGTGTGGAGAAGTGTGCCGTATCCTTCATAGGGAGCATCCTAAAAACGGAGGAAATGTGGCCACTGCGATAACACATCCTCGAGTACTACATGACGGTCATGAATTACTATATGTGTTTGGGATATGCAAATTTTTTATAATTTTACAATTTCGAGCTCAAAACATAACATTTTACTTTCAAATCTTGTACACACGTTATATACCATGCTTTACACGCACCTTGAATTTTTGGGATTTATTGAATTTAAATTGAGGCTCTCGGGCGATGACCGAAATTTGATGCCAAAAAATGAGAAGTGCAAATGGCGGTCACACGCGATCATCGGCGTCCAAACAGGGAACATTGTCACGCTTTTTGAGCTCTTACAGTAAAATAGATGTTCTGTTGCACCGTCCTGTCCTCCTATTGCCCCGAAATTTTTCCCAAAGAGATATATGGTATTTTTTATCCTACTGTGAAAAAAAGAGGTATTTTGGTGAATTCAGTCCTGAGTTCCTGAGCGTCACGGTCTATTACAGTAACGCAAAATCTCTCTAATTTGCGTCTTAAAGAGCCATCCCATAACTTTTGCTTAAAAAAACAGGATATTCCATACCGAGTGATATGAGCGAGTATGTGGAATATTTTTTATGGCGCGAAATGAGCGGGAACGGGAGATAAATGCGAATTTGCATATCTCATCCCTTTGCATATCCCAAACACATATAGTAGGGCGGCTCTTCAGGGTTCAATTCGACTTCTACGACTTGTTACAACCAGCCTCTCATCATTCCGGGATACCCGTAATTCAGAAGTACCTCCGTGATCAGAAACGCGCAGGGAGTTACTTTGTAGATGGTGGGAAGTATGCAACACTGTCCATGCACCTACTTCAAATCATCTTAAAGTTGTGAGTCCGTGCCTACAAATTTCTAAAGATATCCATATTTCGTCAATATAGCTCAGAGGACGAACGAGAGAACAACCACGATGGAACATTGGATTATGAAGCATTAAACAACGAAGAAACACCAGACAAATTGTCAATGCATCAAGAGTATGCGCCCAGACCCAATGACAAGAGACCTCTGGAGTTTGCGATTTCAACTCTTCCCTTCCACTTATCAAATGCGGATTACAATCCGAAACTTGCCAGGCTGTGTCGCTCCTCGATCACTCTGACTATTGAAGAAAAATTGCCTGACTTACATGCGAAGATGAAGCTACTTTATAATGCTATCGACCTGTATCTAGAAGTCAGTTTTATAACTTTTATTAACTGCTTCATGTATCATTACTTATCAATACTTACAGAAAGCCTCCCTGACACTCAATGAACCCCTCATCTCTGAGCACTTCGGTGCAGTCGAACAACATTGGGAGAGCAATGACGTGACTGGTGCATCGGCGTCACCCTTGACGTACCGACGTCCAAACGTTATGGATGCCCTCAATCCAGAGGCAGTTCTTGAATGGAATCCGTGGGTTGAATAACCAGGTCGAAGGCAAAGGCGGGCTCTGAGGGGGCAGTTATTATTAATACCGGATCATGTTAGACTGGATATAGTGTGGTATACGACTCAAATGATCCAACTTACCTGAAGCCACGAATCCTCGAGGATCCGGGCTTTGATTTTTGTGCTTACGATGGATCACGATAGTCAAACGTTCACGTTCAACCTGCCCAGAGGGTTGACTTATTATAGTGCGATGGCCTCATACCTAATGAGATGCCTATAGTCATGCATGAGGACGTCCGGACCTGTGATACTTTCCTTTGGACTCCTTTTGAAATAAACCCTTGTGTGAAAGTGAAAGAAATTGAACTCCGCGGTCACCAGCTTCACACAGTACACTGCACTGCTTTGATCCTTCGAGCCATTCCCTCAAACGTCAGGATTATGCCCTTTCTTCATCACTTCCCTACGATGCAGTATATTTGGACCTTGAGATATATGACCCCGTCTATACCGAACAATCGACGCCGCCAAGACGCCGCTCCTGTCCCTCTGTGATAACACGTCTGCGTACGAAAGCTCATCCGACATCTCATCGACAGGCTTGACAAGTGGAAGAACGAAATAAAGGACCAATTCGAGTGTGAGCGATGCGTAGCTTCACGGATATTCAACGTATCCGACGTGTAAATTTTCACAGAGGAAGTTCAAGGTCCGGTCTTTTTATAGCAAGCAATAACGGCGACCTCAGCGATAAAATAGCATTGACATTAGACATGGAAAACTGTTGCCTAAGCGGGGTTTTTAGCACTCGAAGGGTGTTTAAGCTTCCAGCTCCTAAGCCTATCATTGGTGCAGGCGTTCACCTATCAGAGTGTTGACTCCAATCCGTCCAGGTGGGGCTTTGAAGATTGAATATAGGCTAATTTAAACGTGAAGGTGTCGCGCAATCCATCCTGCTGGAGTCAGATGAACTGAGTCAAAAATATTTGACAAGGTTCTCAAGGCTGTCAACTATAGTAGGTTCAATACACCAACTTTTCTTTAGAATCATTCGCGCTTTCAAGAAGTGAAGTCAGTGTTATTAAAGGACGGCTCAAAGGTCAGGAGGTCAATGTTGCGGATACCATTTACACTGTACGACTTCACACTTCATGATGTTCCACCCCACGTATAAAGCTGCCATCGTGAACTCCAAACCCACCACCCAGATACTAGGCAATCTAGTGAGTGGATAAAAACTTCGGAGTCGTCGTCACATATAGCCTAATAATTCTCTCATTCGTGCCAGACAGAGGATGTCAGCTCCCCTTATTGTACATCATCGCGTGGGTGGTTGGTTGCCCAAAAACCATCGCGTTCTGGAGGCCTGGCTCTCCAAAAAGGTCGCGAAGGTTCGCCAGCTCAACCGTAGCGCAAATGAGTTCCATCCCGTCATCCAAGAGTTCAAACAATTAATCGAAACGGACGCCGAAATTTATATGGGGTTTCACCAGATGTTCGAGCAGGTGCCGACGAAGCCGCCATACAACAACGACCCGACTGGTAAGCCACAGGTAAGATCAACTTTCTTTGGTTGAATTAGAATAGACCTCACCACGCACCTCTTAGGTTCGCGATTACATGACCATGCTGGGGCTTTTCGACTTGATCATCACTGAGGCCCCGGCATACGAAGACGACGACCTTGTCGGCTTCCCCATTAATGCCATCCTCGATTGGCCGATGGGGACGCCAGGCGGTTTCGCCACTTTCATCAACCCAAAAGTCAACGCAATGTTCTTGCAAATGTTCAACGTCTGGGCCGCGTTCCTCACGTCGCCCGCCTCCCGCTACGTACTCACCACCTCTGACAATGGCTGGTTCGGTCCTGCTGCGTCAGAGGCTATCCCCAACTTTGCGCAGACCTTCGTTTGCGACCCTTCCGCACCTTATCATGGATTCACGTCCTGGGACGACTTTTTCACCCGCCTCTTCCGCGACGGAGTGCGCCCCGTTCAGTTCCCCACCAACGACTCGATCGTCAATAGCGCTTGCGAGTCCACCGTGTACAAAATATCGTACAACATCAAGGCGTTGGATGAATTCTGGCTCAAAGGCGAACCATACTCGCTGAACCACATGCTGAACAACGATCCCTACGCTCCACAGTTCGTCGGTGGGACCGTATACCAAGCTTTCCTCAGCGCGCTCAACTACCATCGCTGGCACAGCCCAATTAACGGTACGATTGTGAAGATCGTTAATATCCCAGGCACGTACTACGCCGAATCGCCTGTGACGGGATTCGTAGCCCCAGAAGGACCTGATCCAGCCGGCCCCAACCTCTCGCAGGGCTTTATCACTGCCGTGGCTGCTCGCGCACTCATCTTCATCGAAGCCAATAATCCGAAGATAGGGCTGATGTGCATGATCACCGTGGGCATGGCGGAGGTGTCGACCTGCGAGGTGACTGTGAAACCTGGTCAAATCGTGAAGAAAGGCGAACAGCTGGGGATGTTCCACTTCGGTGGTTCCACTCATTGTCTTATTTTCCGACCGGAGACGAAGGTCACATTTGATTCCAACTATCCAGTTGGGACTCCTGTTCCGCTCAATGTTGGGATTGCGACGATTGGGAATTAAGTTTGTGGTGGCATCCGGACCGAATTATGATTGAAATGAAGTTTTTGAAGCGATGTACGATTACAAATATCTCGGCTTTCTCTTTCGGACTCATGTGTCTGTTTCTTGCCTTCCTATTCTCGATTGTTATATTGAACCCTCTCTCCCAGAAGCTGAAAACAAAGGAGTACAGTTCGAGTGAATGTGTGTAGTCGGTCAAAAATATGTAACGATCTGAATGAAAATTTGGATATTCCTAGTACCTAGAAAAACAGCCAAAAGAACATCTTCTGAGATACAGGCGCCAGACCTAACGGTGAGCAACTGGGCACAAATAAGCGCTGGAGAGTGATCAGAATACCAAATTGGGAAGACACACGTTTCATTCAGTAAATTAACGTTAAGCTCAGAGACTGTTTCTCAGGAGTCTCGAAACCTATTTTATACTGCCCTGCCTCGAATAGTTTTTCGAAAGCTCAACAAAATCCCCAGCACTAAGGCTGGGCACAAAATTGATCTTTCGTCAGGGTCATCTATTTTTAGCTCTGACCAGAGTCAGGTGACTGATGGGAGCTGCCTTCAACCATAACCACGACCACGACCTCCTCCATCGTATTCGATCGTTTTCGTCTTCCTGATCACCTCTGTTGAGAACGTATCCAGGTATGGATTTATCTTACCTGTGTTCTCGAGCCCGTATCCAAATGTTGGTCGTACGTTTTCATATGTTTTACTTAACGCATTTGTTCCCAGCGTTGTTTCCTGGTTTTATAGAACAAATCTTATATGTACACCGAAAAACCGAAGCCTTTCCAGCTTACCACACCTGAAAACCCGTCCGTAAGGCCTTTTGGCATAATCTGGCCTCAAAATCCAAATTTCGAATGACAGGAGTCGGAAAAAGGAATTCTTTCGTGACAACGACGTTGAAGGCGAGACGGAGGTCGACATCGAGCCTTTTCGGATCCTTAGTTCAATGCGGAGTTGTATTCACCCACATTGTCTACCATGCTAGCGTCACAGGTGTCGCTCAAGGAATACCCTGATTTTTATTATCTGTGTGTTGATGCAGATGCAGTATGGAAGCGTCGTACAGGACGACGGGTGTGCGGACCAGCAGCGCCACCAGCTAGAAGAGCGGCTTCCCGCTCTTCTAATGCGACAACCCAGTTTTTTCACACAGCTGGAACAACATCAACACGAGATCCACCTCCCGCCAGACGAATTCCTCAGCTAGTCACTTTCGGTTATCCTGCCTCCGCCGCCGCATCCTGCTCTCCTGTCGCCAGTACTGGGTCATGTTCCGGAGATGCATGACTCAAGCTACAAGGGACAACTGTCCGTGGATCAGAGTTTGGTTCAGGAGTAGGCATCTCAGCAACACCATGTGCAGCACCAACACCAGCCGCCACTGCACATCTGTTTCCCCCCAGTGAATCGGTTCTTTGTCCCCTTGTTCTGGCATTTCTGCAGATTATTCGTGCCAAATAGAGCATGAAATGAAGTTGATGATGCGGGGCATGCCTGTGGACTCGGAGTCGGCGACGGATAGTATTAGCGGGACCAGGACGGATGCTGAAGTGGGAAAAGCCCCTGGCCGCGATTGACGTTGGCGGTGGATCTGCTGGGTCTGATGCCGCCTGAACTTGTAGCCCTTGTGCTGCTAATTTCTCAAGTTGATACATCTGCCCCATGCCTTCGACTGCTTCCGAATCAGGTTCTACTGTCTCAACCTCACCGCCTGCAGTTTTCTCGCAGACCGGACCCACTGGGAGGCCTTCCTCGCGAGTGCAGTCTTCAATAACTGCGAGGCGTATAACTCTCTTACAACAACTGGAAAGACGGTTGTTACAGTCCGAAGGGTGACTCCAACGAAATAGGTAGATCTATACGTTTTCTATTTTCAGATCGACATATTGTATATTGGAAACTCTGCAAAGCCATCGACCTGTATTTACAAGTCAGCTTTATTCATTGCTTCATGTCTTTAGGCTTATCAATAATTACAGAAACAACGTCTTACACACGATGACGCACAGCCGAATGAATCGCAACCCGTCGCTCAGCGCTTCAAAGCAGATAAACGGCGTAGGGAGAGCAATGAAGACATCGACGTGACTAGCGCACCGGCGTGGAGTTTGAGATCAAAGATTATGGATGCGCACAGTCCAACTGAGGTGTTAGGGTTGGATCCAGACGAGCCAGTCGGTTTGTAGTTTGGACTCTCAAGACAGTCGTAGCCGTATCTTTTCTTCATCTATGTAGGCTTCGTGGCATGATTAATGCATCCGATACCTAAGGGAGTGTACAGGGATTTGAACTCAATTTTACACTGGTTGTCTGATCGAAATCCCGGGTATTCATTTGGACACCTTCACGAGCACCTGCAAGCATAAAATTTGAATAAGGAGTGGGATTGATATAGAGTATACAAGTGCACAAAGGCCAACAGGGAAAGCAAAATTAGATGTTCGAAATACGCTAATTGGTAATCCAGGGATCATCAAGCAATTCTGAGGCAGATGGCCTTGTTTCCTCTGTCCACGCCAAAGTTCGTCTCAGGAAAGCGAGGAACATTTTCGACTCCTCAGCCGTCATGGTCTTTTTAGTACTTTCAAGAGAAGACTCAAGAACCGACTCTAGCTTCTCATTCGGAACGTCTCCTTTGGGAGACCCATCCTCATTGAAAAATTCAGCAGCGCGTGGACCTGAGTCGGCTAGGAGTGCTTTCGGGGGAGGTCCAAGCAAAGCTACCAATTGCGCAAGTTGGTTTTTGTCGGCCGTGTGTTCATCTGGCGCATCTTTCCGGGGAAAAAGGTGTCGGCCAAACATGAAGCCCCACACCTATATCAACCTGATGAAAGCGTGAAGGGAGACAACGACGAAGCACAAACCATGCAACCAAGATTCCAAATGTCCACAGGTGTGCTCCACGGAAGGTGCAAGAAAACCTCCGGCGCACGATAAGCAGCTGGTTGGACGAGTTCTGTGTATGAATCACTTCCTGTCCGTGCTTCACCGAAGTCACACAGAACAGGTCCGCTCTTCGCGCCTAGCCAGCGACGTAGAGGTCCAGGAACGTCCCTAGTTTCGAAGATTACAGAGTCTTCCGTAATTTTTCGAGAGCTGGGACTTTCGGTTTCCGCCTCTTCAACGTCTTCGAGGACAGTTTCATCCTGAATACGGAGGAGGATGTTCTTAGCCTGAAGGTCTGGAGTCAAATATGAATCAGCGGGAAGGGCATAGTAATAATAATAAAGTTTGTACCTCCGTGAATGACTTTGGCACTGTGGATGAATTCCAAAGCACGTAGCATATGAGTTGCCAAATCCTTGACATAATAGATAGGAAGGCTTCCGCCAGAAATGTCTAGAAAGAATTGTACACTGGCACCGAGAGGTTCATGAATGAGGAAGTGGTAGTTGCGATCACCGCGACAAAGTTCAAAGTGATCCAGTGCCTGCCTAACGAACTGCCGTCCAGTTGAATTGCTTGTCTTGGACAGTTTTTTTAAAGCTTCGTATGCTTTGATCTCTCGTTGGACAGATGGATAGTCACAGACCATAGACTTCATGCAGACGTACTCGTTCTGACTGCAACCTTTCAGCTTGCGTCAGGAGGAAGAGCAAAGGAACTGACTAAAGATCCCGGCACATCCAAGCAGTAGCAGTGGTTCCATAACCGAGTTTATAGAGAACTTGGTACTTGGTATTCAATACGTCTCCAATACGAAGCGGGTAAAAAGATTCCGGTGTGCACCATGGCCAGTTCTCTTCCTCGAGCTTTTCTGAGGCTGGGAGAGTGTTGAAACCGGTAGCAGGAAATACGCGAGGAGCAACCTGAACAGCACAGGCCCCAGACGCACCACGGAAATGAGGAGCGCGTCTGAACCGCCTGAGCACATTCATGGTGGGAGCCAAAATAGAACCATGGTGCAGAATTTGGACAGCTGAGAATCTAATCTAATCATGTCTGCAAAGTTCACACTGGCTGCCTCGGCATCAAATTCCTCTGTCAGAGACCAACATCACCTTCCGATTTTTCTAGACTTCATTATGACAGCAAACAGCAACTTCCAGAGTTTCTCAAGGCTGTACAGCTGGAACTTTCGTCATGCCCTCAACGAGAGGCGGTACGCACTAAAGTTACGGATCCAGCTGCCAGGGAGACCCAGCCCAGCAGCCCCTACAGGAAAAACAAAGTGATTGCAGCTCGCGACGACTTAAGGTCACTTAAGTACACCTCCAGGACAAGTCAACTAGAATGCGTGCTCTACTGTCTATCAAACTGGTTACAGAATATAATAAAGTTGATGGAAAAGATTGGAGCAACGGGTTTCTCACTGTCTTTCACAGCTTGGAGAAATCAGTTATCTCTCTCGTGAAATCAGACTCTCTCTCGCGAAATCAGACTCTCACTCCCGACTTCTTCCATCTATCAGAGGATAGGCAAGTCGTCAGTCCTTCGATTCAATTACACACTAACGTCTAGCTTGAATGAGTTTATAAAAGCTGTCTATTCTACCAGGCACTTCCACGGCTTACCCACTGTCTCTGTAAGTTCCCCTGCTTTCGTCAATTTTCCTGCTTACACTTTATCGATATCTCCAGCACCAAGATATGACGATTAGCCCCTTCAAACCTCTGTGCCTTTGCCCTGACCTTATCTTGAATCCTAGACGTGAAATCGCTTATACCTTTTATCCGTCTAACCATGAGCCATCTTCACTGCGATCCATCAACCAAATTCCCGTCGAAATGCTCCGAGAGATATTCGCGAAATTCGTTGAAGTTGACTATTCGGACCTTTGCGGTGCGAGCTCGAGCAAACCCGAACCCTCCAACGCTTCCGGGGTCACCGAAGGAGCGGCGTGTCCCGCACCTGGTTTAGCTGACCCCACTAGGCTAGGCCAAGTATGCTCTCATTGGCGACAAGTTGCACTTTCTACTCCTTTCTTATGGACCAATATATGTATCGTCCCAGACATCAAACATCTCAAGGCGCAAATCAATTGGACGAAGATGTTCCTCTCGCGTGCGGGCACCAGCCCGCTCAATCTGTCGCTCAAAGATTGCACATGCCGCTCAGCCGTTTCTACACAATTAGTCCGACCCAGCATATGTCATTCAGCCGCATCGATGCCTTCCGCCAGTCCTACCATATGCGCAATGCGTACCTTTTTATCATTGTTCATTTCTCGAATTCAGTATTGGCGCAACATCGACTTTCATTTACCCCCCGAGGCCTTGGACGTGTTATTCTCCATGACAAACTCTCATTCGCCACCGAAATGCGGTACATTACGTTCTGCGTCAGTCCTGATTTCGAACGTCGCTTGCAATACACTTCACACCACCCGACTATCATCAGACCATGTCAGTCTTTCGGATAGTATCAGCTGGACGCACCCATTCCTCGCCACTATCTGGAAATCTATCTTTATCTCACCAACTCTAAAGCAGCTCACTTGGTGGCCAGGTTTCGAAGCCGTATTTTCAGATCTACCCGGTAGCATTTTCGTCAACCTTTCCAGCCTGAAGATTCCCTATCCCGTTTGCGTCGACGAATTGCTGAGCCTCTTGGCCCACTTTCCTAACATCAAAGACGTGGTAGTATCCGAATTACGGCTACCTCGACTTCCTGTCCTCAGTAACCACGTTCAATTGCCTCTTGCCTTGTCTTCTTTGGAGGCCCTTCGTCTGACGGTGGATGTAGACATTGCGCCGTTATTTGATGGATTATATTGTCCCGCAGTGCGCTTCCTCACCCTCGACTATTCGGGCGCCGTGACTCCATCCAAGGACGTTATATCATCTCTTCTCGCCTTTCTACGAAGATCGGAGTGTTGCTTGAAAGAACTCACAATCCGTCAAAGCCACGCTTTCTATCATCCTGGTGGCGAACGTGGCAACTAAAGACTTTGATTTTCTCAACGTCCAATGGCTCTCTGCATTGGAAGTAGATCGAGCTTTGATTACCGACTCGGACGAACTGTCACGAATAGAAATATAGCCATCTGGCCCGTGGACCTGTTTAGGCATACTGCAGTATTCAAGTCCCTTTGTACATTTCTTTATGACGGTCGTTTGCCTTGTAAAAATTTTGAACATGTAGTAGAGGTATTACGGATGATCGACGGTCGTGTTTAGCTATTCGTATGGTAGTTGATTGTCATTCCTGACTACGAGTTAGTTTTTCTAGTTGCCATTCAGCTAACCTGAACTTGTATTTACGACCATGATTGGGGATGTAGAACCGCACCACCTTCTCCGACAGCTTGGCCCGGTCGGACCGCACAGCGCACACCGGCATCCGTATGTCAATCTCATGACGCTTGCAGTCTCTTGTCGTTTTAAATGCTTTCACCCCAACTTTGTCTGCAACTTTGGATCTTCACGCCCTCTTCTACCAGACCATCTTGACTTTTCCGATAATTTGGCCCCCCCACGATAGCAATCACGACTATTGTGACTCGCCACGACGCACGTTCAAGGGCAAAAATAAATTTTGCACATAACTTCGGAATATACATCTGGGGTTCTTTTGTAGTACATGCCTCCTGGACTACGTCGTGGCACGATGACAATCCTCAGGAAAGTTTTCTCGCGGCGGACGCTGGCCTACGCCACAGGAGGGACAGCGTTGTTCTTCGGAGGCGGATACTGGTATCTCAACTCGGGACCAGCATATCCTGCATCTACGGTGACGACTCGACGACCACCGCCGCCATGGACGCCTCCATCGAGAGCCGAAATGTTGAAGCAGCTCAAGGCATCCGGCACAATCACCACGGTTACGAAGGGTAGCCCATCAGTTGAAGGAGAGGAGTTCGATCTTCTGATCGTCGGTGGAGGAGCTACGGGTGCTGGTTGTGCAGTCGATGCTGCTAGTCGCGGTCTCAAAGTAGCTCTGGTAGAGCGGGACGACTTCAGCTCTGGTGCGTCACTCTGTCTCTGCTTCGAACTACACTCATAATTGGCTCAGGAACGTCGTCGAAGTCAACAAAGCTTGTGCACGGTGGGGTTCGTTACCTGCAGAAAGCCGTGATGGAGCTCGACTACGACCAATACAAACTCGTTCGGGAGGCGTTGCACGAACGACGGACGTTCCTGCACACTGCCCCATACCTCTCCGCGATGCTGCCTATTATGCTTCCAATCTACAAGTATTGGCAGGTGCCATATTACTGGGCTGGCTGCAAAATGTACGACGTGCTGGCTGGAAAGGAAAACATGGAGAGTTCGTATGTGATGAGCAAAGGAAAGGCATTGGAGACCTTTCCGATGCTAAAGTCGGACGGTCTGGTTGGTGCGCTGGTTTATTACGACGGTAACAATTTTCCAAGTCGTTCTGCGTACATTATTTGAACTTCGAGACAGGACAACATAACGACTCGCGGATGAACATGGCACTCATCATGACCGCTGTGAAACTCGGGGCTGTCGTTGCGAACTACTGTGAAGTTACCCAGTTGCACAAGGACGCCAATGGTAAATTGAACGGAGCCAAGGTTAAGGATAATCTCACTGGCCAAGAATGGAATGTCCGAGCCAAGGGAATAATCAACGCAACCGGTCCTTTCACCGACGCTCTCCTATCACTAGACAACCCACAGCACGAAGCAATCGTCCAACCCTCCTCTGGCGTCCACATCACACTCCCAAACTACTACTCCCCGCGCAAAATGGGGCTTCTCGACCCCTCCACCTCAGACGGACGCGTCATTTTCTTCCTGCCGTGGCAGGGGAACACCATCGCAGGCACCACGGACACCCCGGCGCGCGTGACGCGCGACCCGCAGGCGTCGGAGGAGGACATCCGGTGGGTGCTCGAGGAGGTGCGAAGATACCTGTCGCCCGACATCAAGGTGCGCCGCGGGGACGTGCTGAGCGCGTGGAGCGGGCTGCGTCCGTTGGTGAGGGACCCCAGCGCGGAGAAGACGGAGGGGCTGGTGAGGAACCATATGATCAACGTTAGTGCGAGTGGGCTGCTGACGATCGCGGGTGGGAAATGGACGACGTATCGTGCGATGGCTGAGGAGACGGTGGATGCGGCTATTGAGACGTTTGGGCTGAAGCCGAAGAATGGGTGTGCTACGAAGACGCTTAGGTTGGTGGGCAGCGATGGATGGAGTCGGAATATGTTTATTGGGCTTATTCAAACTGTCAGTCCATTTTTTTTCTTCTTCGATTCTGCTGCTAATTTCTAAGGTCACTTTTCAGTATGGGTTGGAGTCAGTAGTCGCGAAACACCTTTCAGAAAACTACGGTGACCGCGCATGGACGGTCTGCTCGCTCGCAGACCCCACCGGCGAAACCTGGCCCTTATATGGTAAAAAGTTGACCCCTCAGTACCCATGTACGCAAAATCCAGCCTCCCACAATGCTCAGCATCTAACAATCTCCCAATCTCCCTAGTCATCGACGCGGAAGTGCGCTATGCCATCCG
Organism: Galerina sulciceps; assembly: GCA_023014345.1. Taxonomy (NCBI): domain Eukaryota; kingdom Fungi; phylum Basidiomycota; class Agaricomycetes; order Agaricales; family Galerinaceae; genus Galerina; species Galerina sulciceps. The sequence goes on from JAEDXJ010000016.1 coordinate 1,076,733, forward strand.
CCACGAATACGCTCTGACCGCCATCGACGTCCTCGCGCGGCGCACGCGTCTCTCCTTCCTCAACGCTCGCGCAGCACTCGACGCTCTCCCGCAGGTGATCGACATCATGTCGGAGGAGCTCGGGTGGTCGCTCTCCGAGCGCGAGCGGCAGATCGACAAGGCGGTCGTGTTCCTGACGAGCATGGGGCTGTCCCCCGCTCTCGCTGCTGCCCATCGTCCGGCGCCAATACCCAGAGGCACACTGGAGAAGGTGGAATCGCACCTGTGGAAGGCGTGCCTTGGGTTTTTGGGCCTTTTCCGGGGGAGGAGTGCGGAGGCGCCGCCGGAGACATTTGGGCCGGGGCGGGCGAAGTTCGAGGCGGGTGAGGTGGCTGCGCTGAGGAGCGCTTTCGTGATGAGGGGTGAGGGGGAGGAGAAGGTGAGGAGGGAGCATATTTTGGATATTTTGAAGGATATCCCTGGGTACTCGGAGATCTCGAAGATTAAGAAGAAGGAGCTGGATTACGTGCTTGATGAGGCGGGGTTGCATGATCATGCTGATTTTAATTTCGATGAGTTCCTTGAGGTGAGCGTTCTTTATTTTCTTCGTGCGGAATCGATGTTAACGAGCCTGCTCCCCGCACAGATATCTGGGAATCTGAAAGAAATTTCCTTCTCGCCCTCGCCCTCGCCGAAGAAAATCAAATCACGGTTGAGGATACCTGTAGAAAAGAGCGGCGGTGGTGTCTGAAATTATTATAGCACTGAGAGATTGGATTTGGATGTACACGATGACAACTGGGACTTTGATTTTAGAGGGTATTCGCCGTTCGAACTCGGAGGATTTGCTATGCACAACGGTTGTGTATTTTATGGCTAGACTTAATAATCAAACTACTTCTCGAACGTGCTTGTTATGAGGAAGCTAACTGAATGCTTGCCGAGAGAGGTATTTACACCTGTCGGTCTAACTAAAGCTTGTGCTCGAACGCTTATATATGAATTCAAAAGAAATTTACCATGTAACGCTAAAATTTCTGATTTACTCCCTCAGTGCTCTGAGTTGAGCAGCGCCGTCTTTGATGTAGAGTCGAGTTATTTTTGTTTTCTGAATGTCTGGCGCTATGTACTGCATCAAATGTTTTTACAACTGAACTAAGTCGACTGACCGGAGAAACCTCGCATCAACCACTCAATGCCAAACCAGGTAATCTGCGAACAAACCTCCTGTGGCTTCCTGCCACCACGACATACCCACTCTCTTCAGGATGGACGGATCCCCGCTGGTAGATCTTGTACCGGGGACGCAAAATGACATCATACGGCATCCAGAGTTCTACTTCCCAGACGGATCCGTGGTCGTGATCGTGCAAAAAACCGCGTTCCGGATCCACCAGTCGATGCTCGCCCGCCACTCGGACGTCTTCAGAGGCCTGTGGGACGTGCCCCAGCCAGCAGCGACGGAGCTCTACGACGGCTGCCCGGCGGTGCAGCTGCACGACGACAGCGTGGGCGACTTTGTCGACCTGATGAAGGTGATGTACGACGGCCTGTGAGTACGCGTTGTCAGCAGTGCATTGGTCGCCCTTATCCAGACGCAGGGTGCTTTGTTTGCTTTGCTAGCCATTTCGACCAGATCAGGCCCGACACGAGCCTGCGCGCGCTCATCAACTTCATCTCTGGGATTCTGAGGATCAGCACCAAGTACGGCATGGTGCTGTTTCGCAACAAGTGCATCTCGATCATCCAGGATAAATTTCCGTCCACGTTACGTGGATGCGACGAGGTCCTGACACGGGGCATCCAATACGTGCCGTCCGAAATCGTGCGCATCATCCCGCTGGCGCGCGCAACGACGGTGCATATGGTGCTCCCCTGGGCGTTCTATCTCTGCGCGCACATCTCCGTCGACGACATCCTAGCGAGCGATGTCCTGGATTGGAAGGACAAGGCTCTATGCCTCGCCGGGAAAGAAAAGCTGTGGGAGATGCAAAAGACGTTGACCCACAGCTTCCTCCTTGACTTCAAGCAGGCGCCTTCATGTACGAACGCGTGCCAGGCGCGCGTGCCTCGGAACCTCAAGCTCAACGATATCGAGAGTCTGCGGATCAACCCCCATCCGCTGGAGGAGTACACCGACTGGAAGTCGCTGAATGTGTGCATCAAGTGCCAGCAGGCGACGGAGGCGTTGCACAAGGAGGGCAGAGAGAAGGTGTGGCAGAAGCTGCCGGGCATATTTCAGCTTGGGACTTGGGACGACGTGTGTAAGGACCAGTCTTCGTGATATGAACGCTGCTCGCTCAGGTTTGATCCAGTGGGTTAATGGACTGCGGATCGTATAGGATGATGTATGTCTTTCATTCTGGTTTCTCTACGTATTCCAGGCCCTTCATTTATCTGACCCTCGTCTGTCATATAGCTCATGATGAGTGCTATCAACAGTGCTCAGCACGATACAACCGCCCAGGCTTTACATATCCGTCGTGCAAATTACTTACTGTTGTTGGTTCCTCGTCTGACTTTGCATAGATTCATTCCAGGTGTTGTAATTTTATGTAACGTTCAAAATATGCTAAATAGAAGGAGAGATTTGGGTATATTACTGTATTATCAGTTACCTACGATTCAGTCAGACCCCGCCTACTCTCCGCCCTGTAAGTAGCTGGTGCCATAAAGAAAAAAGCCACAAAAATGCAAATGCTGGCCTAGGTTCAGTCGAGATTTCGAGTGGCGGTGGACATTAAATTAAGGTTGTAGACCAATTGTAGACAAGGGAAAAGGTTTACCCGCCTCATATGCATGCAAGTTCAATGAAAGTGGCGGCGGCGTTTCGAAGGTTTAACTTCTCTGTTGCGGGCAAGAATGAGAGTAATGTCTCAGGCATCAGGTATATGTAGTCACAGTCGTATTTCTTGTTTTTGGAGAACAACAGTAGGACAATCCATATGAGGGTACGAATCAGGTACATAATTTCAGAGACGCCAAAAACCCCTCTAGAGTTTTACATATCAGGCTGGTTTTTACCCTTTGTCTTGATTACAAAATAAAGCGAAAAAACCGTCGTCGGTACTAAAGAAAACTTTCCTTGATTTCTTTTTAAATTTCAGCTCTCAAAATACTTCCTGAACCTACAATATGAATATGAATATTATGTCGTTCAAATGGTCCCACAAATCGGATTCGGCGACTGGTAGTGTACGTAAGGAAGGCATTGATCATTTCCGTGAATTTCAATCATTGAGAAGTCGTATGTACATAAGTAAGCGTCGAAGGTGAACTGTTAGTTGTGCTACTCGGGGATGAATGGGTCGATGGGGTTGTTGAAGAAGAAGAATGCGAATTAGAAGTTAGTGACGTTAGGTTGGTAGGTAGGTGGTAGTAGTACAACAAGAATGAATGGCCAAACTCTAGGATGCAGCAGCGAAAAAAGGTAATAATATACAGAGGTTGAAAGCGACGTCGAGAGCGCGATGGGACCTAATAACTTACAGCAAGAATAGAGTTGAGGTGGTTTGAATTACTGGTTATCGTCTGTTAAGATATCAATATGGAACTGCCGCCAGTCGATTTTCGCAGGTGCGTCCCACTCCTCGTGATAATGGTCATGGTCCTCCAATATCGGCTCCGCAGCGAGACTGGGCTCTTCTTCCTCCAGGATCAAGAAGAAGTCGGTCTTCTCCATACTCGGCGGGCGGTACTGGATCGACGAGCGGCGCGAGCGGGAGGGGAGGGGCATGGTGTGGATGGAGGTCGGGCGCTCGCGCTCGCGGTCGCGGTCGCGGCGGGCGAAGATGAAGGAGGAGCGGTTGGACGAGCCGGTGAGGGAGAGGAAGGACTCGCGCTTGGGCGGGGTGCCGAAGGGCGAGCTGTCTTCGGAGGAGAGGTCGATGAACATGGAGCGGGCGTCGGGGGAGGAGGTGAATGGGTCGATGCTTTGGTGTAAAGCGCTGGTGGTTCGGTTTGGGGTTAGGTGTTTGTTTATATGGACTATGAAGACAGGTTGGACACACCTTCCGTTGGGGGCTGATGGACCGCCGGCGCTGATCCATACTTCTGGCGCGGATTCGCCAGAGGAGCGAGAGCCGCTGAAGAAATGCGAGCTCCGGCTGCTTCTCCTCGAGGAGGATACGGAGGAGTGTTCGGCACCACCAGCTGTACTAGTCGAGAGGATGCGTTCGAACAGGCGTGACGAGAACGACACAAACGATGAGCGTCGGCCCTGCGACTTCTCACGGGTGCTGCTGGACCTGGGCGTTGAGCTCGTATGCACGATCATGGAGGCGTGTCGGGGTCGTGATGGTCGCCGCTCGCGGCTGCTGCTTGAGAACCATGTAGTATTGGTGGGGACGATCTCGAGGGAGTTGCGGGCGGAGGTTGAACGGCGCGTTGTCACGGCGCGGAACCCAGAGGCAAAGAAGTCCGAGTATCCTCGAACGGTGGTGGGTGTCTGCATGGGTGCGGTGGGGGGGGGATGGGAGGACAATGGCCTGAGAAGAAGAGGATGCGGTATAAAAGTGATTTGTATCCTGACCCTAAGTTCGTAAGGTGGCGGTGACGTCTACAAGATTAATGTGTTACACCAAGGGGAAATGTTGACCCGTTAGTTCGGCCGCCGTGCACACAGACAAAGCTCCATCAGGCCCGACGACCGGTCGATCTCCGGGGTGACGGCGTCTCCACAGAAGCGATCATCATCATCATCATCGACGATTGGGTTGGTAACTCCCGCTGAGCTGCCTGCGAACACCGCAACGACAAGCATCGATATCCACAGAGGGCTCGGTGTTTCTTGTTTCTGAAAAAAAGATCGTGTGCTGTACTTGGCTGGCTGGCTGGCGTATCATTAAATTCGATCTTTTCCTGATGATATGCGTTACAAAAATACCAACCAACTATCGTGTGTCTGTCTCAGACGCTGAACAAAAACTGTTCAGCAGAAAAGGCGGTACCGGTGAAAAACTAGCATCTTTTCGGCTCGCATGCTCGAATTGGCATAAAGCGGAAAAAAGATGTGTTTCGCCGAGGGCTCGACTGCTTTGCACGATAGTGTGTACGTTAGCCGGGCGCACCGGGGCAATCGAGGTCTTTATTAAGAGGCGTTCTAAACATATGCACGTCGGATGTCCATTGGGAATTCGAATGGGCCGGCTCTTCGCTCGTATGAAGGGTGTAAGTGAAATTTCCATACTCGTAAAACCGACTTACAGCCCGTGTTATCAGCTTTCAACAGTTTTTGCTCGTCCAAGCAAAGATAATCTTACTCTAACGACCCACTCCCAAGCTCGAGAACCAAGTGCTTATTTTTTCTTCGATCTGCGACAGGTCGGACATTCCAGCGTTGCAGATCATGGGTATAAGACCGTCTTCTTTGGCAGAAACAATCACACTCCTGAGCGAGCATGAGACCGGAGGCCTAGGGAACTCATCGACCCATCCATCCCATCGTCAGTGACTCAGTGTTCATAATCATAACATTCAATTCTCCTCCGTCGGAGACAAGGCGAGACAAGACAAGAACTTGAACGATGGAAGTAACCAAAGCTTACTCGGCAACAATACGCACCGCGAACTGATGCCGTGATAGCAAGATAGCGTTCGCGTTCACGTCGGAAGGACTTCAAGGAGCTTCGAATTCAAGGAGCGCACTAGCTGCTACTAGCTGCCCTGTTGAGATATTAATATTAATGGAAATCACGAGAGAGAAAGAAAGCCGTTTTAATATTGAGCGTCATCCTAATTGACGGGTTCCGCGATGTCATTGTCAAAGGCAGCCTACCCCAAAAACTAAAGTGGAGTTAACGTTATTGCTTTCAGAGAGATGACGGGGCTACCTTACGCTTTATTGGCGCCAAGTCCGAATCCATTGACATTCGAAAACCGTCAGCAGACTGGGTCGACATAAGGATCTTTTTATGCTCAGAGCCGCAGCGTACATCCCGAGCGCAGTACTGGTGATCCATGATCATGATGATCGTTGTGGGCATACCGACTCCATCAACGGTTATTCTTATTCTTGCGTAAAAAGGGCACGAGATCGTGAGGAACGTTTGTACTCTTCTTCAAATTACACATCTGCGTTGCGTCGAGAATGCGGGCGGGCGGCGGGCGGACGATCGGGCGGACGATGCCCATCAGGCTCCAGCCAGCCGAAGATCAAGGGGCGAAGGACAAAGGACAAGGGAAAGATGCTGGAAGAAAGATATATGATTTGATTTGATTTCAGCGAACTACAGGAAAAGAAGAGAGAAGAGAGATATTCTTGAAACCCAAGATGAAAAAGAAGTCCAGCTGTTGTCAATGAGTTGTTGTTAGTCGACGACTGGGACTGATGCGAGTGAGGGGTGAGCGTTTCAGAGTACATCGCCCTCGTCCGTGTGTCCGTGTCCGTGAGAGAGGGAACGACAATGCACTCTAGGAAGGTGTTCACGTTCGGCTGATCATCGCTTGCGCTGAATGATATTATCACACAGAAGCCTAAAAACTATGCAGAATGGAGAAGGTAGAACCCACATACAGCTGGCTATTTATTTTTCATCATGAAAATCCGAGGCGGGCGGTGGGATTACTATTGGAACCTTTCTTCATCACGAAATCGACAATAATTTTCTGCTGACCGAGCGGCGAGCGGTCAGCCTGAGCGCCGCAACCTAGGTTCATAGGTTCAAGTTCAAGTTGAGGAAACTAAAGGAGGGAAAGGAAAGTTAAACGGCGATAGCGTGCCATTGCATTGGCCCATTGCATTACATACAACGATCAGCTGGCTCAAATACTAATAGAAGAGAGGACGGCACCACGTATTGTATAATTAAATCGATGGCTTGCTTTTACAGCTGCTGTTATTAGCTATTAGTGTGCTTTGTGCCTTGCCCGCGTCAATCGCCATTCGCCTGTCCCCGGGCCCGGTCAAAAGAACAGGTGATAGCTATGTAAATCGCCGAAATGAAAGCCATTAGCCAAGGCCCATGGGGACCCGGTAAATCTTGGGATGCCGCCGCCGCCTGGACCGTTCAGTTACTTTTTAGCAGCAGCAGCTTGAGCCTGAGCTTGTTGTTCACCAGCCCGCGCGAGCCTATCTTTCTGCGCCTCCGCAATCACGCGCCGCTGGTTGAAGTATTCAATCTGGGGTGCACCATCCACACCACACCACACCACACCACAGTCAGCCTATCGCGATAAACACTTCAGAAATACCACCCAAAAAGACGTACCCAGCTCTTCGCACAGTTCGCCTCATATTCCCTCTTCTCTTTCGCGCACGTGCGCCCGGTGCCCCCCTTCCCCTTCCCCTCCTCGTCGCCTGGTTTAACCACCCCCGCGCGGTCTAGACACGCAAAGTAGGCGTCTCGTGTTTCCCAGCACTTTTGTCGGTTTTCTCTGTTGGGGGGTGCTGATTTGTCTTCGTTGCTGGTGGAAGAGGTGGAGAACCACCCCATGGTTTGGTTTGGGATTAAGAGAAGGGAGAAGGGGTGGTGGACGCGAAGCGAAGCACGATGCTGAATGCAGTCAAGAGCCTCGATGAAGGATTCAACAAATGGAAAGTTCCCACAGTTAGGGTAGGTCACATGATACGTGGATAGGGGCTTACTCTACTTAATAGTAATAATCCGCGGCGAGTCCGTGGCGAGTGTAGAAGCTGTGGTCAGTCTAAGTACATGTCGGGGTAAAGATTAGACTTGGAACCGGGTCAGATGTCACTTGTAGTTCTTATCCTGAGCTATAAGTCCTCGGGTTCCATATACATCTTTGATCTAATTTATTTAATACTTCACCAGGGTACTGCAGACCCTTTAGCTATCTGCTGAAGAAGATCGGATTCAGAAAAAAAGGCACGAGTTTAAACTGCCCGTCTAGAATACCATTGTAATATAATCGAAAGGTTTATTTGATAAAAGCTTAGAATTTAAGCCGACACCTCCTCTTGTTTATTGCACCCAACAGTTTCTACTACAAATTTTTTGGACCCACACTCATGATGGGCCTTCCTTTTTTCCACTCAAGTACTTACCATTACCCCGCATGCATCTTTAACCCCATTGTTCCCGTACTTATAGTCTTATTACTGTGCTACTCTGTGTGCATAGTCATTAGGCAGCAGTCACATGGGCCGCTATCGCGGCCTGCAAGACTGCTATAAAAATGGAATATATCTATCTAATTGGCTGATTCCTGAAGGTTCACCATTTTGGACGAGAGGAAATTCAATCAATCTGTTTTGCTCGAATGGATTGTACTTGGTGGTGCAGAAGACCTAGTGATCCTGGTGAAGAGAACAATCCACTTTACTTATGTGGCTAAGGAGGTCAAGTATGGCGGAGGGATTTGGGGTTGCACTTCTGGTGCAGGTTATAACAAGAATCATCGGCCAAGATTGAACGTACTCATAGCCTAGTAGCTCAAGAATGACCTAGATTTTTTTGCGAGGCCAAAGATGCAGCACTATTGAAACACTTTGGCATCGTATGAAATTGCATTAATTTTTGCCGGCAGTGTATGTCTTGGATTTGGATAGGATGCCTGAGGCCTGAGGGGTCATTACATTGTATTAATTTACATGGTCTTCATAAGGTTCATTACAACAATTCAATCAATATCGAGAGCCGTGAATATGAGAGAGAAAAAGAGAAACAAATGAGCAGAAAAAGTCGAAAAAGAAAATAAAACATGGGAATACAACAACAAACGTGGAACGAAAGGATAACCAATCTTAACAAAAACTCCAATCAGGTCTTCTGTCCCTGCCCTTGATACTTCTTGATAAGATCCCTAAGCCGCGCTTGCCCGAACGCCAGATCAGCGGGTTTAGAAGGCGAGACTCGTCCAGGAGCAGAAGCTTCTGGCGGGAGCGATTTCGAAGCCTGTGCAGCTCCGCTCGTCAACCCAGTCAGCGGCACCTTTACCACAGGCCTGAGACCCCTCTGCGCCGCTGCAGCGGCAGCGGACGAAGACGACGACGACTGAGGCCTTGCAAGAGACGCAGTCGAAGACAGCGTCGGAACCGCATGCGACTCCGACACAACAGCAGGATCCGAGGTCCCCTTGATAACAGGCGTCCTCACACCCCCCTTGGTCTTCGCCTTCGCAGCGGCGACGAAGTTGTGGTGCAACCTGAGTGGCTGTTGTTGTTGTTCAGACGAACTGGGCGTCGAAAGGCTCGTAGGCGTGATCTTCCCATGCAGCGAGTATGGGCTTGCCATCGCCGTCGCGGGTCTCTTCTGCACGACGAGAGCTTCGGAGGAGTGGCTGCCTTTGCCTGCTGGTATGTGTATCCCACCTAGACGAACGACGGGAGGGACGAGGGATGTTGCTGATGGCATCTTCTTAGGCAGGGGTTTGGAATCTGGAAATGCGTTGCGCGAATCCGGCCTTTTCTGAGGTTCGGTGGTAGGTTTTGCAGCTTTGACTTCACCCTTAGCCACCAACGCCGCCGCCGCAGGAGCAGCAGCAGCAGCAGCGTTTCTAGTTGGCCGCGACGACGACATCAAAGCAGTCGAAAACAATTTGCGTTCTGGAGGAAGAGGTTGTTGAGCCAGCACCGATCCCCCCGTCTCCTCAACAGGATTCAACCTTTTGACCACAACAGGCTTCCCATTCCCATTCCCATTGGCTTCATGGCCATGCCCGTTGATCGCTCCAGACGACCACAGATTCGCAACCGAGGTTACTTTACCGCCTCTACCACCCCGTGCGGATCGTATGTCGTATTTCACCTCGGGGTCAAGAACAGGCTTTGGAGGTGGGAATATGGGTTGTATTCGTCCAGGAAGCTGAGCGTTTTTCGTTGGAGGCGGCGGTGGTGGGGGAAGTGGAGTCTTGTTGGGTATGGGCACTACAACAGCAGGAGGTTTCGGAACATCTGGATGTTGTTGTCTCTTCGCATTTTTGGCTGCAGCAGAATACGACAGAGGCTTCGACTTCGGATCTGGGGCTGGTGGTGGGGGTGGCTTCGATGATGGGGGCGAGACCCTCCGATCTGTTCTGATCGACATGGGCGCAGCCGCAGGCGGGATGGCTTTGAGATACTGCGGCATCTGCTTCGCCTGGATCACAGGTGTGTTCTCAGACGACCAGATATCCTGCACCCTTCGTGCTTCTTCCACCACCGTCGCATCCCGCGGGACCAGCGGTCTTCGAGCCTGGAGCGTATCCCGCTTGAGCGTCGCGATCGGTACAAATCCTGAGGAGCGAGGGTTAGGCGCAGCTGACGTATCCTGGCGTTCCGCCCATGGTTCCGTCGAAGGGCCAACGAAGGGGGCTCCTTGTACGGCAGCAGCAGACGATTGGAAGTGCTCGCCAGGGTGGGCGGGCTCAGTTGCTGGTTCGAAAGGAGAGGGTATATTCCGGATGACACTCGGACTGGGAGGGATAACCTGTTCTTGAGGAGGGACGTCAGGGTCGATCCTTCCCAACCACGCCGCCACGCGTCCTTTCGCCGCAGATTTGTTGCTCGACCGATCTTTCTTCTTTCCGCTGATCTTGCCTTCCTTGCTCTTCTCTTTCTCTTTCTCCTTCCCCCTATCCCCCTCTCCTTCTCTCTCTGCATATCCCACCCTCGTAGGTGTGCCCACAGCATGAGCCCTCTCCCTCATATGATGATGCAGCCCTTCTCGTTCGCCACTCGAACCACCTCCCGACCTGCCCGCTCTATGCGTCCGACCATCGAAATCACCATCCGAATCATCGCCGCCGCCCAGACCCCCAGCAAGCGTCAGACTCGAAATCGCCGAATCATGCAGCGGCTCCGGGCTCTTCGCAGGGATCGGTATCGAGGAGCTCTTTCGCGGATCCAAGGAGGAGGAGGAGGCGTCGAGTGACAAGATGTTTCGCAGGTCTGGTCGTTGGTCTTTGTTCGCATGACTGATGTCCACCTTGCGGGTGCCGACCTCTGCGAGCAGCCTTCTTTCAAGCGCGTCGAGGCCGCTCTCGGTCTTGAGCTCGTTCTTGTCTGTTCGCCGAGAAGGGAGGACGGCATGGAGTGCTGGGGTAGGCGGTGTTTGGTCTGATGGAAGAGGAGAAGTTTCGGGTATGGGAAGACCCTGGTCAGCGAAATAAAGGTCCGCCCGAGCACGACTGGGAGGCGAAAGCAAATTCTTTCCCGAAGGGACTGGTGGTCCAGGTAAGGTTTTGTTGACATCACTATCGTTTTCAACAGTTTTAATTTTTGACCCCTCCAGTTCCTTTGTCTTTCCTTTAGCGCCATTCGCAGCCAATGCACCACCTCCCACTTCCTTTGGAAGATCACACGACAAGTCTTCCCTTGTCCTGACGACCTCGTCCGCCATTTTCTCGAGCTCTTCAACCCTTTCGCTTTTCACGGTAGCTCCAAGAATCGGATCACGGGTGAAAGAGTGCTTCGGCGTAAGGTGGGGCCGTGGCGAGTGCACAACAGCTTCAGGTACTGGCGGAGACACAGAGAGGTTCTCTGGCCTCGGCAAGCCGGGAGGGGGTGGCAGGTTGCGTAACGGTCGTGGTTTGGATGTTGCATTTGACGATACACCTGCTGTAGCGGCGATGCTGGATGTATCTGGGACATAAGACTCGTTGACGGAGGGGAATTGTCCAGGTAAAGGAAAACGATGACTCTGTGGGGACACCGATCGGTTCCTTGACAGTAATCTCAAATGTTGGGTGACGCGTGAAGCACGCTCTCCTTTGCCGACTTCTGGCTGAGAAGGGTCTATGGCAGGTGGATATGAATGTCCTAAGTCGTGAAGTGGGATCAAGATGTCGCAGGAAGAGGAGGGGGTAGGCCTGAAATTATGGGTTGAGCGACCTGTGAGGCAAATGCCACTGGTCCAGCACTTGAAGGACGAGGAATGTAAGCCGCAGTCCCAACTGGCTCATCCACAGGGGCATGCAGGTTTTGTTGGAGATGTGGAGGTGTGTGCTGTCCATAAAAAGGCTGAGGCATGGCGTAGGGCTGCAGTGGAGGCTGAATGGCTCTGCTTGCATGGGATGAGAGGCATAGGGGTAACCAACGGGTGTATGTGATGGGGGTATGTGTGGTGGCGGTGGCAGCCACACCTGGTTTTGCGTTGGATCCACATACGGTAGCAGCAATGGACCTGGAGATATTGGGTTGGGAGGGTAGTAAGAGTTGTACTCGGCATGTGGTCCTAAATTAGGGAAAGGTGGATTGACCATAAGCTCTTGGGAATAAGGTTGAGCAAAGGTCCCGGAACTTGTTGGGTGAGAGGCAAGGCCCTGGGTGGACGATTTCAATTGGGATTTCCAACACTATATCCTTGCTAATGACGGTGACTCAGCACACGCAGAAGCATCTTAAACGATCAACACACCTGCCCATACCCATCGTAAGCTTGACCTCCACTTTGCATTTGATCTCGAAAAGAGATTCGGTGTGTCGTGGACCGGGACCCCCTTCTCCTTCTTCGCCGTCTAAAGTGCCACCCCTTGCCCCTCTGGAGTGCTTCGGAACATCAAAGACGAGGTTGGCAATACCTTCTGCTCCTGGGGGTATGATATACTCAGGCCCGCGAAAGGGAACTGTAGTCAGGGTATCGGAAATCTGCACAGGAGCCGGTCGTTGATTCCCAGTGGCAGCGGCAGCGAGGTATAGTGTTCGTGTTAGAATCAAAGTCAGCCCCGAATTCTACAACGACCATTAGAATCGAGTTCGAAAACGAGGGATGAAACGGCACCTTCTTAGTGGAATGATTCTTGACCTGCAATTCCAAACAAGCACTTTCACCGGCAATAGCAATGCTGCCTCCAACACCAACTATCCTGCCCTGCATCCATAGCTTGCCGTTTTCGCCGACCACAATAGCCTCAGGAATTTTACCCAAGATTTCGTCGTATGGGTATGCCTCCACGACGTCAATGGGATGCTTGTCTACGACAAGCCGTTTCTCGTTCTTCCAGTAAACCCCGACGCTTGCTCGGAGTTCGTAGCGAACCTTTGCCAGTCCGGAGCCAAAGGAAATGGATGAGGGCGATGAAACGGGTATAGGGATGCGAAATAGGAAGGTAGAACGGCCTTTGCGCGCATGGTAATAGTGTTGAGGCAAATGAGGGTCTCCAGGCATGGGATGGGCTTGGACTGCATTTGACGGGGGTAAACCTGGACCCTGGAACAGGCGCCGGCTATGCAAAAAGGTCGAGGTTGCTGAGTGGTCTCTGGAAGTTAATTCTACCAGGATAATTAGTAGATTTATGACCTGATGTAAACGGTGGTACAATACCTTGAAGAGCAAATAATTCAACCATCATTATTCCAATACCGAGCCCTTTATCCGCTCTGCATTCCATCTCTAATTTTCCCGAAACATGGGTTCCAGCAACGAAAATTGGATCAGCCAGAGTTATTGTGACCTTCACTTTCGAATGGTGTGGCGAAGAATTCATAGGTTCCGGCAAAGCTTGTGAAGAAGCCATATTGACAAGTCGCCTTCCGGCCCTCTAAAAATCGCACTGTGATAGCGTTTATAACTCTAAGAATTAACAAGAAAATCAATTCTAGCCTCTCACCTGCAATTGAGATGTTCCGGTGCCACTCAACTGGACAAGAACAACAATCAAGGTCTTGAGACAACCGATATTCTACCCCACGAATCCCTGATAGTTAACACAATTTGGCCTGCTGGAAGTTGAAAATGTGAAAGCAGGACATCTGGAAGGATATTTGTAACAGAAAAGAGGGCCATTCACAAGCGGAAAGACTCCATTTCTGCGTTTCGAGGTGGTGGGATAAGGAAAGAGAAGGTGTCCCAAATAGGAATTTACAATCATTTCCTCTGTTTTTCCGTTTTCTGTTATGACAGAACTATCAACTTCCTTAAGCTTTTGCTACATAATGATATGGAGCCACAAAAATTCATGAATTAGAGTTTCTGGCGTCTTGAATATAAAAGTTCGAAGTAGCTTTGGTTTGTAAGATATAGGCGACCAAAATGGTGATCCATCCCAACTCGTGGCGGAGCAGACCCGATGGTGCCCCAGAGGAAGATAATGTAGCTTGACTGACCGGCCTCGAAAGGTGGCATGGAAGAGTTTGCACCCATAACCTGAAAACGTCGACTCATGCCGACGTGATGAACGACGGTCACTAATGATATTGAGGTTAGACGTCAGACGGTCTCCGTTTCGGTGTTGTCCAAGAACTGCTTGGCGGCCGCCTCGGAATAGTGTCGAAGGTCAGACTAGAACTTGCTTGGAATGACGCTGTCGAATATAACGACCATCAGAGCTGACCTCGTCAGGTCTCGACCAGCCAACGTTTGATTGATGCATGCGACTCTGACAGCATCAACCCCTCGGGAGTCTGGAGTTCAGACACTGACAAACTCAAGGTCATGGAGATGCCCGGACTGACTTGATGATCTGCCAGAGTCCTGTCTTGAATAATAGTAGCTTCTGTTACTATTTTTACGACGCATGTCGGTTTTCACGGCGTATCAACTATGACGGAAGGACAGATTTGATTAATGAAGGCCACGGTAGTAGGCTATTGTGGGGTGGGAGTCAGACTCTGAAGTCGAAGACACATGTGCTCGACGCACCAGGTTTTTGAGCTTCAGTGGGCCCCATCCCCATCGAGACCAATATTTGACGAGAAAGCCCTAAGACGTCCTCAGTCAATGAGAATGAAAAGTAGAGAAACATGGAAGAACCCACAAAGTGACAAAACTGTGGCAGATATCTGATAGCTTGAAAATGAGACCGCATGGCATAGCCAACGTAGTGCAAGGTCACATAGTGCAAAATAGAATAGCGATACGTCGGCCGAATGCTAAAGGTTTGAGAAAAGTCTGACCCAGTGACCAAAAAAAATACAACATAAATAGAAAACCGATGGAAAAAGTTTTTTTTGCAAAGCAAAAACGCGCGTGAAGGAGACAGAGAAAGACGATCAAACCGAACCACCCACCTTGAACCACCAGGGACACGCCATACCGTGACAAGCTCACAAATGAACTCGACCCGCGAAGTCACCGATTCACAATGCAAGAAAAGAAGACCTCATCAGATATCAGGTTTTCCGGAGCTCAGTCCTTCCCCAGTCATCGTACGAGGTAGTCTCATTGACAAAACCGCATTCACCCATCGTTCGCTCGCCAGATCAATCAGCCGAATGCCCAATGGTCAATAGTTTAGTCCTATCGAATTTCAGCCCTTACCAGTAGTAGGTCTCCTCTGTTTCTTTATGGCAATGGGTCTAGGAGGGGAAACAGTGGTTTGCATATCCACATCCCCCCAATCACTAAGTTTTCGTTTCAAGAAGCCTTGAGAAGTGCATGATATCACAACCAGAAATACTCACATGCGAGTCGCCGAATATGGTATGTTCCTTTGGATCTTGAACAGGATATCGTTTGTAACGACAGTTGTCAAACATCCTTTGAATTCAAGATAGTCATCAACACGAGCAAAAGTCAAGAGAAGAGTCGACATACCGGCGACAGAAATAACAGATCTTGTTTTGTCAGAGGTTGGAGATGATATGGCCGAAGAGCAAGATTCTTGTCCGCCACAGAAAGGATGGGCCAAACCACAAATAGGAAATGAATAATTAAAGCAATCGCAAAACAATAAAACAAAAAGTACATACGCATCCAGTGATCATACGGCATTTCACAACCTCCATTCCCTAGAAGCCCGATAACAAAGACCTTGCAGCCCTTATCACTCAAATTGCCAGGGTCTTAGGAAAACGGGTTTCTGAGTATCTCCTTTCATGACTCGTAGGTCGACCATCTCCGAAAGGGCGACGTTTGACAGTATGAGGCGCCCGTCATCCTTGAGGACCAGAGTGAGAGGCGATATCTGACTGTGGAGGGTCCTGATTTCATAAATGGCACGAATGTCAGCGAAAAGGCAGATTGAATCAATGAGAGCAGCGTGCCATTTCGACAGGCTACACCTTTGCAAGCCGACGATCCAAACAACCACCTAAGGTACGCAATGTACCTCGAAAGACGTCCACGAGTATAGAATGCTGACCCCTCCCGTCAGTTTCATGTTTCAGGAGAAAGTCACTCGAGACGTACATCCAAAAGGTTCAACTGACCTATAGATAAGAGGCCATCGACAACAGATTTCCAGCCTCCGAAACCAACCCTCCATTGCAAAGCACCAATTTGTCCGCTAATTGCAAGGCCGAGATGGACCCTGGTCTTGGAAACACTAAAAGCTCTAGTCCAGCACCTCAGATGGCAGAGGAATGACGCGGACCATACTCCTGTCTGAGGCTGTCTTTATGCTCGTCTTGGGAAACCTGCGGTGCTTCGTTGATGAGAAAATGGAAGAGAATGGAAGGTGTGTTGGTTGAAAACATTTGACAGCACGAAGAGATTGTTAAATGGCGTCGTTCGTAGGAGCAAAAAGAGTTTCTGTATCCAGTGTCCTGATAAGAGCAGTATCAACGAGCTCAGGAAACTGAGCTGTAATTTCGGCGGGTTTTCCAGTGGGTTCGCTGTCAGTTCGTTGGAGACGTGGGGTAACAAGGGTGACGAAATGGCGTTGTTCAAGGATTTGATGATGGATTTATAAACGAATTTACGTTCATTGGTTCCGACAGTGACCGATGTTACCAGATCGTTAACGAGAATCGACAAGGTCCTGTGGTCCAAGGCTGCAGCGGCAGCAGCCTACGCAGGCAACTGAATACTGCGGGCTTTGCGGTCGGATGGATGAGGTAGATGACGCATGAGCCTGGGTATCGTTGTGGGCTAATCTGATGATGGGCTTGAAAACGGGTTTTGGTTCAGTTTACTTGATAGAATTTAGAGCTTGCGAGGACGTGGACGACTGAATGACATTGTCGACGGATTGAAACACCAGCAACGCCATAGTGTAGAAGAGAAGCTGTACGGGCTCAAATCCAACATCTGGTTCCTATACATTTCAACAGCACGCGAAAAGGTTGCCAAAGTCTCTTGGCCGAGTCGAGTCGAATGACGATAACGAAGGGCTTTGCATCCCTGCAAGACACCCGGGGATTCCATATGAATGAGTCGACGAAAGAACGGGTGGGGTGATAATGAAGCCATCGATGATGATAGGTTGGGCAATGGTTTGAGCTGAACCTGTGCCACAAGGCGAACCCCGAGTCGGCCATGCACACATGTACTGAACCCACGACCGTCTGTTTGAAATCTTCGTTGATACAGTGGAGGAAAACGTGCTGGGCAGGACCACATGAAGGAAGTGGAGGACATGACGAAACCGGAACGGAATAGAAAAATGGATTTGCCTTTTGCAGACGGCATTGGGTGGTAGACGCGGTTTGAGCAGAACCGGAGCTTTGAGTAGATGAACGACCTAAGGCATACAGGATTAGCCGCAGACCGTTAAGAGTTCTTGAGGTGTGAGGGGTGCTTGAATGTGTAGGTCGGTTTCAAAGCCTGGCTAGAAAGGCCAGAAGATTGTATGACGATTTGCTTGTTGACATTGCGGGGTAGAGAACGTAAAGGAAAGGCGCTTGCATCGCCTGAGAAAAACGTCCATGGACAATGGAAAAGGTTTACAATCTGAAGAAAATGTTAAAAGCAAAGTAAAACAGCATATAAAGCAAGCGTACGGAGGTATTTTCCATTCTTCTTTTATTGTTGACAAAAGTTCACAACGTTCGGACGAATGCTGAGAGTATCGACTCGAAAGATTGAGATTTTATACAAGAATTTGGCATCAGCCCAACGCTGGTTGAGTTTAACCTCAACTTGTATGACGGTTAGAAAATTGGTAAATCCTGTAAATAGGCGTAGGATTTCTCCTCTAGCCAAGGGTGGTCGTGATCATCTGTAGGTTTGGTTCGCGGCTCAGTACGGCGTCCGGTATTATCCATTCATCGATAGCTATGTCTCAGTAGTTAATAAGCCGCGAAGTGAGGACAAAATGGGGAAATACCTTGAATTTCGACACTATTCCCACCCGATCATTGAATACTTGAGCCTAGCGGACTAATGCACTACCCGCTGGGCTTCAAATATTATTCGACTGAGCAGAAGTGAAAATGTCAACTCTGTTCAAAAACAGCATAAGCATCGTAGACGTTGCTGGAGACGACCATCAGCATAGTTGACGTCCAACAAAACATGTAACTTACTCGGACAAAAGCCCTGCAAGGAAGGACATGCCGCGTTGACGATGGAACTTTGAAAATGTGTCCTGGAAAAGTGTCAACACTGAAAAGATGACTACGGTGTTGTTGCATTTCTGAAGTTACCGGCCTTGACCAGTGCTCAAATTTCAGGATGAATTCTCGGAGATGGTTCTTTGAACATTTTCATTGATTCTCTAACAGCGACCCTGCTATAAGAACGCTGTAATAGCGATTAAATTATTAGTCTATCCTGGGCACAAAAAGGAGGTTTGAGTCCTTCAGTTTATCTCTGATACTGTAAGAGCGCACCTAATTTTCCACTCTTAGCAGAAACCACTTAAACGTTCATAAACTTGTCTCTCCTCGACCCGACGACCTTGTAGCCTCGCGGTGCTTTCCGTGCCTGCCTCTGTTGCTGTTTCGTCATGACGAGATGGCTGGGTACGTTCTCGACTTCAACCAGCTCTTTCAGGCGAAGAATTTTTCCGGCGACTTCAGGAGAGAACGGGAAATATACTGTTTGGAAGCGACGATGTATCCCGAGCGCCTTCAGTGTGCCTTTGATTTTGTCACCTAAAGAAATGGCGGAACGACGGAGTGTGATTTTGAAATGTGTGTTTGGTGGATTTGGTTCGTTCAATTGGTCTAGGCTTGAAGTTTCCGATGGCAATGGATGCGGTGACGAAGCTACTGGTGATGAGCTTGAAGATGAGGCAGCGGTGAGTGCTCGGACAGAATTTAACCGCGGTATGGGTCGCATATGCGTGTGCAGCAGAGTTCGACGAGACACGCACAACGTCATTTGATAACTGTAAAGTTTTACGAGTAAGTATACCCCCACCGACGAACTCGACGACGCAAATCTGACCTTGACATTATTGTTGGAAAAGCCAACGTCGAATAAAACGACCACAAGACGAAATATGGTTGTTTGGTTGTATTATGTTGACATGGCGATGCCGTCCCAAAACCAGAAGGCAATTCAAAAGCAATTCAAACTTTTCTTTACAATTCTTTTATCTAAAAAGCTGGCATTTGCCCTATGATTCTAAAGAAGGTAGACAAAACCACAAAGCGACCAGCTCAACTGCGCTGTAAATTCCTTCAACCCTATCAACTGAACTTTTGCCATCGACTCGAATAAAAATCGGAATATGTCGTCGTATCGTATGCATGCACCCAACCCCCTCCAATCCATGCAAATAGGGCTGTGCCAAAAATGAGACCCACAAGAACCGATTCGTCACCAGCATGCCAATTGGTTTTTTGAACCCACACACATTCATAATATGATGGATTGGCAGCCATCGTGACCGTCAAGACGAACAGCGTTCCGCGACGGAAAATTTGTGAGAGACAATGTGATCCGAAATTGGAGGTTTCCCTATTTTCCTCGTTATGACCGGGCTATCGTCCTTCATCGTCGATGATAGCAGGAATGTAGAAGGTTAAAACCCCTCCTGCGTCCGCCACATCGCCAATGTACACGTATAGAATGACACAGTGGTGCTGGCATACAGCTACAAAAAGACAATAAGGCAATGAGTAAATGTGCAATGAAAAGGCAACCCTTACCAGCAATCGTTGTAGTTGAGACGACGTGGCTGTTCAAAAACTTGAGGAAACTCTTGGTGGAAATGAGGACCGTGAACAATTTATCGGGCGGCGGAGGCTCATCATCAGGGTCTTCGTTTTGTACTAAATTTTAAGAACAAAGGCCTGTCAACATATGGGTCTGGACGGAGAAGAATAAACTACCAACCTTCAGGGTTCTGGCAGTCTTTCCATTCGGTCTCGATATTGACGCCCTCAGTCCTGATTGTAAGCAAAAGTCGCTTGTTATTATTCGCCTGAATGGCCATCACTTCCGACATATGATTAAGCCGTTCCACGATCGTCCGCAGTTTTTGCAGTGGGGGCAAGAGGATGAGTAACTGAAAAATGGATGAATTAACACATGCAGATAGAGGTTTAGAGCACGAAAATGCGCACGTCCGCCTTGGGGCACAGGGGCTCCTTCATCTTCTCGACGTCAGTCGGCTTCAAAACCTCGATCTTCACATCATGACCGACTCTCACTCTCTGACCACTCCTTGTTTGCCCAGAAATTTCGAACGAAAGCAGAGCCTGGTCGCCCTTCTTGGCCAATTTCATGACAACCTCCTCTGCATCGAAGGATGAAGAAGCGGCGGAAGATGACGATGCCGACTTTAGTGCACCCAAGAGAGCTTCAGATGCGAGTGCCATAGTTATTTCGTTGTTCGCGTTCGACTGTATCCGGTAGTTGTCAAACAGAGCGTCCACTTTTATTCGCCTAAAAACAGGTGCATTGTATAGTACGAATTATCAGAAGGAAAGACCCAAACTCACGACCAGACTTGCACCTCGTTAGGGTCCGCATTGCAGATGATATGGATGTACCCCTCAGTGAATTTAATCATGCATCTCTTCTGGAGCTTCTCAACAGCTTGGATAATTCCTGCGCATGATTGAATCAATACATACAGGTCCAACAAGGATCAAGATTTCTTACTGACGAAAAAACGTGGTAACGTTCACCACGGTGGCACGGAATCGCATCACGGATCTGAAGGACCACCTCAGTTGTTGCTTTGCGTTATCATCATCGAAAAAAGTCTTACCACGATATCTGGCTACTGTAATGAGGATAATAAATGGAAGAGCAATGAGGAGCAACTGAAGAGGATCGCGTCGGCGTCGCGTAACTCGACGCGTCTCTTGACATTGGCATTGAAACCAAACATGATCAAATTCGTCTACCCCAATGTTCGACGTCGATGTTGAGCCTGTTCGTTTTTCCAAAAATTTCCATGCTTCCCAGGTCTTACTGCAACGAGGTTCATGTATGAGTATTATTCGTTTGTTGATCGTCATAACGCCAGTGCCTTTTATTTAGTTTCCTCATCCCTCCTTATAAAAAACGAGAATGGCTACTATTGAGACGCGACGAGCACAAGTGTAGACTCGGAAATGTCTTGGGAAATGTTGTAATTCGTTACAAAATCATAGCAACAGAAGCACCCGATGGGTAGCCGACAGCAGACTCAAGAAGAAAAATTGAGCTGTAGGGCTGAGTAAGTGGAGCCATATCAAACCTCAAGGAAGTCGGGATCTTCTTCTACCAGTAAATCCAGCAACGTGAAGAACGATGCAGCAGGGAACCCAACAACGTTGTTGTAGTCGCCTTCGATCTTCCGGATAAGCATTCCGCCTTGCTCCTATAAGACAGCAATTGGCTGGTTTCTACAGAAGAAGGATGGAAAGACACTGACCTGAATGGCAAATCCTCCAGCACGATCTATACCCTCACCGCTCTCAACGTATGCTTCGACGATATGCTTGGGGTTATCGGCAAAGTAAACCAGTGACCGCTCATCTATAGATCTAGGTGGGGTAATTAGCGAGCCGAAGCATCCGGGTACACCAAACTGACGGACTTGATATTATAACCCGGAGCTGTGAGAACAGGATATACTAAATTTTCGATATTCAGGAAGGTATAGATCTCAATTAAAATTGAAAGCTTACCAACAGTTACACCCGTGACTACCTCGCACACATTCCCATTCAGATCCAAGAGCATTCGAAGATTGTCCTCTTTTGACGTTGGCTTCTCTAGCAACTCCTGGACAATTCCAGGCAGCACTGAATAGGACGTATCTGAGGTGACAGGTTGAGGATGGGTCAGAACCACCGTATCGGCTGCATAGAACACATGAGAATCAGCCAAGACCAGAGTCGACGCAAACGATTACCCGACCTCCAATGACCAGATCAGGTGCGTTATCGGGATCCTCTTGCTTCAAATTTTGTCATCAGAAAGGCGATAGAGCAGTTGCTGAAGAATTCTCACCACTAGCTTCTCATACACCTCAACTGCTTTGTGTGTTGCCGTCGCGACAGGGTATTCATGGGGCTCCGGAAATTGACTAATATCCAAGTTTTCCTCGAATGTAGAGGGTACGATGTCAGGTGAAAGGCCCTATACAGTAACAGTCGATATCCAAGTCAAAGCAAGATCGTGGCATGGCGATAGAGACATGCGGTAAGCTCCTAGTCAGCAGCGAATGTCGTGATTTACACGCACAAAAGTGCGGAGAATTTCCTTTCTTCTCGAGCTATTCGATGCCAGTACTATCCTTTTCCCTTTGAGCTTTTCCAATGCTGGAATTCGAAGTGCGTGCGGGAGAATGTGTTTCGACATCGTGTTAGACAAGAGTAAAATGAGCAACCGGTTAGAAACCCCGGGTCTGCATCCGCGATCCGGACATTTGACATCATCTCACACTTCCTTTGCCGCGGTGTGCCGAATTCGATGATGGGCGCTTCTTGGTCCAAAGTCGATGTCTTTAATATCTAGAGAAACCTAGGAAATTTCTGAAAGAAAATGAATGACTGTGCTAAAGACCATGGAATACGGTCCAAAATTGAAAAAAAAATCGTCCTTACATGACTGTCAAGCTGCAAATATCTGACATGTAGTAACTTGATAATAAGATTTGTATTTTGACGATTGAAATTACCATTAAAAAATGGTGCGGCTTACTCTACTTGTTCTTACATTTGCTGCGATGTTTTTGGCCGTGCCAGTTTACTCCTCGCCGTGGCGCGGGGCTGAGAAATTCTTGGTCAGAGAATTCCTAGAGCAGAAGAAACCGTCTCTAGGTGGTATAAGCGACTAGTACTATGGTAGAACGAGAGTCGCCTAATCAAAAAAGAGGAACTTGAATGCGAGGATCATGAAGACGTGGACATGTTTAGGTCGAAGCTGGTAATAATTGAGGCGACATCCAGGAGTGACACAGCTCGAACGAGAATTGGTCCGGTCAGAAGGTGAATTCGACGTGTCAGTCTCCATACTTTTCTGGCGCCGTTCTGTGGATCACAAAGCGTAGGAAAAGGCACACTGGCCGTGTAGTAAATGTTAAGCCTTTGTTTGGCAAATCTAAGATTTACAGGACCTTTAAAAGCATAAGTATTATTTTGATTCGAGAAAAAGAGGCACACTTCTACACATTTGTCGTAAAAATATTCCAGAATTCAGTTCAATACTTGCATTGAGGTGGGACTTAAAGCCCTCTACGGGGCGACCATGTACGGCGTCCCGTGGAATATACTGCACACAGATTACGATTAAGATTGTGCCACACTGAATGGGGCTCCACGATTCCGATAACTGTCGGGGAGATTTCCCCCGGTCCCCCACATACTTTGTTGGCAATTGTGTCAGGCTTCTTGAGAGAGAGCGACACGTCTTATGCGTAGACCTTCTATTTGTTAGTGTTGCAACTGAACGAAACGAACCAGTTTACCTGAGGATCGGCGAACACGAATTCCTTTAAATATTAAAGTTTAATATAAGCACAGTGACGATATGCGGCTTTACACACACCCTCAGTGCACACTTTGTGGGATATTCCTCGCTCCCGCTGGGAGTCCTGGGATTTCTAAAAGAAAATAAGACGGTTTAAAGATCAAACATAAGTCTTCCCACTTCAGGACAGATTCCAACATTTACGAATACGGGATGTACCTGGAGAGCAAGTATTTGATGCAGTATGTTATGTGGCAACTCACAATGCCGTTGCTCTCACAGGAAAGTTGAACACGGGGTTTGTCCTCATGGAACATATCTGACGCATCTAAATCAGTTGTATCAATATACGTCAGACGGAACGTCATTCATACTTGGTTATATGGCCATATAAATGTTTTTGAGCTTCTTCACTTCGGAAATCCCGGTCCTGCAATATTCAAAACAATTTTTTTGTTTAAATCGTGAGCTGGTACTTCAAGACCTGGTTTGAACAGCGAGGGATATAAGTTTTCCCCGTGTATCACTTCGTGCGACGGGAGATAAGCTTATGACCAAGCCACACTACACAAGATGTGTCGAAGTGATATCAAGGTGGAGGAGCGTGTCTGGGCTTGTATAACTCAGCCATCCTTGCCTTGAAGACTTTTTTTGCATTTAAATCAGACTCTTGTCCGAGGATACGACTCGGTTACGTACGACAATCAGGTTCACAAGCATGGCAAGAGCGCGGGACCGCAGTACTGAGGTTACATGTGTAACCGAGAGCATCGATCACAGTCGATCCAAAGGCAGTTAGACCAGAATTAACGTAGTTCCCACTCGGGGTCATCCGCAAGACCCGGGACGGCAAACGAGGGGAAGTTGACCGCGAGACAACCTCTCCCTCCTCGGCACCGAGCTTCGGGGAAATGGGCAACAGCGACGAGGGTATATTTAGATGTCGAGTCCCATGGTCTTCAATATGGATTGGTTTTCCTAGTGCATTACGTTGGGAGATAGAGACTGAAAGACTTTTGGTATCATTAAAATTGCATTGAATTGTGACTGTCCGAAGTTTGGGTGGAATAAGGGCAGGTGATGGATCAGTTCGACGTGGCGCGTAAGTTATAATGGCGGGTATAGAACACATGTGAAGATGAGACTTACTGAGAAAGGGCGCCCACTCAGTCGAAGGATAAAAACTTTAGCCGCCTGGTATGTATTCCAGCGCAAATCGGCGGCGTAGCTCATTCACATATCCAAGTTCATTCGCTAAAATGATGAACAACAATAGGCATGAGACCTATTTCATCATACGTAAAGAGGTCTGTTTGTACCCACCAGTCAGACCGGTTTTTAGAGTGGGAGGGTCGGCTGCAGGAACAACACCTGACTTCGGTAGGCTAAAAGAAGTCGAGGTAAATAGCTACCCGGCGGCAAAGCGGATATTTGTCGAAGTTTATACAAAATATACGCGAATACAGGGCTTGGGCATCCCAGTACGGAAGAGCGCGACCTGACGGACTGTTTGGGATATCCGAGGGAATTTGGGCTGTTTTATCCACCGGTTAGCGAACTACACACACACGGTCACTCCTTGACATGGGTGAACCCGTGCGTCAATCGTCAGGATGGCAAGATGGCGACACTGAAAGAGTAACTCATTCCAGTACGTTGCATGAGCGAAGAAAATAATATTTATCACGAGATGTAGATATGCCACAATGCCGAAGAGAACTCTGAGCGAATCGTGAGATGGTGGTTAACTGTTCGGACTAATACACTTACAGATATGGAAACGTTTCCGAGAGATTTAGAAAAAAAGACTGGGAGAAACAACCGCAGAAATAGATGTTCAGCGACAACGATCAAGGGAAAAAGATAGAAGCTCACTGCCGTGTCCCAGTACACAAGATGAGAAAAAAAGCTGGGAATAAGATGTCCAGAAAAATCAGATTTGAGTAATCAATAGAAAGTACTGTCCGATGTAGGAGTGTACCTCAAGCCTTACACTCCTTCTTGTGTCTCGGCCAGTCCAATTTTTGGCAGGCGCGAGACCCTGGATTGCAATACTTGGCCTTCCTGCACCGACTGCAGGTAAGAAGCTTCCCTTCATCACGTCCACAAAGCGAGCAAGTTAAATCCCCATTCTGTCTGCGTCTCTCGTCTTCTTTCTGCAGTAGATATTTGAAGTCAGGGAGGGCAGAACCTAAGCGTTTGCACATGAATCGTGGAGTCATGCCATCCCCATCAGCTATGTCAAGGCTGCCTCCATGGCTCAGGAACCATTCCAATGCCTTCGTCGATTTTCGAACCACCTCAGGGTCTGACGGATCGTAAACTTGGACTATTTCGTGTGCGACAATTGCACCATATCTGTTCCTAATATTGACATCTCCACCTGCATCGTAGAGCATCTGGGCATATTCTAGGTCGAAGCTTGGTTTGGTCGAGAAAGTATGAGACAGGGCTGCTGTTCCCGACAAGTCCTTCCCATCCACCGGCACCCTAGCACCAATGAGGAACTGAGAAAATCCGAGATAGTTAGCTCGTCGACTTGGCACAATTTGCATGAATAAGCCCAGGAGGTTGAAGATAGGCACTTCGGTCGGACCCCAACGCATAACAGCATAGTCCTGTGCAACCGCTTCAATAGCGGCTTCCAGTTCCATCGTCTTTGACTTTTCGGCTAAACGAGTGGTATAGTCAAGAAAAACGGCATCTTGATTTCCTGAAAATAGAAGTTTTCCGAGAGTGTCCAGGTCGCGTTGTGGCTCCATGCAATTAGAAGTGCAAAATCGCCTGAGTCGAAGAGATTCCTGTCCTCGTAGAACGTCGTTCGACTTCTTTAGCTCCTCAAGAGGTCTTGAAATTCAGATGTGAGTTTGATTAAAAAAATGATAGCAAGGTAACCCACCGTCCTTCTCCAGTGTCGTATAATTTTGCGGTCTCGCCCATACGCTTTTTCATCATTTCTGTCCGTGTCATATTTGACTTGTTCATCTTGATAAGATGGACAGAACTCTGAGGTACTTGTAGACAAGGCTTTCAGGTGCGACGGCTCGTGTTAAAATGACAGAGACAAATGTTCAAGACAAAACCGAGAACAAACAGGGCCACGACCCACCCGAAAGCGTGTTGAAGCACGTGACCGTATATTCTTATGACCACAAATCTCAATTGCGGACTAAGGAATTTCTTCGTTAGCATTGACCAGGAATTTTAAAACGAATTGAAAACAAAGGAAAAGATTAAAAAAGAACACTAAATTTGACCAAGGAGGTGCAACACTGACCGCCGTGACCGCTCAGTGGGGTTGTTTCACGAGACCGAGAAATAGACTTCTCGGACCTACTTATTGGCGTATAAAATACGCGATTGCGTGATTTAATCAATGAGATTCGATGACATCTACCAATGCTCAAGAGTTGACCAAATGGAGAGGAAGAAAGTGCTATCGCCTACAATTGCCTTGGTTTGAGAGGCTTCGACTCTTCGAGCATCAGGTAAGTCCAAAAATACCGGGCCACCGAGTAATCGGAGAAACGCAAGAAATCAGATAAAGCCAAACCTACATCTACGACCCAGAAAAGGCCAAGGACAATCTAAGCGAGTATTTCCGCAAGCTCTCCGTTTTCAATCATCTCTTGAACGATATCCAGACCGCCGACGAGCTCGCCATTCACAATCAGCTGCGGGAAGGTCGGCCAGTTGTTCAAGACTTTCAAACCTAAAGTACGAAAAGGTTTATGTTCATAAACTCCATAAATTAGTATGAAACACGTACCTTGCCTCACGCTCTCATCAGACAAAATATCGAAGTGTGTATACTTCACACTGTTGTCTTTTAGCAATCCAGAAATCTTCCGAGAAAATCCACATCGAGGAGCTTCCGGAGTGCCTTTCATGAACAAAACAACCTGGCTTTGTGTCATTAGGCTTCGAAGTCTCTTGTTGAGCTCCTCGGGGCCCTCGTTCTTCTCGTCGTATTGAAACCCTGATGGAACAACTGAGGGTGCTTTAGCTGGAGCATTGTCCGTCCGTGATAAGGGACTATAGAGAGGAGTTGTAGCGTGTTTCGCGACCGATTGTGTAAGAGCGGGGGCATCAGCGCCCGAGATTCGATCGAGAAGAGTATGACCCTGAAAGAAGGCTGAATTGTAGACCTCTTGGTAAGATCTCGGTAGGAACACACCCGCAGAATAACGAATGAAGGAACGGCCTCAATCTCGAAAGACTCTGCAATGTCGGCCTGTTCTTCGGCCTCGACCTACCAATAGAGGTAAGATTTATATTCTGGCGAAGTTAAAGATCAGTTATCTCGTACCTGTAGGAACAATGCTGCAGGATACTTCTTCGACAGTTCCTTGCTTACTTCGTTCATTTGCTTGCAAGGTTCTGCCCATGGCGCCCAGAAGTTGATGACAGATACTCTGCTCAGATCTTTCGACAAAAGTTCTTGGAAGTGTGTTGGTGAGGTGACTTCAATGAGATTTGAGGTCGACATCATGAAGGAAAGGAGAGAAACGTATCGAACTGCCCTCGGAGAGTGCTTCAGCTCCCCGAGATGGTTTGTAATACAGCCTCTAGTTTCTCCGTTATCGGATAAGATGACAGATGTCACCTAACTGATTACTATGGCGTTATTTCTGTACAAAAAATAAAAACGCACAACTTTCGGTTTTCGCACCCAACTTAAGGCTATTTTTGTGAATTTCGCACTACTTTTACCCGTAAGTTTTCGCTCAACTTATAAAATCAGACAGCACAACTTTCAGATCAAGTCGCACAACTTTCAGAATTTCGCACAACTTTCAAATCAAGCCACGCAACTTACGGCAGAATTTCGCACAACTTTCAAAAATTGCACAACTTTCACTGCTGGAAGGGGAATATTCTGCGACGCGCAGAATCAATGCAGAATGTAATGTGAAATCATAAAATTCTGTGTACTGTAGAATGTAATATTTTGCTCCGATTCTACCATTTAGCCGAATTTTCTCAGAATGTACTCAGAATTAAAAATTCTAATTGTCTACTGTCGTCGGCAGAACTTCAATTTCTGCATCGATTCTGACACAATAAAAATTTTTGTAGAATTTTACCTTTTATCAAAAATTTCCCATGACCAGAACTTATTGTTCTGCGCACCGCAGAAGGAAAAATTCTGATAAAATTCTGTGAACACCACCAAATTAAGCCATTCTGCAGAGGTTCTGCGACGATTCTGCATTTTGCAAGCGCAAAATGATAAATTCTGCCAAACGGAGAATTTAAGCAAAATTTAAGATTCTGTAAATATTCTATTTGTTGCAGAATCTTCGCAGAAGTTGAAGTTTTGCCGACGGCAGGAGACAATTAGAATTACTAATTCTGAGTACATTTTGAGAAAATTCTGCCAATAGGTAAAATCGTAGCAAAAAATTACATTCTACGGTACACAGAATTTTATGATTTCACGTTACATTCTCCACTGATTCTGCGCGTCGCAGAATATTCCCCTTCCAGCAGTGTTTCAAAAAGACCGCACAACTTTCGGAAACTGCACAACTTTCAGGAACCGCACAACTTTCACTAACCGCACAACTTTCGAAATCGCACAACTTTTCCAGTACTTCGTTTTTTCCTCCCTTCAAAAGTGAGTCTTAATATTATGTAAGTTCATTAGCTTTTATTGTCCTCTGAGGCTCATGCTGTGCCCTATGACCTTCGGCGTCATTCCAAATCTGGAAAGAAGCCCCGGCGCTTGTGCTCGCTGTCTCCGACGTCGAGCTCGTTATTTTACCCTTTCTCGTCCGTTTTCTTTGATTTTTTTTTGTTTATAAATATCTAAATAATCGTAATATTCATAAAATAAAATTACTTGACTCAAAATTTGCCTGAGAACCCTTCAAACAACGATTCTGGAGCCACTGAGCTAATAATTTAGACCTCTTAGTCACAGAAGTAATAAGTAATGCCCCTAAAAAGTGCCAAAAGTACCTCAATAATAGATATAAGTGCTTTAAGCTGTTTATATTGTGATTAATGAAGATATATGAGTGTATTAACCCTCTGGTACATTCACCGGATCGTCATTTTTGGCAATTTTAAGCAAATTTTGAGTCAAGCAATTTTATTTTATGAATATTACGATTATTTAGATATTTATAAACAAAAAGAATCAAAGAAAGCAGTCGAGAAATGGCAAAATATTGAGCTCGGCGTCGGAGACAGCGAGCACAGGCGCCGGGGCTACTTTCCGCATTTGGAATGACACCGAAGGTCATAGGGCACAGCACGAGCCTTGTGGAACAGTAAAAGCTAATGAACTTAAATAATATTAAGACTGACTCTTGAAGGGAGGAGAAAATTAAGTAGTTGAAAAGTTGTGCATTTTCGAAAGTTGTGCGGTCAGTGAAAGTTGTGCGGTTCCTGAAAGTTGTGCAGTTTCCGAAAGTTGTGCGGTCTTTTTGAAAGTTGTGCAATTTTTGAAAGTTGTGCGAAATTCTGCCGTAAGTTGCGTGGCTTGATTTGAAAGTTGTGCGAAATTCTGAAAGTTGTGCGACTTGATCTGAAAGTTGTGCTGTCTGATTTTATAAGTTGAGCGAAAACTTACGGGTAAAAGTAGTGCGAAATTCACAAAAATAGCCTTAAGTTGGGTGCGAAAACCGAAAGTTGTGCGTTTTTATTTTTTGTACAGAAATAACGCCATAGATTACATATATTCGTTTATACTTCCTACCAGCACTATCTTGTTCACCATTTAAGCTGGTGATGGGTTCTTCCCAGAGTTCATACGACCTTGAGTACTCTGAATTTCGACACCCTTAATGAACCCATGGAACAAGCAGTTCCTTCGGGCTAAATACTGTCACTGGTTGAAACTCGAAACATGAATTTTAGCAACCTCTTCAGCGACGGAGTTGAACAAGTTGTCAGTTTCACAATGTCATTTCACCAGCAAGAATTCGGTTTCATTTTTGACCTCAACCTCCGGGCAGCGACAGAAGGTGGCCTAGACTTGAACCTTTCGGATTTCGAGGGTACTATGTCCAGCATCACAGAACATTCTATTTGTTTCGGAGTTCCTCATCTTGGTTGCGATGGACAACAAAACCGCAGTTGCGTCAGGGTTTCGAGGGTGCAAGATGGTACTCACTGGGTCAGGAACGATTTAATTTAGCGCGTCAGCTTGGTCTCACTGGCAGGTCGTTTGTATCTGTTCGTGAAGTTTCCGAGCCGTTCAGCAAGTACGGATGGTCTCCTCTGGTCCGCCCCTGCGCGAGACTTGTCACTTCAGACAACAAGTGGTTCCTTCAAGTCGTTGCTGATCGAACTTAAGTACTTGCAGGACCTGATGGGTGATCATATATGCTCAGGCTTCAAATGGCACTACGATTTTCACGTTGGACGTCGCTCTAATCAGTATAGAGAAGCTCGATCTTGCACTGGCATACGAATGATGAAATCGAAAAACACATCCTAAGTGATACGTTAGATGAGGCTTAATGATAAATACTTGACGAATTGAGGGAATTTCTGAATTCCTACCACCCAGGTCAGCACCCGATATCGGCTTGGATTTCCTCTCTTTTTGAGTTTTAATTTATTTAAACCAAATCAATTAATATTGTGGGGTGGGCAAGAATAGTCGACGTCCTTCCTTGTGAGAACTGACTACGCTTCAGAGGTAGTTGATCACACAATAAGTCTACGTTTCTTGGGTAACAAATTAATCCATTGCTTTATTCCAGAGCCCCACATCCATATGACTATCTATAATTCTACGAACCGAAGGACTGAAGTACTTGAAAAAAACAAATCTCACTTGAGTAAATGTCTTGTATTTTTCATGCTGTCTACTTCAATCAACAATCCTCCGAGTCCTCGCATTGTTAGAGATCTCAAAGGATGTCTGCCTAAAAGCCGATAACTTAATTTGTAAATGAAGCAGGTTTTAAAGGTACACATAAGGGTAAGTTCTCATGACTGCTCTTGTTTTGCAACGTCGCCAGAGATCTAGAAATACTGGCCCAAGAATCGAGGGCTTGATGTACTTATTTGAATAGATATATATCCTCGGGCATTGAGGTCTGAGCCCTCCCTGACTATTGAATTAGATTTCTTGTCGATAGGCTCTGGTGCCCCATACAGACTGAAATAGTTCCCGACCGCCGATATCGAGACCACTGGGACGACATTGAATCTTAAGTCGACGGCTAGACTGATAATCAATCCGTCCCTTTAACTGAGAGACATTTGAGCCCCTCCTTAAAGAGGAGTGGAAATTGAGTGTCCCAGTAACGGCACGAAGCTGCCGTCGAAATATGCAACAGTCCAGTGGGTTAGCGTTAGCCCCATTAGCCATGCACAATCAGACAGTCAAACTTGCGGGAAAGGTTGACAATTAAGCAGTGTAACACGTACAATGAATGAGCACCCGAGGCTCTATTTAATACCTGACCTCGAATGAATTGAACGTCGGTCATCTTCTTTCAGTGGTTAGTAGACATATGTGTGATTTGGTGTTCAAGCCAATGCAGTTTTCAAGTATTCACGACCAAAATGGATGACGCCATCAATTTGTATTTGGGCTACATGAATTGGCAGTGAACTCGACGTATGGAAAGAAAAATTAAACAGGGACAATCTACATGAATCGCCTCGAAGTCGAGCGCCACATTCTATAAGCAGAATGGGACGGTCAGCAGGGGGATGTCAAGGCATATGTTCGGCGCAGTATATTTTGAGATGGATAATTGGGAGAAGCACGCGACGTACCCCATCAGAAAGGGGAAACGATCAATGGGCATCGAACCACTCGGAAACGCGTTCAATCAGTTCGGCTTTCTTTCCAGATACGCCCTGACCTTTGGCTTTCAAAAAATCCTGGTACGAATCACAGTTTCAGGAAAAAGGTCCGTTTTCTGATTTCCATGTTATAAAGTACCTTTAATTGATCCACGCGTAGCTAGAAAGGCCGACATGCTGAGGGACAACCTAATCACATTCTAAAAGCTACGTACCTTGGCAAGCGAGCCAGAATCGTACTTGCTCTTGATTTCTGCTTCGTCGACACTGACATCCTGACCAGTTCATATTAGATACGTAAACTCAATGACGGAATTTTTGACGAACCGCTTTCCGTTTCGAACCGGCGGTCGGGACGACGAGGTTAGCAGATGGATCCTCGATGAGGGCCGTTTTCCATTCCTTCATCAGTTTTCCGGCTCGCTATGACGAAGAGAGCGGGATTTGATCGTCAAAATTGGGTGGACAGGAACGAGGGCGGTGACATGCCTTGTGCATACTCCCCAGTTTAGGCTCAGTCACATCCTCGAATGAATCGGGATCATACTCTTCTCGGAATGCACTGGCTTCGAGCTGTTCGTTGTGATATGCAAGGGCTATGTAACACAAGGTCAATACAGCGGGACAATTTGGCAAATGGAGTCGACTCCGGGAGTGGTGATATACCAGGATTGGGATACGAATCGGGCGGATATGTTCCGTTTTTGACTGAAATTTTATCGATCCAAGCACGAGCAGATGCCTTCATTTCCTCTGACGCTGTTTCGGGCACGGGCAAGTCAATGCCACGATGTCAACTAACAAGGAGTCCGAAAATAGACTATACCTCGGAAAGCCTCCTGGATGGGTGCTGTTCGTATGTCATCGGCAAACGGAAGTGGAATGAGGTGAAAACCTGCTGGTTCAGTCCAGCCGATTTCATCAGCGTGTTCTTCCTGAAGCAAGGTCAGTCAGATGATACGACCAGTATAAATATTTGAACCTGTGGCAACAAGGCGCAAAATACTGGCGAAGAGTTTCGTCTATTTAGACAAAGGGCAATACCAATCTTCTGTTTCTTGACCATAGACTTCAGCAAAGCACTGAACGTGCGCTTGCTTCCAGAATAGGACTACATGGCAGGGCGAAAAACGGAGGGGTCAGATTGAGAATCTCCGAATTTTGGCCGGGCCTACACACCATTTCGTCGGGGTAGATAAACTGAGAGTGTTTGACGTTGTCCTCGAAAGCAAGTTCACTGCGGTCCTTGAAGCCAAGGAGTTTGATTCCTGTGATATATCTTAAAAAGATAATAGATAAAAAAAAACATTGACTGACCAGGTTCAAGACCTAGTGTGCGGAAGGATTGAATTTCTTCGGCAGTGTAGAATGGCTGAACGAGGAATACATTTTAGTTTAGTTTACTTTTTTGGTGTACATCACTCACGCGGTTACCAGCTTTGACGACACGGGCACCGGAGCTGCTGCTCGGCTCTTCGTCCTCGTCTTCGGGAGCTGCTGATGCACCTAGCTCCGGACCGTAAACAATTCTCGTCTTATCGATTTCAGCTTGACGATCCTAAGTTTCTTGTTCCATTAATATTTCTTCAAAACATGGTTCGGTTCGAACCTCGTCAACATAGGTCGTTCGAACCGTAGCCACCTCCATCCTATCGCCAAGGTCAACGAAATATTTATACGTTCCTTT
Organism: Galerina sulciceps; assembly: GCA_023014345.1. Lineage (NCBI taxonomy): Eukaryota > Fungi > Basidiomycota > Agaricomycetes > Agaricales > Galerinaceae > Galerina > Galerina sulciceps. The sequence goes on from JAEDXJ010000016.1 coordinate 1,110,570, forward strand.
TCTTTGTTCCGTGACCAAACCATATCTACGGGTGCCAATTGTCATCATACGAAGCTAGTATGTTTTTGGACATACCCTTTGATGCCAATTGTAAACCCGTCAGCCAGCTGGAATGGGATACTGAATAAAGCTCGTTTGGGAATTTCGTGGAAACGCATCTGTGATAGAAGATCTTCGATACGGGAAATGGAAATGGATTCTGGGAGGATAGCAGAATCCTTTTGAAGCTCTTCTTCATCATCGAGGTTTGTGGACACCAAGACAGACTTTGAGATTTTGATCAAGACAAGTTGTGGCCACCCAAGTGAGACACTCTGAACTCACAGAATAAAATTTGGACACGTCGAACGGCTTGTCTTCCGTGCTTATGAAAAAGGGTTCGACAGTGACTCCGGCTTGGGTGAGATCCTGTGATAAAAATGAATCCGTGATCGGATGTAAGAAACAAATGTAAGGACTAACAATCAAGGTAGTTCGTGCAGATGTTATCAATTGCTTGCTACCTGCGCTGGGATGGGGATCATCTTCATCTGTGATTAGGAAAACGCGCTTCGAGGCCGTTTTAGGAGCCCTGAAAATATTGATTAGTAAGAAATGTAAGTATGAGGGTTATGTCCTTGACCCGTCTCGCAACACCCAATTACAACTGGTAAAAACGTCGCCCATCGGAACACGTCGGCTTGTGAGAGGCGGGAATGCCCTTTTCAATTCGTCAGGGTCCTCGCGGGCAGCTTCATGGCAGCATAAGCACGGCAAGACCCAAGCAGGTATCTGAACAAACCATCGAGAAGTTGGATTATCTCTTGGACCTTTGGCGCGCTAAGCTGGGATATAGGCTGGAACAGATATGTGTTTCCTTTAATCTCTGAGCCTTGACCCCTGGCTGTCTCCGATTTCCTAGTCTTCACAAGCAACATAGAGTCACTCGAGGAGCAGAGGTGTGTAACATTTATCTCACAGTGTTAAAAAGAAGAATTCCGACGGAGTCGTTAGGGCCGACGATGATTTTCTTCTTCTCAATCTGCATCGCTGCTTCTAGGGCAGCGAAGACATGGCAGGTCTGAACATCTTCGTATTTTGGATCATCATACAACCTAAACATAGATTCCGAGCAATCAATACAAAAGAGAATCACGTCTCTCTTAGTCTCATAGATCTAGAATGGCCTTGAGCCAGCAATCAACGGTGGCAGTATTGTCAGACTCACCGACGCGTCCTGCAATTCCTCATCTTCCTCCTCGTCAATGTTATTCCAGTCGTCGTATGGAGGCATGTTAATGCTGCTAAATTGGACGAGGTCAAGTCTGTTGTCAGAGATGGAAGCCTGAAAGATACGAGGCAAAGCATCTGGTTTGAGCTTCGGGTCGAGTCACGGTGGCGCGTTCGTGACGGAACGTGACATCGTGACTCAGGGTGCCACAGTACTTGCCTCATCGCAGTCTCGAATCTCAACATAAGCTCTATACTCTAGAATGTCCAATAATCTCAAACAGCTTCGAAGTATTTCCTTGGCAGACGTTTTGCACTTGGATTCCTTTCCTAGCTTGAAAATCAAGCTTGATGACGACGTTGAGCACTGGGAGACTACACAATCTTATATCGACTACGGTATATTTCTAAGGAGGTTGAACGAGTCCGTAGTAGGATACTCTCTTCCTCTGGAACCGCAGACTCACAGTCAGGTAAGTTTTTTTTCGGAATCCTTTTGCGTCAGGAATATAATCGGTGCAGTCAATAGACAAGATTCTAGCACTCCTCGACCATCTGGATCAGTGGATTGACGAGATTCCCCCGCTTAAGACGCCACAACGTTTTGGGAATCTCTCATTTCGAACCTGGGGCCAACGGTTGGAGGAGGTCCGCTGTCCTCATTTCACACTTCTCGACGGTCTTTGATGCCTAATTTCGGCAGACTTGTGACGATATCCTCGACAGGTTACTAGCACCTGAGTTCTCACCAGTCATACCTCACGCCAAACCCTACCTTCTGTCTTCTTTTGGATCTTTTACCAGGATGGACTATGGCACTGGTCATGAGACTTCGTTTGCCTTATTCTTGCTATGCCTGACTCTTGTTCGGTTTTTCCAACCAACCGCCGAAGAAGAGCGTAATCTCGTTCTGAGTGTCTTTTTACGCTATCTAAAGTTATGTTGGAGACTCCAAGACGTCTATAAACTCGAGCCCGCGGGCAGCCACGGGGTGTGGGGTTTGGATGATTATTGCTTTCTTCCATATATCTTTGGCAGTGGGCAACTCCGAGGTGATCAAAAAAACATTGAATTATCTAAGTTTCCGACGTTTACTGAGACAAACTTGGACTGATGACAGATCAGACAGAAATCCCTGTGTCGGCAGTCCTTCATCCACCTCTGCCGCCTACAAATCTATATTTTATGTCCATCGCACGAATCCACGATGTCAAGTATGGGCCTTTTCATGAACACTCATCTCAGCTCTATTCCATCGCTTCCGGAGTACCTAATTGGGGTAAAGTGAATTCGGGCTTGTTCAAGATGTACGAGGTGGGTGACCTCTGTCGTATATGCATTTTTATACTCAACACCCCCTTGTGCAAGGCTGAAGTATTGAGGAAACGAGTCGTGGTGCAACATATACCTTTTGGTGGCCTGCTTCAGTGGGAGAAAGAAGACCCTGTTTCGACCTTGCCAGCCAGATCCCATTCAATCCCGACGTCCACAACGACAACATTTACGCCCAGGGTTCCTGCAAGATTTACGACCACAAGTGGAGGTTCCAGGAACTTCAGACACACAATGTCGCCCTCAGGAAGTACCGCGTCTATTAATTATCCGCACCATCAGCAATCGCGTGCATCCGCCAATCACTCACTTGGCTCCAATACAACTCAACCACCCTTGTAGTCAAGGTTGACGAGTTACCCCATGTTCAACGATGACAACAAATTTCTAGAAACCAATATCTCACGTACGACAAGAGCAGGATGAATACATTTAATTATCGCAGCAAGTTTTCGGATATATTTGTCCTGATATCCTCATGTGTTTGTTCATGCCTTGAATGCCGTCCTTCGATCCAAAGCTAATCTCGTGGCATGGGACCTAGTTTGAGGCCCCACACGTCGGAATATGTTTGCAGAATTCACCAAGGTTCGCTCCTCGTAGCAACCGACAGCAGAAACGATGGCTATCTCCACAAGAGCAGCGTTCTCGCGCTGTCAACGTCAGATATTTTATTACTTTCTGATCACTTTCGTGGGGCGGTCTGCATACTCGGCGTCGCTTTGACGGTCAATAGGTTCGGCGAATACATGGACAATGGGTCAGAGATCTTCACATCGTTTAAATGTGCAAAATTCTTTCACTTTCTTGCCAGCGAGACACCGCGCTACCGAACTCGCGTCACAACATTCAAGCGCACGTTATGTACACGTTCAATTCATTAACCTCAGGTTGCCGACGGCAGTGAATAGCACTTAATTCGTAACGGAGGTCGATTTGTTTTGAAAGTAGGCGATGAAGACAGCCGAAATTTCAGCCCCGCGGTAATTACGGTGAAATCACGTCGGTATATACATATGCATTAGACCTTATCTGTTACCGCAGCTAGCTTTCATATCCACCCAGCACGCGGGAGATATCTACAAAGAAGCTGCACTGCGGAAACTGGAACGACGATCATAGCGACGCCGAAAAATAAGCTTTTGTGCAACCTTGAAGGTCAAGTGATCCCAAAGAACTTTCCCTGGTTTGCGAGAACACCTTGCCTTCCAATGGGTACAATGTCAAATCAGATGGAGGTAAGAGGATGTAGTCCTCCCCATGAAATGGTGCAATTACATATCATTGTCCAGGCGCCTTCAGTGGCTCCAGACCACAGGGGTGAAAATTAAAATATTTCCAGGATTGTCAAAGTCAGGTCGAGGTGGTCGGAACCTGTGACGTTGAGAAATGCTTAAAATAAGCCGTAATTTGTTTGGATGACGATTGAATCGGACTGACGTTGTGTCTGATCTCCGGCGATGTTCAACAGCCTCAGCACTAGGCACATGCAAGTCTCAAGCCTCAAGGTGATAATAGTCGCAATCCAGGGCGATCTTAGGTAACCGGTTCAAAGCAATGTAGCAGTTACCTACGAAAGGAATAGTGGTTCACCTTCGATGGGTGTCGGCATAATCCTTTATATGCTTCGTAAAATCGGCGAGAAGTGAATTGGCTGTCCGGCTTCACTCGCCCATCTCTGGAATGCATTCTCTGGATAAACCAATTATCGAGACATAAAAGTCCGTCGCGTCGAAGCCAGATGACACCACACACAAAGCAACAATGGATCCGAAAAGCATTTATAGCGACTCCCTGGCGCCGGCTGGCGGGCTCTGGTGGGGACGGGCGCAATGTCAAATTCAGGTCGTTTCGTTTCTCATTATCAGGCTTGCCTTTGAGACAGAAATGAGAGTTTACATAGCACATGGACGAAGACACCCGGCCTCGTCAAAGCCTGGACAGAGCTGCATGGAGGTATGTTACGGAAGATAATTTAGTTGAACAGCATTCAAGACACGTCTGCCGAGGCTGCCCAACAAGCCTTGATTCTTTTGCCTCGATCAAGCCCACAAAGTGTCGAATGTGGCACCTCGGATGGAGAAATCAAGTCTTGACCCCTCCTCAAGCCCGAGAACAAAAATGGGCTTATCACCCGATGGGAAATCGATGACAGCAAAGTCCGAGCTCAAGGAGTCCAGGTGATACAGTGACTGCGCAGAGAAGTTTTCGGCTCATTGGTTTTAAATATACGACGAATCTTCGGTAAAATTTGGAGTGTCTGTACCCAATCGATGGTTGGAAGGAGGGTATCACAGAGCATCACAGTTCCCGGAAAAGTGGGCTTCGAAGCTCCAAAATAGCGGCATGGTCTCCAGCAGAGCTATTTCGGGGTCCAGAGTTTTTGGCTCAGTCTGACAACATTCAAGAATCAAGACTCCGGGTAGTTCAAGTACGAAAGCTCAAGATGGCAAGTGTCCCCAAGTGAGCCGACGGGTACAACAGGCTAAACCTTAAGTGATATGTTTCGGTGATACGTGCAACGTTCAAGTCCTCATGGTGGTATATTATCGATGGAGAAATGGTGTAGGAGCTAAGAACGGACACCTCCAAATTTCAATAACCTGGGCATCATGTCCTGCCAGAGCAAATACAGAATCGCGAACATGAATAGAACCGTAGGTGTTCGAAGAGATGATGTCTTTTGGGAAGCTTTAAGCCTGAATGAGACGAACAATAAGCTCGGGGAAACTGAATTACGAACTTATCTTCAAGTATTTTCGATCATTCACGGAGTCGGCGAGGGCTGGTTCGCACTGGGTTCACAAACCACCTTACTGGAAATAGAAAGGTAGGTAATATTAGGAAATGCGCCGCGGGTTCAAGTTTGATTTCCATGAGGTATTAATGAGGTTCCAACAGGACCGTTATATGCACCGGTGAGAGGGTGCACCCAAAGCAGGCAGGTTTTATTTTCAGAACACCAAAATAGACCTCAGACTGCATCCTCGACGGTGAAAGAAGTGATCAAAGCAACATGTCTACATTTGACAGGCTTCAGTCATCGATAAGATGACCTTTCCGTTTTGGTCAGGCCAACTGTCGATTTTACTATTAAAACTCGATATCGAGGACATTATCATAACTAAAATGCCCCGTTTTTGTCGCCAGTATGTTTCTGCTCATCCGTCTGTTGCTAGAGATTATTTGCGCAGTCCTGGTTGTGTTGTTGCCGTTTCGGCATAGGCCGATCTCATCGATAGTAGCAAAAAAAACTCCGCCAACACAGCTTTTCTGTTGAACTACACCAACAGCGAAAATCGCTGCTCTTCTATTTCACCGTTCATCTTAGGTCCTCATCGACATCGTCAGCACGTAGACGGCGTCGGGGGCACAATAAGTAATCATTACTGACCAAGAAAGAAATAGAGATCTCCGTTTGTTGACCCTTGAGTGCGTCGATTCACCACATTGCATTTTCAACCGTTTTTAAACCCGTCTTTATAGGTGGTCTTCGGTTCGAGGTTTGTGGATCATACCATTCATCTGCTACGTCTTTTTTCAACACATAATAGGCGAACCCCCCTGACAAGACTTACACCCAACGAACACTCTGCGTATCGCACTCCACTCAACATCAATTTGAGCTCAGTCACTTCGTCTCGGACACCTTCATTCGCCCTTAAAGCTTTTTCCTCGCTGTACAGGGAGCGAGGAACCCACATCTACTGACAAAACCCGAAGCCTTTGCCGTCCTCTCCCGCCCGGATCGCCCTCGACCGTGGCGGTTTTGGTTCGGTAATTCGGGTCAACAATTCACGAAACATTTACCAAAAATCAACCAAATCGTCTCAGCCTGCTGGAATCTTCTCCGGTTAATTTCTCAGCCTCAATTGACTCCATAGAATCTCACAACATTCCCGAAATTTCAATGTTCCTTTTGGAAACTCTGCCAGCAATCAACCCGATTGATTTTTCTATTTCGTCCTCACCTGACACGTACGCGCAATACCGCGAAACCAATATACCCTGGGCCACGAATGCGTTGGTTGGCGATATAGTATCGCCTTCCCCTTTATGCGCTATCACAACCACCTTCAACCCGGATTCTCACGAACATCGCAGGGAAACTATATTCCCGTCATTACCGCCACTCTTAACCGGCCATCCCGAAGTCCATCTTCGAAATGGCATTATGAATGCATCCCGTCTTGCAGCAGCTCATGAGCCGGATGCCGAAAAGGCCTTCTTCGTCGCGGACCTTAGCCAGGTCTACCGACAACACATGCGCTGGAAGGCCTGCCTACCGGAAATCCAGCCGTTTTATGGTTCGTAAGAAGTGCGTTTCTCTTTCGCATGCTGACCATGACTTTATTCTTTTCCACAGCCGTCAAGTGCAATCCCGACCCTTATGTTATTCGTCTTCTCGCCTCTTTAGGAACTGGATTCGATTGTGCTTCCAATAACGAAATATCTCAAGTACTCGACGTAGGGGGGATTGACCCCTCAAACATCATTTTCGCAAACCCATGCAAAGCGGTTTCCTTCGTCCGTAACGCGGCGAAACGCGGGGTTGATATGATGACCTTCGACAATACCGATGAACTCTACAAAATCGCCCGGGCTCACCCTCGTGCGAAATGCGTTGTCCGTATCCTTACTGACGACTCTAAAAGCCTTTGTGCCTTTGGCATAAAATTTGGGGCGCCTCTCGTCACCGTCCCAGGTCTCCTTGCTAAGGCTAAAGAGTTGAGCCTTGACGTGGTGGGTGTTAGCTTTCACGTGGGCAGTGGGTGCTATGACCCTTCAGTTTATATGGACGCGATCATGCGGGCCCGCGCTGTATTCGATATGGGAAAAGAAGCTGGTTACGACTTCAAGATATTGGATGTTGGTGGTGGTTTTGAAGATTCCCTCTTCGAACAGGCTGCTGCTGTTATAACCCATTCCATTGATCGCTACTTTTCTGATCGGCTTGATATCAAAATTATCGCGGAACCGGGAAGATTTTATGTTTCCAAGGCTTTCAGACTCGCCGCCAATATCATCGCCAGGCGCGCACCACTCTCAGCACCACCTCAAGATTCACCAGAGGCCACCTCCGATCAGCCAGCTGTCATGTGTGAGTATTCATATTTTCTGCCTCATCGTTCATTCATCGTTAAAACTATTTCTATCTATTCCTTCATTTCCCCGTCTTTCGTGTCATAAGACTACATCAATGATGGCGTCTACGGCGCGTTCAATTGCATCCTCTTCGATCACCAGGTGGTCCAACCTTATGTTCTTTCCATGAATGGCTCCTTCCATGTCTCGGACTCGGAGCCCAAGCACCTTTGCAGTGTATGGGGACCGACATGCGATTCTATTGATTGTGTTGCTCCGAAGACGTTGCTGCCTAGAGCACTCAAGGTCGGCGATTGGTTAGGTTTCGATAACATGGGTGCCTACACCGTTTGCGCGGCCAGCCAGTTTAATGGCTTCGAGGTCAGCAAGGTGATATACACGGCGGGCGGTGCCGGGTGCAATGAAGTCCAACACACGCTTACAGCTTTCGCCGCCGAAGGCCATGGACTTTAATCTAACGAACGACACGAACGGCAACTACGACGCCTCTTTAAATGCATTGGAAACTCCTCTCTTTCTCTTTATTACTTAACCAGCTTTCTTCCTCGCTGATGGGCGAAATCCACAAGTTGTATCTTATGGCAGCCCTATGACAGATAGATGTTTGTTGACCGGAGACCTATATTGAAAGAATCGAGTGCACGATCCAGTGATGGTCAATTTATTTAGAGATTATTGACGTTCATGCCCACGCGTGTTCAATTTTGTGCCTTTCTCACATTCGGGACCGAAATGCGATAAGGGCGGGCCGAGCGGTGATCTGCTTTGATTTGTCGTCAGGGAAATAGTTCGGCTCTCAATGCGAAGTATCGAACTCAGGTTCGAATCGAATCGGGTCAGTTCATGACGCTCGATTCGTGATAGTTCACGATCGAGGTCAAGCTTCTCAGGAACAACGAAGTCGTCATGATCGAAACATAAATGTGAATAAGCGGATGGAGCGGATGGATGAGAAATAAACGGGACGCCAAGGTTGGTGATTGGGGAAATAGCCCCCTTCAGTGATGCGTTTGAGAGGCGTATCTCCCCTTTGCAGAGCGCTCTTTTTCGCGGGTGCTCGGGTCGGGCTCTTGAGGCCCTTTTGCCCAACTCTTCATAGTTCGATGATCAGCCACGCGAAACCCGAGAGAGGATATCAAAAAGCGAAGATAGGGAGCACTTGACGATGGGCCCGAGTGGCGGATGGATATTCTATTCTTCCGAGCGGGTCAGAAAACTTCAACGGTCAGGAGCGGGAGGATACCCTTTGCGACGACGTTTGTTCTAATGGAAGAGAAACCCTTACCCTTAATTAGTTGATGTTCGAGTAATAAGGAGAACTCGAGTCGCTATGGACGTCGACGAGGGTCAGAGCGGGACCCGCCACACAACGACTCCAAATCCAGATAGTCATACAACCAGGAAGTTAACAGGGACGATATCAAGCGAATCCCCGCCAAAATTGCACAGATGTGTGATCTAGTGTGGGTTCCTTTTTCCCCTTTACGGGTTTATCTTTGAATCTTGCCGACATTGGCCGCATCATCTCAATCTTGGAACCGACCTCGCCTTCCTTATGCAGTACTCGCTGATGACATATCTACGCGTGGTCCATCCAAATTAGGTTCGCTTGACTTTGGAGAAGGAATGAAATGTCGCCGTCGGAGACAGACCGAAAATGCCGTCAGAACTGTGCTTTTTTCAATTTCTACAGAGTATTTGGTATATGATGCCACGAGTAGATATCCCGGAGTCGAGAAATTATTCCGTGACAAACGATCAACTGATCCACCCCGCCTCATTCTTGGATCCTGTAGATCCCACCACTGGTTCCTACATATATACGGTGCCTCACCCGCAAGTATTCCTTTCTTGTTCTCTTTTCTAAAATGACTACTGGTATGCTGCACGTAAGCGCCTCACGTTCCCCTCGCCGACTTTCGCCTCAGTCAACCAGCGCGCTAATATCTCGTGTAGGAAACTGTCCAAACATCACCGTCTGGGTCGGGCCCTCGCTTCCGACCTTATGCAAGCCCAAATCACCATGTAACGAAGGGGCGTTATATCACTAGTAATGATCCTCGTGGATATATGTGAGTTATTCTTTCTTTCGCCAAAGAACTCGCTGACTGGTGGAATGTTATAGACCGGTGTACGAATATCCACTCAATGGCCAATGGATTATGATGGACATCGACGATGGATATATTCTTTGGACAGGTATCTGGAAGGGTGGGTAGCCATTTGTTTTGAATCCTCGAACGTTTGAACCTTATCGTTGCTCTTATTTCCGACAGCCCTCGGAAACTCCAAAGGTGCGGTTTTAACCCAGCAATCCCCGTAAGCATTGCTCATGAAAAAACCGTAGCTGACATCGTCAAAATGATTGACTCGCAACCTGACCTTGCACCCCTCATTCGTAGGGTACGCGGAGGGTACCTAAAAATCCAGGGAACTTGGATGCCATACGAGGTGACTGTCTTTCCCGCTGGCAATATACGCCACACATGGAAAGAGGATGAACTAACGTTTCTTCTTTCAGGTTGCTTTGAAGCTGTCAAGAAGGTTCTACACGACTCCTTCAAGCCAGAGTTCTCCCCGGCTAACTCATTATTTATTATTGACAGGGTTGCATGGTCCATTCGTGACGACCTCATTCCGTTGTTTGGGTATGTAACAATTTACGCCTTCGAAGAATCTTTGAGCATTAACCGCCATAATCACTAGCCGACATTTCCGAGCACTTGCTTATCTCCAGAGCAACCAGGATATGGCCAGGTTGTACCCAGTGGGCAAGGGAGGCGCCGTGCTCGACGTTCGACGCAAAGTTCTGTGATGCAAATGCCACGAGCTCCCACTGGCTGGACGGTTGTAACCCCTAATCTCTCTCAGTCGCAAGGTCGCGAGCTACAGCCCTCATTGCATCCCGTAAATCTCAGACCCAACGAGTATGCCGCGGCTTCTCCTTACCCATCGCATGTGCGCGGACCTGTGTCCCCCGATATCCAGATGCTTTCTCCGTCGTTAAGCACGGTAGACTCGAATCATCTAGATCATCATCGCTATGGCGCTTCGTATACCAATTACCCGCCCACATCGTACCGCAAATTATCCGCGCCTAGTAAGACGGGTCTCTCACTCGACATTCGCTCGCTCTCCGTTCGGGAACGGTCTTCTGAACCATCTCTCAAGGAGGATATTAAACTACCACCAATACATGGTCCTAATAGCAGCGACCCTGGGGACTCTCCGTATGCTTTGCCCCCAATTTCTGCCATGGAAGATTTGCGCGGCTCTCTTACGCAAGACTCGGCCGCTGTGTTGAGGCGGCTACGTATGGACGACGACCAATATCCTAAGGCAGGAAGGACAGGCGACGACCAAGCTTGGGCGAGGCGGCACTCATTATCCGTACACCCCTCATCGTCGTTCGTATTTTTTTTTTCCTTTAAAAAATAGGAGGTCTGATTTTTATTGCCATCAGAAAACCCCTAGACACGTCTCCACGTTTCCAACCGTACAACGCCTCCCGATCTTATCAAGAGCAGTCCGGATATCGGGGTCGTTCCCCATCAGCGTCAAGTTATGGCCATAATCATAACCCGCCACGAGCGGATACCCATCCTGTATGGTCAGACGCGTCACATGAAGGGGATTCCACGTCTAACCCTTCACCAACTTCTCCTACCACACCGAGTTCTCTCTCCGAAAATGAGGACAGGTCTTACTCTCAAAACCATTATAATGGCAGCATGATCCGCGGAAAGCCCCTACCTGCTTTTTCGGAACGCCTGGGCCAGCAATGGCCTCCTGTCCAGTCGCACGCGGAGGCTCATGGTAGGATTTCGGAACCAGATGCCTTCCCTGTCCGCCGAAATTCCTACGAAGTGCAGAGCGACGGGGATTCAAACCATCCTCACCGGCCATGGTGATATTTTTGCATTTCATTATCGACATATCTTATTATTGCTTCTTTTACTCCATTCTTTTCGCCTTATTTCTTGTATTAGTACTTTGTTACATACCCATTAGCTAGCATGTGTACTTTATAATCGCTGGCATCCTATACCATATTGTTTCCTTCTTCTATTGTTGATAATATACAGGGTGCTGCCATTAGGGCGGGACAGGCGTCCTTTTCGGGGTCGTATGTACGCTTGCTGTCCGCGGAAATAAAGCGCATCCACCTCGCGATATAGTGGTCGAAGGCGAGCAAGGATTACCATGAGGTGGAAGCGTGTGTTGTGTTTGACTTCGTGGAAGGATGTGAAAAGTTTTTCCTCGAAATAGCAGCAACCGGAAGAATACTTTAACCTTCCAGCAGTGTCGAGACACCCGTTACTCTGGAACTTTCGATGCGCTCATCTGGTCCTTCTTTGACTCCTGATGAAGACATTTGGTCAGCCTCGGAACTACGTTTGTCCTCGAGTTGAGCATGGCACATGTTCGGTGCCGAGTCTTCTATTTTCAATTTTCAGAAATCAAGGATTGACCTAATCTTAACCACACCCAAGAGAGACGCTTCAGTATGGTTGACAGTTGAGGAGGGAGTGATAGAAACTTTCATTCATTCAAAGTAGCGCCGTAACCAACTTTCTAACCCTTGGTTGCAATCTGGTTCGGCTCAGGTCATGAAGCAATGAGGGGGAATCCTAGAAGCCGACAGCAGATTTTGGATATCTCCCTGCACCAATTCCAACACACCTTACCAACACATGACCTTGATTATGGCGACCGTGACGACCGCGCGAACGCCAACGAGTTGTTCACCTAAACTCACCATTTATCTACGGAGAAATCACACGAATGTAGGCTAGCCAATTCAATGCCTGATACCTGGCGTCTAGATTTCTGTCAAAGAAGGAGAGGTAACGAGCCTGACAGAGAAACAGAAAGGGACGGCCCGATGCCGTATGCGGGGGACCGTGAATTGTGAAGTCCAGAAGATTGACGTCTCTCCCCAATTTCCTGGACGTGGCTGAGTAAGGTGTGTATTTTCACGGCGACGCATATTAAAACGATGCCGTTAAGGATATAGGATGTCTATCTCTGGCGTAGGAAGCTTCGCAAGATCAGATTAAATCTTGGTACCACGTAGGAAAATCAATGAGAATAACAAAAGTACTTGTCCATTGGCGACAGAGCAAGACCGCGCACTGTTCACAACTTAAATAAGTATCAAAGATGGTAGCACTTCATATCCTAGAAACTCGGTGCTCAGCTTCCTGGGTAGCTAACAAAAAGTGACACAGAAAAGACGTACCCGACTACTTTCATTAAGGCAAGGCCGAGGGTGGAGACAACCTGGGAGATGGGAAGACATAAGGAAGCCGTGACGAGATAGGATTCCATTTTTTTTCCTTACCAGCGTGGCGATCAAGCTTGCCGGAACGCCGTTCTTGAGGAAATCTATATTACTCAAGTATAGTTCACCCAATTCGTCTTCTTGAGTGGCTCTGTTTACAATGGAAAAAGGAAGAGACAATAGATACGTCAGAGATCTCTGATTAAACCTAAGCCCGAAAGAAAAAGGAACTGACGCGGTCTGATTAGGAAAACCAGAGACAGGCATCCCCATCCCGCATGAACAGATGAGGCCAGTGATGAAGATAAGCAGGTTACTGTGATTGCCTGGCAAATTTTCGCCGACTGTTTTGGCAATGGGCACCAGCAGGACGCTAGCTATCGTGTGGCTGATGAACGTCGAGATGATCTGTGAAAAATGGAACCCATATGATAGCACATGAAAACATAGATCAGCATATAGAACGGCGACTGACCAATACGATGGGAGATAATATCAAGACCACGGCAGGAAGCGATAATCCTTCGACGAGATCCCGAATAGCGACATCCATGATCTGGAGGAGGCCGCTGGACATGACCCCCTTGCCCAATGCGATGCCTCCCATGGCCAGGAATACAATTGACCACATGAAGTGTTCGAAATCGTCCTATTACCGGAACGCTTGAGCCACGAAGTGAGATGAGGATCAGGGGATTCCATCTACTTACCTTTTTGAGTACACCTGTCGAGAAAAATGCGACCACGGGGATGATGGCTATGACACCCATGTCACCGACAATGGCTTCGATCTTGTGCTCGACACACCACAAGCCGATAGTGAAGAGGCACACAAACGTAACCCAATATTGCTTCAAAGTAAAGGGCTCTTTCGTCGGACGAATGGCCTTAATTTCAATGTAGCCATCACCATCAGGCGAACGAGCGGGTTTGTAGGAGATCAAAAGGAGAAGCCATATTAAGAAGATGGAGACAGCTGATACAGGGAGAGCCACGGCGAACCAGGACCCCCAATCAGGCTTGGGATTCATAGCATTGATCGCAATAAGATTCTGTGGAGACGAAATTGGAGAGCTTTGTCCACCAATATTTGCGGCTAATGCAATAGCCAGCTACTCCACGAAACGAATGGCGGTAGACTATCATTAGACAACTCTGAAGTAATAATATGGGTGTTGAGCTTGGACATACAATAAGGCACGGCCCGAAGGCAGATTTTGGTGGAAGCGTTCGTAAGATGGGCTGAAAACAGAGGTGTCAGCCAGACGAACGTCAATTGTGAGAACAACCGCCAGCGGCGGTCATGAGGCAATGAAAGTGACGTACTCGTATCAGGGTGAAGCAAAGAGTTGGGGCGGCAACGTTGCTGTGGGAAGCAAACGTGTTAGTCAGTTCATCCCAAGAAAGTGTATAGATGCCCAAGGATAGTGTAAAGAGGGTCAATGTACCTTATCCACATGCTAGCAAAGCAAGACACTCCCATGAAGGTCAGTAAGACCGTACTCGGACGAGTACCAGCCAAACTTAGGACACGCGTGATCAAGAGACGATCGATGTTAGTTTTGCTGAGGGCAGACGAGATGGTGAAGCCGCCAATGAGGAGCATAATCGTTGGCGAAAACATAACAGAAAAAACATATCTTATGAGAGTCAGTCGAGTTATATTAAAAGGAAGTGAAAAAATGATTTACTTAGTAGCTTCGGTCGTGGACAATTGAACGCCGTCGTCGTCGCGGATTACGCGCAGTAAAACCAGGAGAAGAGGAACAAACATCGACGTAGCAAAAAGAGGTATAGCCTGCAGCAGTCTCAGCAACACGAAGAGGGGAACGATAAAAATAATTCACCTCAGTAGCCCAAAGAACAGTGCAAAAAGAGAGAATGGCAAAGCAACGATTAGCCTCAAGGCCGGAAACAACTTGGACGTTTAACAGGATGATAAGGACTATCAAGGAGATGACCTTGGATATTTTGCGTTTCGTGACCTTGAATTGGCCCACAGGTGTTGGGAAATCGACTAGAGTAGGTTCCGGTTCGTGCACCAAGGTCGCGCCAGCCATGTCATCGTTACTGCCTTCCCCTCGACGTTCACGGCCGATCATCTGTCGCCATACAGTATCACGTTCCCAAGCAATGTTCTCGCGTTGGTGTAAACGTAACTGCTGGCGAGCAAGACCCTTGTCACCACGTGATACGCACTTCGTATAGAGCTCAAGAAGACGGTTGAGGGAGTCGTTGATCCTGTCTTTAGCAGGTTGAGTAAAAGGGAGTGCAACTTCGACAACCAGGTGGAGATATCGATCTTTCAGCTCAGAATATGTAACTTTGTCGTATCTGAAAGAGATTTGGATGAGCATGAAATATGATCACGCGAAGACGAAACTGCGCACTTTTTGATGATTTTTCGGAAACCTGAATAATTTATTTCGACATACGACTTCAGATTGGTGAAGTTGATGTGCAGAGTAGTTATCCTGCGCTTGAACAGCAGTCGCGTGTCGTAAGCGTAGTCCGTTTTTGCTGTCCAGATAGTATGATCCGTGGAAGTCGATACCAAACTGTCCTTGAGGCTGTTAAACTTCGAGGAAAGCTTCCCAAGAGCTCCTCGCGTCTTTGATCCTCGAAGTGATGCGTAACTTTCTTCCATGTCGTGAGTATCCTCGATTGACGATAAGCTCTGTCGCCGCAGAGTAGGCGACATTTCATTTGAGGTACTGGCATTCACTGCAAGTGTGGTTAAACATAACCCTTAAGCAGAATACGTGACGACGGACCTGGAGGACGACGAATTCGCCCAGCTGAGCTCAGTTTTCTTTGTCTTGACACGGAGGTTCTCCTGCCATCGGGACTGCGGGAAGCTGATATGCTGTCGTCGTCATCTTCGTCGTCGTCGTCATAGTCCTCATAATGCTCTCCACCCTGAAGGCCAATTTCGTCTAGCAAAGACACGTCCTTCTCCAGCTCTTCCAATTCTTCCATCAACTCTTTCTCTTGATGTTCATAGAATAAGATGATCTTCTTGAGTTCCCGATCAAGTAGAGGTATGAACAAGGCGTCGGTGTCGGAAGCGTCACCCTGATTGAGCAATGAGCTCCGCTCATTGGATTCCAGGTCGCGAGAAAGAGAAAGATCGCGCCCGTGTTGTTGCTTTTCTAGCTGGTAGATATACTTCTTAAGAGCATCGTAACTTGATGGAGACCAGAAATTAGTGTGACTCATTGGAATATGAGTGGCACGTACCTGATGTATTCGTCCCACCAATCCGAAACCGCGTTGAATTTGAGAGAAGAACTGGGGTTATTTGAGTAAAAACCCGACTGCGAAATGAAAGAAAAAACTCACCTGAACTTCATAACGAAGGATTCGGGTACCAAGTTCGACTTTTTGCTCGGTGTCCGACGAGTCAAAGGAAGAAGAGGAATAGATTCGGACTCCACAGCTGCTTTGGTATTCCTACAATGACTTTAAGTCCATTCAAATTCCTGAGTAATCCCAGGAAGGACGAGCTGGCTGTGTCAGTCGAGTTGAAGGGGCATGCCAAAATGGAGAGGCAGCTTGGCAGGCTTCCATATATGGCATCTCAGGGTCTTCTAACTCATTTGACGCCATCTCGTCCTCGAACGTGTGTGATTTAGCTTTGAAGCGCTTGCTTTCGGAATATAAGAAAAAAAATGACTGCCTGATTCCTATGGTCACCAGCTCTCATTCAAATGGTAACTCAATGAGAGCGCATCGCCGACTGTGAGTCTGTGACACCTCGCAAAGATCTAATCTTTTGAAGAACTGACCTTGGACACATCTTCGACAAAATATTTATTTAACTACGCCATCTACACGAGGCTGGTTATGAGATCCGTAGACCACGAAGACGCGTTTCACTACGTGCATAAAGGGTTGCTCCGAGAACAAAAAAGCATGTCCTAAGCATTCGGAAATATGGACTGTTCAAGATTCAGAAAAGTATTACCATATGGAGTACCGAAAAGATATATGGAGTACCGTCGGTACTCCATAAGGTAACGTTTTTCTGAAAATTTGACAGTCCATATTTCTGCAATGACTTGTCCGAAGTCCAGCCAACTATTTTTGCACGTAGTGTTTACAGCGGCACGGCATGGGTTTTAATTTAGCACCAGAGGTTTGCACCCCACTTTTGAAGCACACATTGGCAGCTCTGCGGACCTTGACAGCTGCTCAGAAAGAGTATTCAACAACATTCGCCATCCTATCACAATTTAAGACCTTCGTGAAAACGCATGAAAGATATTTATATCTTGACTTAACTTCCGATACAATGCCTAGAAGCAAGTATTTTTACGACGAAGGCCCACTTCGTTCTTATGTATTTCTAACGCCAACTACAGCCATAGCTCGACGTCATTGACCATTTTTCGGCGTTATTTTCTGTATCCAAAGGTCTGTCGACCACGTGGATGATCAAAGGAACGACGAGATTTTTGACCGTGAATTTGGAAATATTGGACCGAACATGTCTTCGAAGATGACTGGGAAGGTCTCGAAAACAGGAGCAGTCTCCCATTTGGTATCATTTTCTGTCGTGTGGGTATCGGGGAGAAAGCAGCCCCCGATCTCGCCCTCGGGGAAACTCTGGTTGTCATCGACATAGAACATTCCGCCGACGACTCTGCCGGTTCAAACGTTGAGCAGCTTATTCAGTTGAAGGATATTTATCTATGTCGCGATCCCGACAGATAGATCCTTCTGGTTCTCCACTGATCCGGCCGCACGACATAATTGAAGAAGCCACGGATGTCATCTCCCTATCGATTGGACAAATGTAGGGCTCGGAGCAAAGACTCTTCTTTATCGATGAAATCAGAACTTCTCAAAGGCTGCTGAGGCCGGTGACAGAGCAAAGGTTTTTCCGAGTCAAATATTGATAATTAGCGAGAATTGTCTGAGGTGGAGGCTTCTTTAAGTAAAATAGAGGTCTCGAGACCGCTCCACGGAACATTAAATAAAGACAGCATATGTGACCGTTGTAGGGCAAATTCGTTCAAGGCTGTACAAATACCCAGCGATGGGTACTGGTTCGATCAGAACAAGTTCAGCCGCGAGAAACACAGGTCCACATTTCTATGCATGAATCGGAAGCAAGTTCGATTTCAATTGGCCGACGGAAATCTTGTCACCGCGTTGAACCCGGCCAATTCCACTTTCCACGTCAGTCGAGCGTATATTAATCTGTAGAGTCGACTGCAGCCTTCCACACCCCGCTTTAAGGAGTGCATAAACAGAATCGAAAGAGAGTGGCATGGTCCATGAAAAAATAAGTCAGTTTCGTCTCAGCAAGGGCTGGTTCTTGGGAATATGTTGCTAGAGGCCTGGTGGGAGCAAGAGCGACGTGAGATGTTTCATTCGTTTACGTCGACGCAGAGTCCGGAGAGTTTTCGAGTTGCTTGATAGCCGTCAATCGTCGGCAGAGAAGAGTCAGAAAGACTTGGTCCAAGGAAAGACCGGGCATGTGGCGCTTGCTTCAGAAGATACAGGGAAGATTCAGGCCAATGTTGTGGGTAAGAGGGCTTAATCGTTCAGCAGTATAGGAAACAGGGGTGCACTCGAGCCAGGCTTTGTCCGAGCGCCATCAAATAGTAAACCATTTGTAATGAGATCCAAGACTTAAAGGGGCAGCGATGAAACCATCCTTCCCATGAACGGATTCCTCTGTGTCCGCAGGGCAACTTGCTGTGGGATGGGTTCCAGGAATGGGACCTAGAATCGTAGGCTGTTAGATGGTCATAAAAGTGATGGGATAACAATAAACTTATGAGAGGCAACTGAAGGGTCAATAACGATATAAATGGGTGTGTCCCTTGACGGTGCTCATTCAAGGCGAAAGGTGAAATACCGCAGCAACATGAGCGTTCAAGTTCAAAATCGCGATACGAAGATATTGACACCACATGTTAACAACATTGTGAGTCTAACACACCTTGAAATCGATCCTTTAAATTGACCATGTCCCCCGGGTCTGTAAGTCGCATGAGGCAGTGTAAATTTTAGGAATGAAAACGTACCATAATGTAATTTCTTTTAGCGGTTTATCGCCGTAGATATGATCAATGACGAGCAGACCAAAGGAATGTTTCTGAGTTTTTCTGCCTCTTGATTAGACGACTTGGCAGTGTCGATGAAAGGAGGCATTGCCAAAAGACAGCTCTGAACGACGAGGCAAGAGATGGATCATCAGCATAACT
Organism: Galerina sulciceps; assembly: GCA_023014345.1. Taxonomy (NCBI): domain Eukaryota; kingdom Fungi; phylum Basidiomycota; class Agaricomycetes; order Agaricales; family Galerinaceae; genus Galerina; species Galerina sulciceps. The sequence goes on from JAEDXJ010000016.1 coordinate 1,129,719, forward strand.
TCCCTGTTCCCCCCAGACCACGAATTCGAAAGGAATTGTGAGCAGAGTTGCTCAATTCTCCTTCCACTTGGCTGGATATCGATCCTCATTATAGGTTCCAAAAGTGCATTCGAAGTTCCGTAGGTATACAGCACGAAGTAGACGAGATCAGCTACAGCGTGTAAAAGCCATTCGCTGCATGGTATTTATGTAGACCCAAGATACGTGCAATTCCATTGTCGTTGTTAGTCAGAACGATGAAGACGAGATCGAATTACAGACAACGATATACGTAAGCCTGATAAAATAAGCACTAAGCAAACCTTACGTAACTGTCAGCTCATTGGTGCCATGGAAATGACGTAGTGATTTGAGTGAGTTTTCTAGTTGTCACCTTCAAACAGAATAGCCGTTCAGTTGTGGGAGCAGGAAGATTGTAGGGCTTGCAAATTGCGTATCTCAAAAGTATCGACTCGACTCGGTTTCCGACAAGCGGGCAGAAAATTCATCCGCTGGCCCGGGGAAATTTGCTCTCTGTTGTCTTGCTCTTGAAAACTTTTCCAAGTCTTCTAGGTTTTCAACATCTTCAAATCCCGGGGTTGTTCGCGGAGTTCACATGTCGGCTCACCTTGGCTGGGTTCTACACTAAGATCTGCACGGCAATCTGAGTCGGTTTCCTATAATTTTATAAGCGAAAACCCGTTCCATTCGTGATCTTTGGTTATCACTTTGACAAGAAGACATCGGCTATGGAAGGTGCATCTCTGGTAACTTATTTTGTTGCGTTACTGCAAGCTGATCTCACGCGTAATATTTGATGACTCTTGATCGGCGGCTTGTTCAAAATATCTGTGATGCAACCTGTCGACAGTTGTTGTTCCCTTTTGAGAATGGGCGTAGCGTCGTGGGGAACTGTTTATGGCATCTTGGTGATTTTTGAATTTGCATCTGTCCCAAGGTAAGTTGGTTGTTATTTCCTTGAAAGCTTGAGAATCCTATTGGAAAATATCTTTCCCGATGGCAGAAATCGAAACTCATAGGACCCACAAATAAACTACCTATCCTGGATGGCCCACCGCCTGTCGACGAAGGTATTTTATCCTGGCATATGTGGAGGAATATTGAACCGATGGCCAAGAACAGGCCAACTACTTTTTCCTGCCGTGGCTAGCTGCAGGAATATTTTGAACAACTGAGGGTCTCACATGGCCAACTGTATTCTAAAATCCGTCTACAAACTCCAGGCTCATTCCACCTTGAAGTTGAATGCTTCCATATCGCCTCAGTTCAAAGTTCATAAGGTCAATTTGGTTGAGTTTTTCGAGTTTAACATGCGATCCCGACAATCACATCGTAGGAATTAGCGAAGAGGAGAGTCTCCAAAAATTCACCGTCTAGGAAAAACAATTTCTGCCAAAACCAGACCGACCCTTCGAGACCAAAAAAGTCGGTTTTTCTACTCAAAGTTTAGCGTTTCATAACTAAATTTTCATCGCAATACGCTGTGGGGTTGTTTTGATGAATTATGTGGGGTCTTTGGGTTTGCTTTGGTTTCCTAGTTGACCTCAATGCCGTTCAAGTTAAACACTCAGAGATCTTATACGTTTATTTTTACAGGATATACCCAAAGAGTTTAGGATGGAAGCTAGCATGTTTAGAGACACCAAGGAGGCCAATTGTTGTTGAATCGTCGATGTAAAGGACGAGCTCCAGGAAAAGGATTGCAATCTCCGTGGGAAGATTGCTCACATGATCATGCAGAGGAAGGAGCGACCTGGAGCGACGCCTTTTATTTCTGAACCTTTCTTTCATACGACTCTGAGTGGACAGCTTCTCTCTTGGAGTCTTGCTTGTTACATTCTTCAGATTGCATATGTTTTGTCTCGAACCCTGCGAATGATCCTAGCTGGTCTACTTAAGATCTCTCATTTTTGGGACCCTCTGACGAGTCTATGGACCTACAACCCGACCTATGCTGTGGCTAGCGATGGTTCTCTGATATAGCTATCGCCTACGCTATTCTTTTTGACGCCTTGCAAAAACTGGGTCGCACCAATCATCTAAATATACCATCTTTGGATTTGTGGGCACAAATAGGCATCACCCGTCATGAGTTTTGCCGTGTCAGGCAACTCCTGGTCCCAATTCACCTTATATGGATATTGTTTGAATTACCCACGTCTGGCTGGCGCAAATATCCGGGAGAAAAAGTGCCTCGGGGACAATCCCGAAGCCAAAGCGGTAAACATAGAGACAGAACCAATCCAACCAATCCAACGAAATTCCTTCATACGGGAATTTTTTCTGGTTCATCTTTGTTTCCCGTGACGTCCTCGACGTGGTATAAAAGGATGGCGCTTTCTGGCTCGATCTTCAGCAAAGCGGCTCTCATCAGCTGCTGAGCATCATACAGACTTCATCGGGGACTCCTCTCACCTTTAAAGACTTGCCCTCTTCCCAGTTTCATACAACTAGATTCCCTCTCCTCGAGAACAGAATCACCTGACCTCGTGACAAAGTTGTCAGTGTCATTTCCCTACATTTCTTCGTGTGGGTCCAGTGTTGATATTGTATTTACACCCTTTTATTCACATCTTTCGACACCTACCACCTTCGTGGCCTATTATCTCTTCTTCTTTCTTAATGCATATCACTCCAGGACAAGATTCTCTCAACATAGCTATGCCATCCGAGTTTTCGAACCATTTCCAACAGAACTACGGTCGAAACCCATACACCTCCAAGCACAATTTTTCACATCGCCTATATCACCGTGATCCCCCATCTCCCAACGACATACCACAAGGGGCAGCCTCCCATATTCAGAACGAATCAGCGGCCCAGTTCAGGCATGTCCCCAGCGGCGCTAGTGACCTCGTGGTGTTTCCACCTCACCCTACCCAAGGATCTAGTACGTTGGCCTATTTATGCCTTTAACCACCGTATACTTAACGACGTTTCTCATTTCTGGTGTCAGACTCCCATTTTTCAGTTCGTCTCTCTTCATCTCGTCCATCATTTTGTTATTTTAATGTTGAAATCGTCTAGAACCACGTTTACCCTAGCCATACTATGATCCCACCCTATCCAACCAGCAATCCCTATTCTCAAGCGACATACTCGAACGATATGGGCCTTTTCTTCGAAGGTTCCCCAAATCCCCAGACAGATGACCCCCCGAGCCCCATATCCGATGATTCGTCACAGTGGGACGACCCAGACGGCGTCGTTCCCCTTTCCAAAGTTTTTATTCCTCCAACTTACGGAGGTGGAATCCCATCGCATGAAGAGACCGAATCCTACTTGCGCCAGACCCTCAATATTCCCTACCCTCAACCAATTGACTTGACCGCCTTGCCGGATCAGCCATCGACAACTACAAGACAGCCCAAAATACCCGACATGATCAAGCTCGCCATCTGGGGCAGTAAACCCAAGAAACTTACCCTTCGTCAAATATACGACGCCATCGAAACACGATATCCCGCCTGGAGAGATAAAAAGGATAAGCCCTGGCAGGTGCGTCCATTTGTTTACTGCCTATTTATTCCATCAGTTTCGCTGACAATATTTCAACTAATAGCGGTCGATTCGTCATAACCTATCGTTGAAAGCAATCTTCATTCAGGTAGATCGTCCAATCGGCGATCAAGGAAAGGGGAATTACTGGACACTTGATGTGCGAGGGGGAGAAGCAGACAAGCGTGCCAGGCGGCGGAGAGATGGCACAGGTGCAAGTTCGACCTCGAATGTGCATGAGTCTGACCATGGTCACCACCATCACCGGCCCTCTGCTTTCGATAATCTGGACGGACGCGTACCAAGGAATAATTTTCATTCCACAGATTATCCTCATCCCACTGCTAATGCTTATACCTTCGGAGCGCCGTCCATGTATGGACAGGGATTTTATTCTGCGCAGTCACCACACATTGGCACAAACGCTGGCTTGGACTTCATCCATCCTTCCCAGATTGGTACACACCCTTCGACGACTCTTCGTTCGAATGTCAATCGCCGTTTATAAGTGCAAGGTGGTGGGCCCACTTTCACGGCTGGATGCCTGTACACGTTTTCAAGCATGTCAACGAAGCACGAAATTCAACCGACAGTTGGCGACAGACCATCGAGAGCACGACGACAAAACCCAGGACCTAGTGCGCCTGTAGAAGGGCGACAGAAGATTTCTTGAGAACGACCCGGAGGCATGGCGGCGAGTAGTTATGATTTCCTGTATCCTGTCCTTCCCTTGTTATTCACGGTTCCGAGTATACAAATTAGTTGGTAGCAGCTTCGCCTTTTCGCATGAAATGTTTCAATCGCCCTCATGTCCTGCTCCGAACTAGTGTTAAATAAGATGGCTTCTAATTTTACTCAGTGACACGGTGCACGGTTTAACTTGAAGAATATATTGCCCAGCGTTACGACCAAGGTTACGACTCCTATTAATACAGCACATTTTGTATTTTTACCATCTCGATTGCATCTCGACTTGATCTCGACTCACCAAAAATTTGGCCCGTGTAACTAATTTTGACTCCTATGTTCGTTACCACTCATTGTCAATCCGACAGGCGGTTGAGGTGAGGTATCTATTTTCTTACCTTACCTTTCCATCTTATTCCAAGCTGACGAGGTCAAGCCTGATTCGCTTATGTAACGCAGTCAGTCTGTCCACAATCTCATGATCAACGTAGTCTCTCCTAGCCAGACTTCGATATATGTGATGTGCCCTTCGGATCACGATATATGAAGTCTGTTTTTTACCGCGCCCCCAAAACCGTGTCAGAAAGTTGTTATGTAATCTTCGGACTTTTAAAATCCAATCGTGCGCGTTTTTCTTGACGAGGAAGAGAGTTTTGGTAAAAAATTGGAAGCAAAAACTTTTAGGAGTTCACTAAAACCATTCCTGTAAATTTTTAGGGGCATGCGAGGTGATGTGCAAGAGTTAGGCAAATGGTCGTGCAATCTCGATGATTATGTAAGGCACTTTCGCCTCTCGTCTCACAGCAGCGAAATCTACAACGAAAACTCTACCGTTCAAAACCAAAATTTTACACAATGTTCTTGAGGCTAACACAGCTGGCGCCGACTGCTGTTTCTGTCGGAAACAGTCGTTATAAATATGTCTTCTGTTTTAAGTTGCTATTTTTTCTGCAAATAGGACTTGTATTTTCTTAAAATAAATTCAATCAAACAGAAGATATGTTTGTTGGGCTGTTTCCACTGCAAAAATATAATCTATTTCACAAAGAAATATCAAACAAACAGATCTTATTGAGCTGCACTGTTTTCGGGAGAAATGGTCACGAAATAGAAGTCTTTTATCACAAAGAAACACTCGAGAAAAAGAACTTTCAGTGGCCGCTCACTGAAAGTTCTTTTTCTCGGCTGTTTCTTTGTGATAAAGAACTTTTTTTCTGCTACGATTTCCGTCAAAAATAGTCAGTCAAAATAAAGTCTTTTTGTTCACTATTTTTTCGTGAAATATATGATATTTTTGGTGTAAAAACACCTTGATAAACATATTTCCTTTTTCATTGAGTGTATTTCAAGAAAATAAAAGCTCTATTTATAAAAAAAATAGCGACTAGAAACAGAAGACATATTTATAATGGCTGTTTCCGACAGAAACAGCAGTCGGCGCCAGCTGTGTAATTAATTATTCTCTGCCTACGAAATTTTGCAAAATATCTAACCCGTCGCGTCAACTCGACGCGACGATATTTGAAGCTCCGAAGATTACATAACAACTTTCTGACACGGTTTTGGGGGCGTGGTAAAAACAGGACTATGATCAACGCCATCCACTATTCACAACCCCATCGCCACTGTTGCACACAACAAAACTTATTGATCAGGCCCTAGGTTTTATTGCCCCTACCTCGTCGACGTGCCGACAGCTAGCTGAAGTGTTAAAGTTTGGATGAGTGCAACAAAGGTGAGGGTTCAACGTTCAACGTTCAACGACGGCATGAGATATATTACTTACCAGCTATTTTGAAGGCCGAGTTTAGCTGCAGATATCCGCAAAATGTCTGCAGATTTCGGTGACTATTGTAATATCAGAGTATCGCGGTCTTCAAGCTGTCAGTTGAACTGTAGCTGTAGAATAACGAACTCCTGGAGTTTGAATCCCCAACTCGGCATTTCTGCAGTCCTGATATCGATATGGTGTAAGCAAGACTTTGAACTTTATTTAACGCCCTATTCGTCAGTTGAATATTGATCCCCTAGACCCTGTTCCCCACGACGTCTTCTTTCTTGCTAGCCGTGGTATCACCTGCAGCTTCATATCTTATAGCGCCGTGAGTTGAGACACATATGTGAATCGGGCTGGGCACGCAGGTCGACGTCGACGACGACGACGCGCTGAGTGAGGTGTGTCCGTTTCTGAGCCTAGTCGAAGTATGGTACGTAAGGTCTTTCTACCGGCTACGGCATCGCGTTGACGATCCCTCCTTCCACTTTCCTCCTCATTGCCCGCAGCCTCCTCCTCCCGCATCCCGTATCTCGACAGCCTGTATTGTCCAAGACCGCGTCGATGCTACTGCGGTGGCCTCAGTATTCCCATGCCGCGATCCTTCCAACTAGTACGGCCTCTCTCTGACACCCCCACGTTTCTTTTGTGTCCCTCTAAGCGTATCCGGATGGACACCAGATGGTTTTGGAACTGCTACACCTTGTTGCACTTGCATGGGAGTCGGGGATGGAAAGCTGTACCTGTGTGAAGACCAAACACAGAAAAGGATTCTCGGCCGTGAAAGAAGGCTACAGAGCGCTCCAGCCTACAGCCTAGTACAGGTATACTATGAATACAGGTATACTATGAAAAGTATCACGTAAGTCGCACTACATATTCCTTCGATTGTCGCACACGGGCGCTACACATCTTCTCCATTCACAGTCAATCAGGACGCTTTGTTAAATCTTGAGACACAGAGTTTATGTGCTTTCTCAATGTCGCATGATGACGAAGCCAAGAGGATATGTCAGACCCGTGATGCTGGCATGCGTGGTCGCGGAGATGGTCCTGACAATCGCCAACCAGTTCAGGCAGACGAAGAAGACACATCCGCTACTCGGTCTTTGGTCCTACATGAGACAGAGAGGTGCGGATCGGTTGTGTTTTCGAGTCCAAGCTTATCTGAACTTTGGCTGAGTGTAGCGTCAACCCAAGCCAAGCCGGGGCCTCTATACTTCAATCGGCTAGGCAGGTAGATGTAAGGGGCGGGAACTTCAACACCGCTGGTACCCAGCAACTCAATATTACGATCAATAGTAGGTGGATTGATTGGTTGGTTTGGAAAGGCTAAGTCTAAATTAGCAACAGTGGGGGAACAAAGGCTTAATCGCGAAGAGGACGAGCATGGAAAGGCATGATTCACTCTTATCTTTTGAACCATCCCAAGACTCACATTTCCCAAAGGCCTCTGGAAGCAACCTAGACCACATCACACCTGACCTCCGCGAGGAAACAACGTCGAGTCGTATGATTCTTTTATTGAAACATTGATGGCATATCACTTAAATTGAATTTAGGAAATAATCGTGACGATTTGACGGTAAGTAATATATAAATTGGTCGTTATTCAACTTAATGAATCAATCCATTGTTCACGGACTCTAGTTATGGACAGAACATCCTGTGCAAACGAGCTACGAGATCTACTATCGCCACATTGCGGTGAACCGTCGTGGCTCCCCCTTGTGGATTCCGGCCCCAAATCAGGTGCTTCCTGTGGATTACCAACGTGACGGAACTACAATTGGAGACGTTGGAATTATCACAGAGTTTGGAGGCTTTGATTGCCTCTTCAATATATACCTTCCTCACGATGACCCTGTAAACCGATTACAAGTTCCAGATAGCTTCACAGCGCTCACTTCTTCACCCGTGGTACTTACAAGCGATCGGAATTTGATGCAAATAGTCATCTGTCCAGTCCTTCTGTTAAAAAGGCTAGAAGTTGTCTGAAGTACGTGGAAACTGTCACAGTTGTTGCACTAAAACGTGGCTAATCGATGGAATTTATATTTCATATTATTCCTCAGCGGTATGACCTTTGAATCCTCAGCTCCAGAAGGGGCCATTCTTGCAATGCCTTATGGGTCCAACTCAGAGGATATTAGAAACATCTTGCACCTGAAGAAATACGTGTCCACTCATGCCTAGGCTTGGTATAGACATATCATTAGTGAACTGGGTCGTGAGGTCCAGAATGGTGATGTGCGTCTAGTTACAGGTTGGGATAAAACCAAGGCGTGGGGAATGGCCACATTTTTTACAACAACAGCGCAACAGGAACCTTTACAGTTGCAGTTTAAACCCATAGGCGAAGGCAGTGCTGATATAGCATATGGATGATATTACTCAGGGTCCGCTAACGCTAGAGCCGGGCCTGGCGCAGAGGAGCTTGAGGAGCTACGAAAGGGCGATCCTTCTCAAGATGGAGTACACTACAACAACCAAACCCTTTTTATGCGTACGATAAACGTTATGCTCGAAGAGTCGACATGGAACGAGTTGGCTCGCGATGTTGGACTCGTTGGAACTGATGAAAACCCAAATAGCACCTCTAATGCATCCCAATCACGATTGCCAAGAAATGCTTGTTTCAGTGCCAGTGGTTCCAGTACATCCATCAGCTATGCAAACGGGGGCTACGATTCTATGTCAAGATGTGCGTCTTCGATTCAACATTCTCCTTTGATGATGGCCTTTGTGAGTCGATTATTATTACACCACCCTACCTCGGAATATATCTCAGGTTGAACCTTGCATGACTTAGACCAAACACCCCTCCAAGGGTATCAATGAAATGCTGTTAAAGGTCAATCGATTTGCATCGATTTTTATTTTCTCAACTTGAACTAAGAAAAATTGTTAGCTCAATCCTACCGCAAGAATGGTCATTACCGAAGATAGTGATTGGACCTCGGTAATTAGAGGCGTAAGTTTACGATTGAAGTCTCCACACTTTTCCAATAGTAAGCTAGGATGACACTATCCTACCATCTGCAGAAACACTTTACGAACGAATTATGATCTCTCACACCGTCAGTGAAGAAGGGGGTCTGTATCAAAAAATTATTTTTACCCTGGGTTGCTCAACTGAATCGTTGTTTTCAAGGTGTGATCTTTCTAGAGAAAAGAGTATACCTCTTTTTTTCACTTCCCTTAATGCTCAGGCTAACTGATAGATAGAGGCCAGTGTTGGAGGTTCCCCAAGCTTCTCTGAAGTCTCACAGTCTCGATCCTAACAAGTCAACCAGCCTTTCTTCTTCATTAATCCCTCATTCTGCTGTCAGTGAAAATTCGTCGATGACCATTTTAAATCAGCATCACTGGCAGCCTTTGCGTTCTGCATCCCAATACTCTGATCCTCTATCCATTGTCGACGCATCTCGAAAGACTAACCTTTATCTGAATCATGACACGCCTCGTTCAATCCCTCGTGACTACTTTTCCCCTCATAACAGTCACCAGCCACGCGCAGGACGTCAGAACGATTACGAGTCCAACTACCCACCTCGTTCCTACCATCTCGATCCTCCATCCCCCACCGGCATATTACAAGGTGCTTCCTCGGATGGACATGGAGGGACACTACAATTTAGCAATCCAATTACACAGCGAAACTTTGGAGACTTCTCGACCAGTCCTGGAGGTGACGCACCTGGTTGGTTTACCCTTTGACCTCATTTTGATTGAACTTGCTTACCTGTTACACTCTAGGACTAGCCTTTACTTCTCAGGTTCGTTTACCGACTCTCTCGCTTTAACCGCTTATTCATCGGTGACTTCTTTAGGATGTCAGAAACTCACCATACTCCAACCAAATGTCCTCTCACCATCACAGTGACATTCCATACGGACAGGGACTCAAGATGGAGGATATGGTCCGAGCTTTGGATATTTCAACTGGCTTCATGTTGGAGCAACCAAGCTCTGGATCAGCTAGCTATTCTTGGGATGATTCCGACGTCATTTCTGCTGACCCGCAATCTTCAGCGTCACTACCTCCGCATGAGTACACAGAGGCTTATTTGCGGCAGAACCTCAGCGTTTACCCCCCTCAAGAAGTCGGCCTCTCTGCTCTAGGAGACGAACCATTTGGGAATCGAGTGCCAAAGATTACGGAGATGATCAAACTCGCCATCTGGGGAAGCGAAAGGAAGAAGCTTACCCTCCAGCAGATTTACGATGAGATCGAAAAGCGGTACCCCTCCTGGAAAAATGCGAGTGATAAGCCCTGGCAAGTACGTGCCGTTCTTCTCATATTCCCTGGCACCTGCTAATAATCTGCGCTAGCGTTCTATCCGACATAGCCTCTCGTTGAAAGCCATTTTTGTGCGCGTGGATCGTCCTGTCGATCACCCTGGGAAAGGATGCTACTGGGCTCTTGATGTGCGGCAGGGAGAGGGAAACAAACGCGACAGAAAACGCAAGGATCTGGTTACGGGTATGAGGTCGACCGCATCTGAGGAGCCTGACTCTGATGGTGAACGCATCCCCAAAAATGCAATGACCGCGCCCCAAGGGTACATGCAACCTCGTGTCACTCATAATTCCCACCTCTTGAGCCCAACCGACCGTTGGACTCCTAATGCCTCGACACCGCAGTCAATGAAGAGGCGTCCTAACGTGGAGATTTCCAGTGTTAATTCATACCCCTCGATGGTCCCGATGGTCCCGGTGTATCATCCTCCACAGGTCGAACATTATTCACAGACGCATGGTGTCGGACCTATGATGGGCGGATACGGTTACCCTGATGGTCTTCTCCCTCCCATGCCCGCAAGACGAGGCAATCAATCCAGTTACATTATTGGTCCTCCGAAGACCAGACGCCCACACTCAGAAATACCTTCCAAGCAGGATACGGACGAGAGGCGAAGCTCCTGAAGATACCGAACACAGTAGTCACGAGAAGAGTACTTATTCAAGGCAAAACGTTCTATTTTCCGATGACCTCTTAATTCGTTCCAAGTTCTATTTTTTCGACATACTTCCAAATGTGCTTTCAGCCGTTCCTTTCTCCTCGTCATGCACTTGCGTTTTTTTAAGACTTCGTTTCTTGTCCAATAAATTTATTGATGCCTTTTGTTCTGTCTCGCGCTATTGAGTCCATTTCTAGCTATTTTTTCTGCCGCCGTCTTGTATTTAGTACCAATCACTCGTAAAGTATATGTTACCTTTTGTCATTCATGATGCCCTCGCCACCGTAGCTCAAGCCATTTGCTCATTGAAAGACTAGCCCTCCTGGCACGCATCACCGTGACCGCTTCTTCAACTGCAGGGCGAACAGTATTTCATGCATAGTCCTACCAAACAGTCGGTACTGCGATAAAGCTGGATAGCACCAATGATGCCAGCAAGTTGGGGCGATCACTGTTTGAACAAGCTGGACGTTGCCCTGGCCAGCTTGACAATCGACTGCTTGTCTCTCGGTGGGGATCTTCAGGCGCCTATCTCAATTTGTGTTGCTACGAAATTTTTTCGAACCCTAGGGCTTAGTCTTTACGAGAAATTTCTTGTAATCTACAAACTTCAATGACGAACTTTTGAGAACTCTGTGCTCAAATCCCTGGTTAATCATGAGCAGAGACAATAGGGTTCCTCACGGTAGCGTTTTTCGGCTGTTTTTCGGCTGTTTTTCACTTTGTTTTTTGTTTGTTTTTACCGCCAAGATGAAAATTTTGGCGGTAAAAACAAACAAAAAACGAAACGAAAAACAGACCAAAAACAGCTACTGTGAGTCTGCCCTCTCCGTAAAACGCCAAAAACGAACAAAAAACGAGACTTAGACCTCTTTCGGCACACCGGCCGACTTATAGCTCCGCTCAGACTTCCTGCCATTGATCGAGAAGGCGGCGCTTGTCTCCCGTCCCTCTATAACTCCCACAGTGCCCTATCAACCTCATGCCCGGTATTTCCAAGCACAAGTGTTTTGAGTTTATGGAAAAAATCAGTAATTTACTTGGATATTCAGAGGTATGAGCTGTACTGTAGTCTGTAGGAAATTAGATACGAAGAGCTCAGTTTTGTGAGGGCAAAAAAAGTGTGCCATTGCTAAGTACCTAGATACAACGAGCTGGATACAACTACGCTATAAGTGAGCTACGTGAATCTGAAGTATAAGCGGCGGAGATCATCTGCAGTGGTCGTAGGATAGCTAAGGGTGTGGTGGAGGAGTTTTGTCGACGGCGCGAATGTTGAGAAATAAGTGAGCTACGAAAACCGCAAGAATAAGCGGCGGAGATCATCCGCAGTGGTCATAGGGATAGCTAGGAGTGTTGAAAAGGCGTCTCGTACGGGGCGAATGTCGAGAAATAAAGACAGACGTGAAATTACTTAACATCGAGGAAAACGTCCTCGCCCTGCCACGCCGCCGTGCTCTCGTCTCGATTTGCCTCACCAACTCCAAATCTCGCTCGTCTTCGTCGGAGTTGAAGGCCGCCTTGACCATAGCCTCGTGGTACCAGGCTCGACTGCCTTCTGCTGTAACCTTGGCGCAGCCTTCTTCCTTTGCGCTGGCGGTGGAGTGGGAGAAAAGGAGATTGCGGTCATCGGGGTGGTCGTCAAGCCAGTTTAGAAGCCGTTCAGTCCTCTCCGACGTCCACTTGACGGAGAAGCGCTTGGTGGTGGTCGCAGTTTCCTGTTGGACGACGTGTCCGCAGAAGTGACAGCGTTCGGAGTGGGCTTGCTCGGGGCCCTACCACCCTTAAGCTGAGAGCATCTAGACCGAGTTGTGGGTGGGTTTACCTTCCGGCATCGTTTGGACAACGCTGAGGGTCAGAAAGGGAGGGAGAGGTGAGTACCAGTGAGTGACGTGGCCAGAGGAAGCAGGGAGACAACAGGGAGAGGCTGCGAGAAGACCAGAAGCGGAGTTTCAAAGGGAGGCATGAAAAACAGGAACGAAAAACAAGGAAAAAACGGGACTTTTGAAAAAAACACCTACGCGAGGTGTTTTTTTCAAAAACCCGTTTTTCCGGGCCTTTTTGACGTTGTTTTTCGTTTTGTTTTTTTTTGAAAAAACGAAATAAAAACGGATCAAAAAACAAACAAAAAACGACACCGTGAGCAACCCTAATGGCACCGGCTAGCCTCACTTTGTTACCTCCTACATAGATAATTCAAACTATCGTCTGAGAAACTAGATATGGCCCCGATCGCTTCTCCAACGCTTAGTCCAACATTACTTGTATAACAAAATTTATTCTGGGATGAACACTAAAATATCAACGTTGCAACACCAGTCCATCTTCCGGCTTTCCGAGTCAAACCGGCGCCATCCCAACTTGAATTTGGCCCACCGCACCACCCATCCCTGTCCCTGTCCCAATCCCAGTCCCCGTTCCAGTCGAAACAACAAAGCTCGAAGGCCAGGTAAACTCCATAAACTGTTAGAAGCACAACTCACATCCTCTTCCCCAACTTCTCCCTCAAGCGTGCCGCCCACACGCATCTCTATCCTACTGTTAAGCATGACCACCAAGCTTAAGGTGCTTGCGTACATCTTGAAGAGGACCGTGGCTGTTGTCTGGTAGTACGCGGGCGTCATTGATCCTGGTTTGAAGTTGGACCGGAAGCCCATTGGGACGACGACTAGCAGGATGTTGAGGACGGCTACGATTGCTGATGCTACAAGGTTGTCCGTCAGTGATTTTTTTTTTGCTGCGGGTGTAGGGGCATGTACCGGTCAGAGTGCCTGTTTTGATTGACAAACAAACCAGTTTTCGGAGATGTTTTTGGGTTTGACCCTTAGCGTAAGCAACGCGAGTGAGCTGCCGCGGATGTCAACTATCCGTAAGGACATTTTCGACCGAAAGAGAGTTGTAAATTGGAGAAAATTAGCTCACCAGTTAGTAGGTCATATAAATAGTCATCTTTGCGTCGCACAAAACACTACTCCCACCACAGATCTATCGATGGGCAAAGAATAAATCAATCAGCCAACTAAAAGACTACGAATTTAGAATTTTAGAGAGACGCCTTACAGTGACAACAAGCTCTGAGCCACGATTAAGAAGCCGACTCAAGCGTTTGAGGTGCCGCATCTCCACTCCAACCACAATGGATCCACCGAACTCTGCGACCGCCAGCTAATAATTTTTCTGAGTTACTAGTAGCGGTTCCGTTATTTGAAGAAAAATAATGCCTGGGATTATGCATACGCACAAAAGCGATAACGGCTCCCATTATCTTCAACCCGCCGAGGACGTTGATGCGATAGACATAGAACACCTGCGAGACGAACGTTACGAGTTGAGTCCCCCTGGGCCCCTTCGTCGGACTCGTTTAAGACGCCGGTAACTCCCGTGATGGTATTATATAAGCCTCACTACATCCGAGATCGCCGGCTCTAGTTGATTTCGTTCCTCGCCACCGCGTAATTCACCCATCTACACTGTTTACCATGATCAATGCCTATGTGTAGCCTCCATTCGCAACCACCAGGACCTGAGGTCGACGTCGACGCCAACGGCCTGAAACTGCTCCCCTCGTCATTTTGCACCGCAGTGCCACCCACGTCCTCACCATGTTACGGCGAGCATGCCATCGCAGGTACTATGGTAGTGCCCTGCTATTTGCAACCTCTGAGGCCCCGCCCCCACCCTCTTCTATTTGGGAACTTGATGCCTAGGCAGCGACCTCATCGTCTTCCTTGTTCCTTCTTTCCGCGAGTATTCCTAGGCCTACGCCCCCCCGCGCCGCCAAGATCCAGTTCCTATCTGCTCGCATTTACGACGCGCCAACCGCGCATCGACCCTCCCGTGGCACAACGCGCATCTATTGAAACCTTAGCACACCTGAGGACGTCTCCTGATGCCTCCATCAAATATTTGCCCACTGGCATCGTTTCTTGACGGTATGAACACTGACCTTTTATCTACCTTTCAAATCCTTTTTGAGTGTTATTTTATAGTTATTTATGTAGGTATATACCTCAATAAACTTGAAACAAACTTCAGATTTGTGAAGTAAATATCATGGTCTGGACTCGTCCTTGCCATGCGAATAACACAGGCTCGCAGATGGGTACCAGTTGATTTTGGAACAGCTGCACGTTGCTGCACCTGTGTGAAGACCAGTTGAAAACACAGAAAAGGTTACTCGGCTGTGAAAGATGTCATCAGAGCGCTCACAGCCTACGGCCTAGTACAGGTTTACTATGAAATGCATTATGTAAGTTGCACAACTTATTCCATGATCGTCGCACGAAGGGCGCTACACTTCTCTCCTGACAATCACCAACCATTTCAAGCAGACGGGGAAGATACTGCCGCTACTCGGTCTTTGGTTCTTAGTTTGGGTGGAACCATGGACAGAGTTTCAAATCCTTCGATCCTACGTGAGACAGAGAGGTACGCATCTGTTGGGTTTTCAAGTCCAAGCTCGTCTGAACTTGGCCTGGTGTAGCTTTGACCCAAGCAGAGCCGGGGCCTCTATACTTCAGTCGGCTAGGCAGGTAGATGTGAGGGGCGGGAACTTCAACACCGCTGGTACCCAGCAACACAATCTTACGATCAACGGTGGTCTTACGATCAATGGTGGTCTTACGATCAATGGTGGGTGGATTGATCGGTCTGTTAGGAAAGGCTAAGGCTGAATGAGCAACAGTTGTGGAGCAAAGATTTAATCGTGAAGAGGACAGGAATGAAAAGGCATGCTCCACACTTATCTTTTGAACTATTCCAGGACTCACGTTTCCCAAAGGGTTCTGAAAGCAGCCAAGACCACATTACACCTGACCACCGCGAGGAAACAACGTCGAGTCGTACGGTTCATTGATTTAAACATCATTGACATGTCACTAAAATTGGATTTAGGAAATAATCGTGACAATTCGACGGTAAGTAATGTACAAATTGGTCGTTATTCAATTTAGAATTGACCCTTTGCTCACGGTCTCTAGTCATATCCTGTGCAAAAGAGCTACGAGATTTACTATCGCCATATTGCGGCGAGCCGTCGTGGCTTTCCCTTGTGGATTCCGGCTCCAAATCAGGCGCTTCCTCTAAATTACCAACGCGACGGAACTAAAATTGGAGACGTTGGAATTTTCACGAAATTTGGAAGTTTTGATTGTCTCTTCAATATTTACCTTCCTCACGATGACCCTATAAATCGATTGCAAGTTCCAGATAGCTTCACACCGCTCACCCTTTCACGCCGTGCTATTCAAAAGCGATCAGATTTTGGTGCAAATAGTCATCTGTCCAGTCCTTCGGTTAAATGGGCTAGAAACACTCTAAAGTACGTGGAAGCAGTCGTATAGTCATAGCCGTTGCACACTCAAAAGTGACTAATTGATGCAACTTATTTTCTCCATTTTTACTCAGTGGTATAACCTTTGAATCTTCAGCGTCAGAAGGAGCCATTCTTGCAATGCCATATGGATCTAACTCAGAGGATATACTAGGAAGTATGTTTAGCCTGCAGAAGTACTTGTCCATCCATGCCGAGGCATGGTATAGACATATCATTACTAAACTGGGTCGTGAGGTCCAGAATGGTGACTTGCGTCTAGTTATAGGATGGGATAAAACCAAGGCGTGGGGAATGGCCACATTTTCTACAACAACAGCGCAACAGGAACCTGTACAGATGCAGTTTAAACACATAGGCGAAGATAGCACCGATATGACATCATACGGATGGGACTACTCAGGCTCCGCTAACGTGAAAGCTGGGCCCAGTACAGAGGAGATTGAGGAGCTACGTCAGGGCGATCGTTCTCAAGATGGAGTACAATACGGCAACCAAACTCTTTTTGTGCGTACACTGAATATTACGCTCAAGGAATCGATTTGGGACCAGTTGCCTTGCGCTCCTTCGGGGATGGCCTTCGTGAGTTGGTTCTTATTACAATGCCCTACTTTAGAATTGAACCTCCTGCATGATATAGACAAAACACCCCATGGATCTCACGACTGAACCACCATCATCAACACGCCAGCGAGGCACGAAATGCTCGCCTACCGCTGGACAACGCCGTCGCCGGTCCACTCCAGAGCCAATCTCTGCCGGGGATGCCACCGAGGGCAGCCAGCCAGCAAAAACCCCAACCCAGGAACGGGTTAGAAAGCGAGGGCGCTTAGACGACCCCCAGTCACCTCCGATCACCCAGTCAACCCCCCCACTCCACACCACTGAAGAACACTCTGACGAGCTAATAGGCCCCACCTGCACGCCACTCACACCCCCAGGGGATGTGGTCACCAACCAGACGAGACACCTGGAGACCCTGCTAGACTCGGCGCTGGCAACGGTCGCTATTATCCAGTCAGCGTCCACCACACCCATCACTC
Organism: Galerina sulciceps; assembly: GCA_023014345.1. NCBI lineage: Eukaryota > Fungi > Basidiomycota > Agaricomycetes > Agaricales > Galerinaceae > Galerina > Galerina sulciceps. The sequence goes on from JAEDXJ010000016.1 coordinate 1,147,017, forward strand.
TATCACCACATGCTCAGGAGGCCCTAAAAACCCTCAACCACCTCGCCATGCCTACCAACCCATCGGCGGCACCAACCAGCAGCGCTTCAGCAGCTCCCCCGTTGCAGAATTCACTGCGCTCATATGCGCACCGAACACGCGGCGCATAGAACCGAGTCGTCATCCGCAGGCCACAACTAGCTTTGTAGGCCATTGCGTGGCATGGCATAAACAAGTCCCTATTTTTATTTCCATTTTTACATAACACAGGCTAAGTAGAAACACAGTTTACCAATAGTTCACTGTAAATACCTGTTTCCATAGGCTGGTATGAAACCAATGGACCGACTTCCCAGAAAGTTCGAACATCCGGCGCAAGGTAAACTGGAGACGTGGCGCAACGAAGAGGTGGATGAGAGGCGGATGTGTTGGTGCGGATCGCTGACTGCACAGGACTCGCGGGTTTGTGTGAACAGTGCAGGCGAGGGCTCGGATATGCTCGTCGACGGTGACCAACATCAACCAATTGGTCGCTGTGGGGTAGCTGGGGCGGTGGCAGGTGTGGGATGCCTTGGAGAGTCGGAGGTCACCTCGGATGTTGAGGTCGTCGCTATCTTGGACGGGATGCTACTAAAAGTGCACTAGAGGTGGATTCGTATCTAGCGTGCACAATAACACCATTGTCGAAAGACCGCGTGGCAAACGAAGATGATGGTGGCATCAAGCTTGAGGAGATGCGGGACAAGGCGGTGTGAATGGTGTCATACGACAATGTTGTCGTCAAGAAGCTGCAGAGGGAGGTAGTGATGGGCAGAACAACATTGCCATTGAAAAAGGACGACGACGGCAGAGGCGTCGCACTCGAGGGGGACAAATGTCACCATCTACGATTTGGATGAGCAGGGAGGCAGACGGAAGACAGGAGAGCCAGATACTCGATTTCGTACCTGCTTGTCTCCCTCGACTACTAGTAGGGCCTCTCCTCGTGCTCTTTGACCCATCTTCTCCAGCTTGGGTATTCCCCACCCGGCCCACATCTCAAGGAAAGAGGATTGGCGCGGTCACCGGTCTAGATAGAGGGTTTCAAACAAGCCAGTTGCTGTTGGTGTTTAATTAGATAAAGAACACGAAGAAAAGAATGCATATGACTAACCAAACACATTTGCATGAAGCTTCCGTTTGAGAGACAGACCATGAACATGCATGAATGACGAGGGAGAGACGAGGGAGCAAGCGAGGGAGGGAAGACAGACGACGCGGGCATGAATGAACGACGTTACACCCAGCCAAATTTTTGGCGGGTTCAGATTTGATAAAAGAACGAGTCCTATATATAAATAGGACTCGTAATTTATTCTGGGATGCATTCTAAAATATCAACACCAGCCCATCTACCGACTTTCGGAGTCAAACCGGCGTCTTCCCCAACTTGACTTTGGCCCACTATACCACTCGTCCCCGTCCCCGTTCCTGTTGAAACAACAAAGCTCGAAGGCCAGGTAAACTCCATAGAGCTATTAGAAGTACAGCTCTCATCTTCTCCCGTGACTTCTTCCTCAAGTGTTCGGCCAGCCCGCATCTCCATTCTGCTGTTGAGCATGACCACCAAGGTGTTGGCGTACATCTTGGAGAGGACCGTGGCTGTTGTCTGGTAATACGCCGGCGTCATTGATCCCGGTTTGGAGTTGGACCTGAAGCCCATTGGGACGACGACTAGCAGGATGTTGAGGACGGCTACGATTGCTGATGGTTTGAAATTGACCGTTAGTGTTTTTTTTTGCTGCGGGCGTAGGGGCACGTACCAGTTAGAGAGCCTGTTTCGATTGACAGCCGAACTAGCTTTCGCAGACGTTTTCGGGTTTGACCCTTCGCGTAATTAATTGAACGAGTGAGCTGCCGTAGATGTCAACGATATATCAGGGCATCGACCTCTGGAAGAGGGTCGCAAATCAGGAAAATGACTCACAAGATAGGTCATAGAAACAGCTATCATAACGTCGCACAACACACTACTCCCACCGCAGATCTGTCGGTGCGCAAAGGATAAGTAAATCGATTGAATGATAAAATACGAATTTAGGCGCCTCACTGCGACAACGAGCTTTGAGCCACGATCCAGGAGCCGACTGAAGCGTTTGACATGCCGCATCTCCACTCCAACTACAATAGATCCCCCGAACTGTGCGACCGCCAGCTAATAAATTTTGCCAAGTTAGTGGTTCGGTTTTTTGAAGCAGAATAACGCCTGTAATTATGCACACTCACGAATGCGATAATAGCTCCCACCACCTTCGATCCGCCGAGGACGTTGATGCGATAGACATAAAACGCCTGCGAGACGAACGTCACTGTGCACCGAACCAAATCAATATTCGTGTCCAGATCTGACTCGCGAAGGAATGGAATTCACGTACCAATACCCGTTACAACAGGCACGACAAACCACAGCGGTCCTATTTCGTCGAGCATTGCTGGGTTCAGGAACCCCTTGACGAGGGTATTGAATACCGTCTCCGTGAAGTACACCGTTTGGAAGGTCTCGACGATGAAGACGCCATATATCAGGCATTTTACCCATGCTTCGTCGTTTGGGAATGCGAGGTAGTATAGGTCTGTGAGGCATCGAGTCAGGCATCAGGCATTCAAGGTTTGGAATTGAACGTACAAACTTGGACAGAGAGCACACCATATAACCCCGAGTTGAGAAAGAGCGATATCAGCTGCGCTTTGGTGTGAGAGCTGAGCACTTATGAGAACAATGGATGCAGCTCACCTCTGGCCCTGCTCTGGGAGAAGAGTTCTCATTGGAATGGGATGGACGTAAAGATCTAGGAAATTACCTACACTTTCTGGAGGTCAGACATCACAGCTTCCACCACACCAAGCGCAGAGTATGCGTTTCCTCAGCTCCCTCCTATCCAACAACAATCAAGCCGTAAGTCACCAGTAATTGCAATGACTCGAACTCGAAGACGACGGCCCTTTCATGGAGTCGTCCGGGTCAACGAGCGCGGAGGAAGTGGATGACCAAGGTAGAATCTCAGAATCATCGTGAGTCCGTGTGTGTCGTGCTTTATAGCTTAGATTAACAGTAATCAATCCGAATATCCGATGCTGCTGATGTTGCCTTCGCCTGCGCCTGGTTCCTGCACCTGCCAGGACCAAAATAACACCCAGCAGGGGAGAAAAATCAAGGCTGCGCGTGATTACTTGGGGCTGATCTCCTTAAGCAGGAGACAGCGCTCCCACAATAGCTTAAGTATATCTTCTGGATTCGAGATCAATGATGTTGAGCGCGGTTCTGAGCTTCGGGATTTGATAAACAGAAAGAAGAGGAATTGGGCACTGCACCACTGCACCGTCAAAGGAATGGATCCAATGCATCGGGCAGAATGGAAAACCTAAATGCCTGATCATAATTGAACTTAATTGAGGCTGGGAGCAGATACAGACCACGATGCTAGAAATACCCACCGCATGTCAAGAGGGGGCCGGGGATGTTCCCATGTTCGGAAATGTTTCGATGCGATTTCGATGTCGGTCGTAATAATAGCCAAGTCAGCAGGCATAATCACTTGAGCAAGAAGGCTCAGAGGACTGCGCTTTGCTTTAAGCCTCAACTCAATAGGAATTTCGACGGGCGCCTATTTTGAGGACCACACTGGCACGGTTCGATTTTGATCGACTTGGCTTGGGTGTTTTTGTACACTGAGGAGGCAATAAGGCTGCTTTCAGAACTTGGTTGATAGCACCCGGTCACAACGATACCTCGAATAACCCACCGAGCCGCACGACTGAAGGAAATACCTCGTAGTGGGAACGACGACCTGTCTGGGTGAATGATTTTTCATAACGCCACCGATGTGGACGACACCGCGGGTTACCGTCTGCGTGTTGCTCGTCCCTTTGGCGTTCCGTACGTGCCTGTGGCTACTGGTGACCGGAGACTATTTAATCTTGAAGCTTTGGGAAGTGCCTCGGAGAATCGATCGGAGTCAGTCGGAGTCAATCTGGGTTTGGTGGACAGCTTAACTCCGATGCTGATCAGCACCATTTCGACATCAGCGCATCGTCTCTTCTCTTCATCTGTTCCTCACTTCCGACTTCGATGTGCAACAAGGAACTGGTTATGCACTCAATTCAAATCTATGGACCACCTTGAGCCAGCTCCACGACAAAGCTCAAACCGTTAGACTCAACAGTAATTCGTATCCAGCCCATTCAATTCGTTCGGCGATGATTACGATCTCGTCCTTGGCTCTGCGCTCAAAACCCATCCCAATGCCCGGGCACTCAGCACTTCGCCTTGTGCAGCTTCAATAAGCAGGACCAGTCACCTAGTCAGCCAGGAAACGTCCAAGCAAAGCGCGTTCTGGCAGCTCTTCTGGCTTTGTACCTCCACTACAAATCCAACCATTCAGATCCTGGAAAAAAGATGCCTTCAAGTTCCAAAGACGCAGCCTTCGAAGCCACCCTCATAGATCTTCACGGCAAAGTGGCGATCGTCACTGGTGGAAAGTGAGTACACAGCTCAAGATAGATAGTCTCATACTGATGGTATGTGATTAGTACAGGGGTGGGATATGGCACTGTCCAGCTTCTCCTTCGGAAAGGCGCAAAGGTATGCGAATGAGTCTCCGGGTGTATCAATTTTCTGACTTGTGTCCTTGTCAAGGTGTACATAACGGCTCGCAACGAACAGAAAGCACTGTCCGCCATCCAGGAACTGCGGAAAGAACTAGAAGGACCAAACCCGGAGCCTGCTACCGATTCACAGTCTGCCTCAGGTGCCCGGGGAAGTGTGGAATGGCTCCAACTGGACCTCTCGAACCCGCGCCTGGCAAAGAAGTCTGCGGAGGAGTTTTTGCGGAAGGAAACAAGGCTTGATATACTGGGTGAGTACGTGTCGTAATTTTGATCGTCCACGTATATTGATTCCTGGGTTTCTGAACAGTAAATAACGCTGCGATGTACGTGTCATTGCAATCTTGTATGCTGCTTATTGACGGTTCTATCGTCTATCAGGGGAGCGCATGTTCGGTACACAGTCGACGAAGACGGGTTGTCTGGGCCTATGGTTACGAAGTATGCCAACCTCATAGCTCATGCCTTGTCTCCTCACAAAAATTTACGTGCCTTCTTACAGCCATATCGGCCACTTCGTATTCACCAACACCCTCTTACCTTTGATGAAGACAACTGCAGAAGAAGAAGGGTCGGATGTGCGTATCGTCAATGTGCGTAGTTGAAGAGTTCAAGTAGGACCATCTGGCGTGGATCGGAGCTGATCTACTTTTTTTTTGTTTTCAGCTCACCTCGCCTATCCACACCACCGTCAAAGTCGACTCCTTTGTTGGCAAGGAGAGTCTCACTAAAGAGTATGGGAGCTCTCTCAATGGGCGATTGAAAACGTATGGTAAGTCCCATCTAACACCATTCAGTTTCGCTTTTGCTTACACCTGGCGTAAAGCATACTCAAAGCTCGCCAACATCCTGCACATCAAAGAGCTCCACCGCCGTCTCTCCTCCTCCACCACCACCTCCCCCTCCATAACCTGCATCGCCGCACACCCCGGCGCAGTCCTCACCGACGGCGCGAGCGGGTTCATCTCCAGCGTGCCCTTCATCGGGAAGCCGTTCCTCTTCCTCGCTGGGCCCCTGTTCTTCTCTTCCTGGAGCAAGGGTGCGTACAACTCGGCGTTTGCTGCTGCGTCAACAGAGGTGGGGAGGCGGAGGGAGGTGTATGCGGGTGCTTATTTGGCACCTGTTGGGAGGGTTACGAGCCCTTCGGAGGCGGCGAGGGATGAGAGGCTTGCGAGGGAGTTGTGGGATGCGACGGAGGGGCTGTTGAGGGATTTAGGGATTTAGGGTTGGGGGTGGTGTTATAATTAGGGGTACTGTTATTATAATCAATTTGACATTTCCCTCCAGACTATAACTAGAACATCAACGAATTCGAAGAGACGATCCCTTAGCCTTCCCGCCCTTCTTTGCTATAGCCTTGGCGGCAGAATCTAAACTACCCCCATCACCTTCATCGCCTTGCCCAACTTCCCCCTCATGTTCGCATGTATCTGATCCGACGCCGCGTTCCTACCCATGGCCGTGGTCTTCATCCCCTGCTGCCCAACGCCAGGGCCGGCTTTTTGGAAGCCTGCTTTCGCTTTTTGGGCGATGTGCTGGAAGCCTGCTTTTATTTTTTGGCCTGCTTTCTTTTGGCAGGGTTAGTTTTAGTTGTAGGGAAGGAAGGGGGAAGGAGAGGGTGTGTTAAGTACCTGGAAAGCTGCTTTTACGTTGGAGGAGCGCTGTGCTCGTCGCCAGGTTAGTGAGATGGCTGAGATGAAGGTAGGAGTTCTGCGCACCTTGGTGTATGTGTCGCGTTCCTTGTCGAAGTCCCGTTCGTCGATGGTTGATAGGTAGTCGCGCTGTAATGGGTTAAATCGCATCAGGACCAGCGAATCAAAGTTGGAGGAGATGTTATCTCGACGTACTGCGATAAGACAGAACTCTACACTGTCCAACTCCCGCTCATGAAGAGATCGTGCGATATGATTTTGGCCTCCTTCGTAGTTTTCGTACCGTGCTGCTAGTACAGAGCTAAGCACGCATGAGGTCAATCGATACTGTTTAGTCGTTTCCCATTTTAGTAATTGAACCTTTCCATCATGCCGCCCTCATGATAGCCTTCGTTGCGCTCCTTCCCTCGCTCCTTCCCTCGCTCTTTCTTCTCTTCCGCAACATTTCCTCCATTCAATAGTGAGGTATCGTGCGCTAGCTGTGATACGGAAGACCGCGCACTTCAACTCTGGGAAAAGGAGCATATATGCTGTCCTCACGGTCTCGCGATTTATGTAGTCTCTATCGCTAGGCTTGGATATATGACGACTTTGGCTCTGTAACACCCCACTCTTCCATGAAAGGAATGCCTCAACGAGCCTACATCCACCCCTGCACCTCCTACGGCGCCAGTCTTGAACGAATAAATGAGCCAGGGTAACAACGGCAATGATGACGCGATGGCGGCAAGTCAAAAGAATCGGACGGCGGGCAGTGCGAGCAATTAGGGTGAGTTCCCTGGTTTCGATACAATCGCGAGCTTGGGGCTGATCTTCGTGTGCGTAGGGGGACTTGAAACTGGCCTATCTTGACAAACTCAAACGGTATGCGGCAATCCATCACGAAATTGCAAACTCCATTCTCGCTCTTCAAAAGACCGTTGTTAGGACCAGTCTTATTCGCAATGTTTTTCACAAGATTGCCAGTGAACATGATGAAGCGTGTCGAGCCAAGTTACGCACTGTATCCCGCACATTTTCTCTGGAACCGCTGACATTGTCGACGAGTCTAGCAAGACCGGAATTCATACATGCGTCGCTATGGCCGTGCGCCTATAACTTGAGAATCCTTTCAGTCATTGTCAGATGTGTTGCGACTGGTCTTCCTTTTTTTCTCTTCTCGCCGTCGCTTTTGCATGTTTTTTCGCGTTTTTCATGATAATTTCAGGACCCATCACTTCTGAATTTTAGCATTGCATAGGGTAGATTGTATCTTAGTCAATCGTACCTGCAGCTGGCCATGTCTCTAACGATCACATCACACCAACACTGGGCGGCTCGTCGTTGGCTATGGACTGATCAGACCGCTGATCGGCACTAGCGCCGGCGTTTGATTTGTGATTGGTATTATAATTACATGTAGGATGTTATGTAGATGTATTATTATAGTACTTTGGGTGAATAATAATAATATGAAAAGCAATTCGACGTTTCCCTCTCCAGAAGACTAAAACATCAACGAAGACACAATCCCACCCGCCTTGCCCCCCTTCCCCTTCCCGGCAGCAGCCTTCACCGCACTCCCCATCGGATTAACAACCACATTCAACCCCTTCATCGCCTTCCCCAACTTGCCCCCCAAATTCGCATGTATCTTCTCCGACGCGGCGTTCGCGCCGATCGCAGCTCCCTTGATCGCCATGCTCAGCGGCTGCCCGACGCCAGGGATGAACTTGACGACTTTGGCCGCGACGGACGCGACGGCGGCGACGACTTTGAGCCCTACTTTGGCGACTTTGCCGATGACGGATTTGATGGCGCGCCCGGCTTTTTGGAACCCTGCTTTTGCTTTTTGGGCGAAGTGCTGGAAGCCGGCTTTTATTTTTTGGCCTGCTCTCTGTTGGAGAGGAAAGGGTGGTTAGGAGGGGGATGGGTGGGGGAGGATGGGAGATGGTTAAGTACCTGGAAAGCTGCTTTTACGTTGACGTGCCGCCGGGAGAGGGTGTGCGCGTCGTTGGTGGAGCGCTTTGCTCATGGCTAGATTAGTCAGTGGGTTGAGATGAAAGTAGGTTCCGCGCACCTCGGTGTATGCGTCGTATTCCTCATCGAAATCCCGTTCGTCAAGGATGGAGAGGTAGTCGCGCTGCAAGGAATCGCATTATATGAGGACGAGGGGTTCAGAGCGTTGGCCATTTCGACGCACCGCGATAAGATCGAACTCTACGCTGTTCAACTCCCTCTCGTAAAGAGATCGTGCAATGAGATTCTGGCCACCTTCGGAGTTGTCGTATCGTGCTGCTAGTCCAGAGCTACAGTAAGTGAGGACCGGGTCAATCCATGACTCAAACTTGAAGATCGCGGTGCTGCTTACCTCGACACGCGCTCAGGAAGAGGGGCAGCCGACGATACAGTCGCGAGGAAGGAGAGGAAGAAGAGAACGAAGGACACGAGGCCGGCTCGGCGCGTGATGCAGGACATCTAGTTTAGTTGATTATGGTTATCGACGACCGGCGTCTATGTGGAGGAGGGTGAGGGTGAAGGCCTGCTTCAGGGGGTTTCGCGCAGCATTGAGCTCCTTTATAAACCTTCCACATGGCATGGCAGAGCTCCAGATAATGAAACGGATATACAGGGCACGAAACGAGCCCCTGTAAGGATGCTGCGTAAGCCGGAGGCTTGGCGAACTAATCCGGATCAGCGCACAGCGATTTGCTCCGCCCCTTTAGGGTCGTTCGTCGGCTTGGAAATGAGGCGCCGTGTCCGGGGCGGGCTGGGACATAAATACAGCAAAAGACGGACGGCGGATCGGCACCGGCACCGACGGGCGCTATTTTGGGCGTCATTCCTGAATCCGGTGCGCACCGCCTCTTGACGATCTCCGTGTCAATAAGCCCAGGCTCAAGGCTAACTCGGAGAGGCAACAGCTGTACGGGTAGTAACGGCGTTGTGTCTGGACTGCTCTACGTATATCCCTGGGTTTTTATTTTACAATTACAGTTTAGACGGTATCTCGAGCAACGTTGACATTTCGTTACCAGCAACTGGAAGGCGCAACTATCAATTATAACTTACTGTCGAAATTGCAAGTGGTATAGTTATTCGAGGCTAGCTTGCCCGGCCCATTAGCACCTGTCCAAGTCCGACGAAAGTAGAGAGCGATCTAAATACCAGACTGGAACTAGAACATCAACGAACCCCAGCCCTGCCAGCCCTCCCGCCCTTCTTCGCTCCAGCCATGGCGGCAGAACCCAGCGGATCAACAATAGCCCCCATCACATTCATCGCCTTGCCCGACTTTCCCCCCAAGTTCGCATGTATCTGGGGTTTTTGGAAGCCTGCTTTTGCTTTTTGGGCAAAGTGCTGGAAGCCTGCTTTTATTTTTTGGCCGAAGTCGCGTTCGTCGAAGGTGGACATATAGTCGCGCTGTAGTTGCATCAGGACCGCCGCTTCAGAGTATTAGTTGTCTTCACGCACCGCGATATGATCAAACTCTATGCTGTCCAGCTCCCTTTCATGAAGAGATCGAGTAACACGATTCAGAGCGCCTTTGAAGTCGTCGGACCGTGTTGCTATTCCTGAGCTAAGTACGCATGAGGTCAATCGATTCTCTTTAAAGCTCAAGTTCATAATGCTGCTCACCTCGACACGCGCTCAGGAAGAGGCGCAGCCGATGCAGTCGCGAGGAAGGCAGAGAGGAAGAAGAGGACAAGGGATACGAGGCCGGCTCGGTGTGTCATGCTGGGCATTTGCTTTCAGTTGGTGTTGACGACCAGCGTCTGTCTGTTTCTAGAGGCTAGACTCGGAGGGGGAGGGTGAAGACCAGCTTCTGGTGTCTTCCCGCCCATCATTGAGCTCCTTTATAATCCTTCCATATGGCGTGGCATGGCAGCGGCGCAGATGTAATAATGAACTAAGTATCATATCAGTTTAGCGTTGAAAATTTTTGGCGTCGCACCCGGTGCCCACTGATCTCCGGCCCTAAGCTCGAGGCTAACTTGGAGAGGTCGAGGCAGCAGCTGTACGGGTAGTAACGGCGTTGCGTCTGCACTAGTTATAGTTTAGCGGGTTTTTCATTTTTACAATTACAGTGTAGGCCGTATCTCAAGCAACACTGACTATAGTACTAGTGTCGCGAGTGGTGGTTATACGCCAACAGTTCGCTCTATACAGTAGCACTATTTTTTGACTAATTTGATTCCGACGAAATTGGAATCTGGGGTCCGTCGTACATCCAAAAACTCCTTCCCGAATTGAGTCTATAAATATTCGTCATTATGAATATTGTTAAATGAAATATCATTGGAAATGGCCCGACCAGCGTTATGCCTCAGCCCATCGACTGTCCACATCCAGATACTCCTCTGGGTAGGTTGGACCCGGATTTCTCGAGCTTGCCATCGGTGGCGAGAGGTTCGACACGATATCAGTCCAGGTGATTGCTGTCAACCGATCTCCCGATGATGTGAGAGCAGTGTCGCGTTGGGTACTATTACCGCCGTCCGGGTTTTCAGAGTCAGTCGCGTTGTTTCTTGAGGACTCGGAGGTCACGACATTCTCGTTCTCGTTCTCGTTCGTGGAGGCGGGTTTTTGATCCCGGTCAGAGAGACGTCGCACCATTTTGAATTTGCGGATAATGCGGTAGATGAAGGTCACGACAACAAGAAGGTTGGCGACTATGAGCGAGGTGGTGTCCTGCCGACATGATAGAGGTCAACTTGAGGTTCATCTGTTTTGCGGTAGTAGCTATTTCATGCTCACCTCCAAATGCAAGGCCATCATGTTCAAAAGCCTCGCGTCCGGACCGGTACCGAAATCGAATGCTCCATACCACAGGATGCAAAACAGCGCAATGGTTATCAATGTCAGGACGCTCGCCGATGCTGTTATTAGAACTAGGCGCCGTTGGTGCTTCGGGAGCTTGATGTGCCACAACACGTGGATGGAGAAGACGACGAGAGAAGCATCCGCTGCGAAATCGCCTGAAAATAATAATAATAATAAAGTTCAGAATCATCTCGTTGGTTAAACCATTTCATGGTAAGTACGAGAGCAAAACAAAACGCACAGGCGAAAGCTATGAAACTGTTAATAGCAAACCCGGATTTGCTTCGATAGCAGGTCTCGCCGGACATGCGGTAGAACGGGACTCCTGGGCTGCTGCACATGACTATGGTGGTTGTCATCACCAAGATGTACGCAAAACAGAAGAGACCGGCAAGGGCGAAGGAAATGGTGCGCGTCCGGCTCCATGAGGGGAATAGGCGAGCTAGGGCTAGAGCGAGGATTATTCGCGAGGACCTTGGGGGAGTTTTTGGTGTGATTTTAGTTTTGGCCATTCCTTTCTTTGAGGCGCCAGTGGGGAAGGTGGGTGGTACTCACCAAGTCGTCGTGTAATGGAAGAGCGATATGAAAAAAGACGAGTAGAAGTTCTCTGTTGACAAGTTTCTGACTGATAGTTGTTTCCGTCAATTCAATAAGAGTTATGCACTTGAGAACAAGAATCATACGCACAGCGATCCTCAAAGCCCTCCCAAACCGAAATGAAAAACATAGAGTCCGTAATGAGGGGGATAAATGCCAGATAGTCGTCCCACCACATTCTGCCCATGTAAAATCTATCGAGAATACGGGCAACCGTGGACGACATGGCGACGATATGAAAGATTGAGATGATGGCTAGTAAGAGAAGTAAATAATCCCTGTAATTGGACGGTATGAAGAAGCGAACGACTTGCCTTTCCAAGCTGGGACAGACTGGAGGGGTAGGGGCATGATTCATGAAGTGCTGGAAGCAGAAAGCCAGCCAGAGTGAACAGCAAAAAGGAGGGACAGTGTCGTCTGATCCAAAAAGCCGTCCCTACAATTTGAGCAGAGCTCTAAACGCTTGTTATAATGTTCCAGCCTTCAAACAGGTCAAGCTACGTGCCTCCAATCGGAGGCCAACATATGACACCGTGAGATGACTAGATTCTAGAAGCACATTGGGCGGAAGAAGGGTTAAGGAAAACTAAGGAAGTGTATTGAGGATATCGAAAAATTTGCCAGCTGTGGTGAATTGAACTTATTGAAGTGACGGTAGGAATTGAGTCGTGCCCAGACCGGGATTTGTTTGTCTCTCACGACAGAGTTTGAAGTGAATCCAAATCCGCCGGTATGCTGTTTTCTTCTTACCCTAAAAATAATCACTCGCACATCCGTTTTATGCATTGCGCTTCATCTGGCTCGGTTGAAGTTACTCCTGCGCGGATCTGCGATCGACTGAAAGGAAAGGAAAGTGTTAGTTCGACTTGTTAAATCGCCTACTTTGGGCTCGACGCTCTCGATATCCTGCCTATCGATTTTTGAGATTTAATTGTATTTTTTTTTACATTTATAGCTAACATCAAAACCCTAGGCGCTTTTGAAAAGACCCGACAGTGCGCCTGTATTTACACAAACAACCTCATTTGGTAGGGAAAAATCTAGCTCCACAGGCCAAAGTTTTCTTTAGGCGAACTGTCGGGAATGCACTCCACTTTTGATGCCCGAGCGTGGATAAAATAGGGTTAGTGCAGACCAATCATTGTGGTGCCATTACTGTTTCCTCCCCAATCGTGGTCAAAAGACGGCGTTCTCAGGCTACCAAAGAGGTTGTTTGTATAAACATAGGCGCACCACCGGGTTTTCAAAATGCGCCTAGAGTTTTGCAGTTAGCTGTAATAGATCTCTGGCCTCAAATATTTTCAGCTTTTTTGGATGGCTCAATTCGACTGGTGAGAGGCTACTTTTTGGGGCATCTCACCCTGTAGGCCAGCTTTTCATTTTTTTTCAAAAATTTGCATCAAAGAACCCAAGATAGTGACCTAGGCTATCGAACAGCCTTTAAATTAAGGAAATCGGTCAAGCGGATGCCGACTATCTAGGTGTGTGCAATACCTTTGAGCGCCACTGTACATGACCAAAGTAAAATGTGTCATTTATTTTACTGAGTTGTACGAGTAGTAACGCCGTTGTGTCAGGAGTAGTCCACCAGGTTTTCATTACAGTTCAGGCCAAGTTCAGGCGGTATCTCGAGCAACGCTGACATTTCGTTACCAGCGACTAGTACTGCCAGTGGGAGGCGATATATATTAGACCTTACAGTACTAGTGTCGCGAGTGATGGTGGTTATACGACACTAGTTTGCTCAGCCTCTGTCCAGTAGGGTTAGTTCGATTCCGACGAAATTGGAATCTAGGGTGCGTCGTACACCCAAAAAACCCCTCCCAAATCGAATCTATAAGTATTCGTCATTACTCTATGAATATACGTTGTTAAATGCAATATCATTTGAAATGACCGACCAGCACTATGCCTCAGCCCATCGACTATCTACATCCAGATACTCCACTGGGTAGGTTGGACTCGGATTTCTTGAGCTTGTCATCGGCGTCGACTCGGACATGATATCAGTCCAGGTGATCGCCGTTAACCTAGCTCCCGATGTAAGAGTAGTGTCGCGTTGCATAGCGCCGTCCGGTTTTTCAGAAGCGGTAGTCTTGTTTCTTGAGGAGCTCGAGCTCACGACGTTCTCGTCCTCGTTCTCGGAGGCGGAGGCGGAGGCGGGTTGCTCTCGGTCAGAGAGCCGTTGCTGTCGTCGCGCCATTTCAAATCTGCGGATCATGCGGTAGGCAAAGGTCACGACGACGAGAAGGTTAGCGACTATAAGCGAGGTGGTATCCTGCCAACACAAAAAAAAATAAAACGTCAACTTTCGGTTCATCCGTCTCTGTCACTGCACCGGCAGCAAGTAGCTGCTACTACTCTAGTATTTCACGCTCACCTCCAAATGCACCGCCATCGTATTCAAAAGTCTTGCGTCCGGACCGAAGTCGAACGCTCCGTACCACAGGATGCAGAACAGCGCAACGGACATCAGTGTTAGGACACTTGCAGATGCTGTCGTTAGCACTAGGCGCCGTTGATGCTTGAGGAGCTTGATGTGCCACAGCACGTGGATGGAGAAGACGACGAGAGAAACGTCTGCTGCAAAATCGCCTGAAAATTAAAAAAAAAGAGAGAGATCAGAACCATCCCGTTGGTTAAACCAGATCATGGTAAGTACGAGAGCAAAACGCACACCCGATTGCTATAATACTGTTGATAGAAGGCCCGGATCTGCCTCGATAGCAGGCCTCGCCTGACATGTGGTAGAACGGGACGCCTGGGCTGCTGCATAGCACCAGGGTGGTCGTCATCACCAGGATGTACGCGAGACAGAAGAGACCGGCAAATGCGAAGGCGATGGTGCGCGTCCGGCTCCATGAGGGGAATAGGCGGGCTAGAGCTAGAGCGAGGATTATTCGCGATGACCTGGGGGATGTTTTTGGTGTGGTTTAGTTTTAGACATTCCTTTTTTTGAATTCGAGGTGGGGGGGTGGATGTTACTCACCAGATTGTCGTGTAGTGGAAGAGCGAGGTGAAAAAGAACGCGTAGAACGTCTCGGTTGACATGTTCCTGACTGATAGTTGTTTCCGTCAATTCAACAAGCTCTCGAGTGACGTTCTATACATGAGAACAAGAATCATACGCACAACGATCCTCAAAGCCCTCCCAAATCGCAATGAAAAACATAGAGTCCGTAATGAAGGGGATGAATGCCAGATAGTCGTCCCACCACATCCTGCCCATGTAGAATCTATCGAGAATACGGACGACCGTGGACGACAAGGCGGCGATATGAAAGATGGAGATGATGGCTAATAAGTAAGAGAAGTGAGTAACCTCTGTGATTGGACGGTTATGCGGGGTATTGAAAGGCGAACGACTTACCTTTCCAAGCCGGAACGGACTGGACGGGTAGTGGCATGAAGTGCTGGAAGCAGAAAGCCAAAGTGCACCACGTTAACGAAAAGGAGGGACGGTGTCATCCAATCCAAAAAGCCGTCCCCCCATGATTTGAGCAGGGCTTTAAGAGTCCAACCGCTTCGAATTCAGCGCTTGTATGATGTTCCAGCCTTCAAACAGGTCAAGCTACGTACCTCCAATCGGAGGCCAACATATGACACCGTGAGATCACTAGATTCCAGAAGCATATTGGGCGGAAGAAGGGTGTATTGACTCTGAGGATATTGAAAAATTGCAAGCTGCGGTGAATTGGACTGCGGTAGGAATTGAATCGCGCCTAGACCGGGTTTCGTAAAAAGGCCTTTCGAATCCTCTACGTATCCGCCGGCATGTTGTTTTCTTCGTTTTATGCGTCGCAATCCATCACAATTGAGTTTGTAGTCCCCTGTTACATCTCGACTGGCTTGTGGGCCATCGCTGCGCGCGGCATGTACGAGACCCTTTTTTGGGATTACGAATTGTCCTTCGCCTTCGTCCGAAATGAGTTATACGCAGGATAACTCATCCAATAATTTGGTCACTCACCCACCCACTCCTTTTATTCAGTGTGGGAGCATCGTGTTTGGTTCTCATAATCGGACCACGCTCCCACATTCAGAGCTTGTCTGCGCCGAGAATTTGGGCGGCAAGCTCTTCCCACAAACACAAGAAACGATTTGAAGTGTTCTTGTTTAAGTTGTTTTTCCATCCGAGCGAACACGCAGAACCAGACTTATAGACGAAGGAACGTGGAGGACTGCCAGTTACCCCCGTGATTGGGATTAGATAAGCGCACATACTCCTTCCGATCTCGCTGGCTCAGGGCTCAGGTTGATGTTGTCCACCACTTTCCTCTGCCAACTTTTCTGTGTCGTATGTCGCTCAGGTTCGGTCGACGCGACCTGCCAACGACGACGACCTCAAAATGTCAACACACAGCGGCGCCGGTGTGCGCGCCTCGTCAGGGTAGGCAGCAAGGATTTGGGGTGAGGAGAACGCAGGCTGAGAGACAGCCAACGTAGCAGGTATGCACACCCACCGTGTTGTCCTCGCCGCCGTATCATTAATCTATCTACGGGGTCTACAGGGCCTGAATTCCGGCCATGCCGACGACGGGCAGCGACTTACGCCAGGTCTCGCCACCCTTTCGTATGCCACCACGCTGTAGTGACTCCTAGGGAGTTCGTGACCACCCACTACTGACACTCCAAACTTGTATAGGCGACCACCGCCTCCCAGCGGCTTCCGCGGCTCCCATTTTCAATCAATTGGACACCGCCTGTCTTACAATGACGGCCACCCCTGCCCCCCACGTCATTTGGCACCAACGCACCATCCACCTCGTCTGCAATGCTACGACGAGCACGCTGGGCGGCTGGGGCAAGCAGACCCCATGCTTTCGCATTCGGGGACTTCATCTGTGAGTGTCAAGTCCCGCGACTTTACTTTCAGATTTCTGCCTGTCCTTTCGTACTGCGAATCTTTTCGTAATCACTACGCACCCACCTACGCAGCTAGGATCCAATGCCCACCTCCTCACACTCAGGACCCACAGGCCATACGTTCGCGTTATTCGGCTTAGAAACTGGGCGCGTGAACTTTTCTGGAGACGCGTCTCGGTTCACAATACGGTGCAAGGAGTTGTAATTCAACTTGGACAAATTTATACTGCTGAAGGTAGATTGCGACCTCAGAATAGCTATGATGTTGAGTATTCATGTAATTACTTAGTAGATTACTCATTAAGTTGCCTAGAACATGAACATAACACCCACAATTGAGTACTGAGTGCTCGTCTTAATTTGAAGGAATAAAGAGGAACAGGTAACTTGCATTTGCAAAATAATCGCAAAATTTTGTGTAAAAATATAAAATAAGATAAGATGAAGTTATAGATAACGACATTGTATTATTATTTCTAGAAGTCTCTTCATCCCCCCACTCCAGGTTTTATACGCAAACTGTCTCCTGCGCAGAGGGATTTACCGAATGTACAAGTACATAAAGGACTAGTCCGACTTCGGCATGCAAGTTCGAAGTCGCACGCGACGTTGACATCTGCCTCTTCTCTTGTTTCAGCCACACCTGCGGCAGGGCGAGAACAAGCCGCTTGCCAACACCGACTTGTTTCCATCGATCCTTCACCCAGAACCACCCAAAAGCCCTGAACCCATCTCCCTACCGGTACCCAACCAACATGTCCAGCCCCCCGAACGGGGCCCTCCCACCCCCCACCTCATCCTCCAACACCTCCGCCTCTCCCTCACCCACACCGCCGCCCATCACTATCCCTTCCATCCCACCCCAAACAGACCCGCACCGCGTCCTCCTCCTGCTCGACATCCAAGTAGCCATGCTCTCCCCACCCCCCACCGGCGTCCCCGCCGCCCAATCCGTGCGCACGCACCTCGCACACATCCTCGCGCACGCGCGCGCCGCCCACCCACCCCCGCTCATCATCCACGTCCGCAACGCCGGTGACGCCGGCGACCCCGACGAGCCGCTCTCCCCGGGATGGGAGCTCATCTTCCCCCCTCTCCCGGGCGAGCTCACGATCGACAAGCTCAAGAACAACGCGTTCGCCGGCACGCCGCTCTCAAGCGTGATACCAGCTGACGCGGAGATCGTGGTCGCGGGGTTCCAGACGGATTATAGTATCAGGGCGACGTGCAGCGCGGCGCTGGGGCGGGGGAACGAGGTGCTGTTGATTCGCGGCGCGCATGCGACGTATGATCGGATTGAGGTGCTCCATGGGGGCGGGGTGACGCCGGCGTGGAGGATCGAGGCGGAGATCGAGGCGGAGCTGGAGGAGGCGGGCGTGCATTTGCTGGATATGAAGGATCTGCCGGGGATTTTTATGGATCGGTAGCGCTGGTTCCGTTCTTTGGATTCGACATGGGCATGGGCATGGGCGGGGGCGGGGGCGGGGCAGACGGCCAGAGGGTCTTCGATTCGGGACGGAAGTAGATTGTTCTGCCAATTTGGTGGAACGAGCGGGGATTTGGATGGGCATATATTCGGCTCCATTTTTGTCCGGTGGTCGGGGAGTCGAAGAGAGATTTGAAACAACGAACGATTTCTCAGATATATATGCACACGCACGCGCCGCGTCTTTTCTTCCCGCAGCTGTAGATGCCACCCAGGTGCGTACGACCTCGGATTTGAAATTTGACCGTTCGCCCCCGTCTTTGTGCTGATTTTGATATAGTTTTAGGTTCTCCTCGCGTCTGGCTTCACTTTTCCTTTCTTGCTATAGCTACGTATAAACTGGCAGAGTCTACTACCTATCCGGTCCGTGGCTGAAGCGCTCTGAGCCCAAGTTTTACATTTTCAAATTCCAACAACCACGAGAGCGCAGCATACACGCACGCACCGCTCGACCTCCTGCCTTCTGTGTCGACCTTCCCTCCCACCTCCCGTCCCCTTCCCTTCGCGGCTCCATGCTCCCAAGTGACTACCAGCCGGGCGATAAGACGTCCCGACCCCGACCGCGGTACGGGCCCTTTACCGTCTCTCTGGACAGTCTAAGTTTAAGCCTCTCCGCGCGCTATTTAAACTTAAAGCTCCAGCGCCTTTCCACTATTATTTCTTTTTTGGTGGATTAATATTTTTGGTGGGGATTTCGTTCGTGGTCCTAGAGATTTCCAGTACCTATCATCATCCACGCTCTGCCTACCTGGAGCCTGGAGTCCACATCGTGTAAGTTAATATCTAGCTGTTTTCTTTCGCTGCGGCATGCCCTCCAATTTGGACGTCTGGATGTCGTATAGAGTATGAGTATCTATCTTACCTTTCGTCGTGTCTTGCCTGATTTTGGTTTTTGGTTTTTGGTTTTTGTATTAGATTTTTTGGTAAACCCAAACACACATGCATTGGTTTATTGCGATGTTTCGCCGTCTCTTCTCATACTTCTGCCGCCTTTTTCCACTTAATTTTCAAAGAGGATAGCGTTCGCTAGGGCCTACTCGTTGGGCGGAAGTGATACTAGAGGAAATATGGAGGGATATTATCATCAGAATGGCCGGTTAAAGAAGGGCATTTGAACCTGTCGTCATATGAACCCGCATTCTTTGAGCATTTAAAATCATAAATGCTTAAGTGGGTGGTGTAAACTTGCATCTACGACTCGGAGAATTGGCCAAGATTGAGACATTCGGGATCCCCACTACCACAAATATACTCTCGCAATACACCGCCTCGATTCCATTTTAACTTCAGACCAGTTACTGCATCAAGAGGCCGCATGTCCTGACAAAACTGATATGGCGTCGATATTTCGAAATCTTTTATCGGAATCTGAAGTTTCTGCCTTTGGAGAAGGAAGTTCTTCATAAAGTTTGATGGAAATGTGTTCTGAAGGTTATATATGATTGTTTTGAGGGAGGGAAAGAGAAGGCGACTTTCGTCAGTCTGGAAAAGAACTTCAAAGAGACTTTGATCTGTTTCCAAGGTCTCGAGGGAATGAAGTGATGTCATAAAAGGGGCGAGGTTGGCATCACCGAAATCGACCTCTGAATAAATCGGGTAGATCGCTAGGATGGTGACTTTGTCAAGCCGGCAAGTGGAAAGGTCATAGAGCAGAGAGTCCAGGGGAAAGACACCATTTTTATCCATATTTTCGATATAGGCGGAAAACTCTGGAAGCCCATGCGAGTCTGAATCAGAGGGAGAGATGACCACTTCTTTGCAATTGAGATGAAACCCATTTTTCCGGATTCGTAGGTCCAATGCTGATACTATATGAGAGTTAAAGAAGCTTTTAGCGTATCGGAGCAGCACCTCGGGCACTCGATGTTGCATATCTGCAACCCAAACAGTACCTGACGTGTCGAAAACCAAACTGCATCCTGGGGCGGGTAACGTGCTCCAATAAGGGTAGACAATCGCCGATGGTGCCAGTCAATGAGATATGAGAAAGACGAGGGAGATTGGTAGGAGGGAATGCCGAGATAGAGGTTTCTTTGGATTCAAAACATCGATCGAGGTCTAGGAAGAGGTGTTCTAGACAGAACATCTGGGAAAGAGCGCCTAACAGCTGAGCAGCTGTAAACCTGCCTTTGAGTTCTAGATAATGGAGTTGAGGGAGCGAGGTCGAAGGCATCCCAAAGAAGATGTTGGAAGAAGCGAACCGGGTCAATGTAGGCGCTTTTCCACCGAAAATCGTGCTTTTTCGGGTTGAGAGTATCTCGGGAACGAGGGACTGATGACGGAAGGCTATAACGACTGACTGGATGATTGGGGCGGGTCGTAGGAACACGTCCCACCCGACGTTGTCGCGAGCACTGTTATCGACAACGTCAATCTCTAATTCATGCATTCGCTTCCAGTTTCTGTCCAGGAGATCCAGTAAAAATGCCGCTTTAGCTGCTGTATTTATGATCCCCTTGACATGGAGCGGCGACTGGCCTGTTCTATGGAGAACTTCGTCTCTCCAATAAGCCTGAGGGTACTTTTGATTCAGACGGTCGATCTCGATGCACCTACCCCACAGCAACGAGGAGCTGAGCGCGATATCACGCCAAAGTCTGCAAACTTGGGATGTCCAGCGGGTAGTCGTGAGCGCGTTGAATGTGGAGTGAAGGTATGTTAGATCATGACATTGACCCGGAGGGCCCATATCTGCGTTTATCATGAAGATGTGCCATAATAAATCGCGATGTAATTTCGAGATGGATGATCCATCATGCTGACCAGTTGGAACTGATCCAGTGGGCAGACATTGTAACGCGGCTGATTGCTCCATGGTCTTACTAGGGAAATTGCAAGAGTGAAAGACAAGTCGAAGCACAATTGGAGGTGCAACGAGTCGAAAAGTGTGTTCGTGAACACGTGATTTGCTTCCAGCTCGGGCTTTCGAGCCTGTCGTTGGAGTGGCCGGCAGAGGGGTCTGGAGCGGTCGCTAACTCGGAAAATGCAGTGGTATGCAACGAAGTCCAGCTACGAACATGCGTATCTACGTGAAGTGGTCAATTAATCACCATGGAGGCTCAACACTCCACCGTCATCTTCATTCATTTTCTTCAAGCTTCCTTGTTGTAGTTAAAGGCGGTTAAACGGCAAAGCAAATGATAAAAAGGGAGAATAGACCTGCATTTACGACTTGGAGGATCGTTCGAGGTTGAGACGCTCTGGATTCCCACTACCGCAAATATACTCCTGCAATAATACATCACCTTGATTCCATTTTAACTTCAGACCAGTTACGACATCCAGAGGGCGCAGGTCCTCGCGAAGCTGATATGGAGTCGATATTTCAAAAACCCGTACTGGAATCCGAAGATTCTGCCTTTGGAGAAGAAATTCCTTCATAAAGTTTGATGGAAAGGCGTTCTGGAGTTTATAGACGATTGCTTTGAGAGAGGGTAAGAGAAGGCGACTTTCGTCAGTCTGGAAAAGAACGTCAAAGAGACCTTGATTTGTTTCCAAGGTCTCGAGGGAATAAAGTGATGTCATAAAAGGGGCAAAGTTGGCATCGCCGAAATCGACCACTGAGAAGAGCGGGTATATTGCCAAGGTGGTAACTTTGTCAAGCCGGCAAGTGGAAAGGTTATAGAGTAGGGAGTCCAGGGGGACAAAACCGTTATTAATGATGCTTTCGATGTGAATGGAAAACTCTGGAAGGCCATGCGAATCTGGATCAGAGGGAGGGACCACCATTTCTTCGCAACTGAGTTCGAACCTATTCTTTCGAATTTGTAGGTCCAATCTCAATGCTATATGAGAGTCAAAGAAGCTCTGGGCGTATCGGAGCAGCACTTCGGGCACTCGATGTTGCATATCTGCAACCCAATCAGTACCTGATGTGTCGAAAATCAAACTGCATCCTGGGGCTGGGGTAATGTGCTCCAATAAGGGTAGACATCCGCCGATGGTGCCATATAAGGAGATGTGTGAAAGACGGGGGAGGTTAGAGTGAGGAATTCGAAATATTGGTTCAAAAGTTGCTTCCAAGTCGAAAATTTGATCCGAGTGTATGGAAAGATGTTCTAGATGCAACATCTTGTAAAGAGCGCCTAACAGCTGAGCAACTGTAAATTTGCCTTTGAGTTCCAGATAACGAAGTTGTGGGAACGAGGATGAAGGAACCCCAAATACGATGTTGGACGAAGCGAAGGAGGTCAAAGCAGGCGCTTTTCCCGCGAAAATCGTGCTTTTTTGGGTTGAAAAAATGTCGGGAACATTGGTTGGATAACGGAAGGCTATAACGACCGACTGGAGGATCGGGGCAGGTCGTAGGAACACGGCCCACCTCACGTCGTCGGTGGTGCTGTCGTCGACAACTTCAATCTCTAATTCTTTTATTCGTTTCCAGTTGCTGTCCAGGAGATCGAGGAAAAACAATGCCTCATCTGACGTAGCTATGATCCCCTTGATATGGAGCGGCGACTGGCCTGTTCTACGGAGGACTTCGTCTCTCCAATAAGGGTACTCTTGATTCATGTAGTCGACGTCAATGCATCTACTCCACAGCAACGGCGAGCTGAGTGCAACATCACGCCAAAGTCTGCAGACTTGGGATGACCAGCGGGTAGTGGTAAGCGCGCTTAATTCGGCAGGCAGGGTTTCTAAATTATGGCAGCGACCTGTGGTGCCCATATCCGCGTTTATCATGAAGATGTGCCATAATAAATCGCGATGTAATGTCGGGGTGGGTCTTCCATGATGCCGACCTGTTGGTAGCGGAACTGACCCAATGGCCGTAAGTGACGCAGCTGATGGCTGCATGGGTAATTCTAAGGATACATATGTCGAGAGTGAAAGACAGATTGAAGCCCAATTGGGCCAGTTGAAAAACGCGTTTTTGAACACGTGATTTGCTAACCAACCTGGAGGAGTGACACGAACTTGGACACGAACTCCACCTGAATCCACCTGAAGTCCATCTGCATGTACTTCATACCCGCCGTAGGCCCGAAGTTGATGTCTTCACAGTGAGTTAAAAGGAATATTTTTCTCGTTCTCGAAGCTCACGGAGTATAGATGATCCATGATTCGCCAGATTCGCGCGAACATTATCTCAGCACCTGCCCCAAGTTGTGCGGAAATGCCTAAAATCCGTCATGTGCCTGACTGCTTCACGTCTTCACTGGGTCTATTTTAGAATCTTTTCCACCATATGATCGAAAGCCTGCATGTCCGGACATGAAACTCCCTTCACTCTCCAACGGCAACGTTGTCTGATCCCCAGCTCGACGTTGTGCGGCCTGTCGCAGCCAAGATCATGTTCAACGAAAACCTCCTGCCATCTAGTCTTGTATTCGGCCTTATCATCTACTATGGTTGTCTCTGGTATTTCTCCGGGTCACGTCTACGTGCGAGAGGCCTTCGGGTGCCACCAGGACCGCGGCAGCGGTTTCTAACAGGGAATCTTCAAGACCTAGCAGCTATGGCCAAAGAAGAGCCATGGCTGGGCTTCACAGCCTGGTCTAAAGTTTACGGTGAGCTTGATCGTACCAATAATTGATGATAAGGCACTGATGTGCACCGGAACATCCCAGGACCTATTGTCTACTTCCGAGTCCTCAACCAGAAAACTATCTTGCTGAATTCGGGAAAGGTGGCTTTGGATTTATTGGAGGCAAGATCGAATATTTATTCGGACAGACCCCGCTTTTGGATGGGAGGAGAGCTCGCTGGACGGAAGTGGTCTGTTTTTTTGACGTCGTACCTCGATTCTCGATTCAGGTTGTTTCGGCGGCTTCTCCAAAACGGCCTCAACGCAAGAGCATCCAAGAGTTATCGCCCTATTCAAACTCAAGAGGCTCAAATCCTACTCCAAGGCCTTGCAAACTCCCCGCAGGATTTTGGCGCACATATTCGTCGGTGAATTCGTTCTCTTAAATTGTTGGAGCCTCGATTGACTCTGCCGTAAAGAAATGCTGTCGCCGCTATCCTTAAAGTATCCTATGGATATCAGGTTTCATCAAACGATGATAGTTTGGTAGGGCACCTCGATAGGGCCTTCCAGTTGTCGGCTTCATTGAATGTCCCAGGAAAGTATTGGGTCGAATTCCTTCCTATTCGTAGGTTATCTCTTTTTCCTCCCCATAAATTTACCTTCATGTTTAATTTAATAGTACGGTTCGTTCCCACCTGGTTCCCTGGAGCTGGTTTCAAGCGGAAAGCTTTCGAAATAGGACAAGTATTGAGCCGGACAGAGACTATTCCTTTCGAATGGGCACAGAAACAAATTGTACGCTCTTCGTCGTCAGCTGCATAGCTGTGTTGTTGTTGGACTGAATGACTCTCGTTTTCACAGGCCACTGGAAACTTTGTAGAATCATTCACTTCTAAACATCTTCTTGGAGACGGCCAAATCTCCAAACAAAGCTCGCTAGATGACGTCAAATGGTGCGCTGCAGCGCTTTATGTTGGTGGTGGAGATACGGTTGGTTGCAACTTCCTCTCCTTTTTTTCGAATACTTTTTAATGTCGAATGTAGACCGTCTCCGTCTTGAGAAGCTTTGTGTTGTTGATGGTTCTTCATCCAGAAATCCAGAAACGAGCACAGGATGATATTGACTCTGTTGCACCCAATCGTCTTCCTACGCATGACGACTATGAATCTCTGCCATTCATACGAGCCATAGTTAAAGAAACCTTGCGCTGGGCTCCCGTCGCACCCCTAGGTAAAAGCTCGAGTCTTTCTAGAACGCTATGGCTTATGTTTTTGGCTGTAGGCATACCGCACCGGGCGATAGTAGACGACGTCTACGATAATTATTTTATCCCCAAAGGAATTCAAGTTATTGCCAACATCTGGTATGGAATTTCTTCATGCTTCGTGCTTGAATTGTCTTACTTTATGAGTGATACCAGGGCTATCACACATGACGAAGATCTATACCCAAATCCTAATACCTTCGACCCATCTCGCCATCTCGAAGGCAATCCTAACATGCAACCTGACCCATTCAAATTTGTGTTCGGGTTTGGGAGGAGGATTTGTCCAGGTTAGCTTTACTTTGCTCAACAACTATGAAGAAGCATCCTGATTTCGTGGACTCTAGGGGCGCACCTGGCTGAGATGGCATTATTCTTGAATATGGCTAGCATTCTAGCAGTCTTCAACATCTCGAAAGCTATTGATGATAGTGGACTGGAAGTCGAACCGGAAATTGCGTGGACCAGTGGAACAACCAGGTTTGTTTCTGCGATTTTAATGTCCGAGCACTCCTTTCATGTCCTTCCTAGACACCTCAAACCATTCCAGTGTCAAATCAAGCCGCGCTCGAATGAACATCTATCGTTGTTGGGTTAGTTTAGAAGGCGATATGCTAAGATATAACCCGAATTTTATTATACTACATGCAACGTCGGACCACTGAGATTTAGAAGCAGTGTACATCAAGTTCCTCCGCTGGCACAACGGACGACCAACCAGTATTAGCAGACCTTTCTCAAGATGGTCGAAAATAGCCTGTTCATTCTGCCGTGAAGACGAATTTTTCTGTGTCCGTTTGGTGCTCGTACTTAGTGATTTGTGTTCGTTGGCAATCCAGTGACAGCCCACAGCAGATCCGATGGAATCGATGACGGAGTTGTTTGTTTCCAGACTCAACGACCTCTAAGTAAAACAATAGAATCGGGGAAATTGCCACGCGCAGAGTAAACTTCGGACATGTTGTCACGCGGGAGCAGGACACGTCGACCTTTTCTCCTTGGACACCTACATATATCGCTGGCCGGCCACCTTTCTTCTCCTCCAATACCCACCAAGAGGTCCGCAGGATGTCTACCACCATCGCGGAAGAGTCCTCGCTGCTGGACAAGCTCGACCAGGTAGCACCTTTGGCCCAATTCGACGCCTTTCCAAAGGTGCCATCGACCTACAAGGCCCGCTCGGAGTCTCGGGGTTTCATGACGATATTTGTCGCCTTCATGGCCTTTATGCTGCTGCTAAACGACATCGGCGAGTTCATTTGGGGCTGGCCCGACTATGAGTTCAGTGTGGACAACAATAAATCCAGCTTTCTTAATATCAATGTGGACTTGACTGTCGCAATGCCTTGTGGATGTACGTCCTAATGTTTATGATGAATTTTTATATGACCGACCTGTATTCTTAGTTTTGAGTGTTGACTTGAGAGATGCCATGGGTGACAGATTATTCTTGAGCGGTGGTCTTCGCAGAGATGGGGTGTGTAGTTCCCCAAATTTCGCTCTATTTCTCTCTAACAATTTTTAGACGTTATTCGATGTTGGGCAAGCGACTGCTCTAAAGTCGGTTCGCTCCTGTTGATACAAGGAACACTACTCAGTCTGAACTTACTTCTAGAGAGCACTCGCAAATGTTGTCTGCAAGTCAAGCGGTTGCCCAATCACGGAAGTCTCGTGGGATGTTTTCCTGGCTTTTCAAAAGAGGCGACAAGTCGGCCTTCAAACCGACGTACAAACATGTAGCCGATGGTAGTGCTTGCAGAATAACAGGTACTCTCGTTGTAAAACGGGTAACGGGTCAGTCTTTTCTTTTATATTTCGTTATATCGACTACTTACGCCATTTTGCAGCAAATCTTCATATTACGACGCTTGGGCATGGATATGCCAGCTACGAGCATGTTGACCACAAACGTGAGTAATTGTATGCATTTAATCTTAGAAAGATCAATCAATCCTGTTCCAGAAATGAATCTTTCACATGTTATCGAGGAGTTCTCCTTCGGGCCCCATTTCCCTGAGATCGTTCAGCCTCTGGACAACTCATTCGAAGCTACTGATAAAAGTGGGTTTTTATGTTCTTTCTTGATGTATTACACAGATACTGATGAGCGTCCAGATTTTATCGCCTACCAATACTTCCTGCATGTTGTGCCTACGACTTACATAGCACCACGGTCTAAACCTCTGCACACCCATCAGTACAGCGTAACGCACTATACACGCGAAATTGATCATGACCGCGGTACTCCTGGAATTTTCTTCAAATTCGAGCTCGACCCGCTCTCAATAACTCTGCACCAGAGGACGACGACCTTCCTGCAGCTTCTCATTCGCTGTGTTGGTGTATTAGGCGGCGTTTTTGTCTGCATGGGCTACGCGATCAAGATAACCACCCGCGCAGTCGAGGTCGTCTCTGGCTCAGACCAGGTAACTGGCATTGTCGCTGCTGAATCAACTGGCGTGAAAGTTGGCCTACGCGCCAAGTGGGGTGGTAGCGAGCTCCGTTCCCGACCTAAAAGCGGCAAGTTGGTGCCACAAGGCAGCGGATGGACGATGGAAGGTGGCCCAGGTTCGCCGTATTCAAGCTACGCAGGTACTCCTGTATCAGGCGCATTCTCTCCTGGTCCCCCGCAATCACCATTCGTGAACTCAGCGATGTTGGGTCCTTCAGCACCGAATTCACCCATGCCTGGTTCTGCCTCGGTTGGCTTGGGTTACCCCTCAGGAACATTTGGCCCCATGGTACCGCCTACACCTGGAGGGTTACGGAGCGCATCGAGCATTGGCCCACCTCGAACGCCTGGGTTCGCTCCTCGGACACCGAGTCTGGGAAATGGGAATGGACACAGTAATGGACCTTATTCGTCGCTACCAACTGCCGCGACTCAAGGCTCAGCGGCACCTGATTCAAGTGACTTTGGGTCAACGCCTGGGACACCTGCAGCAGGCTATGCGACATTTCCTGCGAGTCCGAACCCGGCGGTGAATGGAAATGGATTCCACATCGCGCCTCCGCCGAGGAAGCTCGTGCCGAAGAAAGACGATTAGGGTTGGTGTATGGCGGGATGCGGTGGATTGTGAGAGCACCTACCATGGGAAGGTTGTAATTCAGGATTGAATCTGACGGACAAGATGGGCACTTCTGTCTTATCTTGAGAAAGCTCTTCGGAAAATTTGTAGAGCAGACGACAGACGTTGTGGAGGTGACGACAGGCATTATTATTGTACATATTTCTGTATCTATCAATTTAGGTTCTCCATTCCGATTCATGTGTACGGCATCTGGTGTTGTAAGGAGACGATCAGGATAAACGTATGCACGTACTTGCCCGAATTTTAGAGGGTCGAAACTCAGCGTGTTCCGCCCACCAGTGGCAACCAAACTCAAAATTCAAAGGTCGATTACGAAACTCGGTCTAGGCGCGATTCAGTTTCCTACTCCCATCATTGCAATTAGCAATTTTTCGAAATCCTCAATAATCTTTGCCCAATACGCCTCTAGTCATCTCACGATGTCATATGTTGGCCTCCCATTGGAGGTACCTAGCTTGACCTGTAGGGCTGGAACATCATTACAACTAATACAAGCGATTAGAGCCCTGCTCAAATTGTAGGGACGCTTTTTGGATTGGATGACAGTATCCTTCCTTGTCGTTGTGCACTTTGGCGTTCTGCTTCCAGTACTTCATGCCACTACCTGTCCAGTCTGTTCCGGCTTGGGAAGGTAAGTTGTTCGCCTTTTAGACAAGATTCTGCATAATGACGGTGTTCATTTATCTCTCTTAGCCGTCATCTCATTCTTGCATATCGTCGCCTTGTCGTCTACCATTGTCCGTATCGTGGATAGGTTCTACATGGGACGGATGTGGTGGGACGACTACCTGGCGTTTGTCCCTCTTATCACGGACTCCATGTTTTTCATTGCTGTTTGGAAGGGCTTTGAGGTTCGTTGTGCGTATGATTTTTGTTCTCCAGTAACTCCCGGGCCAGGTCTGGTCGCCAGAGAGCTTGTTCAAGTCAAGTTGACGGCAATATTTTCAGTCAGGAATTCGCCAACCGAGACCTTCTATGGCTTCTTTTTCATCACGTTCCTACATTATACGACAATTTGGTGAGGGGCTCTTCCATGAAGAGTAAGATACCTAAAATAACAATGAATTTTTTGAAGGTCATCGCGAATTATCCTTGCCCTGGCTTTAGCTCGGCTGTTCCCCTCATGGAGTCGAACACGCACCGTCTCCTTCACGCTTGCGAGTCTATTCTGCCTTGCGTACATCTTGGTTATGACAACCACCATGACTACATGTAACAGTCCAGGTGTCCCCTTCTACCATATGACTGGCGAGGCCTGTCTTCGAGGCGAATCCGGCGTTTCTATCAGCAGTTTAATGGCTGTCAGCTGTGCGTTTTGCTCGTACTATGATCTTGTTTAACCTGCGAGATGGTTCTGAACTCTATACTTGTTTCAGGCGATTTCGTCGCGGATGCTTCTCTCGTCGTCTTCTCCATACATGTGTTATGGCACATCAAACTCCCCAAGCATCAAAGGCGCCTAATTCTAACGACGGCGTCGGCAAGCACGCTAACGTTGATGTCTGTTTCGTTGTTTTGCGTCTTGTGGTATGGAGCGTACGATTTCGGACCGGACACGAGACTTTTGAACATGATGTCCACACATATTGAGGTGAGTATGAAGTACCTACCATGGATGAACTTCAAGTTGACGTTTACGTCCGCAGGATACCACCTCGCTCATTGTCGCTAATCTTCTCATTGTCGTGACCCTCATCTATCGCATTATCCACAAATTCAAAGTGGCGCGACAACAACGTCTCTCTGACCGAGATCATCCCGCTTCCGAGAACGTCGTGACCTCCTCAAGAAATAGTGCGACTGCTTCTGAAAAACCAGACAGCGGTATGCAACATGACACTGTCACATCGAGAGATCAGTTGACTGCCATCACCTGGACCGATATCGAGTCAAACCTCTCGCCGATAACAAGCTCGAGAAATCAAACAAATCTAGAGTCGGCGTGTGAGTATCTGGATGTAGATAGTCGGTGGGCTGAGACTGAACGCTGGTCCAGCCATCTCAGATAATACTTCGTTTAAAATATTGAATACTTATCGACTAAATTTGGCAGGAAATTTTAGGACTCAGGCGTTGTATTACGCACCTCAAAATACCTGGCAGCTAAAATATACCACCACTAATGTATGCTTGCGAAGAGAGCATTGATCACGCCTTTCTGAGTTCGAAGTATAAAATACAGATAATTACACAGTTGTTTTCAAATCTCATACAACACCGTCGCTTCTGATGGCACACTGGCCGAAGCTCTTCTTTGGGAATCCATCTGCGTTTGGAAGTATGTCCTGCAGCGGAATGTATCTTAAACATCGTATGGCGGCCAGTATACAACTAGAACTCACATGATCGAAGATCCCAGTAGGAATTGCCAATGTTACACAAGCGTTTGGAGAATCCTAAAGAAAGTGGTTTGTTACAGTGAAAGACGCCATGGATTCAACGGCGAAATTTACCACAATTGCGCCAACATGACTCTCAACAGGGGCAGCGGAGAGCAGAAGATCTGTGCAGTGTCAGTTGGGACTAAAATCTCAACATTGGGTATACTTACAAGATTGTTCACGGGCTACGAGACAGTGAAATCAGATTAATTGTCAGCTCAGATAAAATCGAACGTACTATATCCTATCTGTAAATCGGTCAGCATAATGCGAGAGTCTGATAGTGGGGTGAAGAGGAACCCACTTTCATAAGATAGGCAATCGCATTCAAAGCAGCCTGTTTATAGGCAACGGATCTGGAAATAGACTGAGACGGATACAAATTGCAGCAAATTTGAGACGCACGCGTCCATGTTATATTGCTTTCCATCGCCATCTACAGATGCAATTTAGTAAATGAATGTGGAGACCATGATAAAAAGGCGGCCTTACGGATATCAACGCCCAGGCCTTCGAAGACCAACTGAAAGCCATTAAGTCAATAAAGAGTGGCCGCTTATAGACGCAGCCGTCACGGACCTTCTGAGAATATAGGGGGTCAATTGGAGATGGCTGCAATCAATTGTGATGAGCAGTGCAGAAATTAAGAGTTAAATTTTAAGTCTCACCAAAAAGATCGGTTGCTTAAGAGCAAATTTCTCAATGCCGCCTTTGATTATGCTCGTGCTGAACGTAATAATTCCTGCCTGGTGGAATGATCAAAAAGGCATGGGTATTCTCTCTGTATTTTGCTTACCATTTCAATTGCTCCACAAAAAGACATCTACGAAGTTACATGGTTAGTTTCGTTAGAATCCTGAGAATTTGTTCATGTACCTCCCCCTAAAGACAAAAATAGTCAATGTCGAGGATCGATAGGACGAGGTCGAATTGAGCCACTCACGTCGCCTTGGGAGAAATGCAAATCTCCAACTGAGAAATTTGCACCTTTCACGAAGACCGGGAAATAGCAACGTGAGCCTTTCGACAAGTTCTTGATCTGCGGTTAAGAATATGGGATCAACAAAAAGAGTGAAATGATTCCTGAGAGCTTTAGAGAGCCTACATCACAGTTGCCGCCGTGTTCTCTTCCAGGAACGGTCCTCGCTCCCTCTTTGGCAATCTTCTCCAAGACCTTGGGGTCGAGGTCTTGTCCTACATACGCGTTTATCGGCTCAGGAGGAAACGCGACAGGAGGCACGGCATTGATATGTTCAGCAATGAGTTCTCCTTCACGTTTGTTCCACGTTGCGAGCAGTTCCGCTGAAGGAGCTGTTCCAATGAGACCTGGATGGGTGACCCCGGCAAAGCGTACGCCAGGAATGTGCCTGGAGGTGGCATAGACACCTGCAAAGATTCGGTCATTGTGTTTACTTTGGGAAACTCAGACCGAGATGCACCATTGAGATCCCAAATAGCCTTCGCTGCCCTGCTGTTGAACTCCCGAGCTACGAATGAAATATCAGCAAGTAGCATGCGACCCGAAAAGGATTTCATACCAAAAAGTCCTCCGCCATTCTCAAGTTCGAATATGCCCTGAAACCTGGTCAACGGCAAATTGGTGCTAAATAACAACACCCACAGTATAACCCCAGGGCATCTTGTCGAAAGGTTTGACTTTTAGACGTCAGTTCATTTTCATGCAGGTCAGTAGGGCCAAACTTACTGTCGAGAATATCTACGACCAAACAGTCTCCAGGTTCAGCCCCTTCCACAGCAACCGGCCCAGTAAGGTAGTGGATCTTGGTTAAGTCCACGTTCCTAACGTCGTCGCTGTCTAAAGGAATCATGGGCAGACTGAAGCACTATTTCTTGAGGTTAGCTCACTGTCGTTATTTCCGATTTGAGCACCAGTCCAATCTGCCTAGATGTTTAAACACTACCCAATGACCTCCAAGCACCAAGAACATACCAACACATTCGATTTTGAATGTCTGCAAAGTTAGGTGTTAGTTTGTTCCTACTGAATAGCAACTAGGCGAACGTCCTACCTCTCCCGGCTTTACAGTGACCATAGGTGGGATGTCTGGACTAAAACGAGTTTTAAAATTGTTTCGAATAGTTCATAAAGAGTTACTCTTACTGCCAACGGTTATGGATACCCTAGGGGAAAGAAATCGAGCTGCCATTGATGACAGCCATCACAAATGTCGAAGTAGCTCACCTTCTGCTGATTAGCAGGACTATCGTGATTTATGTTTTAGTTCAAAGCTCAGTTCGAATCAGAATGAGGATATACATGAAGGGATCGACCTAGAGATGGTATGTGTTTCAGAGGTCTCCGAATAATGAATTCCATAAAATAGTACTTACTGAGATCAAGGTAGGATGAGGTACAGAATTCGCTGCTGTAGCCATGATGTAACTGGGTTCGTGAACAGTTTCTGGGGGTAAAGAGGTTAATTGAAAATGATATCAATGACACTGTCGTTATATATGCTAAAGATAAGAATGCCATAGTGCTGTGCTTTCCTAATCCATGGGAGAAGTACGCTGTAAAAGATAGAATGTGAGATAACGCACATGCCCATATCGTGCCAATTATGCCATCGGAGGAAAGAGTCTAATTGAAATCAAGCTGGAGAAGAACAACGAAAGATGGTCAGTTGATCACGAGCCCAATTGGTGAGAAAGCGAACACTGAAAATTAGTGTACAGTGCTTTCTTTTCACTGGATAAGCAAGTGGTTTCGTCGAGTTGACAGTTCGCTCTCATGGCGAAGTTGCATAGCAGCAGGCTGCGTGCGATTTACAAGTATAATATTCCAGACAACCACCACGGTTTGAAATAAACCACGTCGGTGTCGCACGATAAAGAGGTTTGAAGCCCGAGCCTGAAGTCGTCGAGTCGATTCATCGTAAGAAGCAGACCCGAGAGCCTCGTAGGCAACCAGAGGGCGAACAGTTACAAATACATATGCTTGGAAATGGAGGAGAGAAAATGTCAAAGTCAAAGCCGAGACAAAATACAAAGACGGAGAGGAGGACACGGCACCTCCGTCCAACAACAACCCGTCCAACAACAGTACAATTAGGACCAGAACCACTGTTCCATCGTTTCTCAGACAGCCTTTTTCACGACATATCTCTCCCAGCTCGGATACACGACACACTCTGCCTTCATCCGCTCTATCTCTTTCGCCTTCTTCGTCCTCATCGTACCAGCCTTCTCCTTCCCATGTCGGCTTGCTGATTGTCGCTGCTGGAGACCATGGCTCGAATTCGAATCTGCGGCCACAACCAATCCCACTTTTCGAGATTTTCCCGTTACAGTCCCGCCGCTGCCCGCTCCTGCCATGAGTGTTATCTTCAGTTTCCGGTCGTCCGCTCTGGTCCTTGAGAATGGAGGTTGTTTGGTCGGTTTGGGCTCTGGTATTCCTAATCTTCGTAGGTCTTCTGTTTTCTTCTCCTTCTGGACGTTGGGTGCTTGTTTCGACGATGAAGGGTTTACGTCGTCGCCGAGGGGAGCGTCGCAGCGATTTTCGTCACCAGGGGGAAACATGAGTGTTTTGAGTTCACGAATTGCATCTTCGTTGGTGGGCTGAAGTCGCAGAACAGCACGCAGGTCTGTAAGAAACGAAGGAAAGACGCCAGAGTTGAATAACGATAGGGACCGTATTTGAGTAAGTAAATACCTTGAATTGCCTCCTCATTTTTTCCGAGCATGGTTCTTGCCTTTGCACGTCGATAGAGGCCCTTGACACTTCTGTGTTGTTGCAACACCTTGGTGCACGCTTTTTCCGCTTCCATCCAACTTGAAAAAAGTCAATGTTCATCTCCAAATAAAATGAGGTTTATCGCACTTGTTCAACTTCAGATAAGCCGCTGCGAGGTTGAGCTGGTAATGTGGTAGTTCAGGCTCGATATTGTGGGCAGCCTCATATAGCTTGACAGCTGCTTCGTGGTCGCCGCTACGATAGGCTTCATTACCCTACGTTGTTTTGATGCCAGGTAAGCCAGCAATCAGCAGCAGGAATGAAAGATCATACCAGTTCTTTTTCTCGTTCAGCCCGAAGGTACCTCCATTCCATCATCTCTCCTATTGTCATCTCTCCATCTGCTCCGGATTCCTCAGGGTCGAGGGCACCGAAATCCAGGTCAACCTCCCAAATGTCCTCCTCCTCTTCGGTTTCCCAGCCAAATATCCCGCTTCCTCGTCCATCCCACTCTCTCTGCTTGCCGATCCTGACCCCGCTATCTTCCTCGTCTTCCCGCACAGTACGCTCACAGACTTCACCAAGGTGATCCGTTGAGCAACCACAATCGCACCACTTCGTCGTCAGCTTTTCGCGCAGAATGCTCCCATAGCCGCGTACATCGAATTCACGGGATACTCGCCACAAGGTCTGCGTCAATTTCTCGTATCCGAATTTGATCTTGGTCTTCCAATCACCTTCCCATTCAGGAAGAGCAGGAGCAAGGACGTCCACCCATCCAAATTTTAAAGAGCAAGCATCTTCAAGAGCTTCTTGGCCTTCTTGCAAAGATCCAAGATGCGGCGGTTTGGTAAACGTAGGCGTGGGCATCGCTTCGAGGGAATCGAGGTGGGCCTTGAGTGCAGGATAATGGGGCAACAGACGTAAAGAATGCAAGCCTAATTTACTGCAAACCGGAACATTATTTGACATGGCCTAATTTGCCTTTCATTGAGCAGCACGTCTGCACTGCAACAGAGGACACGTACGAAATGACGCAAAGCTGTATACGACCACAACACGCTCTTCGTCGCTACTCTCTCTCCTGCCTGGCGCATGTCCATGCTGATCGCGGCACGGAAAAAATCTTTGATCT
Source organism: Galerina sulciceps (assembly GCA_023014345.1). NCBI lineage: Eukaryota > Fungi > Basidiomycota > Agaricomycetes > Agaricales > Galerinaceae > Galerina > Galerina sulciceps. The sequence goes on from JAEDXJ010000016.1 coordinate 1,182,081, forward strand.
CCTCCGAGTCATGGTTGAACGCCAGCCAACCGGGTCCGCCGAGAGTGACACATCGCATCACAAGTGTCGGAAGGTGGACAAGGGCTATGCTGTAGAGACGAGTAGAGTAGAGGCGCGCAATGTCCTGCTCGTAGCGGAGAAGGAGGATACGGGCGATGGCTCTCTCGAGCTGAGATACAGCAGACATTGCCTGTGTAATGCTGCGATCTACATGCGGGTTTTGCGCACGCGCATGGTGCGTTTCCTTGATTATATGGTGGCCATTTGGGCTGTTTTTCTCTTTCTTGAGCAAACCGGATGCAGACCGCTTTTTGACATGGGAGTACTTGGCCGGCATGGTGGTGTATAAGGGATTCTTGAAAACACCTGGGTTTTAAGTATTGCACGATCAAGTAGACGAACGGATCGGAATGAAAAGTAGGGTCAACAATTGTCGATGAAGGGTCCAAAGCTCTCTAATTAGGGGACCAGGTAGAGGGGTGATTTATATGAACTGAGATGGCCTCTTCCGTTAGCCTTGCAGAACGATTGGGGGGGTTGGGTTGGACTCACAAAGTGGAGGCAGTGTTCGAGCTATGACTGCTATATATGCCTCACAGCGCCGGTTTCCGTCCCACTTGAGCGTTATATGGATAGCTTTGGGCTGCCGATGCTGTGGAGGCGTCAAATGTCAGAATCAGTGCTCGTATGCGTCGATGAAGCAGAAATGCTTGATGCAGATTCGAAACTCCTGAGCAAGATATGGCAATGTACGACGTCCTGTGCCGTGCATGTCATCATTGGACAAAAAAGACTGCTGACCTCGTCACCTATGAAGGCGTCGACACCACAAGGAGGTCGCTGCTCGTCGGCGTAGATGGTGAGAAGAATGTTGGCCATGTTTGTCCGCGGCTGAAGCTCTTGTTCCCGAACCATCATGTCACCAGTCCAATTGCACCGCAAAAATTCATATCCAACCACTGCCCATTGAACTTACTGTACGGAGCATGTATTTTGCCTTCTCTTGCTCCCATTTTGGCGGTGTTATCCCCCAAAAACCCATTTGGATCTTATTATCTGGTACCTCTACTGCAATATTAATGCACTGGTACTTCACTTGAAGCTATGCAACTCGACTTTGTGGGCAAGAAAACCCTAGGAGACCCCGTAGTTCTGGCCTTGACTTCGGAAACAGAGCCAGAGCCTAAACCCTGGTTTCACTCTCCTTGTCGCCAGCAGACATAGATCATCTCAGGATCTTTGACCTATCGTCCAGTTCTCGGACTTTGTGTCCTCGGACGCGGTTTGAACAATTTTGACTCTCTTATTGCGCATTCATACTATTTCTATGTGTGTCTAACAGCTCTATAAATTAGGCCTTGCCTCTCCGAATTGCTCAGAAATGACACAACCGTGGAGATTGGGTGAGAGTCTTTCGTGTATGCATGCATTCGAGATGTCTGTCTCAGTTTGCATTCTTCGTGGTTGTTTGGTTAGTAGGTGTGAGCGGAGGCCGTTGCGCAAGTACCTTCTGTGTTTGATGGTTTCATCTTCATGATCCATGATTTTCTTCAACCTAACCACGGCCTCTTACGGTCATCTGCCTCCTTGACACTCAGATTCCTTTCTACATCATGATAGACACTACAAAGGCGATCGTCGCCAGCATCTCGCCATGCGTACTCTCTCTCCACGACAAACTGACCGAGTCAAGCTTCCAGATGTCGATAAAACGCCCAGAGCGACGCGACAATGACGGCGATGGTGATATCGAGGACTGGTCTTCAAGCTCAGGATGATGGTGAGAGAAAATCAAATTCACCGTGTTTAAAAATAGCTTGCCAAGGAAAGTCGAACGCTGAGCGACGCTGATCATAAGGGGAAAACAAAGGTCCTGCCGTCCAGGGGCGATTTCATATAAAATGCGAGGGTCAACAGTTTCCATCTTTCGTCTCTACCCCAGACATCGCTACGCCTTCCCCTACTGAAAACACCTTTACCCCCACACTCTTTTCCAAGTCACTCTTTTCATTAGAAAAAATAATATTATAACGCGCTCATTAATCATGCGCTCCTCCACTATTCGCATTCTCGTCGCTTTCGCGTCTGTTGTTGCCTCAGTGAACGCGCAAGCTCCCCCGTATGTGGCATTCTTGCATTCTATGGAAGATAAAGTTCTTATTTTCCTTGTTTTTCCAGATTCATAGGACAGCTTCTCTTGGAACCTGGTCTTACTAGCAGTATGTTCCCTGTCACATTCCGTCCAATACTCCGTTCTGAACCGAACAAAAAATTTCTAGGTCAATGTATGACCGCCGCATCCAACAACGACGGTGCATTTGTCACAATCCAACCCTGCAATAATGGCGCCTCCCAGAAGTGGACTTTCACAGGAGGCGTAGTCCAGATCTTCGGCAACAAGTGCTTGGACGTTACCGATGGCAAGAACGCCGACGGAACGAAGATGCAAATCTGGACTTGTTCGACCAACAACCCCAACCAGAAGTTCGGCTACACGGTTTGTCTTTCTTAAGCTCGTTTTTCTTTGCTGTCACTCATGTATCTTCAACCAGAGAGATAACCGCTTGTACTGGGCTGGCAGCAACAAGTGCGTTGACCTCACAAGCGGAAATCAGGCAGCTGGCAACCGGGTATGTATCTGACTGGTGTTTCAGCGAGCTCTTGCTGAACTCTATCTTTTCTCTCTTCGACAGATCCAAATCTGGACCTGCAGCGACAACAACATCAACCAGGTCTGGAATACCGGATACTCTGCCAGCAACCTGCCCACCACCTCCCAAAACGGTCAGTTCGGTGTCAACAACTGCGGCACGGGTTCGAGTCAGTCATCAAAGTGCCAAACCGTTTGGCTCAAGTATGTCTTGCCGCCCCTGTTTCATGATGACCGCATGCTCATCACTATTGTAAACCCAAAGCTCCGCCAGTGATTTCTGCCTTTGGGCACCTCGTTAGTCCGATTCTCAAGTGCTATTGTTTCAACTCGCTGATCGCTTCCTTTCTAAATCTAGCTTCCTTTGGATCCATTGGCGACACTGAACGTCAAGAAGTTGCATGGTGCACCAAGTCTGGCCGTGGTTCGCGTACCATCCCCAATGGCTCGCTGAAGGGCGTCCACTTCGTCAAGACACCTGAATACGTTCAAGTCACTGGAGTTGGCGATTTCACGAGCATGAACATTCCTCGTGGAGATGCAGGAGGTGAACTTGACAACAGGGGTGCTGACGGTATGTGCCAATCCTTTCCTGGACGAGGAAGGTTTCTAATTGACTTGTTTTCCAAACGACAGGCAACGGCAATCCGAGTAAGTCATAGACATTGACACAGAGCTTCCTGTAGAATAACATATTATCCTCACAGTTGGTGGACTCGTCTATGGAAACTCTTTCGGATCCGGACTTCAATACCACGACTGGACCAGCTTCATCTCCGACTCTGAATTCTGCTTCCGCGCCTGTGTCGGTCCCCGCGCGACAAGCCTGTGCAACCACATCTACGACATCATGGGCTGCTTCTGGGTGCGTCGAATTTCGGTTGCAGATGGTGTTCACTAACTCTAAACTCTCCAGAACATGCCGGCCAACTACAACGCCGGTGTTTACGAGGATTGCGTTGGAGACACTGAGTAAGCACAATCGGATGCATCTGGCGAAAATCCTCATCCTCATACTATCTTCTATCTTCAGTCTCCCAATGGGTGTCTACGGCACCAGCACCTGGCACCAGGGCGTCAACCCTACCCCTGCCGCTCATCCTGCCGCTGCTTCATCAAGCTGCAAACCTCTCCCCACCGTATCCGTCTCCCCTGTAATGCGACGCAGCGAGATGGTAAAGCGCCAGGTCACTCCTCCCTTCCCTGGTGCTACTGCGCCTCCCTCGCTCCGTTAGGCTTCTGTTGCTTCATATGGCTCAGTTGGTCAGAACAATTTGTAGTTACATCTAATGGCGCGGACACTGATCTTACGTTCAAAAAACTCATTTAATGTGTTTGTGTGTAGATACCAACCAGGTATATATATTCAGGGCTGTTTGGCTTCGTTACATGTGGTTGGCTTGCAAATGTGACAAGCTATGAAGATGTATTCGAAGGCAAGGTGCCTTTCTCATAAATAATGTGAACTGCAGAGGAGGAGGAGGAGGAGGAGGAGTTTATTACGGAAGCAGAGGAGATTCAGAATATTCAGATTCCGCTTTTTCGTCCAATCCCTTCAAGTTCTGCTCTCAGTTTCAATGTCTGAACACTCACAGATAACTCTCTTGTTCGCCCAGTCGCCTTTGGACATTGAGATGAATTGCAAGTTCATCTTTCGAAAATGGTGCGAAGAAACCGGCCTTGCCAGTGGTTGGATCATGGATGCTGCGCACTGCATGGAGTATCACAAAAAGCTGCGCAACGTCAGCGAATCAGATAAGAGCCACACTATTTGAATGGCATCGCCAGAGCTCTGTTTCTGTCGACGCGTAATTTTCCTCCTACAATGATGCGCTTTGTTGTAGTTACCAGTCTGTGGTCAACTCTTGGTCTAGTACTTTTTTCTGTTGGGGCGACATATCCTGGGCCGGGGCAAACTGTTATCAAGAGTCCGGCCTTCGATGAAGCTTCAGGTCTTTCTCAGTGGGATTTAACGGAAGAGCCATTCATGAATTCCACTTGTCAGTTGATCTTCAGCACTGCCAGCTCGTTCCTCCAGCACTGGCCGAATACACGCTACCGAAACGGTATGTCCAAAAATCTAAACCCAATATTTGAGTCTTGAACCCCCGCTAGGACATAGTATAGTACCAGGGATGGTTCCAGTTGGAACCCTTTTATATCATGGCACCGACAAGAATGAAACCCCCATCGTGCCAGAATGGACGGCCACCGACCCAGAGCACTCGTACATCTTCTGTGACAGCTTTGAGAATGGGCGGGACTGCTGGCATTTGACGCTAGTTGTAACACGACCCCTTAAGGTCCTCTATTTTGACGGCAGTAGCGCAGCTAAAATGCTTGGTGGTCCGATGGACAGTCAAGATCTTGTCGCCTGGGGTGAAGTCAAACCGGACTGGGTATTTAACGAACAGCAGAGGATTACAGACCTCTGTAACTGGGGAAAGAAATACGTAATCGATGGCTACCTTAGGCAGGCAAGTAAAATGGCATGCGCCCTTTGTTCATTGCACCTGATAGTTTTCATACCCCAAGAATGCAAATGGACTTGTAGGTGTTTACTTCTTAAGACAAGAATTTCGCTTCTTCTGACTTGTACTACCTGTGAATAAGTGAAATCATGCTTTGCGATTTTTCTGCCGGTGTCAGACCCGTCTCATTCGTCAATCTTGCCTCTGCAAACCCAAACAGAAGCGCTCCTGGCTCTCCACCATCTGACTCGATACCCACTCTATCTCAAATATCTGCTTTGTTTAGAGTCCTGGAAGCAGGTAACTGGCATAATAAATATCCCGGAGAACCGCGTGTCAAGCTGGACTACGCCCGCTTGATTTCCTTCTACGACCCTGTTATGTTCCCCAGCTTGCAGGCCGCTCGTCTCGGGAAAGGACGACTGGAACATCGACTAGATGGGATCAGCAGGGAGGATGCAAAAGCTTTCACACTACAGTTGGCGGAAGCGCTCAAGGATGACCCACAAAACTCTGGCACCGGAGTTGACTGGCAGAGCCTCTTCAAGGTTATTACCAATCGCTTTGCCGAACGACTTGAGCTTCTCCACTACATGCTCAACCAGACTTCCACATCGCTGCTCCAGACCAACACCACTCTAAAGCAAGCTCATCGCCATATAACAAGTATGATTGCACCATATATTTTACAAAATTCTTTACCATCAACAACCGACACACAATCAATAAATTATACCTGGGCCGAGCCTGTCTTCGAGCTCTGCACAACGACACACACGAGCTACCTCGAGGCTGACGAACTTCTGAGCGATATGACGCCCTCAGAGCGCATGCTCCTGCACTCTGTCAAAGGAGTAACGAAAGAGATATGTCGAATTCTTGTAAGAGTATGGGCAGAAGGAAAGGAATTGGGTCTGGACAGGCCAGAGACGTCGCATCCTCGAATTACAGTCTCTCTTCGGAAATTTCAGGATCAGTGGAAAGCGCAGGTTGAGAGCTTGATGGCATGGTTGGACTGGAGCTACTGGCTAAGATGTCGTCCCGACTGTGGCTATGAGGTACGTTGGAATTTGTCTTTTTTCTATTCCCAGAACCAATACTATTTTGCGATAGGAAATGTGCTACTTGCCTACTTGGCCATTTTTCTTTGGGTGGGGTCCTGGTCAAACGCCATCCAGGTCTCACTTCTTGCACAGCTGGAGCCAGGCTTCTCTGACCCATAGTAGAAAGGTCGAGACTGGTAGGAAAGAGCACGAATGGATCAACCCAGAGCCAAGATGTATTCGACGCATGGAGCCTCTGAATTTCGAGTATACGCCCATGTAGCGAAAATAGAACGGTAAATTGCAACAATGGGAATGTCTGGGGATCGTGCGCTAGAGCGGGTTTTGTCACTGCATACAGGATTGAACCAAAAATGATGACTGGCTCGTCCTCGTTCATTAGGGTTATCGAGAGGTCAAAGCACCAACAGGAAAAAGATGACATGAAAGACTTCCATGGTTTCTGATGGCTCAAGAAGAAGAAAAAGCCAGCCAAAGCGATATGAGCGGGCTCTTCGATAACAAGGGACCTGCCTGGATAAATTGCCTAGCTCGTATTCGTAAAAGTTTCAAATGCGGTCTTCCCCCAAAAGCTGCAGGAGTTCTTTGAGTGCATTCCAGGAGGTTTAGGCTTAAAGGCGTCTGTCAAGTAGGGGATGTCATTAGAGAGGACGCCAGGCGACGAGTCAATCTTTTCCAGAACAGAAAATTTTGAGACCTGCAGGGCCAGGCTGGGGAGGTAGGGGCAGGTGCAAAAGTACAGTTGGAGTCCGGCTTTGCTGGCGATGAAGAACGGACCGTCCGCACCGCTTAGCCGCCCGCCCAAGGTCCCGGCGGCGGTCACTCGAAACTTGAACAGTGACCAACACCAACTCATCATGCATCAGCCTTCTCCGAGATCTTATTTGAGTACGATCAGCGGTATCAATATCAAGAGACGCTTTCTAAAAGTTCTTGCAACTCTCACGGATCACGGAGCCTCGATTATACACAACTCCAAATTTGAACCATAGGCTATCGTTTTGGCGGTGTCGACAGGTGTCAACTCGTCGTGGATGGCTGGCATATTCTGTTTTGAACATAGCCTGTGCCACAATACCCAGTTTTGAACTGTAAACCCTTGCGGACAACACACTGATTGATCCGCCCTATTCTGGATTCACATGGCCTCGAGGGCTGAAGATAGACATCCACGAGACGCGTGGGTCATCTGCCAGCAATTGCTTGGGACACGGCACCATAACAGACTGAGAATGGTGACTTTGCGCCGCTTGACTTCTAATAACTCCTGTCCTTTTTGTGTTCGAGCTTGATTTTGGATCCTGCCATCGCGCTTATTGATCCTACCGGTGGAAAAGTCCCAAGCTTCAGGCTGCAAATCCGTACTTGAAAGAAAAAATGTGGGCCTCCGGAAGCGAGCGAAAGTGCTCCTGCATCGACACTAGCATTTGAAAATGCCGGACTTGCGAAGTAATTGCCCACAATTCGCTTAAATCCAGCGAATATCGTTTTGCTGAACATCACCACCTTATTTATTTTCCGAAGATCAAGCGCTCGCGTTTTGGTAGCGGAATTCTGAGGCAGAGTGAGGACGCTGAGGCGCCCCGTTGGTTCATCAAGCACGCCTCACTGGCTATTAACTCTAATTCACCGATTCCAATGCTTTGATATTTGTCGGTGCTGTAGTCATCTTAGGTTTTACTCGCTTTGGGCCATCGGTCTAAAAATATCGCAACATTCCTCACCGAGCATTTCCTCAGTCGGACGACATTCCACGATATCCGCAGGCCATTTACTTCCACTCGTGACCAACATATGAAATTCAACGCCAATTGACAGGAAGTTAGATCTAGTGCGTATTCTCTGCAGAAGGCAGTCCCTGCAATCATGCCAAATTTCTGTCAGGTGCCCGGTCTCTCCTGCACCAATAACCCGGCATCGCTCAAGCATTGAACACTGAACAATTCAGATGCAAAATAACTGTTTGTGACGTGAGCCACATGAAATGATGCTGCGATGAAAAGTCTGTGAACACCTAGCGAAAATATTCAGGAATTTAATTGTCACCGACCTCCCTTTAGACGCGCTCACTTGACCTCAGGTCCTCAGCAGCACCCGGAGATCGTTCACTTCTCAGATCTTGTACCGGGCCGCCAACGAGGGCTATTAACTGCGTGTTTAAGGGTATAAATTCATGGTCGAGATGGGTGTGTTTTATTCCGCCCAAGATGATCCCAGCACTCTCTGTCTTGCTTCTTTCCAGTGCTGCAACACTCGCCAATGCAGCTTGTTCGGCGACCATCAATTCCTTGGCCGGTAAGACGACCTTTGTATGTTTACATCGTCGACAGGTTTAACCTATGGTTGTAGACGTTGCCAATGCTGTAAAATGTACGAGTATAACGCTCAACGGATTCACGGTTCCCGCCGGACAGGCCTTGACGCTTTCTCTGGCTACTGGCACAACCGTCAACATGAGTGAGTGCAAATGGATTATCCAACGTAGAATGTGTCTTGATTTATTTAGACGGTGATATTTTTTTCGGAAATAAGAGTTGGGCAGGACCGCTTTTCACTGTCAGGTTGGTGGCCCATATATATCAGTAGCGAATTGAAATATTGACAACCGCCTCTAGCGGAAAATCGATCACTTGTCAGTATATCAATTATTCTTTGTAGCTTTGTCGCTCAGTGGCTATGGGCAGTCAACGGAAATGGACACAAGTTTGATGGAGGAGGTCCTTTCTACTGGGTAAGGGTCACCAACCAAGGGAAGATAACGTTCCGTCCAACTGACATCCGGACGTCCGTAGGATGGCAAAGGCGGAAATGGTGGTGTGCAAAAGCCTGCCCCAATGATGAAGTGTGTTCACAATCGTAATTTCGTTTCTTAGAATGCTGAACCGAGTTCTAGGATCAAAATTTCTGGCGTCTTTGAGGTATGTCATTTCTAATTCTTGAGCGACCAAAGACCTCATTATCAATAATTCAGAACGTCAAAGTGGTCAACTCGCCTTCGCGCACCTATTCAGTGTCCAATCCGGCGCCATTAGTGATGACTGGCCTCACAATTGATAACTGTAATTTGGTTCACTTTTCCGTCGTTCAGTTCTGACGATCGTCATCTCCACAGCCCAGGGAGACTTCCCGAATTCTAAAAGTGGTGGACTCCCGGCAGGTACTTATACTCTTGTTTTTCCAACGAACTATGTTTAAAAACCATAAAGGTCATAATACCGATGGCTTCGACGCCAGCACGACAGACCTCACGATCCAGAACAGGTATGGATAAGAAATTTTTTATTAGTTTCAAGTTCCCACCCCCTTTCTTAATTAGCAATATTAGCAATCAGGTCGGTGCACTCAAGCTCTGAAAATGACCAAAGCTAACACACTTCTCAGGACGACTGTCTTGCTATCAACAAAGGCTCGAACATTGTGTTCAAAGGAAACACTTGCAATGGCGGGCATGGAATTTCCGTAGTAAGTCGTCTTCGGGTAGTTTTACAGGAGTCGACCTTCACCTGTGGCATAGGGTTCCATTGACTCCGATGTTACTGTCTCGGGAGTCGTCATCTCTGGAAACACGATCATCAACAAGTGTGTCTGCATTTTCTTTTCACATTCATTTATTTAATCGATTTATATAGTGACCAAGCTCTGCGCATCAAGACGAAGTCCGCAGCTTCAAAAAGTTCCGTTTCAAACGTCACATATTCCGTATGATTTTATCATTTCACGCCTCTGAATTTAAATCCTGATGAATTTTCAGGGAAATACTGCTACGGGGATACGCAAATTCGGAGTTCTCATTGACCAGGTTCGTGGCTTGTAGACTCAGCCTTTGGAATTGTCTCATTTGTTTCCAGAGCTACCCAGACACTCTCGGGACTCCAGGAACGGGAGTCGTTATTTCGGTATGGATTAGCGTTGGGATTTCACTGTTGTGCATCGGGACTAATTATAAAATCAAAGGGTGTAAACTTTGTCGCGCCAGCCACAACAATCACCGTCAACAGCGGCGCGCAAAGGGCAGCGGTAAATTGTGGCAAGGGCTCCTGCACGGGGACTTGGAATTGGTCCAACCTGAAAGTATCTGGAGGTGTTGCAGGTGCGTTCAGTCTCACGTTTCCTTAATCAAGAACTCGCTGACCGCTTGCTGTGGTAGGCAAAATCACGAATGCAGCAATTTCTGGCTGGAGTGGATAATTGATTCAAATTACAGTCAAGGATACTGTCGTTACCACATGTAGATGTAAATAGGTAGATGTAAAATTGATCAGACTTGTTCTAATTCGACAGAATATTCTTTTGCAATGTTATAGCATTTGATATCGTGGCGAACAGTGCATTGTGGATTACTGCAGACATCTGATTAGAAATACAAGTAAGATAAGTTGCAGTTTCTATAATTCTACTGTTCAAATGTTGTCCGACAATGAAAGTATCAAAGGATAAGTGTCTACGAAATAAGCTGCTTCAAAGCCGCGACGTGTGTCTCGCGCTTGCTGACGATCTGCGAATGCACAAGCGAGCCCCGGAGGTCCAACTCCAACTGTACAACGATGAGAATATATAAGAACAGATACAAACACGTGAATTAGAGGAAGAGTCAGCATACCTGAAGGAGTTTGTCTGCCTCCCACATCCTAGTAGGCAGGTTTTCCAGCGCGACGTATACGGCGGGGATAGACTCGCAACGCAGAAGTTCGGGTTCGTTGCTACGTAAAATTCCAAGGGCGATGCGGAACAGGACGTCCAAACCACCCACGAGAAACACATCCCACACTCTGAACAGGGTCTACAAGGCAAAGAGTAAGCTTCCAAAATGCCGAGCACAGATGATCAAGCCTACCTCAACAGGCAAACAGTCAGTAAAGAGGGACAGGAACCACGAGAAACAGATCGCAGCGAGATCAACGCCAAGATCAGTGAGGTGGGCATGCAATTTGGGGGCGAACTCCTGGACGTAGTCTAGTAGGACGAGAGGACAGGCTCGAGATGGGAGGAGAGACGGCGAAAAGAAATCTTCAGGAAGGATCCGCTCAACGATGGCCGCGAGCATCCAGAACGCCTCTTCCTCATCCGCATGCACCAGCAGGAGGGTGGACGTGATCAGGTTCATGCCTTGACAATACCCAACAGCAGGATTCCGTCTGATCGCCAGCATCAGTCAACCCTTCGTTCAACAAGGGCAAAGGGCTACATACCGACTGTACGCGATCAGCACCCTGCGCAGCTTATCCACTCCAGCCCCGTCGCCTCCAAAGAAGATGTTGAGCGGCATAGTCCGCCCAACGTCCTTCTCAATTTCACCCACAACACTGTCTGGGCCATCCGTCTCTGCCAGGAGGTCCTGGAACAACCCCGGCTCGGTCATCTCCAGCGCACCGCTACACTCCAACCAGACCTTAGCCCGATACACCAGAGGAATCCCACTCCTCACAAGTCGGTCAAACTCCCTCTTCTCATCCTTGTTCGAGGACAGCCCGAGCTGGGCAAATCCAATGAGACCTTCGCTATGCGATAGCTCGTCCTCCTCGCCGGCCGTCCCGAGTCCGAGGATCGCAGCAGCTCCGCCAGCCACGGAGGACGAGGACACGGCATTGCTGTTCCCTTTGAGGTGTTTGACTTTGCTCCGTTGTTTCACGAACGCATCCCACTCTTTCCGCTGCGACGCCTGCTGCTGGTCGTGGATCTCGGTCAGCTGGTTCAGTAACCGCCTGACCGTGTTCGCACAGGCATGGCGAGGTGTGTCAGAATTGACAGAAAGGATTGAGGTCGAAGATGCCGCCAGGGTCGAAGAGACAGTGCCGGGATTGACTGCAGATGATCTCCTCCGGCTCTTGGAGGACGAGCGAGACTTGATGCTGATAGACTTTGAATCACCCGCGATGGATGGAGAGCTGTTGGGGTCGGATTTACTTCCAACGATGGGGGCGTCCAACTCGCCATTGCAGGAGCAGCTCTCCTTCACGATCTCGATGGTATTCTTCATTCCTCCTGCTTCATCGTCATCGTCGTCATCGTCCGGCCAGCTGTTGTCCTCCTCCCGATCCGCAATTTTGACACCAGTTAGACATGCTGGTGCTGTGTTGCCGCACTCCTTTGCTCGGATAAGCAGCAGGACGTCGTATTGCGAGACGTCGTACATAAACCCATATCGGTCCGTCAGAGGTCTTTGATTCTTGTCGTCATGATAAATTGTATATCGTGAGGCAGACTGAGGCAAGGGTATCGTGAAGCGGAAATCACGAGAAGTAAGAGGCGTGTAAGTGCGAGATAGGTAGTGAGTCGGAGGTTTGGCTGTGGCAGGGATGATTGACTCAAGAGGCACCGAAGATGCTTTCTTCCTATTGCCAGATGCACTGATGGACGGTGTGTTATTATTCGACACTCGTTGCCCCGCCGAGGACGATGACGCGTCATTCGTAGATCCAGGCCCATTCCTGTCCGTCATAAGAGGTGGTTTGCGCTGCTGTTGTGTCATGAAGGATCCAAACAAGGGAGATGCGAACGGTGGGGCGACCTGCATGATGCTTGCTGCTCGTGACTTGGTCTTCTTCATCGTCTCCGTCTGAGTAGCCAGTGTGCGGTTCAACATCATCGCAACCTCCGTGGGTCCAATAATGGGCGAAGACATAGTGCCGTGGGCACCCGACTTGTCTGCGGGTTCAGAGGAGGACGCATGTTCTGCTCTCAGGTCCCTTCGGTCCTTGGGACGGTCGCGGAACACGATGCCTTCATCGCGTGCATTTCTGATAAGCTCCATCGCCAACTGTGCGATGAGAGGTCCGGTATCTCGGCCTTGGTCCGCTAAGATGCTACTTGGGTCGGAGCTCATCACCCGTGTGGCGTTGGCTATGGCCCGCAGGGTGGCACCTTGCGTTAGGATGGTTGGTGGTGGATCCTGACTGAGTAAGGACGGTTCTGTGGAAAGGCTGTGCGGAGGAACGAGGCTTTCGAAGACTGTGGAGATGAGGGGGGCAGCGGGTGAAGGGACGAATGAGGGTAGGATGGGCGAAGAGACGGCGGAAACGACGGTGGAAAAAGACGTTGCAGCATTTGTGTGAGTTGATTTTCCAGACCTGGCTGATCTGATAGATCCAGCGTCTGACTCGACGGCTGTCGAGTCGTCCACAACAACGGTGGAACTCCTCTTTGTCGAGGACGATGCGGAGGGGCTGGGATTCAGTATCGATATTCCAAGCGTCCCGAACACACTCTTCGCTGATCTCCTCCGGTGTTGCTGTTTGGCGATGACTACGTTCGGAGGTCTCTCCGTGGGCGGATCCTTGTCCCCAGATGCTCGGTCTCCTTTTTTGTTCCACCATGTTCCCATCCAGTCGCCAATTGAAGGCCGGTCTTGTCGAAGTTTCTGCGGTATCAGAGTTGGTTCTCCTGCGGTTTCCTCATCTTCCTCTATTGCTGGATTATTGGTTGGGGGTATGATTTCAACCTGAGTGGGTTGTTGGTCTATAATCGGAGTGGAGGCTTCTTCGGGCATAGGACTGAGAGGATGTGGTGGATCCAGAAGGCCACGGGATAAGAGTCCTTCGTCGGCAACAGCCTCCGCGAGTGATTCGGCGAGTGACTGGAAGAAATCAGTATATAGAGTTTCAATTAGAAAATAAACATACCAATACGCTCTGCTTCCTGTGGACCTGGTGTACATTTTCGTCGTCGTCCGTAAATAATGACTGTATGACGCGTCTTGCAACTTCCTGGTCAGATGGCTTCAGTTCCTTAAGCAATTCATCTGCCCTCTTCCTCTTTGCAACTTCCTTCTCCAGCAACATCTTCCTCGCCTCCTCTAATTCCAGTCTTGCACGCGACAGATTGTGCACTGCCGATGACAAAACGCGCAATGCAGTATGATATGGATGACTTGACGCATCTGCTGGAGAGTCTGAGGCGCTTAGCTTGGAAATGGTCGCCTGGATAGCCTCGTCGGAATACGTATGCCATTTCGTTGCGAGAACCTGAGCAGATACGGCCGAGTTGACGCCCTCCAGTTCAGATTCGCCCGTTACTAAGACTTCTGGATTCCCATGGGTCAAGGAAAGGTCGTGCGGAGACCCTACAACGAACAGGGGTGGCGCTCTCGATGGCTGTTTATCCCACAATGCGGTAAGCGATGACGAGTTGTTTTCGTCTGCTCTTGTCCTCTCTACTTTTCCGTATCCACGAACGCTTCCATCCCAGTTGGGTAGTTCTGGGTGATGTTGTTCTTGCTGAGCCTTCAAGCTGAAGTAATTCGACGCCGTCGACGCCGGTCGGGCTTCACTGCTCTGCTGGCCGCGATTCCTGCGTCCTTTGGATGGTACCTCTTCCGGCGAAAGCGGATGAGAGTGCACTGGAGTCTTGGTGTGTGTAGACGCCATGATTTCCTCGCAGCAATGGAAGTAGAATCATAAAATCCAGACTCTTCAGCAGCTAGGAACAGGTGAAAAGGAGCTTGAAAGGAGCACGCCAAGACGCCACCTCGTGTTCGACGAAACCCCTCCTTTCGTTGAAATACAGCTCGATAAGGTTCCAACACTTGCAGCTACACGCGATTATGACTGTAAAACGGCAATTATAGATCCAGGGCGAGGATGATTGCCAGGGTATTGTGGGGGATGATGAAGGAGACCGGCACAATTACTGGAAATTCTATTTATATTACGTCCACGTCGCCATGCAATCCTAACAAATACCAAAACTGACAAGTAGAAGAGGCAAGAGTAGTGTTGTCGCCGGAGCGAAGTGACTTCGAGGTGAACTTCGCTTCGCTTCGAAATCTGAGCACTTCGGATCACTTCGTTCGTGACGAACTAGCTCGAGGCACTTCGACGAGGTGACTCGAAGTGCCATCAATCCATCACGTGATGAATTGAGGACGCGGTTCTCACTGCATCTCAACCGCTTCCTCATCCTCACAAGGTTTTCCCTAGTCATTTACGCTCCATCTTCCACTTGTACAATATAAGGCAGCCCCTGATTCTTTGTATTGTGTAAGTAATGTAATTTTGATCTCTTAAAAGCTGAATTGCCGGTGCACAATAGTACCTTCAATGAGTCACTGTGCCGCGGCAACTCAAGCTGGTAATAGAGCGAGTTCAATCCTGAACCCTTCTAAGATGACGAAATATCCTGATGCATTCATTTTCGGATGAGCGCCGTAAGTGTATTCAAAGCATCGCTTAAGGTCTCGAGCAACAACAGTCAATTCGATGCGCTCTCCCACACTCATAAATTGGTCGGCGTCAAAGGCAACGGTAAGCCATATTTTGCGCGTTTTGACTCGTAGACCCAACCTCCGTAGGCAACTCGCCATTCTGTTTTATTGTCTCCTCTTGTTTCTACCTCCCACCGTAAATTTCCCCCTAACTTGGCCTGAGTCATCTGGAGTAGTGGCCGTCATATATATGCTCTGTGCTTAGCTCGCCATGGCAGATATTGTGCTCTCCTGTTGCTATATTGTGCAGCGGCCCATCTTAGACTCTCGTATGACTATGCGATGACCTCTCAACCAGAAAATGCAGCCTTACAACAGTTTTGGCAAACCGAGCAAGATTTTCTTGATGAACCCGACCTCCCCCATCCAGAATCCCAAAGGCCAACACAGCAAATCGCCCCTGGAGCCATTTCTTCTGAGTCAACGCTACGAGCCTCCTCTTTGAGTGTCCCTCTGGATGGTTTCCCTCGTCATGATTCATCCGTATACCTGCCGCATGCGCCAATTTATCAAGGTTCTCAAGTCCAAATGGCACCCCCAGCAACGGTTCATCACCCTCAACCCCCTGGTGCATATCAGAACTCTGCCAGTGCTATCCACCCTCCCTTTTCCAACCATATGTATGGGTACTACTATCCGAATTCTCTCTACCCTCAGGGTCCACTGCTTCCTGTCAACCCAGCGGTATTTAATGCAACCAGTTCCACGGCGACGTTAGGCGGCCAAACGACAGACCCACGGCCAGTCCAGAGTCAGAAACGCAGCAGGACAACAACTACTAGTAACCGCAGTCGAAATAAGCGTCAAAAACGTACGGATCACGCACCTTTATCCAATACTGAGGCACCTCCGAACTGCGGTGTTGGGCCGTCAACAATGCCTTCGACGCCCGAAGTTAGCGAAAATAGTGGTCCAAATGCTCGTAAGTATTTCTCAAACTTTTATTTCAAATTGTGTCTCAATGAGATCGTCAATTCAGCACCAGAACCCCGTCCACCTGTTAATACAGGTAACGCCAGCTCTTCTTCGCGATACCGTGACCTACCTGCCGCTGCAACGGATGTCTGGTATTTTTTGCGGGCACTTCAAACCGCCGAGGAGCCAACCATTAGACCCACAGACGAAGCGCTTTTGACGCGAAGGCCTTCGTCTCCGTATGTTGGCTGTAAACTTTGCACGTAAGTTTGACTCCCTCTCGCGCCATAGTACGAACTTAATACCTTGATCACACCAACCTAATTCACAGGGATAAATGGAAGACATGGAGACTTACAGATGGAATGACCAGTACCTTTCGCGAACACTTGAAGAAACACCATAAGGAAATCTACGATACGACAACAGAGGTCAAAGGTCTCAAGCACGCATCAACCTCAAAATATCCGACCCATTCCGAATCAAATGGAGTTCGCAACGAACCGTTCTCTAAGGAAAAATTTCTTGAGCTTTTGCAACGTTGGATTGTTGCCGACGATCAGGTACTTTTTTTAAAATTTATAATCACGAAAACCGTTTTAATTTTTTAGTCCATCAATGTCCTTGAATGTCAAGAATTTCGAGACCTTTTATTATATCTTGGAGATGACAAAATTGAAGACAAGGATTTACCCCACCGCACGAAAATGACGGAGATGATTATGGACGCATATAAGAAATGCATAGCTGCCACGATGGAGGAACTGAAGCGGGCTGAAGGCCGTATTTCCTTTACTGACGACTTATGGAGCGACCAAGTTCTTGACGCCTTTATGGCGGTAACGGCTCATTACTTCATTCGCGATAGAAATGGGAAATTAGTCTGGAGAAGTTGTTTAGTGGCCTTCCGTTTCATTCCAGGAGATCATACAGGTATTAATCTCGCTACACATTTTATGAAAATTATTGAAGAGTTGGGTGTTACGCATAAGGTACCGTCATATTCATTTTATGCGAGTCTCTTGTATATTTTGAGCTTATTTTTATTCGTCCAGATTGGTATGATTACGATGGACAATGCCTCGAACAACAATACCCTTATGGAAGAGCTGGAGCGCGTACTCACTGAACGCAATATTTCTTTTAACCGTGACGGAAACCGCATCCGGTGTGTTTTTTTTTGTCTATAACCGAATTCAGCTCAGAAAACATTCAACCTTTCCAGCTGTTTCCCTCACATCGTCAATATTTCATGCCAAACGATGCTCGCGGAATTGAAGAAAAATAATCTTTCCAACGTTGAGCCCCCGCCCTTATTAGAACCGCCTGATGATATAGCCGACAACCCTGCTGAACTTGCAAAGTGGGACTTAGAACAACAGGAAAGGTGGGAGGAGTACTTAGCAGCATTGGAAGCCGACTTGGTAGGAAAATGCCGCAGCATTGTAGCAGCTTGCCGTGTTTCTGGTCAGCGGCGCCAGGCATTACTGAAGAAAATCGATGATGGTAACAAGAAAGGGTATTGGAAGGGAAAGTTGGACAACGGCAAAGATCAAATCCCACTTCTTCAGCTTCTTCGTGACTGCGAGACCAGGTGGTCATCAACATTTAATATGATTGA